>OX030949.1:30539158-31183614 GCA_943735915.1 Pherbina coryleti
ATGACCATAAAGGTGAATTCTTTGAATATATTAAAATAACAAAAAAAAAAAAAATTTAATACGGCATAGGGACGTAGTGGGAGCTGCGTAAGCAACGCAACTGAAAATTTGTTACATGGAATTATTACTCGCTGAGTATTAGTGCTAGGATTAAAAATACGATACGCCAATAAAGGCCTCCTGGAAGCCCTCACAACAAAATTAGACAAAAAAATTTCTGACATCATGGGGACGCTGAGAGAGCCGCTCAAAGATCGATAACGCAACATTCATGCAGCGGCGTTGCATTGAATTTTTACTCAATGAGTTTATAACCTACGATAAAAGTTTAAAAAGGAAAATAAAGTTTTTATACATGGCTTTACGACAAAAATAAAAAAAAAATTCCGGCGTTGTCAGGTCGTGAATATAGCAGCTTATGTAACAGAAATGTAATATCGTTGCATGGAATTATTACTCACTCAGGAGAAGTGCTACAGTAAATTTTGTTTTACGACAGCAGGGATGTGTTATTACGCTTCACAACTAAATTACAAAAAAAATTTAGTTGTCATGATTTCAGGGATGCAATCACAGAATGCTGTTAAAATGCTACAGCCATGAAAAAACGTTGCATGGATTTTTAACTCTGTGACTACTGGTGCAACGGTAAATTTTAAGGATCGAAAACAAAGGTGAGGTCTTCGGGCATATGACAAAAATAAAAAAAAAAAAATTTGACGGCTTGTCAAAAACCCTCAGGGAACCGCCTAATGTGACGCATATGCATCACTTTTGCTGGATTAATTGAAATTAGAGCACAACCAATGGGGAAGCAAAAAAAGAGCTAAACGAAAAGCACCAACTCCAAATCCAACAACAACACCAACACCAACACCAACACCAACACCAACACCAACACCAACACCAACACCAACACCAACACCAACACCAAAACCAACACCAACACCAATACCAACACCAACACCAACACCAACACCAACATCAACACCACCAACATCAACATCAACATCAACATCAACATCAACATCAACATCAACATCAACATCAACATCAACATCATTATCAACATCAACATCAACATCAACATCAACATCAACATCAACATCAACATCAACATCAACATCAACATCAACATCAACATCAACATCAACATCAACATCAACATCAACATCAACATCAACATCAACATCAACATCAACATCAACATCAACATCAACATCAACATCAACATCAACATCAACATCAACATCAACATCAACATCAACATCAACATCAACATCAACATCAACATCAACATCAACATCAACATCAACATCAACATCAACATCAACATCAACATCAACATCAACATCAACATCAACATCAACATCAACATCAACATCAACATCAACATCAACATCAACATCAACATCAACATCAACATCAACATCAACATCAACATCAACATCAACATCAACATCAACATCAACATCAACAACAACAACACCAACAAACACAACAACAACAACAACAACAACAACAACAACAACAACATCAATATCATCATCATCATCAACATCAATATTAACATTAACATTAACATCAACATCATCAACATCAACATCATCAACATCAACATCAACATCAACATCAACATCAACATCAACATCAACATCAACATCAACATCAACATCAACATCAACATCAACATCAACATCAACATCAACATCAACATCAACATCAACATCAACATCAACATCAACATCAACATCAACATCAACATCAACATCAACATCAACATCAACATCAACATCAACATCAACATCAACATCAACATCAACATCAACATCAACATCAACATCAACATCAACATCAACATCAACATCAACATCAACATCAACATCAACATCAACATCAACATCAACATCAACATCAACATCAACATCAACATCAACATCAACATCAACATCAACATCAACATCAACATCAACATCAACATCAACATCAACATCAACATCAACATCAACATCAACATCAACATCAACATCAACATCAACATCAACATCAACATCAACATCAACATCAACATCAACATCAACATCAACATCAACATCAACATCAACATCAACATCAACATCAACATCAACATCAACATCAACATCAACATCAACATCAACATCAACATCACCATCAACATCAACATCAACATCAACATCAACATCAACATCAACATCAACATCAACATCACCATCAACATCAACATCAACATCAACATCAACATCAACATCAACATCAAAATCAACATCAACATCAACATCAACATCAACGTCAACATCAACATCAAAATCAACATCAACATCAACATCAACATTAACATCAACATTAACATCAACATCAACATCAACATCAACATCAACATCAACATCAACAACAACAACACCAACAACAACAACAACAACAACAACAACAACAACAACAACAACAACAACATCAATATCATCATCATCATCAACATCAATATTAACATTAACATTAACATCAACATCATCAACATCAACATCAACATCATCAACATCAACATCAACATCATCAACATCAACATCAACATCAACATCAACATCAACATCAACATCAACATCAACATCAACATCAACATCAACATCAACATCAACATCAACATCATCATCAACATCAACATCAACATCAACATCAACATCAACATCAACATCAACATCAACATCAACATCAACATCAACATCAACATCAACATCAACATCAACATCAACATCAACATCAACATCAACATCAACATCAACATCAACATCAACATTAACATCAACATCAACATCAACATCAACATCAACATCAACATCAACATCAACATCAACATCAACATCAACATCAACATCAACATCAACATCAACATCAACATCAACATCAACATCAACATCAACATCAACATCAACATCAACATCAACATCAACATCAACATTAACATCACCATCAACATCAACATCAACATCAACATCAACATCAACATCAACATCAACATCAACATCAACATCAACATCAACATCACCATCAACATCAACATCAACATCAACATCAACATCAACATCAACATCAACATCAACATCAAAATCAACATCAACATCAACATCAACATCAACATCAACGTCAACATCAACATCAACATCAACATCAACATCAACATCAACATCAATATCAACATTAACATCAACATTAACATCAACATCAACATCAATATCAACATCAACAATAACAACAACATAAACATCAACATCAACATCAACATCAACATCAACATCAACATCAACATCAACATCAACATCAACATCAACATCAACATCAACATCAAAAACAACAAAAACAACAACAACAAATCTAGTTATGATTTCAACAGTGTTTTTGTGGCAACCAACACTGCTCACAAACAACAAAATAACACAGTGAAACTGGACTATGAAAGTAGAAAAGGACTGTAACATGAATTAGGATATGATTTAGGACAAAAATTAAGACACACCTTTCCAAACTAGGAAAGGGATGCAGTATATTTGAAGTAAAGAATTTGGTCATGGATTAAAAGAAGAGTTTGGAAATAGGAGTACAAAGAACCATCGTCACGTCAAAATCTACGGGTGTGGCCACGACACAGCCAACTCTTTTTTTGTGGAATTTATGAAGGTTTTACAATTTTGATCACGGCACTTCGTATGTTTGATGTGAGACTTTTTTACCGATTTGGCCAAATTATAGACTCATTGCTCATGTGATTTGCAAGACTTCCTGATATAAAACTAATTTTTGTGGAATTTTTAGCGATTTTAAGGTCATTGATAATGTCACTTTTTATTAGAGGTAGTCGTGGCTTTTATACGATTCGGTTCATTATCGAATTTGATCTTTATGTTTTAGATAGAAGATCTTATATCAGACAAACTGACAGATGGATATGTCCGAGTTTATTCAGTTGCTGATGTTGACCAAGAAAATATATACACTTCTGTGTCTGCCACGCCCTTTTAAGGGTTAAAAAGTCTTGTTTTCTGACGAAGTCAGAATTTTTATCAAAATTTCCGCATTTGGTGATCCGTAAATCCGCGTGTACTTCAAGAGAGCTATGGAATCATAACGAGTGACTGCTGAGGATTGTAGGTCGGTGGTGTTATAGGAAGTAAAAGCCGTTAAAGTCAATGTAGTTTGCTACAAAGACAGGTCAAACATTTTTTTTGTGCTCGGAGATGAAATATATAAGTCGCGAAACAATGGAGTTGTTGCGCTAAAAGTTCCCTGGACGCGTAATTGTGCATAACCATTCGCAAACAATTCCCACTTTCAAAGTGAACATTGAAGTTGCCATCTCCGAAATAGAGCCGCAATTACGCCAAAGAGTGATCGACAATTTCGCAAAAAGTATTTAGGTCTACAAGCTATGTCGAGACGGCGATATGAAAGATATTTTTTCCATACATGTCTCGATTTTTGTTTTGTGTTTTTTTTTTTTTTTTAATGTTTGGCAAAGTTAAAAAACATTAAATTGAGAAATACTTTAGGATACTACAATGAATGAAATCAAAATTAATTGTTATTGAAGTGAACCAAGGATTAGTTTAATTTGTTTCGTAAAGATTATATTGGAAAAAGTAATTGCCTTGCATGCATGGTGAACTGTTCTTTATGTTTAGGTTTCAATTGCGTTGAAATAAAATTCGATACAAAATTAATGTGAAAAACATTTCTTTTTCTATAAGAATTTTGCATTCCTTTTACTTTCCTAATGAGTTCGCCCAGAGGATAGTAAAATGTGAGCGGCAAAATGAAAAAAGGAAAATATTCTATTTTAGCGTTAAGTGGCGAGCTTTCTTTATCTCCACTTTGTACGGATCGTTTCTATGGATCTTCCTTTTTGTGTACATTCTGTTGCCGTCCAATATACACAGCAAATCGCTCGTTTCTGCTTAAATTCTTCGTTTTTTTTTCTCTTTCTTCGCTCATGTCATACTATGTCATGCGAATTCATACCGCATTGTAAAGAAAAAACCAGGGATAGAAAATAACGGTTATTTTTAATTTTTACATCAGAAGATCATATGTGACCCGGTCTACGAAAAGGGACCTTCGGTGTGAAAATATCATTTTTCACTTTTTTGGCGATTCGGATAGACTAATGTGTGCTCTTTCTAATGGCGCAAAGCAGAAAAAAAACTTGTTTTTACACCGAAGGTCCCTTTTCGTAGACCGGGTCACATATATAAAAAGATGTAAAATAATTTTAAATGTAGCAATATGAAGCTAGTGAGTCAGAGATTCCGTTTTTGGCATGATTTATATTTTCATGATTTTTAAGATAGATATCATCTTTATTCAATTATTTGTGATCGATTCTTTTTTCGATCATATATAGAAATTATATTTGATCTTTATTTTTTTGATCAGAAATATAAATAATATTTTATCGTTATTTTTTTGATTAAAAAATAATTTTTTTAATCTGATCGAAAAAATATCGATCAATGATTGATTTTTATTTCTGGTCTAAAAAATATCGATCAAAAGTAACTTTTATATCTGATCGAAAAAATAATGATCACAAAATGATTTTTATTTCTGATAGAAAAAAATAACGATAAAAAATAACTTTTTTTCTGATCGAAAAAATAATAGTCACAAAATGATTATTATTTCTGATCGAAAAAAATAACGATCAAAAATAACTTTTATTTCCGATAGAAAAAAATAACGATCACAAAATCGAAAAAATAACAATAAAAAAACAATTTTTTTTTCTGATTGAAAAGAAAACGATCAAAAAATAATTTGTATTTCTGATCGAAAAAATAACGATGAAAAAATAATTGTTATAAAATGATTGATTGATAGCGATAATCGTTATTTGCGGTCCCTGGAAAAAACAAAATATAACGAAACCATGCTGAATGTTTTTTTCTCTCTCCTTTTTGTGCGGATATTCACAATGGGTGAAATCATCATTTCAATTGCTCAAAGCAGGTAGATTTCTAAATTTCTATTTCGGTGCACATTCTCTTTACTCTAATTCATTTCTGCTCAAAATTATCAAAATCTGTTGAGAAAATGTTTCCAAGTCCCATATTAGACATGCTGATATTGTGCCGATTTCTCTCACCGATTTTTTGTTCGGTGTAGCGGGAAGGGAAACGAAAGCGGAAATGAAAAAATCGGCCGTACCAGCGATTTTGCGACGATCTTTTGACGTTTGCTTTTGCTTTCGAAATTTGCTTTTAAACTAAAATCGTTGTTTTCCGTTTTAATTAACTTTCCCACAAAATTTCATCATTTTATGGCATTTTGTGAAAGAAATAACTTTATTTTGTGCATTTTAAGCAAATAAAGTAAAATAAATCGCTCGGCCAAAATCGTCATGTCTACAAGCAATGGACGACTAAACAGTGCAACAAAAGAACAAATAAGAAAATTAGTGAGAGAAATCGGAACAATATCGGCATGTCTAATATGGAACAAACTATTTGGGCTACGCCTATTTATTTATTGGTAATATAAAAAAAAAAATAATAGCTTGAGCAGGTAGAGGCGTACGTCATCTACCGATTGCTGATGGACCACATTTAGCCAGCACTGTTAAGGGAACGTGAATTCGCTTAATCCATAGAAATTCCATTCCTTGTAGATTTGACGTAAAATTACGTCATTCTCGGAGAAAGGTAGGGTGGTTGATTGCAAAAACACACACTTTGCGCTTTTGGTGTGCTGAAAGTACTGACCGTAGAATGTTGATTTAAGCACTTGTTGATCTGTTTGATCCTCACTCATCATTGTAATTCAAAGTAAGAATTACAATGATACAAATTGTATAAAGAGGGTCATCAGTTGACAACTTGCCTCCCCTTTCTCGTCCAACAACATCAATAAACGATGAAAACGTCTTAGAATTAAAGGAAATTGAGCTCGAAATCGTGTTGTGACTGTAAGCGATATAGCTGTTGAGCTTGATGTATCGACTGGATCAGCCCACACCATTTTGCATGATGTTTTAGGCGTGCGACTGGTTGCAGCGCGACTTTTGTCAAAATTTCTGAATTTCCTTTAAAAAGAGTTTCGCAAAACTTTCGCCCAGGAGGTGCTTTTAATGGATGATACGGACTAAAGTGTACTAGGGTGTACGAGTATGACGTTGAAACAGCTCAACAATCTGCAGAGTGGCCATCGAAATTCCTTCCACAAGGTCAATCTGTCAATGCTCAATATTGTTTGAATGTTTTAAAGCATTTTCGCGAGAATATTCGGCGAAAGAGGCCTGAATTATGGAAGGACAATTCATGGTTTTTGCACCACGATAATGCACCAGCCTACACATCACGCATTGTACGCGATTATTTGACCAAAAACAATGTCAGTGTCGTTCAACAAGCACCATATCGCCAGATACTCTCAGAAAAAAATCCTGTAAAGACAACACTTTTTTAACATTTTATCATGTTATTGAAATTCAACACGATCTGCTATGTTAATAACACTTTACATGATGATTTTTCAGTGTTTAAAAAACACGATGAACATGTTATATGAACAGGATAATATTGTAAAGCTAACACTTTAAAACTGTTAAAAGAACACGATCAAAATGTTATCTGGACATGATTATATTGTAAAGCTTATACTTCGAAAATGTTAAAAAAACACGATGCAATGTTATCTGAATAGGATAATATTATAAACTAACACTTTAAAACTGTTGGGACAAAATCAAATTCGGCTTTTTTCGACTTTTTTTTCTTAAACATTTTAAAATTTTTTCAATTGATGCAATAAAAAAATCTACACTTTGCTCATATTATTTTTTAACGCTGTTTAATGTAATGTAAGTATTTAAAAAGTGTTGTTGTTTAGTATATAAAAATGATCATGTTAGAATAACAGGAGCCGTGTTGAAATATTTTGCCTCATTTTTTTCTGGGTGTATGTACTGAATAATTATTTTTCAGTACTTGATCCTGCGGCTGAAACCAGCTACCTTAAATTTCTTAATTTTTATCCCCATTGCCATAATATAGGAATAAACATGATTTATGGGATTTATGTGGCGTCCGTGGCGTAGTTGGTTAAAGTGCGTGTCCGCTATGTCAACGAACCTGGAGACCCAGGTTCGAACCCCAGCAGCGACAGAAAATTATTTGAATTAAAATAATTTTTCTGTACGGCCGCCACCTCTCTGCAGACAATAGCAAACCTCAGAGAGTAATCAAAATGCGATGTAAAGCTTCCTGAGAATAAGAACATTCCGTTCATCGCCGTTCGGAGTCGGCGTTAAGCCTGTAGGTCCATTTCTCGGTCAATTGTGTACAAACTTAATAACACGCACAACACAATTGATCCTAAGAAGCTAGGTCAAAGTCCTTTCAAGGGCTGAAATGGCCAGTTATTTATTTTTTTTTTTTTAAACATGATTTATCTTCTGGATCCTGACAGCCTAAATATAAAATATAAGACCAGTAATGTCACAAGAACTTTTCTGTTTCATAAGTTTCATTCAACTGTTATATTGCGGTTTAAGAACATCTCCTGAGTTGATTAAAGGACTTCAATAGAATGTATTGACCCTTGAATTAAATGAAACATTACTAATAATTCATAAAAATATTAAATATTGAGACTCACGAACACTTAAAACAGAAAAAAAAAAATAATAAATTTGCATCAGTCAAATAATTATTGATCAACATTTCAATTAACAATAAAATATCTTCAGAATTTGTCACTCGACAAGGTTCCTCCGGTCAAAGTTATTCTGGTAACATACGCATTTAATTTATGAGTTTTGTTCTCAAATATTTCGATATAAATTTAATTATTATCCCAAAATATTTGCATTAAAAATATTCCGAAATGTGGGTTAAGCGGACAGAACAAAGGTAGAAAAAGAGGTAAATAACAAATGCAAATTTTCTTTTTAATTTGACACTCGCATTTGACAAATTTTGCGAATTGCAGCTGTCATCATTTAATGGGACTTGAGTGTTATTGATGCTGTTATTGTTGTGTTTTATGACGTTGTGTAGAGGGCGACGCAATCATAAACAGTTCATATTGAAATTGAGTTGAGTGCCTCTGAAGTGTGCCAAAACCAGATATGCAGGTTCGCTTACTTTTTTGGGAATTTCGCTGTCATTTACATGACAGCCAGAACCAGAATTCTCATCAGTTACATATCGGCACAATCTAAGAAGCTTCAAAATATAAAACTCGAACAGTTTTGCAGTTAGAAGTAAAAGAATTTCGACAGCATCAACACACTATTCGCAGCACTCGCCAGTTTCATCTTTACTCAACACAGCTTTCTGAATAATCGATTCATTATTTGATAAATTTTTCTAAACAAAGTTAAGATGTCGATTCTAAAAATGGTACATACACATATGAGAAAAATAAAAAAGTAATAGTAAAAACGCAATTATTTTTTTCTTTCAGAGCACTTTAGTCCCACACACTGTTCTTCTTTTGCTACTCAGTGTCCACATTTTTGCTTATCCTGCAGTTGAAGCTGCCAGCAATGAACAGCAGGATGAACATTTTTTGGATGAAGAGCCGCTGGACACTGAATCTTCCGATGATGTACCAATGGTGCACAATAACAACTACGATATGTTGGCATCAGACTATTATGATCATCATCCGGCTGAATCGATACAATATCAAAACTTTGCCGAATTCTATGATCCACAAATGACTGGTAACAACGATTTAAAAATGGACGAAAGTAATCAATTTTTGGTGAGCACACCTATTCGGGCACCACAACCACTTTCACCAATGGAGCGGCGTGTACGTCAGCAATTGGAGCGGGTTGATGATGGACATGGGCACAAATCGATGTTACATTTGATGAAGGGTTCGTCTCTACCACATCCGGTCTTTACACAATGGGATCAATTCGATTACGACAAGCATAGCATGAATCCAGGCAACAACAAGAACTATGTTCACGGTTAGATTTTAATTTTGATAAATTAATTACATTATGTTAATAGATTAATTTTTTATCGAAAATTTATTTAATATTGATATTAAAAAATAAAAAAGAAAATAAACAAGCAAATTTGTGTACTTATTTTTTTACGACTACTTACGACTAGTCTGCAAACAGTAAAAACAAAATCCATTTAGGTACCTTCACTCCAATACTTCATACTTCAATATACAGAGGCGGACAAAATTGTTTTCATAACAACAATTGTTTGTTGATGTTGTTGTTGATGTTGATGTTGATGTTGATGTTGATGTTGATGTTGATGTTGATGTTGATGTTTATGTTGATGTTGATGTTAATGTTAATGTTAATGTTGATGTTGATGTTGATGTTGATGTTGATGTTGATGTTGATGTTGTTTAAATGACGTTGATGTTGATTTTGATGTTGATGTTGGTGTTGATATTGATGTTGATGTTGATTTTGATGATGTTTATGTTTATGTTGATGTTGATGTTGATGTTGATGTTGATGTTGATGTTGATGTTGATGTTGATGTTGATGTTGATGTTGATGTTGATGTTGATGTTGATGTTGATGTTGATGTTGATGTTGATGTTGATGTTGATGTTGATGTTGATGTTGATGTTGATGTTGATGTTGATGTTGATGTTGATGTTGATGTTGATGTTGATGTTGATGTTGATGTTGATGTTGATGTTGATGTCAATGTTGATGTTGATGTTGATGTTGATGTTGATGTTGATTTTGATTTTGATGTTGGTGTTGGCGTTGGTGATGGTGTTGATTTTGATGTTGGTGTTGGTGTTGGTGTTGGTGTTGATGTTGATGTTATTGCTTTTGTTGTTGTTGTTGTTGCTGTTGTTGTTGTTGTTGTCGTTGTTGTTGTTGTTGTTGTTGTTGGTGTTGTTGCTATAGCTTTTCTTTTATTTGCTTCTCCATTGGTTAGTGCTTTTCCTAGGTGATTAATCCAGCAAAAATGATGCATATGCGTCACAATGAAGCGGTTCCCTGAGGGGCCTTATGACGCCATCAATTTGTTTTTTATTTTTATCATTTGCCCGAAGACCTCACCTTCATTTTCGTTCCTTAAAATTTACCTTTATGCCAGTAGTCCCAGAGTTAAAATTCCATGCAACGTTTTTTCATGGTTGTAGCATTTATGTGGTTGCCACCCTGAAATCATGACGATAAGAATTTTGTTGTATTCTAGTTCTGAGGCGTAATAACATACTATGCTGTCGTTAAACAAAATTTACCGTAGCACGTCTCCTGAGTGAGTAATAATTTCATGCAACGATATAATATTTCTGTTACATAAGCTGTTATCTGCACGATCTGACGATGTCAATATTTTTTTTTTTTAATTTGTCGTAAGGCCTAGTATTAATCTTTCATTTTCTTTATTAATTGTTTATCGTAGCTTATATATATTGAAGATAAAATCCTGTTGGCGCGCAATCTCAGAACTTCTTATATTAAAATAAGAACTACAATTTAGTCTATAAAATAAGTTGTATATAATTCAAAGGCCGTTTTCAGAGTGAGGACAAATTTCATACAAACATAAAACAAAATTCAGATATTTCAATGAACAAACAAATTATAATTAACAAGTAAATAAAGTATCCAAGTATCGAGTTGTTGATTTCCAATACGCCTCCTCAACAACATTTACTTGGTGTCGTCATGCCCATTGAGTTAATGCAAAATTTGTGCTTCACATTTGGTAAAGGTTTTGTTAAGACATCAGCAAGCATTTCATTAGTTGGCAAGTATTTGATTTCGACAATTTTGTTTTCTATAGCATCACGGATGAAATGGTATCTGTAGTGAATATGTTTAGTTCTTGTATGATGACCACCAAATTTCGCCATATGTTGAGCGCTTTGAGAATCACAATAGATTATTGTTGGGTCTTGCGATTTGCAACCGAGTTCTTCTAACAAATATCCAAAGTAGCTGGCTTCTTTTGCTGCTTCAGCCAATGCCATGTATTCTGCTTCTGCACTTGATGTAGCCACCACACGCTGCTTCTTTGATTCCCATGATATAACGGCACCTGAGAGTAAAAAACAAAAGCCAGTTTGAGATTTTCGATCGTTTGTATCCTGAGCCCAATTCGAATCTACATAACCAACAAGTGGTAACCCAGTTTTATGAAAAGTTAACATATAATCATTCGTTGTATTTAAATATTTAATTAAATTTAATGCTGCATTCCAATGCTGTCTTCTTGGATCTTGACAAAATTGCGATAGCATATTTACACTACAACATATATCAGGTCGACTAAAAACAGAGAGGTGCAATAAAGATCCAATAATTTCTTGATACTTAGTCTTGTTTATTTTTTCCCCTTCTCCAGAAATTGTTGGTTCTTTTTCTAACTTAATCTTTCTAACTGCATCGGTATTTTAATTGACTTGGCATTATTTAGCCCATATTTTGTTACTAAATTTTTTATATATCCAGGTTGAGAGATTGATATTTCTTTTATTTCAAAATTTTCTTGTAATTTATAAATAAATTCGTCTGTTATTTTCTTATTATTCGATGCTATAATTATATCATCAACATAAATTCCAACTATCATGAAAATATTATCTCTTTGAATATAATACAGGCATTGGTCATACTTAGACTGCTTCAGAGGGTAACTTTTAATAACTGCGTCCAGTTTCTTGAATCACTGTCTGCCAGCTTGTTTCAAACCATATATTGCTTTCTTTAGTTTGCAGACCTTTTGCTTTGTCGCCTCCTTAATGAAGCCATCTGGTTGTTCCATGTATATATCTTCTTCTAAGTCACCGTTGAGAAATGCTGTTGATACGTCAAGCTGTCGTAACTCTAAGTCCTTTTCAACTGATAGAGCGTACACAAGACGAAGTGAACTTTGCCTAACTACTGGAGCAAATGTGTCCATGTAGTCAATACCAAATTCTTGTAAATAACCTTTGGCTACTAGTCTTGCTTTCAATTTATCAACGGAACCATCAGGCCTATATTTTGTTTTAAAGACCCACTTACATCCGATTGGTGACCTCCCTTCAGGTAAATCTACTAGCTCCCATGTTTCATTTTTAATCAATGAATTATACTCACTGTCTAGAGCACGAAACCATTCCTTTGAATTAGGAGCATCTAACAATTCTTTGAAATTTTTAGGGTCAGGAAGATTTTTACTTACTGCTGATTTCACTGTTTCTTGCTTCTTAGCAAAACTCCATGATCTTAACTTTTCTCGTATCGAATTTTGTGGAGCATCACTGTCTTTTGGAGCTAACACATCTCTTTCATGAGCTGCTGTATTTTCTGAAGAGCTATCAAGGAAGATTTCTTCTTCTGATTCATCGACTTCTTCATGTATTTCTTCTATACATCCCTTATGAATATTGCTTTCCTTCTCCATACGCTTTTTAAATTCAAATTCGTAAAAGCCATTTCCCTCATTTTCAACATCTTTAAAAATTTTACGTCTCGGCTCTTAGCTATAGTTCGCGTATCTCGTTTCCATAAACGATACGCCTTTGACTCTTCTGAATAACCCACTAATACGTATTCGTAACTTCTTTCTTCCCATTTTGACTTTCCAATATGCTTGTCTAACAGAGTGTCCCTTATTTTGCGATTTTTGGAAATGTCAAGGGGCTGAAAGGTTTTTTTATGCGTTTTTATATTCTAAGAACGAAACTAAAAAAAATTTTTTTTTACGACAACGTTTACCCGTGCCAATCGGGCCCGAAAGTTTCGAAAAAATGCCCATATTAGACCATATTTGCACAAATTAAAAAAAAAATATTTTCTCTGCTTTTTATAAATGTTTTACATTTTTTGGAACACATACATAAGAAATATGATATCTACAAAGTTTTTTTATGGTGGGCGTGGTTACCGCCCCTGCTGCGTCGAAATTTCTCCCGCAGCCTTTTTCCACTTTTTCATGAAATTAGTGCAATTTAGGTATTAATATCAACAATAAATAAATACATTTTTATTATGCTAAAAGTATGATTACATTTCATTAAATTCACATTATGTACTTACAAAAATTAACAATAAATTAAAAAACTAGTATTTTAACCTGCGGGGGGCGCGCAACAAGCTAATACCTACAAGCAGTCTTATTGCGGCTTTTCAACCGAAATCATAGTTTTTTTTTATAAATAAAAAATATCAAAAACCAAAAATATATGGCCCCTGAAGGGTTAAATTTTAATAAGAAATACAAATTAATTATATGTTTTTTTTAAGAGTTTTACCGCTCAGGTTTCCAGAAAAGTTGAAAAAGGCATTTTTTTCAAAATTCATCGGCATTGCATTGAATTCTTACTCGCTGAGTATAAGAGCTAGGACTAAAAATATGATACACCAATAAAAGCCTGTTCTAAGCCCTCACAATAAAATTAGGCAAAAACTTACTGACGTCATGGGGACACAGAGAGAGCCCCTCAAAGATCGACAATGTAACATTCATGTAAAGGCGTTGCATTGAATTTTTACTCGATGAGTATATTATTGGAAATCAACAACTCGATACTTGGATACTTTATTTACTTGTTAATTATAATTTGTTTGTTCATTGAAATATCTGAATTTTGTTTTATGTTTGTATGAAATTTTTCTTCACTCTGAAAACGGCCTTTGAATTATATACAACTTATTTTATAGACTAAATTGTAGTTCTTATTTTAATATAAGAAGTTCTGAGATTGCGCGCCAACAGGATTTTATCTTCAATAGGTTATGGGCCCAGACCCAAAATACTAAAATAATTTTGTGTAAAAAATCAGGAAACAAAGACAACATTAATATATACCAAGAAGAAAAACGCTATACGATGGCAGCAACTACAGGACGAATTCCATTACTGCCGTGCAAAACAAAAAACAGTTAACTGCCGTGTAAAACATATGCCGTGTAAAACATATGCAGTTAACTGTTTTTTGTTTTGCACGGCAGATTACTAAATGGAAGAAACTACGCGACGTGGAAGCCTCAAATGGAAGCCATTCTTCATAAAAACCGCCTACTGAAAATGGTAAGAGGGGAAGAATTAAGACCGGAAATGGAATTAAACTCAGAGTCATCAACGAGGAGCCAGCAGCAAGTTTTAGCAAGGCAGAAAGCACAACAGGATCACGACGATAAAGACATGGATGCGAGAGCTGAAATAATTATTTCACTTGAAGCAAATATAGTAAGAATGGTAAGAAATTTTAGAACATCCTGTGAAGTATGGTCATATCTTCAAGAAACGTTTGACCGGAAGTCGACAAGAGGTAAAGTAGAAATGTATCGTACATTGTTAAATACAAAAATGGATGAGAATCAATCAATTGCACAGTATTTTATTGAGTTCGACATATGTATTTCGTCATTATCTGAGATGGATATAAATTTGGATGAAGATTTATTAACCACTATTTTACTAGATGGATTACCGACAAAATATAAAGAAATAAGGGCGGCTTTTGACACAGCTAATGACTTTCCGTCATTAAAAGTTCTTCGCTCGAGACTTCTAGAAGTTGGAGACAAGCCTGAACACCAAGATGAAGGTGCCTTAAGGGTTAATAAGTACTTAAAAAATATGAAGAACAATAGTAATCGAAACAGACCAGGTATGTCAAACAAGAATTTTCCTTTTAATTGTTATAAATGTGGGAAGAAAGGTCACATGGCAAAAGATTGCAAAGTGAAAATTAATATTAATAAAGAATCAACTAACAGAGTGGAAAAATTCGATGGTTTCGTTGCAATTGCAGAAAGTTGCAACTTAGGTAAAAACACTTATAAGTCAGATGCGAAGTGGAACATTTGGTGTGTAGATAGTGGTGCCACATCACATATGTGTTGTTCAATCAACCAATTTGTTGAAATTTATAAGAGCTATAGTGGTAAAGTTCGCTTAGCTGATGAAAAAGAGTTAGACGTGAGAGGAATTGGTACCATTGAGCTTAGAATGAAAGACGAACAAGAATTTAAAACAATTAATCTCTTCTAGATTTGCATTGCAATCTTATTTCTACTGTTAAAGCTACGGATAACAAATGTCGAGTAGTAATGTTCCAAGAAAAGGCAATTATTTCAAGAGATGGTAAGATTTTACTACAAGCTCGAAAGGAAAATGGTTTGTATATAGTTAAATCATATAGCAATCGTGTAGAAAATTGCGAACAGGTATACGATGAAACTAGAACAGCATTAGAGTTATGGCACAAGCGATACGGCCATTTAAACTTAGTTCACTTACAGAAGCTCAGATCTCAAAATATGGTAATTGGGCTACCAAAATTCAAAAGCTACAAACTGAAATGTGTTACTTGCGTACGAGGAAAGCAAACTCGAGAAGTTTTTCCTCACAAGAAGGATAAATCATCTGCAGAAATGTTGGAAATAGTGCATACTGACTTATGTGGTCCAATGAGAGTAGAGTCCCTAAGTAGAAAATTATACTTTGCAACCTTCATTGATGATTATACTAGAAGAGTATTTGTCCGATTTTTGCACAAGAAAAGTGAGTATCTGCAAGTCTTCAAAGATTTTAAGAATGAGGTAGAATTGCAAACAGGCAAAAAGATAAAATCAGTTCGATCAGACAATGCAGCTGAACTAGTTAGCCACGAATTTTCGGATTTTCTCAAATCTTGTGGTATAAAACGTCAGTTAACAGTTCAGTACACTCCACAGCAAAACGGAGTTGCTGAGAGAATGAACAGGACATTAGTTGAGATGGCTAGATGTATAATGATCGAATCCAAATTGCCAGAATTTTTGTGGGCAGAACTTATACACACGGCAGCATATATAAGAAACCGTTGCCCAACCAACCTAAATTTTAACAAAACCCCAGAAGAAATGTGGACAGGAAAAGTACCTATCATAAAACACTTGCGACAAATTGGCAGCAAGTCTTTTGTCTTAGACAATAGAGTGTCCCTTATTTTGCGATTTTTGGAAATGTCAAGGGGCTGAAAGGTTTTTTTATGCGTTTTTATATTCTAAGAACGAATCTAAAAAAAATTTTTTTTTACGACAACGTTTACCCGTGCCAATCGGGCCCGAAAGTTTCGAAAAAATGCCCATATTAGACCATATTTGCACAAATTAAAAAAAAAATATTTTTTCTGCTTTTTATAAATGTTTTACATTTTTTGGAACACATACATAAGAAATATGATATCTACAAAGTTTTTTTATGGTGGGCGTGGTTACCGCCCCTGCTGCGTCGAAATTTCTCCCGCAGCCTTTTTCCACTTTTTCATGAAATTAGTGCAATTTAGGTATTAATATCAACAATAAATAAATACATTTTTATTATGCTAAAAGTATGATTACATTTCATTAAATTCACATTATGTACTTACAAAAATTAACAATAAATTAAAAAACTAGTATTTTAACCTGCGGGGGGCGCGCAACAAGCTAATACCTACAAGCAGTCTTATTGCGGCTTTTCAACCGAAATCATAGTTTTTTTTTATAAATAAAAAATATCAAAAACCAAAAATATATGGCCCCTGAAGGGTTAAATTTTAATAAGAAATACAAATTAATTATAAGTTTTTTTTAAGAGCATGTATTTTTTTTTTTTTTTTTAAGTTCCAGTATATTTTTCGAGTATTTTGGGCCACAATAAGTAGGTTTTGTAGCTGCGCTCCTGATTTTGTGAGCTCGAGAAATTCTTGAGCAAGTTGTACCCCACATCATTTACAACATCATTTACAATACAAAGATCTTTAAAATAATTTTTTACTCTCTGGTATTCTTCATCTTTTTCCCATTCGTCAGAATCATATTTTAAAAAATTGCATGTCAAACTAAACCTACGAAATAGATTTGTTGTTCGACAAGATGCAAAACAATCTAATTCTTTTTTGTCCATTCATTTGAAGAATTTGGGTTTGCGATTGGATGATTACATTGAAACTTCTGAGCTTGCAATGCTGTCACCATACTGCGTTTTCTCTCAATAGAAACTGCATCATCGAAAAAAGCGAGTGCTACAAGTTCTTCGCCAAGGTACCAAAGATGCCGACCAAATTTTTGACTTGCAGCAATGGATATTTTTTGTTAATTGTCTTGTATGCGACCAAATCTTTTGAAAAAGACAGATCCTGATTTGGAGCTTTTATGCTATTAGTAGCTTCAAACCAGACTTTGGTGTATAGTAGAACTACAAAAATACAGACTTGACGGATTCCGGTAATAATGAATAGCATAAAAGCTCCAAATAAGGCTCTGCCTTTTTAATTAATTTGTATTTCTTATTAAAATTTAACCCTTCAGGGGCCATATATTTTTGGTTTTTGATATTTTTTATTTATAAAAAAAAACTATGATTTCGGTTGAAAAGCCGCAATAAGACTGCTTGTAGGTATTAGCTTGTTGCGCGCCCCCCGCAGGTTAAAATACTAGTTTTTTAATTTATTGTTAATTTTTGTAAGTACATAATGTGAATTTAATGAAATGTAATCATACTTTTAGCATAATAAAAATGTATTTATTTATTGTTGATATTAATACCTAAATTGCACTAATTTCATGAAAAAGTGGAAAAAGGCTGCGGGAGAAATTTCGACGCAGCAGGGGCGGTAACCACGCCCACCATAAAAAAACTTTGTAGATATCATATTTCTTATGTATGTGTTCCAAAAAATGTAAAACATTTATAAAAAGCAGAAAAAATATTTTTTTTTTAATTTGTGCAAATATGGTCTAATATGGGCATTTTTTCGAAACTTTCGGGCCCGATTGGCACGGGTAAACGTTGTCGTAAAAAAAAATTTTTTTTAGATTCGTTCTTAGAATATAAAAACGCATAAAAAAACCTTTCAGCCCCTTGACATTTCCAAAAATCGCAAAATAAGGGACACTCTATTGTCTAAGACAAAAGACTTGCTGCCAATTTGTCGCAAGTGTTTTATGATAGGTACTTTTCCTGTCCACATTTCTTCTGGGGTTTTGTTAAAATTTAGGTTGGTTGGGCAACGGTTTCTTATATATGCTGCCGTGTGTATAAGTTCTGCCCACAAAAATTCTGGCAATTTGGATTCGATCATTATACATCTAGCCATCTCAACTAATGTCCTGTTCATTCTCTCAGCAACTCCGTTTTGCTGTGGAGTGTACTGAACTGTTAACTGACGTTTTATACCACAAGATTTGAGAAAATCCGAAAATTCGTGGCTAACTAGTTCAGCTGCATTGTCTGATCGAACTGATTTTATCTTTTTGCCTGTTTGCAATTCTACCTCATTCTTAAAATCTTTGAAGACTTGCAGATACTCACTTTTCTTGTGCAAAAATCGGACAAATACTCTTCTAGTATAATCATCAATGAAGGTTGCAAAGTATAATTTTCTACTTAGGGACTCTACTCTCATTGGACCACATAAGTCAGTATGCACTATTTCCAACATTTCTGCAGATGATTTATCCTTCTTGTGAGGAAAAACTTCTCGAGTTTGCTTTCCTCGTACGCAAGTAACACATTTCAGTTTGTAGCTTTTGAATTTTGGTAGCCCAATTACCATATTTTGAGATCTGAGCTTCTGTAAGTGAACTAAGTTTAAATGGCCGTATCGCTTGTGCCATAACTCTAATGCTGTTCTAGTTTCATCGTATACCTGTTCGCAATTTTCTACACGATTGCTATATGATTTAACTATATACAAACCATTTTCCTTTCGAGCTTGTAGTAAAATCTTACCATCTCTTGAAATAATTGCCTTTTCTTGGAACATTACTACTCGACATTTGTTATCCGTAGCTTTAACAGTAGAAATAAGATTGCAATGCAAATCTAGAAGAGATTAATTGTTTTAAATTCTTGTTCGTCTTTCATTCTAAGCTCAATGGTACCAATTCCTCTCACGTCTAACTCTTTTTCATCAGCTAAGCGAACTTTACCACTATAGCTCTTATAAATTTCAACAAATTGGTTGATTGAACAACACATATGTGATGTGGCACCACTATCTACACACCAAATGTTCCACTTCGCATCTGACTTATAAGTGTTTTTACCTAAGTTGCAACTTTCTGCAATTGCAACGAAACCATCGAATTTTTCCACTCTGTTAGTTGATTCTTTATTAATATTAATTTTCACTTTGCAATCTTTTGCCATGTGACCTTTCTTCCCACATTTATAACAATTAAAAGGAAAATTCTTGTTTGACATACCTGGTCTGTTTCGATTACTATTGTTCTTCATATTTTTGAAGTACTTATTAACCCTTAAGGCACCTTCATCTTGGTGTTCAGGCTTGTCTCCAACTTCTAGAAGTCTCGAGCGAAGAACTTTTAATGACGGAAAGTCATTAGCTGTGTCAAAAGCCGCCCTTATTTCTTTATATTTTGTCGGTAATCCATCTAGTAAAATAGTGGTTAATAAATCTTCATCCAAATTTATATCCATCTCAGATAATGACGAAATACATATGTCGAACTCAATAAAATACTGTGCAATTGATTGATTCTCATCCATTTTTGTATTTAACAATGTACGATACATTTCTACTTTACCTCTTGTCGACTTCCGGTCAAACGTTTCTTGAAGATATGACCATACTTCACAGGATGTTCTAAAATTTCTTACCATTCTTACTATATTTGCTTCAAGTGAAATAATTATTTCAGCTCTCGCATCCATGTCTTTATCGTCGTGATCCTGTTGTGCTTTCTGCCTTGCTAAAACTTGCTGCTGGCTCCTCGTTGATGACTCTGAGTTTAATTCCATTTCCGGTCTTAATTCTTCCCCTCTTACCATTTTCAGTAGGCGGTTTTTATGAAGAATGGCTTCCATTTGAGGCTTCCACGTCGCGTAGTTTCTTCCATTTAGTAATCTGCCGTGCAAAACAAAAAACAGTTAACTGCATATGTTTTACACGGCATATGTTTTACACGGCAGTTAACTGTTTTTTGTTTTGCACGGCAGTAATGGAATTCGTCCTGTAGTTGCTGCCATCGTATAGCGTTTTTCTTCTTGGTATATATTAATGTTGTCTTTGTTTCCTGATTTTTTACACAAAATTATTTTAGTATTTTGGGTCTGGGCCCATAACCTATTGAAGATAAAATCCTGTTGGCGCGCAATCTCAGAACTTCTTATATTAAAATAAGAACTACAATTTAGTCTATAAAATAAGTTGTATATAATTCAAAGGCCGTTTTCAGAGTGAAGAAAAATTTCATACAAACATAAAACAAAATTCAGATATTTCAATGAACAAACAAATTATAATTAACAAGTAAATAAAGTATCCAAGTATCGAGTTGTTGATTTCCAATAATATACTCATCGAGTAAAAATTCAATGCAACGCCTTTACATGAATGTTACATTGTCGATCTTTGAGGGGCTCTCTCTGTGTCCCCATGACGTCAGTAAGTTTTTGCCTAATTTTATTGTGAGGGCTTAGAACAGGCTTTTATTGGTGTATCATATTTTTAGTCCTAGCTCTTATACTCAGCGAGTAAGAATTCAATGCAATGCCGATGAATTTTGAAAAAAATGCCTTTTTCAACTTTTCTGGAAACCTGAGCGGTAAAACGTAACTTCGTCACGTCAAAACTTATTTCTTTATTGTTTATTCAAAAACAACAAAAAGTTAACAGAATTATCCCTATTTAAAAAAAAAAAAGGAACAAAAAACAAAAGACATATGCACCTTCATATTGCACATTCCATTTCCTTCTCCTTCCATTTTTACAAAATAAAATAATAGGTACAGTAAGATATTAATATCTAGTTGGCTTGACTTTATTGGCCTTATAACTTCGTTAAATCTATTTTGCATGGAGTGAACCAATTGAGTGAACCAAGATTTAGCCACACTCTCATCCAAATTCTACCATTCCTGTTAGATTACTTGTTTCAGTTGGGCTTTGCTGGTTATATTAATTTTAGCGACATGCCTCCCGAGTTGATCCCACAAATGTTCTGATTGGGTTTAAGTCTGGAGATTGTCGTGGTTTTAAAAGTATGTGAGGCACATGGTGTTTAATCCACATACACTGAGAAAAAAAACTTATGCAAAATTAATAAAAAACTTGGTATAATTTATACGATGGCTTCGGCAGTTTTCAGCCTCCTAAATTTTTCGTCAAATCATCTAAGTTGTACATGTTAACTTACCGTATTGATTTGGATGATAAATTAGCGAAGTATTTTGTAATTTACATATAAGTTTCGACAATTTATTTGAACATAGTGTTCAAGTTTTCAACAAAAAACTTTGTTGAACTATCAAAGTTAAATAGATAGATGTATAAACAGGAAGAAGTATAAAATATACATCTACATAGGTAAATTACTGTATATTGTTTTTGTAAAAAATTTTCAAAGACAAGTATGAATTGTACATATACATACTAAGGTAAAATTTTGCATATTGCTGTTGTGCAAAATTACCCAAACACTTATGTTTTTTTATTTATTTTGTTTATTTATTAAAACATCAGTACAATAAGAACTACGTTCTTTTATAGTACAACATAAATACATTTTACGAAATTCAATAAAATAAGATAAGAATATTATAACAACTGTTTCATGTGTGAATTAACTTAAATAAAGATACAGTACATGTTAAACAAGATTTTATATAATAGCAAATTGAACTTAAAATACATTAAAATATAAACAGAATATTGAAAAGAATAGGAAACAATTTACGAGGAAGAAAAATAAATAGGTTAAAATAGAATGTCTAAAGACACCTCTCCCTGTGACCTCTCTAAGTCTACGTGGCAAAGCGTTCCACAGTCTGATGGCGTTAATGAAAAACAATACGAAAACGAGGAGTTTAATAAATTATATCTTGGAACTATGAGGACATTACTTCGTCTAGATAAACTAAATTGTAATTTATCATATAAGTAGGATGGTGTTTTAGTGTGGATCAGCTTATATAAATGCAGTTTTATCGCAGATAAATGCAGTTTCTGGCATTAAAGTAAGATGGTAAATCACACCCAAGTATAGCATTTCTGTAACTAGATAAGTGATCAAACCTATGCAACCCATATACATATCGCGTAGCATAATTAAAGGCAACTTGTAATTTTAACTGAGAGGAGGAGTCGAGCCAACTATACACCAACTCTGCATAAGTTATCACGGGAAGAATCAACTGTGTAACCAACTAACGTCTAACATTGACTGGGGTCACACTAGCAGACATTCTCAAATTACGCAGGACATAATACACTTTTTGGACTACACTATTGATATGATCAGTACACGACAGAGAAGAGTTTATATAAAAACCCAGATTGAGGACTCTCGATACTAATTTTAGCTTATTTGTCCCAATCCACAAGTCAGGGATATCATCATCACAAATTTTATGTTTACATATAGGTAGAATATACGATTTCGCAACGTTCAATTGAAGACCATTGCCTTTGGCCTACTTACTGATGTTATAAAGATCATCATTCATTCTACTGCACAGATCATCAAATAGCCAGATACGGCCAGAAAGATACAGTTGAACATCATCAGCATATGCATGAACAGATGAGTGTTTGCAGACAGAAAATATATCATTAATAAATATAGAGAATAAAAGTGGACCAAGAATGGAACCTTGTGGAACACCACTTTGTACCAGTCTGAACTTAGGTGAAACTTCTAAACAAAATGAATCAAAAATTTTCATTTTTATTAAGGAAAACCTGTTCTATTTAATGTAAATAGACATACATTTACAAAGTTTACAACATATATCTACAAAGTAAAAAAAATATGCATTTAGATCACTTATAAATATATATAATTTAATGCCAACAAAATGCACTCATGAAGCATTGCACCTTGGCTAAACATCTACTCTATATAATTTTCATTACAAAAACTAATCGAGAACTATAAAAAGCAGGGAGTATCGCGACAAATTTTGCTCATACCATTTTGGTAAAGTGTCAAAGTTTTCGGTGGTTTACCTACACTATTGGTACTTGGCTTGGGTGAATCAAACATTTTTTTACTGGCAGGGTATCGAAGTATGTGCTTTCTAAGCAAAGTATTAAACAATATATTACTTTGGTGAATAACCGTAAGTTTCTAATTTCCATACAATTTTCTTTACCCAAGCCGGCTTTGGTGATTTTACTATTGCTTTTTTTCTCTGTGTACGCTTGGGATCATTATCTTGTTGAAATCTCTAATCAAGACATTTTATTAGTTTCTTAAAACATAAATTTTGCCAAAAATATACCTGATTCATGTTTGTTTTACCGTGACTTTAAGTCAATAGATTTGCATGCCTTATTTTCTGAAGCATATATTTTGGAATGGAAAATTGCTGGTATTTATCTATAACATTAATGTAAAGTAAGATAATTTCATGTTGCTCGTTCGTTATTTGTTGGTAGCGTCTGGAGTTATGGAAGTGACGCCCAGGAGATAGTTGGTGTGTATAATGCTATACACGCTAGTGTATAGCATTGTAATGGAAGATCTATCTGTTGGGCGTCAATTCCATTAATCTCGAATTCTTGGCAAGGGACAAGGTAGAACTAAGTCGAACAGGTAGGTGTCTACGGTAAACAATAAAATGCTTCTGTCTCTCTGTCTGTCCGTCTGTTCAATTCTGATAATAATAGTAGCCGTAATATTTATTGAACCTATCGTACTGAAATTCGATAGCATCTGTCTGAAAAAGAAAGATCAAGTTCGAATTTAAGCCAAATCAGATGAAAACAACGCCTACCTCTATAGAAAATGACGTCATCATAACAAAAACAAAAAATTTCAATGAGATGAAAACATTGTGGGTCGTGCCGCAATTGAGTTAACACATTGCATGAGTTGCATGAGCATGAGTTTGTGTGTCAACGTAGTATTTTTTCAGTGTACTCATGTCTTGCCATGTCATGTCATGTCATGTCATGTCATGTCGAATGCAGTATTGCATTTTTTTTGTTTTTTGAAATGAGTTGTTGTTGCAGCCTCCAAAACTTGTTCGGCTTATTACAAAAGAGCCCTTTCTTATATCTTTTGCGTGCTAAGTCTAACGAGACTTTATTTGATTTAATTTTGTTTGTTTGTAAATTTGTTTGCATCTTTATCACTTTCTTTAGCTTGTTTACATTTTCACACATCAATCAACTTTTTTATTTTGCTTTCTCTGTAAACACTTCTAATTATGCAACATATGTATGCATGGTTCTCAGATAAAAATTTCGACCTCTTGTCGGTTTTTAATTGGTTTACGTAACGATTATTTGAATGTGGTTAGCCAGTAATTAAAATAAATTGATTGTTAACTATTCCATCTATATATATAGATATAAAACAAAGTGGAAAAAGTGTCTGTTTATTATTAATTTACAACCAAGTAGATGATTTTTTTTTAAATGTTGATAATTATGATGCGAAGGTTATAGGCTTAAAAAAATAAGGCTACCACCTAAATTTTCTTTATTTTTACGAATTAATTTTTACGGATCACTGAATCAAAAATTACATTACATTGGGTTGACACCTACATTTTTTTAATCTATTTATATAAAAAAAAGTGTCGAAAAGCGTCTGTTTCCCTCTGCTGCCCGTAATTTTCAACCAATGTAGTTGGTGCTCTTTTTTTTAAATCTAGATAATTAAGGTACGAAGTTTACAATTAAGAAAACTTAAAAAACATTCAAAACCATTTTTAAAAAAAGCGAAAGAGAAATTAAATAAAATAATCGATATTCGTTTGGGATGAAATGGGATGGCTAAAATCATTAGAAGCATTGAATAGAACAATGAAAGATCTACGAAGAAATCAAGATTTGTTTGGCGGTGCTTTGATACTGTTAGCTGGAGGCATGACAAACGTTACCATTCATTCCTAAATCTAGTACTGCCGATGAAATTCTGCGGAAAAATGTAAGAACAAATTGGGGATGGTACAATTCCAGTCGACAGGAATACAGGAATAATAACGCTTCCAAATTTTTGCCGTTTCATTTAATCAAAGGGAGAACTGATTCATAAAGTCTTCCAAACATAACAAACAGTACAAAAATCATGCTTGATTAAGCGTGCGAGCAATACTGACCGGAAAGAACAAAGATGGATATTTTTAAAGAAATATCAGGCCCATTATTCACATTCAATCACTGGATACCATAATGAATCAGGATGATGTGATGAATTATCCTACAGTTTTCTAAACGCACTTGATTTGCCAGTAATACCACTACACGTGTTGCAGCTAAAAATTGGAGCGCCGATTATTATGCTTAGCGTCATCAACAAACCAAAACTTAGTAATGCCACCAGTGCCGTCAAAAAATATTGAGAAATGTGATAAAAGCAATAATATTGAATGGAAAATTCGAAGGCGAAGAAGTTTTGACTTCTCACATCCCAATCGCATCCATCTGAATTTAAGCGTCTTCAATTTCCTGTTAGCCTTGTATTCGCTGTACCATCAATAAGTCGCATGGACCATCTTTAGAAATGTTCGTTATAAATTTGGAATATCCAGTTTTCTCGCATGACTTACTAACTCTACGTTGCATGATCCCGAGTCGGAAAACCATCTGAACTATTTGTTTTCATCAGCGATGGTGAAAAAAAACCAAGAATGTTATTTATCTAAAAGCATTGCAAAAGTTGTTTAAATTTTTTTAAACTGTTGGAAAAAGTTTTTTTTTTGGCTGGCAAAGCGGGCGGGGGTTCAGCTAGTAAAAGATATGAAGCTTAACAGTGCAACCTTAACAAGTACGCGCACGTGGTTTAACTGTCAAAATCGGCTCATTCTCATATACTAAGGGAAATAACGAATATTAACATTATCCACGCCCGTGTATAAATTTTATTTAAATATTTACGTGGATAAATCAAATATTTTCCTTACAACTCGTTTTTTTCGTATTTAAACTTTACCTTTACCACCCAGTGAAGCTCCTGACTTATTCCAAACACTTGAAATAGCCGACAAGCAGCAACAACATCGCACTCTGTTCCTGCAGTTTATCAATGAAGGTTTTTAGAATTAAGATTCTTGTTTGTCGCTGAATACTCCCGGTTTATTATAGTTCTCGTTTGGTTTTTGTATTGAAAATGATATAGCCTAGATGTTTAGCCAAGATGCTTCGTGAGTGCGATGCGTGAGCGCATGATACAATTATGTAAGGTACACTAAGGGAAATAACGCATATTAGCATTATCCACGCCTGAGTATAAATTTTATTTAAATATTTACGTGGATAAATCAAATGTTTTCCTTACAACTCGTTTTTTTCCCGTATTTGAATTTTATTTATACCACACATTCACACATATTCCATACAAGCAAGCAGCAACAGCATCGCACACGTACACACATATTCCGACAAGCAGCAACAGCATCGCACTCTGTTCTCTTGCAGTTGCAACCTTAGTTCTTATAATTCTCATTTAGTTATTGTTGCAAGGAAAATATAGCCGCATGTTTGGCCAATTTTCTTTGTAAGTGCGATTGATGATCGCAAAGTAAATAGGGTTTGAGTGACAACCGGACATTTTCTGGCAAATGTCTTGCACCGGTTGTCATTTGCCTGCATATTTTTGGTATTTTATTTTTAAATTTTTGTTTCTCTAGTTTACTGTCAAAATAGTATAAATTAGAGAACAAAAAAAGTAAAAAAGAAAATAAATGCCATTTGATGGACGCATCTCGTGGGAAACATTCTAATATATATGTTTTTAATTTCAATATTTTTATATTAATTTTCCTTAAATGCGATAGTTTCATTTTCAAATAGTAAATATTGGAAAAATATTTAAATATATTCGTGCATAATTTTAATATTTTTTTTTATTAATTTTATTTCAAATATTTTAATATTTTATTTTATTAAAAAAGTATTTAAATAAATTTTAAATATTTACGTGGCCGATTTAAATAAATGCGTTATTGGTGCAAAAATGACTCGCTTTTTGGATAAATTAAAAAAGTTTTTGGATAAATTTAATATTTTTTTCCCTTAGTGTAGGAGTGACAACTGGATGTTTTTTCACGAGTGTCTTGCATCGACTGTCATTTGCCATATTTTGCTTTTTATTTTCTTTTCTACTTTTTCGTTCTCTAATTTATACTATTTTTGACAGTTGGTGCCATGATATAATTATACGAGGTGGGAGTGACAGTTTTTCGTCTTGCATCAACTGTCAAAAATAGTATAGATTAGCGAGCGAAAAAAGTAGAAACGAAAATAGAAAGTAAAATATACAGGCAAATGATATTTGATGGACGCAGCTCGTGAGAAAACAGCCAGTTGTCAAGGCAACCTTGTAATAATTAAATATCATGGTTGGTGCAAGATGAAAAAATTGTCACTATTACCTTGTATAATTGTATCATGGGTGAGCGGAGCTCGGTTCCCCACAAAATCTCACCCATCGCACTCACGAAGTATTATGGCTAAACATCTAGGCTACATAATTTTCATTACAAAAACAAAACGAGAACTATAACAAAGCATTAATAACATATTTAACATAAATATGTTGTTTTTAATGTCAATATTTTTATAAAAATTTTCTTAAAATGCGATAGTTATATTCAAATAGTAAATATTTGAACGATATTTAAAAAAATTCGTGCATAATTTTAATATATTTTGTATTAATTCTGTTTAAATATTTTAATATTTGAGTTATAAAATTGTGGCATTTTTATACGTTTATTTAATTTTATAATTCTTAGAAAACATATTTTTTAAGAATTATATTTTGAGCTTTATGCCAAATAATTCATGAAGCAACAGGTTGCTACAACAACAAATGTTCTTTGTAGAAATAATTCCGCTTTGGTTTTATTGCTGTTGTGCTTATTGGCTTTTCAAAGTTAGTGGACTGCTAAAACCACAGAGACTACTGATGAGTCGGAGTAGCGTCCGACGAAACCATGGTCTAGTCTGCTCGGTTTGTTCTGCAAAGAATATTTGTTGTTGTACAACCTGTTGCTTCATGAATTATTTAGCATAAAGCTCAAAATATAATTCTTAAAAAATATGTTTTTTAAGAATTATAAAATTAAATATTTTAATATTTTATTTAATTAAAAAGGTATTTAAATAAATTTTAAATATTAACGTACTCGATTTATGCAAATGCGTTATTAGTTAAAAAATAACTCATTTGGATAAAAAGAACGTTTTTGGATAAATTAAAAAAGTGTTTGGATAAATCTTAATATTTGAATATGAACTTTCATTATTTATATTGAAAACAAATTTGAGCTTCAGGCCAAGTATGTTGACAAGAAGACAACATGAAGACAAAGAAAGCAACAACCAACAACAACGGCTCTGTTTAGAACAAATCACACAGCTTGACTATACAGACTGTTTCGTTCGCCGCTACACCAACTCATCAGTAGTCTTTGCACGACTTTTCACTGTGATCCACTCAAGCTACTTAGGTTCTACTTATAATGCCAATTATGCCGAGAAAGTTACCTGGAATTTATTTTTTGGATAAATTTAATATTTTTTTCTCTTAGTTTAGAAGCACTTTGCCACTCCGATTGCAGTGACTCCAAAAGAAACGTTTTGAATGAAACAACCGTTTTTCGGGTGCCGGGATGATTGACTTGGTATTTTGTTTTCTTTCCGTGAGTAGAAAAAAAAGTCATAGGGTGCCAAATCAGGACTGTATGGCGGATGACCCATCGATTTGATTTTTTGGCTGGTCAAAAAGTTTTTGGTCTAGCAGATGTGTGAGAGCTCGCATTGCCTTGATACAGAATAATTCGTTTCTTCTTCGACTTTTTTCGAATTTTTCTGACGACTTGTGGCAAACTTATGGACATGTACTATTCAAAATTGACCATCCGACGTTGCTCTAACGATACTATTGCCACATGACCGGTAATGCCAAAGAAACAGGCAACCATTTCCTTCGATGTCCTTCTAACGCGAACAACTTTTGTCGGACTTAGTGCGTTTGGGAAGACCCATACATATTCATGGCCTCATATGAATAAATACATGATTCGTCACCTGTATAGATGTTATGAAACCGCCTTTGATACACCTTGATCACAGTTTTTCAATATTTCCTTGCACCAATCAATATGGCCCTTTTTCTGGTCGTTTGTCAGATAATATGAGATCCAACTCGAATAAATCTTTTTTAAGGTCAAATGATCATAAAATATCCTATTGATGTTTGTCATCCTAACTCCTGAAGATACCCCATCTCACGGTAAGTTACATGACGATCTTGCTTTATCAGTTCACATACAGCAACAAAGTTTTCTGGCACAGCAACCAATTTTGGACAACCTTCACGGAATTCGTTTAGGAGAGAGCTTTGGTCACGATTGAATTCATTATATCAGTTTTTTGCAACGCTGTAGGTTGGGGCTTTATCGTCCTATAAAGAATTTAGTTCATCAACCCATTCTTGTCTTCATAATCTAGACGAACGTTATACAAAATAAACGCACGGAAATGTTCACGAGTTAATTCCATTTTTTGCCCGAGATGACTTTTCCAAGTTACTTTAAACAATACAAATAGCGCTTCGATAGAAAAATGTTCTAAAGAAGGGTATGTTCAACAATGTCAAGTTTTCAATGGAAACGCCGGTTGGTATGTGTTTGCAAGGCTAGAAATATAAATAACAACCCTCGTATCATTTTCACACTCTCTTAGCGTTTGAAGTTTTTATTTGCGACTAGTTATATTTATAAATTAGTACAAAAGTCTCTGGTCATTATTAAGCAATCGTATAGCTATAAGGTTTATAAATAAAAAAAAAAATTCTATTATATAAATGCAATAAAAATTTCGACCCGGCGAAGAGGTTCTTTCATTTGTTGTAAGTATCTCTCGGTATGATTATTTCACTGTATGGAAATAGCCGACGATTAGGCGGTCTGATAGGGGCAACAACATAACGAACGTTGGGCTGAACAAACGCTACATTTGTTCTAGTTCCAGCTAAGGCCGCTTGACGTTTCGCTTCAGCAATTCGCCGACACTTGTCAGGAACTGGCACAGTAGAAGAACGTGTAGACCACACAACATTATTCTGATTGGGATCTGTTGGACCTGCATTGAGCTGAAGAAGTTCGCATTGTCCGTTCGGAAAGCAGGTGGTAATGCGCCGCTTGTAAGTACGTGGATCCCCGCCTTGTTGCTTGTGAGGATAAACATCCAAATGACCGGATTCTGATTGGGATACATAGTTACCTTGAGTGGGCGTACGAAAAGCGGGTTGAGGAGTTGCAATAAGTTGTGCAGGAGGTGCACGATATTGTGGAGCACTATGAGCAAAATTTGTGGCTGCCGCACTGAATGGATTTACTAGAGTTGATTGGCCGGGTTGAGCAGCGAATTGTACAACTTGTCGTGGGGCACCTTGTTGTGCATAGTTTGGTGCATTTAATGCTCCAGTAGCATATGCTTGAGTATGTGATGGAAATGCATAGGCATTTGAAGTTCCATGTTGGAGCAGTACTTGCTGCGGAACTTGTAGATTAATTGGTGCTGAATTGTAGTTCACATTTGACGCGGCACTTTGGTATGTTGGTGTAGCAGGTTGTAGCTTCGCGGTGCCTTGAAATATTTGGTTAGATCTTTTCAGATCGTATATTTCGTAGTTTGTAGCGCTCGGTCCAGAATTTTGTATCACGGTTGGCAAGCTGATGCCTCCTTGAATCGCCGCACCCTGCCTATAATTCAGCGTATTTGCCGCTGACTGAACTTCATTTGTTGCTATGTTCTCATGAAAGGGCACCGCAGGCCTGTCGTAATGATATTCCCTTGATTCAATTAAGCATAGCAGCACCGTGATCGGGAAGAACTGAAAGAGATGTGAAAATATAAAAAAATAATTTAAAATAAAAATTATAAAAACTCGAAGAGATGTTGAATAAACTAAATCATTAATTTTTAAATCACTAAAAACTAAATCACTCTAGTGCAGTGTTAAACAGCTTTGCCCCGAAATACATTCACAAAAGAAAAAGCACGAATATATCTCACATACAACACGACGAAAGCTTCCGTTTGAAATTCTCCGTCGAGCAGTTAATATTTTGCTGCTCGTCTGCTTATGCGCTCAGTTTTATCAGATCGTCTTCTTACACTGAATAAAATTTTATTTTATTTAATATATGTAAAATTTCATTTCCACTAATTTACACATAATTTTTTATTCAATGAATTTAATTTTTCAATACTTTACTTTATTTTAACATGTATGTTTGTCTTTGTAATAATTTTATTTTATTTATTCATCATTCATTTTAATTGAAATAAGTAATTAAAAGAAATAAGAGGACTGCATTTATCTCATTAAATTTATTCTTGTATTTACGTAGTCGTTTCCATTCTCTTCATTTATTCTTCATTCGTTTCTTAGCCCGTATCTTTTTATATACTTTTTCTTACTTTTATCAATTTCTCTTTTCCCAGCTATTATTATTATTAGATTTTCTAGAATTGGCTTTACCTTAATTTGGATTTTACCTTATCAACCTATGTGAATTCCATAAATAAACTTGAAATATAAAATTTGTGCAATAGCAAGTCAACTTGCCTAAGTCTTTTTGCAAAATAACACGCAATTTTCTTTCAGTGAAAGCTTAAAAGCTCGCTAGTGTTAAAGCAAATATTAATGTATTTGTTGGGCAAAGCTGTTTAACACTGCTTTAGTGATATTTTTTTATATGAGTTATAAAATTGTGTCATTTTTTTACTATGTTTATTTAATTTTATAATTCTTAAAAACAATGTTTTTTTTGAGCTTTATGCCAAATAATTCATGAAGTAACAGGTTGCTACAACAACAAAAAGTTCTTTGCAGAACAAACCGAGTAGACTAGACCATGGTTTCGTCTGACGCTACTCCGACTCATCAGTAGTGTCTGTGGTTTTAGCATTATTTGGCATAAAGCTCAAAATATAATTCCTAAAAAAATATGTTTTTTAAGAATTATAAAATTAAATAAAGATATTTTTTTATAAAAAAATAAAAAGCTTGAAATGACCCAAACATGAATTTTAAAGAGGTAAAAAAAAAAATTGTAAGAAATGAACTTCGACTGAGCCGAAGTTAAAATACCCCCACGACCGAACCAAAGTATATTTAAAGACTTAAGCAATCAATAAAATGTTTATTTGTAAAAACATTTTCATCATAGTTTTAAAGGAAAATATTCGCTTTTGTTTTTTGATAAAGTCACTTCGTATGGGAGGTAGGCGTGGTTTTCATACGATTTGATTGAATTTCATACTTAGAGTGTATATTAAATATCAACGCAAAGTTTCAAGTTCATATATCAATTTTTGTGGAATTCTAAAAGATTTTATCGTTTTTAAAAAAGTCACGTTGTATGGGAGGTAAACGTGGTTTTCATTCAACTTGGCTAATTTTTGAACTTGATTTTTATTTTTTAGATACAAGCTTTAATATTGAATTTCGTGATGATAGCTTGAAAATTACGGCTGTAGTCGTGGTCACAGGCAGACAGACGGACATACAGATAAACGTACAGATGGACAGACGGACAGATGGACACGGCTAAATCGATTCGGGTGGTGATAATGAACAAGAATATACACACTAAGGGAAAAAAATATTAAATTTATCCCAAAACTTTTTTAATTTATCCAAAAAGCGAGTAATTTTTGCACTAATAACGCATTTGCATAAATCGACTACGTAAATATTTAAAATTTATTTAAATATTTTCTTAATTAAATAAAATATTTATTCTTAATTAAATAAAATATTTAAAATTGTGCACGAATTTTTTTTAAAATATCTTTCAAATATTTAATATTTGAAAATAAAACTATCACATTAAAAGAAAATTTATATTAAAATACTGAATTTAAGAATTTATAAGAAGCAAAATATGCAGGTAAATGACAACCAGAAAATATCAAGTTGTCACTCAACACTACATCATTTCATACAGCGACCAACCATCGCATGCACAAATCATCTTGGCCAAATATCCGCCCTATATTACCCTTGCAACATTAACTAAATGAGAACCATAAGAAACCTGCAGGAACAGAATGCGATACTGTTGCTGCTTGTCGGAATATGTGTGTACGTGTGCGATGCTGTTGCTGCTTGCTTGTATGGAATATGTGTGTACGTGTGTGGTATCAATAAAATTTAAATACGGGAAAAAACGAGTTGTAAGGAAAATATTTGATTTATCCACGTAAATATATAAATCAAATTTATACTCAGGCGTGGATAATGTTAATATGCGTTATTTCTCTTAGTGCAGTTGCGGTCAAAATAATAGTAGTGGAATAGCTTAATTTAAATAGCATGTTATATTTTCAAACTGACTAACTTTCTGTAGTCTGTTCTGTTAAATACCGTTATATGAGAAGAAGATCAATACATATGTGTGGCTTTGCCCACTTAAATTTGCGTTTGTTGTTGTTTTCATTTTAAATTTATGAAATTAGTTGCTTATTTGAGACAGTCAAAAATAGAAGTGATTGAAGCGCTACTTGGAAAATAACAACAATATTAAAGTTTTTATGTAAATTGTTGAAAACATTAAGTTTTTTTTGTTCTTTAAGAAACTAACATTATATTTACAAAATGTATTTGATTTTGTACAGAAATGGGACGAGGAAAACATTGTACAGCAGATCGGCGTGCATTAAATAAAAAATTTATGTCGGAGAGTAAAAAATATTCCGAAGTGCAAAGCATTCTTTGCTGTTCACCAACAATGGTGCGTAATCCCTAAAGCAGTGATCATCAAAGCCTATGCCCGCGGGTATTTGAGCTTTTGTGCTTAAAAGCTTTCTGTATACATATTAGCTCACGGACGAGCACTGAACCATGAACCTAGAAATAAAGATCATGCAAACAAAAGAGCCGCCATATTGTAAACAAAACAAAGCTGATAGGTCTGACGTCATCGGTCACAAATTCTTTTGTTTACGTGTAGCGATTGAATGTGAAAAATTATTTCTTGAAGTTTTAAAGAATTATTAGTGTTTATAATTTAGTAATTTTTTGTGTATTTTATAAAAATGAAGTGTGCTGTAGCGACGTGCAATAATTCCAACAGCAAAAAAATTACTTTAAATTTCGTTACTGCATGAAAATATAAACAAACAAAGTATTCAAACACTTTTTCGCGAATTAAACTTGTTAATTTTATAATTTTCCACTTTTATCTACGTTTTCACATGTTTTGCATGAAAAACGTGTGCAATATAGCTTTTTTTGTGACCGATGACGTTGCACGAAAAATATACTTTTTTCTCGCACTGCTGATTGCTTGATCTTTTCTTGTTGGTTCATGCACTGAACTGCGTCAGTATCTATTTAAATTTCATGCAGAATAGACTTGGGGCACATGCATGCTTGTTAGATTGTTTTTTTTTTGCTGCGCATACGCAACTTATGCTACACTCATAAAAATATCAGTTTTTGCTTTCAATTTCTACTTGAATGGGAGTTGCAATTCGTTTTTGCAGAAAATATTTTTTCTGAACCTCAATGTATGGTGTGCTACCGGACTGTTTCTGCTCGTAAAAAATATAACATTGAACGGCATTATAATGCTTGTCATAGTTTAACATATAAAAGTATGTTAAAAAAAATTCTTAAAAAATTATAAAGAGAAAAAAAAAACAATCCCAAATAGCTAAGACCAAGTATTTCAAATAATAAATAATGTTATTAAATTGAAAAATAATAGAAGTAAACAAATATTTTTTTCAAACAATGAATTTAAATTAAATCAAAGGCGAAAAAAAACCTAAAGAATTAAAAAAAAAACAAAAAAGAAAAAAAAGACACAGTTTCGTATAGTAAGTATTGGCACTTCTAAATAAAAATTGAATTTTAAAATTGAAATTTAATTATGAGATTAACCTTTACTATTTTTAAGTTTTCTCCTTTTTTGTAACAGTGCATAAAATAGTGAATGTTAATATGTTTCTTCGATATGAACTATGTTAATATGAACAGTAGTAAGCGTACGTAAATCGCAAAATTTTTTAAAAAATTTCCCCTCACGCCTCTGCCATAGATTTTTAATACACCAGATGAAAATTTTTTCTAGAGCCACTGAATAATCAAACAGGATAACAGGAAAGCTGGACTGAGACTCAAGAAGTATTTTTTTTCAGTGCAAAGCTTTCAATGAGCTTTTATACATAAACAAAGTATGCTTGTATAGAGTTTGATGACCACTGCTCTAAAGCAGTCCCAGTGGGCAATTATACTAGGCCTTAACAAAAGAAGGCATGCTAAGACTACTACTATTGGCATCTTTATACCTCCTAATATCGCTGTACCAATGAGCACTTCAAGAAGCCCTTCCTATGGATGGGGCTCAAAAATTTTTTATTTCTATGCAACGCAAAACATAAAAGAAGTGAAACGTATCATAAAGTGTTAGCCCAAGGAGAGCACAGCGCTCTCCTATAAAAAAACATAAATAAAAACAAAGCGAGAAAATTTTATTTTTTGTCACATGCGAGCATTGAACTCGGACCGCTGGCGTTATAGTCAAACGTTTTACCGCTCTGCTATTTCACCGTTTGATAACTTGTGAACAAAATGTATATAATAATATGAGGTCCACAACTCTGAAATTATTTTTCCGCTGGGCATCTACAGCAATTTGATTAATTGGTATGTAGAGTGCATTCGTGTATGGAGAATTTAGCTCTATAGATAAGGCGTTGTTTTTGAAATCTTGAGGTCGCAGGTTCGACGCTCAGCGGTGACAAAGAAGTTTTTTCAGTCATATATATACACTATATATATTTCTCTCATTCTCTCTACTATCAAACATATCTTTCTTCTCTATCGTGTGACGAAAGGAAGTAAAGTGACCTAAGAAAGTTTCACTTCAAAATAGAAATTGCAAAACAAAAGACAGTTTACTGCATATTTTTTGCACGGCAGTTAACTTGAGAGTGCTTTTATAAGCCCTCATAAAGAAGGTCTTTTAACATGCATTCTCAAAAAAGAGCTTCTGGCAGGCCTCTTTAGAGTCGCGAAAGAGGAAGGCCTAGAAAATTTGCTCGTTTCATATAAAAAAGTAAATGAGCTTGGATATGAGTGCGGAAGGTCTTCAAAATCCATATGAAGGCCTGCAAGTAGCGCTTCGAAGCCCTGCTTTTGCCCACTGGGGTGGTGTTCACACGCATACTACTACAATTCCTTCTCTTTTCAGTTCTCGTTCTCTGCACTGACAAAAATTGTTGTGCAGGTGTTAAGCAAGAATTGTGTTATAATCATCATTATAATCAACATTATATCATCATTATCATTATCAGTATCATTATCATTATCGCTTTCATTATCATTGTCACTATCATTATCATTATTATTATTATCATTCTGCAAAAAACGCATTTTCATATGCCTCAAATATTTCGTACAGTGCAAAATACTCGACAAAGTGGTGCGAACCACCCAGCTTGAAGTTTTGGCGCCAACTGATTGAGAGAACTGACCTCTAACGATTATAAAGCTATATTATGAAGGCGTAATGCTTTACACAAAATTCGTAGAAAAACTTCATTTTTAAATGTATCCAAAACGCAGAGATTTGTGTTACAAAATATCATCTCACAAAAAAAAAAACAAGTTCTACGTGTCGCGATGCCTAATGTTTTTTGAATGCATGATTCTAAAAAACGCTTGCACATTTAGTATTAATATAAATGTATTTGGTAATGACATAAGTAGTTATATTGTAGAAAAAAATTAAAATAATATACCACAAATATTTCTGAACTTCAATTTGCAAAATATGTACTCCAAGTGTCCCAATGCCTTATTTGGAATAAGCGTTACACTTTTCTTTACCTACCACGCCTTTTACGTTTTTTAAACGTGGGAGTATAAAAATGGATTGAGCTCGTGAACGGGAGTCGCAAATCTAAGATTATTTAAAAAATAATCTTAAGGTCGCGAGCTAAGAGCCAGGCGCCGTAAAATTAGCCACTCGCTAGCAAACATTTCCGTTTCCTGATTTTGAATACGCGAAGTAAGACAGTGTTTGAGTACTTTTATCCTAATTTTAGATTGGTTTTTTTTTAAACGGTTTCTTACAATCTTTCTGTAATGTAAAAACATTCATTTTCAAATATTTTTATTAAAATATTGGACGTGATAGGCAAAAGCTGGTTGAAGCATCTTATATCATTTTATTTAATACACTCAGAAAAAAATCCGCATTTGAAATCAACATTTTAGCATTTTGACATAAAAACTTTTGATTTTACCATAAAAATTTTGAAATTAAAGTAAAAACTTTTGTTTCCACAAATAAAAATTATGAAATAACAAATACAAATGTTTTCTCAAAAACTGTAAAATGTTGATTCAAAATGTTAAAAATTGTTAAAATAAAATTTTTGAAAACAAGCTTTTAATGCCTTAAAGAAAAAAAAAAAATACATTGAATTGAATGTAGCTCCGTTATGTTTCACAGATTTTTAATTTTATCGATAAATTCTTCAATGCACATAAAGATGAAATGAATACGTCAATCAAAAGTTAAAAATTTTAAAATTATAAGCAAGCATTGGTTTTGTTGCATCTTTTTTTCTTCGATTCGTTCGTTCGTGTGTTTTCTAGAAAAACAGAGCAAAAGTAAAGTGGAAAATAAAAAAAAAAAATAAATGATGGAGTCACTGCAAGATCTGCTGCTGGAATGGGACTTGCAAGAAATCTACGAATTATTGTGTTGTAAGTATGGCGCTTGCTTAAGCCTGAACAATTTTGTTTTTACATTTGTACCATTTTATTTCAAAAAGCTAAACCATATTGAATCAACATTTTAAAATTTTAAAAAAACCTTTTGTAGTATTTGATTATACAATAACCCATTTTGTTTCAACATTTTTTTCAAAACTTTTACATATTGATTTAAAAGAAAAAATTTTTAAAACAATAGTTTCAGCCATTTCAATGCAAAAAATAAACATTTGAGCATGAAACAAAACGTAAAATTGGCAGATATACCAATGAAAAATTTTGATTTTATCAATGTTTTTTTTCTGAGTGTACAAATTTTAAAGTTTTAAATATTTATAAGCTACACAAATTGTTTATTTTTTATCGGCTGATGATTTCTTAAGATTTTCGACTTGGATTGACAAGAAAAGAATGCATTAATAAATTTAGTTCGACTTCTATTTCGAACTTAGTTCGACTGTAAAACACTGTTTTAATGAGTTCGACTGTGGTCGTCTTTCTCTTCAAGACGAATTTCGTGAAGATCGTCCAAGAACGGCTGTTACGGCAGAAAACATTGATGCTGTGCGTGAACTATTGGAAGCAGACCGGCTCAAAAACTTGGTTTCTCGAAAAGTATTCTCCATATCGTCTTGGAAAATACTTTGAAAAACAATAAAAGCATATTCACTGATTAACCACGTGTTTTCATTGGTAGGCGCAAGGCTTAAAAAGCAACCCTCGTATTAATATTTCTTCGCTATTTTTCTTTCTTTCACTATATTATCAACTTAATTCACTCCAAAGATCAGGAACAATGTGAAAATAGTCAACCTCTTTTTTACGGTCTAAAGTTACAAATACTGACGATATCCTTTAGTTTCTATTTATGTCTTATAATGATTTTATGATTGGTTTTAACAACTATGATTTGTATAATTTTAACTCCTTTTTTTAATATGTATCTAATTGATCAATTTGCAACACACTTCCTTAAATCAGAGAAATTTAATTATTACCACTTGCAACAACTGCATTTTATTTTTCGTTTTTTTAATTTTGTTTTTAAAATCTCTTAACCGATCACGATGGTTTCACTTTCAGTGATCACAACATAATGTCTTACACCGAATACTGTTAACACTAGTTGTGACCCGTATACAATTTCTTATTCACATAAACAAGATAAATTTCCTAATACACACAATTAAATATGAAAGAAGTGCGAAGATGTGCCATCGTGACAGATGGAGGGAAAAAGCAAAACCGGGTTCGAAAATATAAAATGACCATAAGAAAAAAAAAACAAAAAAAAAAAAAAATAATAATAGAAACAACAAAACAATGTTACTCCATCAAAACGTGTTTGAAGACGCAACACATGAATGATTTGAATGAATGAGTTTGCTTTATGGGGTCAAACTTAAAATAAACTTACGTTCATATTAACTTTTTTTTTGCCATCTATCAATTTATCAGTTGTATTGGAATTGCTACACCCTAAAAAAGCGTAGAAAAAAAATCTATAAAACACAAAGATAAAATATTTGCTAAGAAAGCTTTCGAGATATAATGAAGGAGTAGGTACCCGTAACATCCAAACAGGAATGGCTTCGCGACGAAGTCCAAGCAATATGAGAGTCATGCAAAATCATTGACCGTATTCAGCGAACTCAACTGTTGTCGTAGCGCTATTTCTTAGTAAGAAATGTTTGACTTGCTACGTAGAACGTCAGGGTGATGATACATATTTATGTTTTTAATGTTAGAATTACTGTGAAATCTGGGCTACATGGCAATTCTTACCTTTCTAAAAACAAGGATTTACAAAACAGAATTTTTCCATTCGTAACTTAAAAAAATAGTTTATTGAAGAGCGGGAGAATAGTTCAATCAGAAGAGCTAAATATTTACTTATACGTAAATATTGATCTAAATTCAAGCTTAATTTTAAAAACGACATTATGGCTTTATTGGGAAAAACAAACGTCTCAAACATTATTTATGGAATACGAGATCATTCATATGACTGTCTCAGCTGGCTTTATAGTAGCGCATCCTATCAATCCAATTTTCCAAGACCTTGTTTCTGGCTCTATCTCATAGTTAAATGACTCGGACGATATCTTCTTTAAGGGTCTGGACGGGTCTTTTACAGTATATTCAAAGTCTTAAGCAATCAATAAAATGTTTATTTTAAAAACATTTTCGTCATTGTTTGAACAGAAAATATTTGCTTTTGGTTTTTGGCAAAGTCACTTTGTATGGGAGGTAGGCGTGGGTTTCACTCGATTTCGTTGAATTATATATTCTTACTTAATAGAGATACTTACTTCCAAAATTTCAAATCCATATATTAATTTTTGTGGAATTTTAAGAGATTTTACCGTTTCAATAAACTCTCTTTGATGGGAGGTAGGTGTGGTTTTCTTCCAATTTGGCTCATTTGAGCCAATCTCTTGATCTCTAGTTTTTAGATACATATCGAATTTTTTATAAAATTTAGAATTTCGTGATAATAGCTTGAACATTACGACTGTAATCGTAATCACAGATAGTCAAACGAACAGACGGACTGTTTTAGGCAAAAGCGGTTTAAATTAAGGCATATTGTAGATGTTTTCTAAAAAGGTTTATTAAATATACAAAAAATTTGATTGCATATTATTTTTTCATCCTTATGAATACAATTTTTTTACATATATTTTTTATAAATGATACAATGATGACGCCGATGTTGCTAAAGACCTTAAAAAAGGATGTTAAAATCGGGCCAGATCATAGCTCGGCTTCAGATCGTCTAAAAAAAAGAAGCATTCGCAAATAGACCCTTGAATGCACATTTTTTACAAAAATGGAATGAAAAAATGAAAAATTCAGCCCTATCATGAAAAATTTTCTCCCGGGAATTGTAAAAGTGACATTACATTTTTTATTTTACACTCATGAATATTAAAGGTTGATGAACAAATTTGCATCAAAAGTTCCCAAAAAGTATACGAGCTCTATCCTACCCTACCAGACCACCTAGTGTTTCTATTCTGAAGAAGTTTTAAATGACATAATTTACTTTATTAAGTTTGTTGTAGAAAAATCACGATAAATCTGATGAGAAAAATTAATTTCTACTTCAAGAGTTGCTGGTTTATCGGCATAAACCAATGGCTTAACATAGCCTCATAGAAAGAAGTAATCGATAGGCGTTAAGTCGCACGAACGAGGGCAGGACCACTTCTGGAAATAAAGTATGGCAAGTTGCGCCGTCTTGTTGAAACGAAATGTCGTCGCTGATTCATTTTTGGAAACAAAAAATCAGTCAACATGACTCGATAGCACTTGCCATTCACCGTAACGGCAGCTCCTTCCTCATTTAGAAAGAAATAAAGACCGATGATGCCGCAATCGTGTAAAACGCACCAAACATTCAATTTCAATGGATGTAATGGATTATAATGGTGATTCGTTAATAGACGAAGCCATTTAACCAGAAATGAGTTTCATCACTAAACACAATACTTCGGTAAAAATGCTCATCTTCGGCCAGTTTCAAATTAGCCCAATCAGCCAAAAATGTGACATAAACGATGGTCATTTGGCTTTTATTCTTGCACGAGCAGTAGCTTTAAGGGCACGTAAGCCAAGATCTTTACGTAAAATTTTCCACGTAGTTGAAGTACAAAGGCCAACGACATTTCGGCGTCTTCTTCAATACTTCGCGCCTATTTTATAGGTATGTGAGCCAAAATCCTTACGTTAAATTTTCCACGTAGTCGAAGGACAAAGGCCAACGACATTTCGGTGTCTTCTTCAACAGTTCGCGCTACAGCAGCAATATTCTCTTCGGTACGCACATTTATATATTTATATTGTTGATGGATTTGAATCGGGAAGACTAAAATTAGTGCGAAAACGATCAATAACTGCAAGAATTGCTTGCTCACTAGGCCGATTATGTTGACCGTAAAATGGACGAAGTGCTCTATGGAATTCGCGAACAGATTTATTTTTTCAAAGTAAATTTTCACAATTTGGAAGCATTGTTCTGGTGTTAAACGGTTCATGATAAATTGCTAAACCTTACTGAACATTCTCAACTGTCAAACCATAGACAACAACCATCGAAACTTCTCATGCAGCTAAAAAAACACCCATTACTAACCATTTTGGATTCACAACTAGTCAAGCAAAATATTAGGATGATGCTTCCTAATTTTTAAAAACTGTCAAAATTCGGGACTCTTATAATCAAAATTTGGTATATTTTTTTGTTTTAATGAATTGTGACACAAACATCAAGTTTTTAAAATAGTTGTCAAATTAAAAATAAGTGATCAACTTTTATAGCAAAAGTTCCTAAAGTCGAACCTTTTCGCAAGGGATATCGCAGGGGATATGAGATAATAAAAAATATAAAATGCATACCATACCTGTTTCTCACTCTCATTTATCTATTCCATATAGTGGGGTGGTTCGTAAACACTCTCTTTCTTACACTCTAACACTCTAAGAAAACGCGACATTATTCATACAAATAAATACAGGTTTGATTCAAATTTGTTGTGAACTTATGAAACATTTTCGTATGGTACTAATCACGCTATTCGTGCACTTACAATTTTTACATTTGTTATTGTATATTTTTAATTATTGAATACATATTTTTGTACTTTTAATTTATCTTAAGTGCATATTGTCCATTTTTTAGTGCATAAAGGTTTGCTCACGAAATATCGTCGCTCGTATGACTAACCGACGTAACTAACATTTTTTGCGAAATTGAGTTAAGGATGTCAATATATTTATTTAGTCATACTGCATTATGTCAGAAAATATTACAACAATAAATAAAACAGTTTGACTAAAAAACGTAAACGACTTTGAGCGTATCTGACATATTATACGTTAAAACACATAAACGAAAAAAGAAAAACTGCTCTCCTGAACAATTAAGAAATTTCAGATACGTCAGTTAGTCATACGAGCGACGATATGTCTAAGCAAATTACCATGTATTACTTATATTTTCCCCACGATACAATTTTGTTCTCCATTTACACCAAGAGTTGACGTTTTTATATCTGAACAGATGTAAAGTAAAATCTCTGGCAAAGAAGAGTAAAATATCTCGCCCCAGTAGTTTTGATGCATTCATTCAAAGTTCAGCCATTTAACAAACTCTTGATGACCGCTACGAAAAAGTAGAGTTCGCTGAATGCGCTCATTGATCTCGTCATTATTTGGTAGAGCGTATTTTCGTTTTCATTCATCGCTCTATAGCTCAGAAAATAAGTTGAAATCTGAAACATGAAAGCTTAATTACAATCAACGGAAGCTTTAAGCTACTAGACATAAAAGATTTCTTTTAATCATTTATGAACCTGTTTTATGTTTGGTAAGACTAGTTTAGGTTGTTCAAATAAATTACAGCTTTAAACTATGCACCGTCACTTTTATTACTGACTTTTTTATTTGTGTCTCTGTATATTTCTCTTTTGTTTTCACTGCTTTACTTTTCTTTGTTATCTCTGTAAATTTTAATAAAATATTGGAATGTTTTGTTTCCAGTTAATTAAATCAGTTTGGTTGAATGGAAGAAAAATTTGGATAGAAGAGCAAAAACATTAATTTTAATTTGTATTGTAAGCAACAAATGTTTTTGCTGTAGCAATTTTTACCAACAGCTTGTTGCTAATCTGGTTATTTCCACATTAAATTATTTAATGGCGTTTATTAATTTGTATTTCTTTCTATTCAATTCTTTTGAATTTATTCAGTTTTTCTTGCAGTTTTTATGACCGTGCCAAATTTCTTTATAACTTTTTAATTGGTTTTGTTGTTTACGAGTACATTTCATTACTAAACAATCTTTGCGATGTATCAAATGAAATATATGCGTCATTAATGAGCTATTGCGAAATAAATCTTGTGAGCATTTCCGAACTCTTTATTTTGGCGAAAGTGTTAAGTTTTTTTTTTGTTTTTCTTAGATAAACTAAAATACAATAAGAAGGTAGCATTGTGGCTCGTCTCATAAACATGTTTCCTAATTACAGTTCATGGATTTAAAGCTAAGGGCAGTTTAATTAGAAAGGGGTTCCTTTTTTGAGACAACGGGGGTCAAAATTTCGACATGGCGACATGACTGAGACTAATTTAGAAATATGTTTATATTTTGCAAGAAATTGTTTTGACCGGATGGCAATGTTTTTTATGTTTAACAAAATTAAAAATATTTTAAAAATTGGAGATTAAGAGAAGTTTATTAAAAAATATGTTTACGAGGAAAATGCTTTGTTTTTTTTATAATTGATATTTGTTTTATTCTTAAAATATGTATTTTTACGATTTATATTTAGAGCTTTGTGGCAACAAACACCAGCATACCAGACATCGCTTTCGTTGGATGGTACATCAACTCATCAGTTACTTTTGCATTCCACTATTATTGAAAAGTTAATGAGCACAACTTTTGCTATTATTCCGCCTTTTGCTTCAAAGCAATGCTTCTCTACTATTTTGCAAGTCACGAAATTCCAATTCATAGTAATTACATTGACTGTGTAAATATATTTTGTTAAGCTCAAAAAAAAAAAAAAAATAGATTACTTTTTTACAAGATTACCGTCTAGGCTTCAACATATTTATGTTATTAAACCAAAGAATGCGTGAAGGTTTCCTCGAAAAAATATAATTATTATGTGAGTAAAGATATCGTCGGCTTACAAGGAAAACAAACCAACTACGAAAATTCGGTTTTTTACTTTTTGAGTATAATACAGATTGTGGCGTCCGTGGCGTAGTTGGTGAAAGTGCGTGGCCGCTATGTTAACGAACCTGGAGACCCAGGTTCGAACCCCAGCAGCGACAGAAAATTATATGAATTAAAATAATTTTTCTGTACGGTCGCCACCTCTCTCCAGGCAATGGCAAACCTCAGAGAGTAATCAAAATGCCATGTAAAGCTTCTTGAGAACGAGAACATTCCGTTCATCGCCATTCGGAGTCGGCGTTAAACATATAGGTCCATTTCTCGGTCAATTGTGTACAAACTTAATAACACGCACAACACAATTGATCATAAGAAGCTAGGTCAAAGTCCTTTCAAGGGCTGAAATGGCCAGTTATTTATTTTTTGTTTTTTATAATACAGAATTTCATTAAAAAAGTTCTGCCAACACTGATATCTAATGTTTCGGCTAAAATATCCCAAAGACCAAATTTAAAAGGAAATACTAAGACAGTCATAAAAATAAAAGCTTGTTTTGCTTTTGAAATAAACTATGCTTTTTCAGTTGGTCAGGATTCCTTGCAAGCCAAATGTATAGTTTTCATCTTTTGTTCAGAGCAAGGCAAAAAGTATTGTAAGTATATATAATATATATTAATATATAATTATTATTATAATTATATATTAATATATTATTTTTTAGGAATAATATTGCGAGCTTAACTAATATCCTTATCCGTAAAATTATCCTTATCCTTATCCTTATCCTTATCCTTATCCTTATCCTTATCCTTATCCTTATCCTTATCCTTATCCTTATCCTTATCCTTATCCTTATCCTTATCCTTATCCTTATCCTTATCCTTATCCTTATCCTTATCCTTATCCTTATCCTTATCCTTATCCTTATCCTTATCCTTATCCTTATCCTTATCCTTATCCTTATCCTTATCCTTATCCTTATCCTTATCCTTATCCTTATCCTTATCCTTATCCTTATCCTTATCCTTATCCTTATCCTTATCCTTATCCTTATCCTTATCCTTATCCTTATCCTTATCCTTATCCTTATCCTTATCCTTATACTTATCCTTATCCTTATCCTTATCCTTATCCTTATCCTTATCCTTATCCTTATCCTTATCCTTATCCTTATCTTTATCCTTATCCTTATCCTTATCCTTATCCTTATCCTTATCCTTATCCTTATCCTTATCCTTATCCTTATCCTCATCCTTATCCTTATCCTTATCCTTATCCTTATCCTTATCCTTATCCTTATCCTTATCCTTATCCTTATCCTTATCCTTATCCTTATCCTTATCCTTATCCTTATCCTTATCCTTATCCTTATCCTTATCCTTATCCTTATCCTTATCCTTATCCTTATCCTTATCCTTATCCTTATCCTTATCCTTATCCTTATCGTTATCCTTATCCTTATCCTTATCCTTATCCTTATCCTTATCCTTATCCTTATCCTTATCCTTATCCTTATCCTTATCCTTATCCTTATCCTTATCTTTATCCTTATCCTTATACTTATCCTTATTCTTATCCTTATCCTAATCCTTATCCTTATCCTTATCCTTATCCTTATCCTAATCCTTATCCTTATCCTTATCCTTATCCTTATCCTTATCCTTATCCTTATCCTTATCCTTATCCTTATCCTTATCCTTATCCTTATCCTTATCCTTATCCTTATCCTTATCCTTATCCTTATCCTTATACTTATCCTTATCCTTATCCTTATCCTTATCCTTATCCTTATCCTTATCCTTATCCTTATCCTTATCCTTATCCTTATCCTACTCCTTATCCTTATCCTTATCCTTATCCTTATCCTTATCCTTATCCTTATCCTTATCTTTATCCTTATCCTTATCCTTATTCTTATCCTTATCCTAATCCTTATCTTTATCCTTATCCTTATCCTTATCCTTATCCTTATCCTTATCCTTATCCTAATCCTTATCCTTATCCTTATCCTTATCCTTATCCTTATCCTTATCCTTATCCTTATCCTTATCCTTATCCTTATACTTATCCTTATCCTTATCCTTATCCTAATCCTTATCCTTATCCTTATCCTTATCTTTATCCTTATCCTTATCCTTATCCTTATCCTTATCCTTATCCTTATCCTTATCCTTATCCTTATCCTTATCCTTATCCTTATCCTTATCCTTATCCTTATCCTTATCCTTATCCTTATCCTTATCCTTATCCTTATCCTTATCCTTATCCTTATCCTTATCCTTATCCTTATCCTTATCCTTATCCTTATCCTTATCCTTATCCTTATCCTTATCCAGAGCACTAAATCAAAATTACAATTTATAAATAAAAATATACAAATTTTATAAACTGATTAAAAACAATAATTCCACATTCTGTATTTCCAAAGGAAATAGAGGCGAATGTGGATTAACATATACGATACAGAGAAACATAGGGTTAATATATGGGGTCATTATATCAAAGAATTTACTATAAAATATTTCTAATTCAAGTTTGATAATGATGAAAATTAGAAAAAGTTTGATTATTATTAATGATATAAAATTTCAAAAATAGATTACCAAAAAAGACCTTATTAATAATTAATTTATTACATCAATAAGCGTATTTACATTTACATAGGATAAATTCAAGAGCCACGATTTCACTTCTCTTAAAAAAACATATTTATTACGAAGACATCTAATATAATTAGGAAGACAATTGAACAGTCTTGGACCAACCGAACTAAAAAAATTAAAAAAATGTTGCAAGTTATGCGGTGGAACTAGTGCCAAGTTTTGATTATTTATTCTTAAGTTATAATTCATGTAATTTCTATTAACAAGATAGCCAGATCTTATAAAAAACAATTTCAGTACCTTAAAATAATAAAGATGTTTAATAGGAAGGATGTTTAACTCTTTGAACAAAGGAAAACTACTATCACGAATACTCTTTTTACATATAATTCGTATTACATGCTTCTGAACAGTAAGTAAAGGCTTAATTTTATTCATGTGTGTACCACCCCAGCAGGTTAATCCATATTCTAACTTAGAATGAAATATCCCAAAGTATAAACACTTAAGTAATTCAGTTGAACAATAAGATTTCAAGTAATAAAGTTGTCTGATAGCTGCAACTAAGTATTTTTTTAGAGCAATGGAGTGATCGAGCCAATTCAATTTCCAATCCAATATGACACCAAGATATTTAAACGTTTTTACACAATCAATCGGAAAACAACTTAAGGAACAGTTACCTAAGGAGTCATGTGTCCGAGTAAGATTAGACGAATTACAGATTTCATTGCATATAAAGTATCTTTTGCAATTTGCAGAATGAAAAATAAATGCAGGAAGTTTGATTTCTTTTCCAGCCACATTAAAAAACATTATTTTTGTCTTATCACTTAGAACAAGTTTATGATATTTAAACCAGTGTCTCAAAACTTCCAAATCATGGTTTATTTGAGTAACAGCTTCAAACGTGGAATTGCAAGAAAAATTACATGCCATATCATCAGCAAATGCAATGGTTTTACTAAAAAATTTTTGAGAAAACAGAGAATTTATGAAAATTAAAAACAAGACTGGGCCTAACACTGAGCCTTGAGGAACTCCAATGGTGATATTTGCAAAATTACTATAATAATTTTCAATTTTTACTCTTTGTACTCTGTTTGATAAATATGAGGAGAACCACTTGAAGACCTTGCCTCGGAAACCACAATTAAACAATTTTTTAAGAAGAATTTTATGATCAACTGTATCAAATGCCTTGGTAATATCTACGAATAGGGCTCCAGAAACTTGTTTGCAATTCAAACTATTGTAAATGTTGGTGCAGAATTTTAAAAGAGCATCTTCAGTAGAAAGGCCTTGTCTAAAACCAAATTGGCAATCACTAAAAAAGTTTGCTTTATTTAAAAAGTCAATCATTCTAACCTTGACAGCTTTTTCAAAAATTTTCGAAAAGGTAGAAAGAATCGAAATCGGTCTATAGTTGTTAAGCATTGACTTATTCCCTTTTTTAAATAGTGGAATTACTTCAGCTTTTTTTAAATTTTCAGGAAAAATGCCAGAAGTAATGCTTTTGTTAAATAGGTGACAAAGAATATCTGAAACATTGAATACTATTTTCTTAAGAAAACTACTAGAAAAACTATTTTCGGTATTAGAAGTTGAGTTTTTTAAAGACATAATAATTTTATAAATCTCTAAAGAAGATATCTTCTCAAAATAAAAGCTATTTAGATTTGTGTATTCTTTGTCTAAGCAATTACATGACGAACTTACTAGGCCATTATCCCGAACTACGTCACAACCAATATTAGAAAAAAACGTATTAAATAAGTTAGCTTTATCACATAGGCTAGTACAAACCTTACCATCATTTTCAATATCTTTAATAATGTTATTTGTTTTAGAATTATTTAGAATGTGGTTTACCAATTGCCATTCCTTTTTAGAATCACCTCTAATCTTAAGAAATTCATTTTTGTAAAAATCATTTTTTACTTTGGACGTTTCAGCTAATATCTCTTTACAAAGTCTACTATAACGGGCTTTTAGATTTACATCTGACGGATATCTTTTAATTTTTTTAAAGAGTTTATTTTTTATCTTAATTTTGTTGAGTAACTCAGATGTCATCCACTTCTTCAGTCTGTTATTTTTATTAGACATGCTTACTTTAACATTTTTGGTACATCGATCAACATGATAAGATAAAATGTCAATAAAGATATCAAAAGCAGTTGATGGATTTGGTTCATTATAGACATTTACCCAAGATTCAAGAACAAGAGAGTTATTTAATTGAATGAAATTAGTTATTCGTTTAAATGAATCTATAGGCGGGCTAACATTTTTACACAAAACAACATTTTCAAACTTTAAGCATGTTAAACAATGGTCAGTCAAAGAAAGGTTGCAGACTGAACTACAGACTGAAATGTTTTTAGATTGATTTAACCGCACAAAAATGTGATCAATACAAGTTGCAGATTGGTTGGTAATTCGAGTTGGCTCATTAATACAAGATTCAAGACCATAAGAAGCAAGCATAAATAAGTAGTTATCAACAAATTCAGAGTCCTGCAAAATATTTAGATTTATATCTCCTAATAAAATGACATTATAAGATTTCTCAGCATTCAGTAACGTATTTAAGTCGTCTAGAAAAATTTCCTGACATGAGTTCATGAGAAGCCTATAAACACAAAAGAATGTAAAAATCTGGTTATCAATTTCACATTTGATCTTAATAACATCCGAGCTTCTGAGATTATAACTTAAAAACTCGCAATTTAAACTATTTGTAACAAAAACGGCCACACCACCAGCTGAGTACTGCTCATTGCAATTTGCATAAAACTTGTAGTCTGGAATATTATAAAGTGATATTTCAGTGTCGTAAATCCATGTTTCAGTGAAAAAAATGAAATCAGGCTTATTTTTGAAAGATTCAAGGTGCAATAAAAAATTATCAAAATTCTTGCGCATACTTCTAATATTTTGACAAATAATATAAAAACTATTGTTGTTGTTTGGGTTAGATGAAATGGTTTGAAAATCTACATTTTTACAATTTGACAAAGGAAGATCATATAAATTATCACCCCGATCTAAATTACACATATTATTTAGATTATTCATAATAACAATTTAAAGAAAAAGTTTTTTAAATTTAATTTACTTTGTTAAGATCATCCAACGATTTTAAAACGATAACAATATCACCTTCCTTTTTACGCATTAAAACTTTTTCATTTTTAACCCAAACAAATTTATAATGTTTTTCTTTTTTTAATTTCTGAGCTGCTTTTAGAAGGTTTCTAGTTAGAACAGGCAAGTTATCATTTATGTATATTTTTTGGTTGGTATTACCGCCAAAAAGCTTCGCATTTAACTTTTTAGTATTTAAAAATTTGTTCCTCATTATTTCTTTCTTCTTGTAGTGAGATAAAAATTTAACACACAAAATATTCAGAGATGAGTTTGATGTTGATGCATCCCTGGTCTTGTTTATGGTTTTGACGTAGCAATCATCGATATCTGATTCAGTAATGTTAGAATTTAAGCCCTCACAAAAAATTGTCATTGCTGAGTTGAGAGCATTGCTGTTGTTTATATTTGGTACACCAACAATTTCAACGCACTTTTCTCTTTTTTTTTGCTGGAGATAGACGACTTCTTGCTCAAGCTTATTTACCTTGCTTAATAAAACCTGTTTTTCCTCTTGCAAGGTTGAGATTTGAGACAGCGCATCTGCATTTATTTGTTTAAGGGATTGAATTTCCTTAAATAAGAGCTCCAATGTTATTGATGACTCATTAACATTACTGTTGTTGTTGTTAAGCTGTTGTGGCTGAGTAGCCGTGTTGATGTCTGCATTGGTGTTGTTATTTTGCAGCAGCTTTTGATGAAGTTCAGTTTGTTGTACGCCTGGTTGATGTTGTTTTTGTCTTGAGGCATATTCTAAATTTGGATGTTGTTTATATTGTTGTTGCTGCTGCTGTAATTTTTGCACTGGAACAGGTGGCAATGGAGAAGATGAGCAAAGATTCTCTGCGAGAATTTTTGCGGGGGCTGTTGCGGCTCTAGTTGCTGAAATTAAAGTAGATGACTGACCCAGCAGAGGAGAGCGGATTGAACATTGTTGTTGTTGTTGTTGTAGTTGTTGTTGTTGTTGATTTTGTTGATCCTTATCCTTATCTTTATCCTTATCCTTATCCTTATCCTTATCCTTATCCTTATCCTTATCCTTATCCTTATCCTTATCCTTATCCTTATCCTTATCCTTATCCTTATCCTTATCCTTATCCTTATCCTTATCCTTATCCTTATCCTTATCCTTATCCTTATCCTTATCCTTATCCTTATCCTTATCCTTATCCTTATCCTTATCCTTATCCTTATCCTTATCCTTATCCTTATCCTTATCCTTATCCTTATCCTTATCCTTATCCTTATCCTTATCCTTATCCTTATCCTTATCCTTATCCTTATCCTTATCCTTATCTATATCCTTATCCTCATCCTTAAACTTATACTTATCCTTATGCTTATCCTTATCCTTATTCTTATCCTTATCTTTATCCTTATCTTTATCTTTATCCTTAAACTTATCCTTATCCTTATCCTTATCCATTATCCATTTTCCATTATCCTTTATCTATTATCCTTATCCATTTTCCATTATCCCTTATCCTTGTCCATAATCCATTATCCAATATCCAATATCCATTATCCATTATCCATTACACATTATCCATTATCCATTATACATCATCCATTTTCCATTATTCATCATCCTTTATCCATTATCCATTATTCATTATCCGATATCCATTATCCATTATCCATTATGCAGTATACATCATCCTTTATCTATTATCCATTATCCATCATCCATTATTCATTCTCCTTATCCATTATCCATTACACGTTATCGATTATCGATTATACATAATCCATTATACATTATCCTTTATCCATTATCCATTATCCATTATCCATTATTCATTATCCATTATCCATTATCCATTATCCATTATCCACTATCCATTATCCATTATCCATTATCCATTATCCATTATCCATTGTCCATTATCCATTATCCATTATCCATTATCCATTATCCATTATTCATTATCCTTAGCCATTATTAATTATCCAGACCCTTATGTTTATCTCATTAATTTATTTAATTGGAATTATATCGAATTTTATTCAATGCGGTCCCTTTCGAATCACACTTTTTCGCGGCGTGCCACACTCACTAAAGCAATTTTTTAAAAAATTAAAATATTTTATAATTTATTCACCCCCACTCCTCGTTTGGTTGGTGTGTTACGTTCATTACTAAGGATTATATTCTCTCAATGACTTGAGCACATTTACAGCCCTATTTTGGCAGCTTAACTAAGCTCACCACAGTAACAAAATAGTTAAAATTAACAAGTTGTTAACGTTTCGTATTCTGGTGACAATTTAATAGCTCCTTTCTTGACTATTTTGTTAATGGCAGAAAACATCTTAACAACGAAAGATAGTTCAGTGTTAAGCCAAACAAATTCTTTGTAAATAAAATAAAATATAAAAAAAACTAATGAATTCTTATTTTTACTTCTTTATAGCATTGATATTGAAGAAGATCAGAGAAAAAAACAAGTTTTAAAACTGCACTCGAACATTGCTTGGCTATTAAAAAAAAAATTTATATTGAAACTTAAAACAATCGGTAAATTATTTATTTCTTAACATCTTCCATCTTACTTGTAGAAAAATAAACATAAATAATCAAAATAAGCAAGAAATAAGCAATAAATAAACAGCTGATGCTTTACATCTAAGGCATTTACATTTTCACTATGCGTAGTGAACTTTAACTAACTAAATCTTTTTAGAGCTTTCAAATTGTTAATGATTTGCCAGAATACGAAACTTAACTTTACATAACAAGAACATTAACTAGAGCTTCTTTACAATTCCTTGTTTTGTTAACAAGCAGAATAGAGCTGTTAGACTTGATCGTACTTAGATTGTTTTCATTAATGTGTTGAGAGTAGGGATGTAACGGAGGTGAGTGTACCGGAACCGGTGTTGGAACTGGAGTTTTTAAATTTGATTTATCGGAGCCGGTGTTGGAACCAAAGCCGAATTCGGAGTAGGAATCGGAGTAAAAGAAAAATGTGTTAGATTCCTCGTAATAGATCGAAAAGGAAAACGTTGAAGCACAGTGTTACCAGAGAGTTTATAAGTAATCGAAATTATTTTACGGAGGACTGCGCTCAATCAATTGAATCCCTGCGTTTCGGTCTTCGTTATAACTCCGATTTAAAATTATCGGAGAATATGTCGAAGTCGGATGTGTAAAATCAATCGAATGTTCGAAACTTTCGGAACCGAATTCAAAATTCCTTTACATTTCTAGTTCAGATCCAAAATTGTTTTGTTTTAAGTATCTCACTACCATTTCTATTTAAGTGGGTATAAGAAAGCTAATAACACACATTCACTCACCACATTCAGTGTTTTATCTCTTTAGTGTAGATAGATCTTATACTATCGCGTTTTTAAGTTTCGCTCCCAGTGACTTTCCGCTTACTTCCGGTTGCGTCCACTTTTTGTAAAGTTTACAGAACGGGTCTGTGCCAAATTTCATTATTCTAGCATTAATGTGTACCGAAATGTGGCCTATTCCAAAATCTACAGAGTTGGGCTTGGTGGGAATTAAATATTCCAACATTCCAAATTCAATTGTATTCCAACAATTCAAAATTTGTCCATAACGGACAATTGTATCCTATAGAAATTTGTATTTGAAGTTTGTACACATTTCGTGACGCTCTCCATACAACTTTTGCGAACATGCAATTAAATATATTTAGTAAATATTTATATATTTATTCGATCGATCGATATATCATGAATTCCATGTCACGCACTGTTACAGCTTGCGAATAATTGCAACTGATTTACTTAAGAAGAAATTTTTGCGAAAACTGGTTTGCAATTTTTATTAATTAATTTTACGGTCTATTTAAAATGGGTAAAGGTTTTATGAATCCACTTATGAATTTCGGTGATATTAAGCAAAATGTAGCGTACGCACGTGCTACAAAATTTTCCCTTTAAAAATTTGATGTCAGCTTCTATCTGAAATTTCTGCGAATTGACTTCAGATAGAATTTTCATATTTTCTTACAGCAATAAGAGGTTATTCTAGATTATAATAGTAGTTAAGTTATTTGAGAAAAAAAAAATTATAAAACAATTTTTTCAACTTTAAACACCGTCACGCACATGTTACATTCGTCACGCACAATTACACCGTACGTTCATATTACTGTTACCTTCGACCATATTTACTAAAAACTGAAATACAAAACAAAAGGATTTAAAATTTCTTATTTTCTTTTTTTTTATCTCTTTTATGTCATGACTAGATACATTTAAGAAAAAAATTTGAAAATCAATTATTTTAATCGATAAAAACTATTCCATTCTATTCGATCCAAAAGTCGATGCTCTCAATCACTGGAATGGAAGAAGCTGGAACTTTGGGGACTCTTCAAATTCTTCAACAGATTCCATGTGGACGTATTCAGGTGTATTCTCATTTCTTATGCAAAGAAATTCGCCTGGCCTTTGAGAGAGTACCCGTAAAGGCTGCACCCGTACATCACCAAGTTCAGTGTTTTTGTGAATATGATTCCTTAAAATGGATTTATTTGAATAATAATTTATATTCCGATTTATTTAAACCCTTAAATGCCCAACAACACCGATATCATTAAAATTATGTTGTGCTAAATGATCCCCTGAACACGACCCCGTTTTTATTTTCTTTGGAAAAAATTTTTGTTTAAAGAAAACATGGTTGTATCAAAATATATACAGTGGACATTCCGAAATATACCATCAATCAGCTTGGTTGGCAAAAACGTAGAAAGCGATTCTTTGTATGATAACTCTAAATTTGTTTGTTAAATGATACTCTAAAATTGTTAATAGTTTAAAAGGTATTTCATGTCAAAAACCGAACTTTCCGTAAAAATGAAAAAACTTTTTAATTTGACGGTCAATATTTCCCAAACCAACAAAGTTATGCCAATAATAAATTTCTGTTTTATATTTGAAATTTTCTGCGTGAAATTACATATCCAGCATTTTAATTTTTGCAATATTTTAAAATAAATAGCTTATTTTCTCGGTTGTATCCAAAAATATACACTGGGCATTTAAGGGTTAAATTAAATAAAACTCACTTATGAGAATTCATATTGACACTTGTCAATAGTTATCCGTCAATTTAGACGTTTGACCGTATAATGCAGATGTAAGGATGGAAATTTTTTTAAATGAAGGGTGTATTAATTTCAATTTTTTAAGTTGTTTTATTTTTGGTCACTTTGCTATATATGAGACCACCCATATCATTACTAATCGTAATACATTTTAAAGCCCCTCCTCCCCTCTAAATTGGTAACGTAATTTATGAACGACCACGTAGTGTGTAAAAACTACATTGCTGTATAGAAAAAAGTGTAACATGTGCGAAACGCGTGGAATTTTTTTCAATGGAAATAGTAAAAAAAATGTTTTTCAATCTGGTTTGCCATCTCAATATCCACACATAATAGCATTTTTCGCAAAAAATTTCTTATATTAGAGTCTGCATTGAAACATATATCAATATTGTCACGCACATGCTACATATTTTCTTAATTTATTTAACTGCTTTTACCACGGTATGTCGTTGATAATTATTTATTCATATATATGTATGATTATTAGGAAAATATTAAAAAATTTGAAGCAAATACTTTTATTTTTAATTGTTGTAATAAACAGCGCACGCCCCACATTGGTTGAAGAGTGGCCGAAATTAATTTTTTTCATGTTCGCCGATTTGGATAATTTTTTGGTATTTTGTTGTCAGATATCTGAATATTATGATTCCTTAATATTAGGGTGATATATTCATTATTTGTTTGGACAGACATGCTCGAAGTTCATATATGTTCGCTTGTTTAAAATGGCATGCAAATTTACTGTATATTCAATCTTTTAATATAGTAATCTTATCATTTGACTTTGTTGTAAATTTTCGTAAGTGACAATTGTCATAGATGACATTTGCATTAAAAAAAGTTGGAAAAAGTGCCATATAAAAAATTTCGTAGAACGAAATATAAACAACATCACAATTTCTATGTTCATCAACTTCAGTGTACTGCATCTTTTTAGCCCTGTGGAGCCCTGTTTAACGAAAGATGTCAAGTTACAGCTTGAAGTCTCAGCTAAAAGTAAAAAAAAAATTCAGCAGCTACTACTTGCTATTTGTATCAGGTATGCTGTCCGAGGAAGCTCAGGAAGCGAGGAATAAAGACTATAGAGCCTATAGATTACATCATTCGTGAAGAATCGGACGTGTAGCCACTAATGAAGACGTAATGCACAATCTTTTATTGTCTTCAGACCCATTTATAAATACATTTCGCTCAAAGCTGCAAATCAAAAAATTGGAGTACGATAATGATGTTAAAAAATTATTTAAAGACTATGCTTAAATTACTTATTCATGTTTGTTCTATTTGTTTTTTTCTATGGGAGGTGGGCGTTAAAGTGGGCGGATCAGGTATATATTTTTAGGAGCCCATTCTACAATTATAATATATATTTTTTGTGAAAATTGAGTTGATGCAGTAAAAATCAAGGGAGTTATGCCACTTTTTCAATACAAGTTGTTTGGGAAGTGGGCGTAAAAGTGGGCGGATATTTTTCAAATTTCACACAAATGATTCTGAGGGTTTAAAAATGATATGTGCCAAAAAACAATGCCGTAGATCAAAATTTAGTTTTCTCTTTGTATGGGAGGTGGGCGTAAAAGTGGGCGGAACATTTTGATTTTTCCATTTTTTTCTTGATTCAAACAAAAAATGCCTATGTACCAAGTTTCATTGTCCTTCGACAACTTCTTCTATTTTTAGCCGCTCGTTCTATGAACTTCAACCAATGTCCGCCCTCACGGCAAATATCACAATAAAACTGCAAAATTTTCGCTCAACTTATTCACCACGCGAAAGCAAAAAAAACACAGAAAAACTACCGTTATCTTGAAAAATTCAACTTAAAACGTGTTGTCCGAATTCGATAGAATATATTCTATATATTTTCTCTTCTCTCTTACAATTTGATTTTTGACCTATGAGGTTGACTTTTTCGTGGAATTCGTGATATATCGAATTTTCAGACATACACGTCAACAACGGCTTCCAGTTGTCCAGATTAAGTATCCATACTCTTCAAGAAATTTGTAACAAAATTAACTAAATTGTTAAGCAAACACTTAAAAAAAGCAAGTAACAATAATAAAGCAAGCACTACAAAAAAAAAACAAATAAAATAAAAAAAATCCATCTAATCCTGTCAGAGACTGTTCTTGAGATTAAAGAACAGAGATTATACAATATCGAATAGCAGAGCTTCTTGTTGTGATAAATATGATACTGAAAGGGCAAAACCAGTGTTGCTGCTTGTCGCGTCATACGTCAGTAATACCACCCGCGCCACACCCACTTACTTAAGCAACAAGAAAGCCATAGAAGTCAAAATTTTGCTAGGAAACAATGTAAATAATTAAGCTGCAGTCGACAGCAACAAGGAGAGGCTTTAAAAATCAGAACAAAGTTGAGCTTAGTAGAGGTGTAGAAGGGGGAGGTGAGAGGGGTTTCATGCAAGCCGGCACCGTTAACAAGCATCGCGTCGCACAATACTTCACTTTTCCATGTCTGCAATTTTCTCAAGAAGCAGGGTTCTTTAATGGCTTCCTCCTGCTTCCAGAGTTGCCAACAAAAGCTGCTCACAAATGCAGCCAGCTCAACATGTATGCATGCACTTTATGCATATTAGTAAGTGTGTGTGTGTGTGTCAGTGGATGTATGTGAGGATGTTTGGGTGTATTTGTGTAGGTTTCTAAAGGAGTAACGTTTTTGATTTTTCGCTTTCTTCTGCGTTGTTATTTTTATTTTGTTTGGTTTTTAGTTGAAATACAACAACTTCAGACTAACACATGCGCCATTTAAGCAATTGAAATCTTTTTACCCTGTTTTTGTTTTTATCCTCTTCTTCTATTACTGCTGTGAGCTTCTTTTTCCCACTTGGTTTTCTTTAAAGCTTTTCGCTGTTTTTTCGTTTTTTGTCGCTTAAATATGTATTGTATTTGCCGCCGAGCCGCTGTAGCTGCCTGTCTGAGTGTTGCTGGGGTTGGCAGTGAGTGAGTGAGTGTGTGTGTTTGTGCATGTGTGTGAATGTGTGGAAATGTCATTAAACTCTCGCCATCACGGAACATCATTAAAAAGTGTTGCATCTGATGGCGTTGCGCGACGTTATAAAAAATAAACAAACACATTTCGACCCAGTTGAAAGAAGAAAAAAAAAAAACACACAAAAACAAACAAAAAAAAATCTACATTTTGGTAAGTTAAATATTCACACAGTTTTGCACCGATTTGCACACTACCACGAACAGTGACTCTTAATTAACTTGCAGCCAGACGCGGGCACATTCACTGCGTTGCTTTTAATAAATTGAATGCACAAAAGGATTCCTGACAGCGTCAATGCAGCCAGCCTTGCAAGGCTGATGCTTCGTCGAGGTGTCTAAAGTGTCACGTGACGTTTGTAAGTTTGTATTTGAATGGCTGTGTGTGCAAAGCTGCACTCAGGTGCAATATGCAAATTATGCTTGCAACAACAACAACAACAAGAACATCTATAAAGATATATCCTGGCAAACAAACAGTGCTGCACGCAGCGCTCATCACGTGTTCTATCTGCATCTGTAGCGTTTGCTTGCATTTGCCTTAGATATGCATATTCGTTGCTTTAATCTTACCGCCTGACCCCACCCTTTGCCCAGCCTGTCTAACAGCAGCACGCCTTTGAATAGCTTTAAGGAAGCTTTCAGTTTAACCCTGAATTAACTGCAATTGAGACACGCAAATGCTGCATGTGTAGGTAGGTAGGTGTGTGTGTGTGTGCGTGTGCTACAAAATTGACGGAAGGAAATATTGCGTATACGCTGGGTTGGCTCTTTATGTTGTAACGCGAAATGTCACTGCTTGGCTGTTTTTGTGTGTTTGTGTGTTAGCATTGCGTGTGTGTGTGTTTTAAAACTGGCTTAAGTGGTGTGAGTGGCATTTGTGCGTGCTTAAAAGTGGCATTTGTGCAATTGTCTTGCATGTCTTCATCGCCTCTTTTGTGTTTCCAAGTGGCTGAGAGGATGCAGTTGACAATTTAGTGATTTAACTAAAGAGCTTAACACACTGCAAGTTGTAAAACATGGATTGTAAGAACATTTTTTTTCAATAGTAGTGTAGATATTTTTTTTAGGTAACTTTAGGAAATACCAAAGTGTAAATGGGAAGGTGATTCGGAATAGCTAATAATTTTTGAACTTAAAGTGCAGAGTATTCGTTCAGACAGCTCTTGTTTGTATCTTCTCTGGTATTGAATTTTTTAAAAATTAAAAAAAAAAATTAAAAAATACGAAATGATATTCATGTTTATTTATTTGTTATAATATTTCGTTGAGCCACCTTTTGCAGCTATGAAAGCCTTAATCCGGAGCGTTATGTTGCCGATGCCATACTGGACCTTTTCCTTCATTTATGGATTGATTTTGAGATGATTGCAACATGGATGATTTTTTCCCAAAGCTACCTACCTTTCCAAAAGCTACCACCTGTTTGCTACCTACAGGCGGCCACTGGCAAGGGCATTGCCACTGATGACAGACCAAATCATTACTTTCGTTGGTCTGAATGACGCAGTCAGAATGAAATTCTTCGTCTTTACGACAATGGACAAATTGAGCTTTTTTCTTAAAATGTTAAATGTGCTTTAATCGCTGAAACATATCTGAGAAAAAAACAAAATAAAAATACTTAAAAATCAACATTTTTATTTATTTATTACAATCTCGAATTTATTCAGAAACTCTTTTTGAATTCTTTAAACAAATCTTAAATCTCAAAGAAATGTTCTACATTAAATCAACATACATTCAACATAAGTTTGTGAGAAATCACCAGAGAAGAAATTTATTGCATGCGATTTTGGATGCATTTGAGTGAAATGACAACTCTCTCGGAAAGTAAAATGGCTCCAAAGCAGGGTTGCCAGATACTCTTCGCCTAAAATCGTCAAAAGGCTTTTAAAAAAAATCGTCATTTGGGTCTAAAAATCATCATTTGTCCGTCCCAAAAATCGTTAAGTCCTAAGATGGTCATACAGTACAGAAGATTTGAATTTCTACTTAAAGCAAAAAAAGTAATGAACAATTTTTGATAAAATTCACTTACATAAATTCACATATTACATACACTGGCGAGCAAAAGTGAGTGCATGTTCAGCAAATTTCTTCTTACAGTGGCATAAATTGATAAATAATAAAGCAAATATTATAAAACTTTTAGCAAATATTCTTTCTTCTATAAGGAGAAAAAATGTTAAATTCATATAATGATAACAGAACAAATAAAAAAAAAAATTATATACAAAAACAATAGTTCACTCAATAAACTCAGTTTTGCACGTTTCTCTGGTCCAACAATAAATTATTAATTTTAGTACGGTATCCGCACTCCCTTCTTTTTTATAACACTTGTCATACGTCTCGGCATACTCTCCACCAAGTTCTCTTTAAATTCACTTGGAATATTTTCCCATTCCATCTTGACACGGTTCCAAAGCTGCTCTATGTTGGTAGGCTCTCTATTGTGTTGTCCCAACCGCCTCTTCAATATAGACCACATATTTTCTATTGGGTTGAGGTCTGGACTTTGCGAAGGCCATTTCATCGTTTGAAATTTTTGCACAGACAACCAATTTTGGACAATCTTCGCCGTGTGTTTGGGGTCTCCGTCCTGTTGGAAAGTGACTTCTTCCTCGGGATACGCGCTGTGGTCCACAAGATCGGGTAAATGGGTTTGAAAAGTTTGGAGGAAGTCTTCTTTCTTAATTTTTCCATTAATTCTTTCAAGCGGTCCCAAATGCCACCAAGTGAAACAACCCTAAACCATCAAGCTACCTCCGCCATGTTTGACAGTTTTTTTCACATGATGCTTCTCATGATACAATTATAAGTTAGGTCGGAGAGAAAGCAGGCTCTCAAAATTTAAAAACTTGTTCTTCTTCTCTTTTTAAATTATCAGTCAGCTGTTTTGAAAAATCGATATCAGGGTTTCATGCGGTATTTTTTAAGTACTTTTTTATTCATATTTGAATATGGGTTGCTGTGCATTACTTTGTACACTTTAATTTAAAAAAATGAATAAAAGTTATAGATAATTATTTTTTAGCGAGTAATTTCCATAATAATCGTACATTATTCATAAACGTTCAATGGGGTTAAAAATCTCTTTTAAATGCTTCATAACTGAGAAAATTTTTAAAATGGCTGAAAACTTAAATAAAGTCTCGATTAATCATTTTTAAATATTTTTTTTTTTAAACGGGCACAAGTTTTGTCAAAAATACTATATCAAATTATTTCAAAAGCATTTTTATAAAGCATTTTTAAAATTATTTGAGCACAGATATTGTCAAAAATAATTAAAAATATTTCAAACTTTTTAAAATAATCGTCAAAACGTCAAAAAATCAAAATATATAAAAAAATTCAAAAAAAAAAAAACAGAAAACAAAAACAAGGAAATCTGTCAAAATAGTTATTATGTTTAATAAAAAATTATGAACCTCTTATAAAGCCTTCATAAAAGAAATCGAAAAAAAAAAATAAGTACATTATTTTAAAAACATTAAAAATTTAAAAACATTATTCATAAACGTCCAATAGCGTTAAAAGTCTCTTTTGAATGCTTTATAAATGAGAGAATTTTAAAAATGGATAAAACCATGGTTGAATAAATAAGGTTGTCGCATGGGTGAGAGCGAGTTCCCATAAATGTCAAATCGAAGTAGGCAGCTCATACAAAATCTGAAAACGTAAATTAATAACATGAAAAGCCGTTGAAGTTGTTGTTGTTGCTTTTAATTGATTTTGACAATTATGGGTACTGAGAAGAGAGTACGATCAGCCACGAGACAACCTTATTTATTCAACTAGTGATGAAACCATGATACAATAAATACAGGTAGATTCGCTAGATGACAGCGTACTGCCGCGAATGTCTAAACGAAGTTGACAACGCATATAAAATCTCAAAGCTATAAAAAAGTTCATAGAATTTAAATGTAAGCAAACAACTTTTTTTATATGGATTTTGACAGTTACGGCAGTATTAAAAGAGAGCACAGTCAGGTCTGCATCTACCTCTATTTATTATATCATAGATGAAACCCTCGATAAACCATTTTTAAATTTTATTTTATTTTCCTATGAGCACAAATTATGTCAAAAATATATCAAATTGTTTCAAAATATATCTAAAACAAAGAAAATGATTGAAAATGTTTGTTTATAAATGAGAGGAATGGCTGAAACGTTCAATAAACCTCTCATAAAGGAAATATTTTTAAAATTCTTTGCTCTCATTTGAGCACAAATTTGGTTAAAAATAATTAAAAATATTTAAACATTTGAAAAATATGTCAAAAAAATTCAAAATATATAAAAAAGTCAAAACAAAAAGAAAATAAAAACAAGAAAATTTGTCAAAACATTTCAAAATATTTACAAAAATAGATAATAAAATGACAATTTTTTCAGTGCAGCGGGTAGCTTCTAAAAAATGGTGATGTTTAAATATCAAAATGTCGACGAAATTGTGACAAATAAATGAAAAGTCATTAAATTTATCAAATACACAAACCATTATTGACACTCTTCCCACTTAAAATCGAAAGTGTTCCTCTTTTAACTACAAGGCGCTACAACATGTTTATGAATAACAAAATTTTAAGAGACTTTTTAATATTAAAAAGCTTTTTAACTATAGAAGGTTTTAAAGCTATTTTAAGATTTTTTTATGAATACGGCTGTTTGAATTTATCTAATACACAAACTGTTTTTTACACTCTTCCCACTTCAAATCATAAGTGTTCCTATTTTAAATGCAAAGCAGCTACAACATGTTTATAAATAAATAACAAAATTCAAAAGATTTTTTAACATAAAAAAGCTTTTTCATTTAAAGAAAACATGTATATATAAAATAAAGTTCATTATTAGAATGATAATTCCATGAAAGATACCACGCGCCATTTCCCAATACTAAGAATATTAGTTTTGGTAATTTTTTCTGTTGACATTTACGATTGATTCTAATTTTAATACAATAACTTCCATAAACATAAACAGATTGAATTAATTTAGCCATTGGATTTGTATGGAAGGTAGCACGCACCATGTGTTCCTTTAACTTTATTTTAAATATTCTATCAGTCGCTATACGTCGATCAGTCGGATACGTCGCGATTTTGTATATAAACGATATAAAGTAGTATATGTAGCATAAAAAAATCAAGTATTAAAATAAAATCACAATAGTACTTTTTTATCAACACTGGGTATGAGTTCAAATGTTTTTGTTTGAATTATTTTTGACGGAATTGTAGGTATTGTGAAAAATGAACAAAAGAAAATACAAAAAATAAGGGGTACTTTTTAAAGTCTCTCTCTATCCGACCTATCTTATTATTGTATCATGATGCTTCTGAATAGCTTCATGAGGTCTGCTCCAGAAATATTCCTTTCCATCAGATTGGAACCGATTAATTTTTGTTTCATCGGACCAAATTATTCGCTTCCAATCCTCTATGGTCCAATGCTCATGCTCTTTGCAAAATTTCAGACGAGATTTTATATTTTTATCAGATAGAGCTGGTTTTTTCTCTTTGACTGTTGCCACCAAACCGATTCTGTGAAGTGCTCTACGAGCAGTCCATTCACTTACGTGCTTGCTTATATCACCAGCGGCTTGCTTGGGTCTTTTCAATTTTTTTTCATTTCTCTTACCATTAATCGCGCATCTGAATCGTTTAATAATCTGGGTCGACCTCCAGTATTCCGCATAGAAGCTACATTTCGTCGTTTTCGAACAGCAATCACGGTGCGTTGACTCACTTTTAATTTCTCAGCAATTACTCTGGATGAGTGTCCACTTTTAGTCGAAGTTATTATATTATTTTCGGTGTCTGTGTTGATTTTCCTCATTTTTTTGTTTATATTATGATGAAAAAATGCAATTACTGACAAAAAGCAATAGATATAACTTCATATGATAACAAACAAACAAGATTAAAAACTGAAAGAAGATGACTAGCTGCAAGCCACATATAACGGTAAATTTGGAATTCCTCAGAAAAGTGCAGCCCAATTTGTTTTCACTTATTCAAAACGTGCAAAACTGAATGAATAGTGTTGCCATAAGTTTTTGTTTTCAATTTTTTTGTTTTTGTTGTGTTATTGTAATATTTTATATCACATTTTTTTGCTTATAGAATAAAGAATATTTTCTGGAAGTTTAATAAAATTTGTTTTATTATTTACCATTTTATGACACTTTATGTAAAAATAAGCTCAACATGCACTCAGCTCGGCTCGCCAGTGTATATATTGAATTATACTACCTACTGATAGATTGTTGACTTGAAATTCTTTAGTAATTCAGATTGTGGGTGAATTTTTTAAAAAGGAAAATTTTTAAATTTCAAATAATCTTGTTCAAACAAAATACCTTTCCGTGTTTCGGTTTCTAAATGATTTCTAAGATGATTTTATTAAGATTAATTTTTGAAAACATTCTCTTTACGTTTGCCAACGAATTAAGAAGGCGCATTAGTTTGCTTATAAACTTTGTCAATTTTGGAAAAGCTGTAGAAAAATCTCCCCGTTTGATATTTGAAATTGTTTTCCACGTGATTTCTGCTTTTTGTTTTTTTTTTGGGTAAAATGTTAACAAAATCTAAACGTTTTAGTTCGTGTAAACATATTTGGAAATGCATTAGTGATTGCATATAAAAATTTAATTTTATTGATTTAATTTTTAATTGCGAATTTATGATATTTATTAAGTCTTTCAAAACTATATTATTTAAATCGAAACATTTTTTTATTTGGTCATACAATTCAATGTAAAAGAAAATGCAATGCTTTGCCAACTCATCTAATTTATCAGAAGTATATAACATTTGGTAATTTTTTCTATAACATAAATTCCTAAATAAATTTCATCCTTTTTCAAATAATGATCATTGCTTTTTTTGTAATCTATACCTTTAATATCGTTAGAATTTATGTACAATGGTTTTACAAAATTATCTGAAATTTTCAAAAAAAGTTTTATCTTTTCATCAAATATATTATGAACCTGCAATACTTCATTTTGAAACAGCTTGTTAATTTTATTAATAACTTGAAGTATATACTTAAGAAAACACAAGTATAATTCGTTAACTTGATTTATATTCTTATGAATCGAATGCGCGCTGTCTATATAATTAATTTTTTCGGCTAAAGTATATATAACGGTTCATATAACTCTAATACACGACATATAACTGCCTCTAAAGACAGCCATCGCTTACACTTTATTACTTGTTTCTGTTAATTTAACCAGATATTTGTCCATTTTAAAAATTTTAGCAGCCTGCCAGCAGGTCTATGTTGCTAAAACTTTCCAACGAACTTTCTATCAGTTGACGTTTGCTTTACTTTGCTTTTTTTCAACTTCTTAGTAAAAAAGTGATGTAAGACAAAAAAAAAAAAAAAAAAAAAAAAATTAACAGTAAGTAGGCTACTTTTTTTCAGTTTTAAATTGGAAAAGTATTAACACGAAAAAAAAAGTCATTTGTGCTCTTAAATCGTCATTTGTGATCTGAAATTGTCCAATCGTCATTTAAAAAAAAAAAACGAAAAGCGAAATAATAATATAAACATACTATAATCCATTTTCAATTTGTTGTTGCACACATAACTCAGTATGTATTGTACCTACTAATTTCTCTCATGCGAGATTTTTATTTTTGTCGGTATATTGACGTTTATTTTTACTTTGAGCATGCAAAAATTATCATTTCTTCAATTCTCATTTAATTAACTTAATTTTAATATGAATAATTATTATCAAATTTAATTTAAAATCTCTTCTTGAAATTAAAAAAACAAGTAGTGAAGAAAAAACCAAATAAGTTAAGTGATTTATTAGGCGTTTTTCGTTTTTATGTTAGACCACACACTTGAGTAGATACTGATCAAAACCGACCATGCCATGAGCTGACAACCTCAGATCAAACATAGATTGATCCGATTTGTTTATGAAACATTTTGGGCATCTTAATACACCCAAATCCTAAAATATGTGATTTGTTGTTTTATATAAGCTAAATCAGTAAATTTCATGGTTTCAGCATTTGTTGAATGTGTTTATATTTGTTTTTGTTTTGCTTCTGATATTCCAAATGATATAAAATGACAGGCCTAGTGATCAGAAAAAAATTCTGAGCTCGTCGACAGCATCTGACAACAAATCAGACCTTGATCATATGCAAAAAAGAAACACAACTATTGAACACAGCTAAGTCAGACCTGAAAAAGAAACGCAGATCTATTTTTGACAACTCATGCTCAGCTCGAATGTAATAAAGAAAAACGCCTTTTAAGTTATTTCAGTGCTTTTAAAACATATCTATCATGCAATTATTTTTGACAGTTGAGTCCACAGCGCAGAAAGATCATTCTTCGTGGGAGCTTCGCAGCAAAAAACACTCAATACGGAGAGCATGTAAGTTTTTTAAAAAATTTTCTTTGAAATATATTGTTGGAATAAAGTGAGAGAGTGATTGCTGGTAATAACAACAAAAATAGTTGTTCTTAAAACTGTGTTAGAATGACTTTGAACTTGAATTTATATATATTACGAATAGCTGTTTCTGTTATTTAAACTTAACTTGAATAATATCTTAACCCTTGCACTCTCACGTTTCTTTTTAATTTGTAATACATTAAATACAACTTTGTAATTTGTGTCTGTAAGAGAATAAAGGATAAAGAATTAACTTATTTTATAATTTCTGCTTAGTTACCATTAAATAAAATATTTGTCGATATTTTAAAGAATTTGTTTTCTATTTCGTGTTTTGCAAAATCTATTGTAAATTAAAGAATTTTAAAATATTGAATCATGTTACTTATTTTTTTTTCTTTTGCTATTTACCTGTACAGTTTTGTTATTAATTACCTACTTTTTTCATAAAATCTGTAAAACTGAAAATATTTACTTTTTAGACCGTTATATGCTATACTTTACTGAGTAATAATATCTTGTGGCGACTGAGGAAAAATGCGTTAAAAAGTGCGTGGACCATTCGATCTCAATTTTCAAGCCGCGAGTTCAAAGGTTCGAAGCCCCGCTGAAATAGAAAATTTTTTCAATTGCTAATAAGTTGTCTGAACGATCGTTATCTCTCTCTGCAGACAAACCTCAGAGAGTAAAATAATGCCATGTAAAGGTTATTGAGATCATGCATATTAACTGTTCGGAGTTCGCATAAAACTAGTTGGCTCAGTTCTCGATCATTTGTGTACAAAAATTTAATACTAGTAAAACGCACACACAATTTGATCATCCGAGTAACAAGCTTGGTCAAAGTACTTTCAAGGGCTGAAATGGATAGTTCGTTTCGTTTATTAACTTTGCATTTTTGTAGCATTTTCGAAGCATAAACTGGTTCCTTCGGCTGCACATGGCGCTATAATTTTTATTTATTTTCGTTGAGGTCAAGGAACCAACCAACCAGCCAATACTGAGTGAGTAGTACTTCAGTGCAATAATAGTTCATTTTTGACAGGAATAAAAAACTGAATCTTATGATAGCATTTGTAGCTATCGTCGCTAACTAATGAGGACATTATTTATTTTCTAATTTTTTTCATAAGGTCAATGACAAATCCTTTACTTTAGTTTCATAAGATATACCGTAGCGAATATAGTCAACAAGTAAGAAATCAATGCATCACCGACCCACGATTATTTGCATTTTCAATCTTGGAACAGGTCTTTGCGCGGCCTTATGCCATCATAAGTTGTCTATCTATTTTTTAGCTAAGAATCAGTACTTACTGGCTTATTATATTTAAAACCGTAGCACCTACACTCAGCGAGTAATAATTTCATGCAACAAATTTGCGGTTTCGTTGCTTTAGCAGCGAAGCAACTTCGCTTCCCTGACGAAATTTTAATTTTTTTATTTCTCTCATGTGGCCAACGAGGTAATCTTGTCATACCATAATTTTTATCAAGGGACTTATATTCAACTTATATATCAATATATAGCTATTGATTTTGAAAAGTTGCCTTTTTCAACTTTTTTGAAGAAGTTTTTATTTTCTCTACGCTTCGTATTGGATGATTTGCTTAAATATGTATGTGATCATATACATCATCAATGCGTTCTAGTTTCAACTTGAGTAATATCTGCACCCTCTGGGTTAAAAAATTAATTTCCCCAATCCCTAAATTTTAATTGGCCCCTTAGAATCAATCTTATTTTTTAAATTCCAGGCTTATGAACTTATTTTTAGTTTCATGCAAAATACGAAAGATACCGTCTTGCCTTTCAATACCCACATATACATATGACCACTTACAACAGCTTGAGCTTTTAGAACAAAAATTAAATAATAAGGATACGCTACACAAAAACTCGTTCAACATTGTGACAGACACTGAAGATGAAAAAGTTCTTAAGCAACGCGTTGTTGGAATAGCGGTGTTCCTCTGTGTCTCAAACGATTGGTGCTTCTTGTCACGTTACCCTACGTTGCAGTCAACGGAAGATGCGCCGGGGTAGTTACTGCAGGCATATGGGCTCTTTTAAAATTTTTGTTTTCTCTATTTACCTTTTTGTTTTAGTTTTTGTTACAAGTTGGTGAGAGCGAAGCTTGCTCATCCGAATGCAACAGGGTGATGAGTAATATGTTGTTCAAATTTAATTTCATATTTTCATGATACAATTTAACAAAATAAGAAATTATTTCAGATCTGTCAGAAGATCGGTTAAGATTGATGACGAATTTGTGACTGAAAATTTTAAATGACATCAGAGTAAATTTGCGCTGTGCCGTATATATATTTTTGGTGATATATAAACAATTTTTCCAATGTCTAAACAATTCTTCAATATAAAAAATTTTTTTACAAGTTGTTAGTTTTGACTTGAAATATACGTATAATTCTGAACAGTTGTAGAGATTTTTGTATCTCTTTCTAAATTATGGAAGTTGTTGCGTTATAGTGTAAGAGATATATGGAAGGTTCTAAGATCAATTATCAGTCCTACCAAGATATGTTTTAGTAATTACTTTTTATAGAATTTGCACATGTTCCAATTTCAAAGCTTTAGTTTCAATAACTTACAAAAATCGCATTATAACCATTTGATTTTTATGGAAGGTACCATGCTTTAATTTAATGAATAAAGTTTTTCATACACGCAAGGAAAAAAAAAACCGTTATCACTAGTTTGCTGCAAGAGAACTTCCTTTGTCGTGCTTGAAATCGTTATGTTTTCATTAATCGAAAATGGCAGCCATTTGAAAAAAAATCGGTTTTCGATGTTACAAAATCGGTCGCCATTTGTTTTTTTTTTCGGCGAAAAAAATAATCTTAGTCCATGCGATAGCCACTTAAACAAGGATTAATTTGTTTGTTTTATTGTTTCCAGACTGGTGATATCCTGCACACCGTCAATTTTTTGACATTTTTAAAAAAAAATTAAATAACGTCAAAAACTGCTTCAAAAATTTTACTTTTTTACATGTTAATAAATATGTGTGCAAAGTTTGAAAACGATATCTTTTCCCTTCTATGAAAAAACATTCCGAAAAAAAATTATTTTTTTAAAATTTGTAACCTATATGCCCCTTAATAGTTTACCCCCAATATACTTAAGTTTTTTTTTAAATTTGAAAAAAATATGATTAACGAGGACTTAATTACTCTTATTTATGAAGAAATAAAATTGAACTGATGTACTTTTATATGAATTAGTTATACTTGTGTTTCAAAGTGTAGATACTATTTTTGTATTTTATGAATATTTAAATAAAGAATACTTTAATAATTGTTATAAGAGAATAATTTGAAATAAATAAATAAATTATTGTTATTATAAACAGTTAGGGAATAAAGTCTTATACACACCCTAAAAACTAAGAAACTGCTAAACGAAAATATTTATAAAAAATGTTGTAATGCTAATATAATTTTATTATATTTTTATTAGTGTATGAAAACAAAAAAATTCCATTTCACTTAAAATATAACGTAATAGCAAAAAAAAAAAAAACTCAAAATGAAGAGAGAAAAAAGTGTTCATACAGTGCAAATATTTCTAATTTCACTCAAAAATGCGTATTTTAACTGTTTAAATACCGTTAGTTTTTGCATTGCAAGCAGGGCACGTGTTAATTAAAGGATTAGTTGGCATTTATTGTTATCGAAGAGAGCAAATGTTCAAAATGAGTTCGCGCAAAGAAATTAGCCTTGAAATTAAGAATTTAATAGTCAAGAGCATATAAAATCCAAATCCTATCGAGAAATTAGCAAATTATTATTTGTGTCCTTCGCTACGGTCCAATATATAATTACAAAATATAAAAATACTGGTTCCGTCGAAAATAAGCCGAGGTCCGGACACCCAAAGAAACTCTCCAGGCGAGATATTAGCCTGATTTTAAAAGAAGTGAAAACAAACTCAAAAATTACTGCCCCAAAAATAGCTGAAAGGATCGCTAACAGTTCGTCTAAGACAGTTCATCCAAAAAATGTACGAAATGCGTTACGAGCTAAAGGTTATGCAAGTAGAGTTCCCTGCAGAAAACCATTACTATCCGAGAAGAATAGAAGACTTCGCCTTGAGTTTGCGAAAATGTATTTGAACAAGGGAATTGATTTCTGGAAAAAGGTTTTATTTACGGATGAAAGCAAATGTAATTTATTTGGAAATGATGGCCGCGGAAAGACTTGGCGCAAGAAAAACACAGCACTTGAACCGATTAATATTGTTCCAACAGTTAAACATGGTGGTGGCAACGTTATAGCTTGGGAAGCCATATCAGCGTATGGGGTTGGCCGATTGGCGTTTATAGACGGTATTATGGATCGATACTATTATAAACAGCTATTAGCAGACAATTTAAAACCATCGGTTGATATGTTGGGTCTTGGCCAGCATTGGATTTACCAACAGGACAACGATCCCAAACATACAGCGCACATTGTCAGAGATTGGTTGCTTTATTTTGCACTAAGACAATCGAATTCGCCTCCCTAATCACCAGACTTAAACCCCAAAGAGCATGTTTGGGATATTTTGAAAAGAAAAGTCGTCAATGCCAGCATTACGAGCAAGGAAACTTTAAAACAAGCTTTTCAAAGTCGGAAATTACTCCTACAACAACTGAAAATCTGATCGCATCTATGCCAACACGTCTACAGGCTGTCATTTCCGCTAATGGTGGACCGACAAAAAATCAACTTAATTAAAAATTATTAATTTTATCTTTTAGATAAAAAGTGTTTGCACTGTATGAACACTTTTTTCCCTATTCATTTTTTTTTTATTTTTTTTTTATTGCGTTATGATTTGAAAGAAATGGAAATTTTTGTTTTTGTACACTAATAAAATTACAGTAAAATCATGTAAGCATTAAAAACATTTTTGTAAATATTTTCGTTCAGCAGTTTTTTTAGTTTTAAGGAGGTGTATGAAGACTTTATTCCCTAACTGTATATAATTTAATCAACAATATTAGTAAATCACTGTCCTTTCAAAACATCACTTAAGTAAAATACATAAATCATTATTAATTATCATTAATTTTTTAACCATTTATTTTGAAAGTGACTTAAGTCACTTTGACGTATTGAAAAGTCCTGATTTTTTAATGACTATACGAAGTTATTTATACTGAAAAATATAAGTATCCTGAGATAAAAAATTCAAGTAAATTTTCTCGAAAGTTAGCATCATTATTTTTAAACGTGTTTAAACGAAAATCCTAAAATATATTGATTTAAAAACAGTGCTTATATCACTTTCAAAATAAAGGCGCAATTTTGAATGATTTTTTTAATTATGAAAAATCGTAAAAACACACTTAAAAGTGCTAACACCCTGTTTTTGTTTTTTTTTTGTTTTTTTTTTTCAAAATAAAACGCAACTCCGCAATGATATCTCTTTAAATAACGGCTTAAATTCAAAGTTTACGTGTAAGCTAAGCACACACCCAGTAGGAAATTTAGCCAGGTCTCTTCAAAGGAAGGCATGTATTTACTGATATTTTTGGCGTCAAATCATATGGCATCCTCACTGCACAGTTGAGTGATTCAGTAAAAACAGTAATGTGCTAAGGCAGTACAACAGCAATGTTTTACTTAAAACGTTTGGTTCCTTTGTAATTCGTTGTAATTCTTTTGTTTAAAGTAACATTTGTATAATTTAAAAAAATTTAATAGCCTTCATGACCTCTATACAATATACTTCTAGCAAAATTATAAAGGTAATTATAAGCCATTTTCTTTTTCTTTCATTGCTATTGAAAAACGCAATATTCAGTATTGTCAACATAGCACGTTATTGCGCAATTAGGCTTATATATACTTATATAAGAATTAAATCGTTTTATTCATATACGTAAATCAATACGTACACAAAATATATTTATTTTTGTCTTTTCAGAGTGAAAAAAAGTACAAAGGCAAAGCGAATAGGGGAAAAATATTTAAAAAGTGTCAAGTGGAGAGGCAAGCAATTTTTATTGTATTCTTTTTTTTTAAATAAACGTTGTTTAAATATTTTAATAAAACTCTTATTATATATTGAATGCTGCGTGGAAAACAGCTGCGTATCACGACGAAGGACTTTCAAACCGTCAGTTTTCAAAGCGATTGATAAAAGATTTGCTGTGAAAGATAACTTAAACGCTAAGGAAATTATTGTTTAAATGGAATAGTCAGTGTTTCTCGTGTGGAGCAAATAATGAACAAGATTTGTGCCTATCGTAAGAGAAAAAAAGTTGCAAGCCTGCTCTTTTGCCAAGGCACAAGTTGGCAAGATTTCGATTCGCTGAAAAATGCAGATTCTGGAATGAGGAATACATTCAACTTTTGGAAATTCTGACAACGGATTCGGATTCAGCGACCCATTTTTACTAGTAATTGAAAAAACTGTACATATGTGACATATGTGCGTTGCAGAGACAAAAAACTGACATGTGCACTATACGTTTATCTGGGTCAAAATGACCCGACATTTTCTACCATACGATTTGTATGAAGGATCAGTTGTTGTAGTACTTTTTTCACTACTTTTTGCTGTTGTGCAATCCTTTCTAAATTTTATGCAACTGTGAGTATATTGGAAGTGAGAGACAGCATTATTCTTGGCGTTCGTTGGCGTATGTACTTCTCATACTTATGTAAAACATGCTTTTTATATGGATCTGTTGTGTATGGATTTGTTCTCTTTTGTGTTGTATTTTAGTATTTGCGTTATATCATGTTAAAAATCAATTGGAAAAGCGATGCAAGGCCGTGTGCTTTTCGGAAACTTTTCTTTCTTGGTAGAACTTACTGACTTGAATACAATTTCTGTCGAAATACAATTGTCATTTTTACTGTGCCAAAAGGACGATGAAATTTTTACAGCTAGAAATTTTGATGTTTCAGATTTCGGTAGTGTAGTAGCGCAAGAATTTAATTTGATTTGTAAAATTGTTAATATATACTAAAAATTAACAGTATTTCATGCAAATATTTTCAAAATATTTTTTTGCCGATTATCAAAATTTATACTAGCCCCTGGGGCTATATGAATTTTTGACAGTCATATTCATTTCACATCTGTCAAATATTCTCATTCAAACTATCAAAATTTCGTCATCTGAGTGAAAAGTTGCCGGATAGCACACGGCCTAAGAATTGCTTTGAGTTTGATTGGTATGGAGCTAAAACACCTTACAGAATCGCTTCAAGTGCCACAAGTTCGAATGATTTCAAATTTCATATGAATGGTTTTGGTTCATTCACTGTTTTTACTGGATTAGAAACCACGAAGCACATAAGGGTAACAGCAAAACAAAGGATAATAAAACGTCTGCTGTGTGTGACCATTGCTTAAAACTTTTTTGACCTTTGCATTATGTTCGTGCACGTTAATCGTGTTACCTTCACAAATACAAAAAAACTGATATATTGGAAGATAACGATGATAATGGTGGGGCAGATCCATCAATGCCTAGCACATCAAATGCAGTTCAATCGAATCGGATTTATCGATCGGTTATGAATCTTATGTAAATTGCGAATATTTTGTCCAAACATATATTTAGAAAAAATAACAAATATTAAAATTAATATTTCATGAAATAACACCACTTTTTAACTTTATCTCATTGAGAAATAGAAAATTACCATACAAAATACACTACGGGTAAATATGACCCAGATAAACGGGATTAAGTAAAACATGTAAACGGGTCTAAGGTTAAATTATTTTTTTGTTGTTTCCTTAAAAGTTAAAGATGAAGTTTATTTTTTTTATGCTTAAATTTTACTATTTTTGAGTTAAAATAAATGAATAATAAAATCGGAAAAAACATATCGTTGTACTTTTTTAAAAATATAAAAATCCTAATTACCTTTATTACTATTTCGCTAAGTGTCATATTATAGTATATATTGAGAAGAATCTGTTCAAATGAAAACATTAAATAATTTTAAATAATAGAATGCAAAAAATAGTATATTCAATTATTTTGCACCTTTTATTTTGTATATTCAATTATTTTGCACATTCTTAAGAAGTGCAGGCCTATTCTAGTGTATTAAGAGCTGGAAGCGTGAACCATTTCTTCATTCCGTTTAATAACGAAAGGGCTGCTAGTAGCGCTTCGGACTCTGCCATTTCCTACTGGGCGAATTCAGACACGCACACATATACTCGTAACACAAACAACATCATATTCTAACCTCATCAACAGGAGCAGCTCAACAGCCGCACAGCGGGGACAACGACAACGACAACGGTTGCTGAAAGAAACAAGCGTCTACTAAACCAGTCGCAAGTGTCATTAGAATACGGCGCGTTGTCGCCGGTTTCTGCATGTCCGTCCGACTGTCTGTACGCCCGTCTGTCTGTCTGTTTGCAAAAAGTGTGTCTGCCGTCGTGTGAGTATGTGTGAGCACCTGCCTATGAGAGTGTTGTTGTTGTCGCTTTGGCTGCTGTTTAGTTGCAGCAACTCGTTGCATTTGCTGCAATTTGTTGAACCTTTTTTTATTTATGTTTTGAATTTGTTGTTTTTACTTTTTTTTTCTTTAAATATAACGTATTCATTCATGTTTTTGCTGCCAATTCGTTCTCTGCGTTCACAAATATATACACACGCACACACCAATTTAGTAATATATTCACCAAAGCACACATCTCCTCCACTCCACCCTGATGAGGCTCTCTGATGACGACACAGCGACGATGGCTTCTTAATCCTCTCTCACTGTTTGCTTAGGCCTGCCGCATTTTATATGGCGTCCGTGTTGTTAACGTCGTCGTCGTCGTCGTCATCATCGTTGAGGACGCTTTCAACGCATCGCCCTACGACGCGTCGCTTCGACGTCAGGGTCTCGGAGGAGTTGCTTGCACTGGTGACAGTAGCCGGTTCCACAGTTTGCTGCCGTGCATCACATAAATTGGAGGTTGTAATTTCTCGTGCATTCCGGGCGTGTGCAAGCGTGGTACGGATTCCAACTCCCAGCGATTTGTTGTTGTTGTTTGCTATATATTACGTTGCTTTTTTTTTTTTTTGTTTTGAATGTGTGTTTGGTGCAACCTGAAATCTAGTTGTCTCCAAACTTTTGATTTATGCCTTTCGTCAGTCGTTGTGTGTCCTTGTGGTGAGGTGGCTTGCGGGTCGTTCATACGAGCGCTTAACTGCTTGTTTAATTCAGTTTCATTCATTCGTTGCAGTGTGTCTTGGATTTTTCGGTCTGTCGACTCAACGACAACGTTTGCTAGTTCCGGTCACTTGTGGGTGCTTTTCTGCTTGTTTGCCGCAACTTGGGTTGCAATTGTGCAGCAACGTGGGCCATTTGAAAGTTTACTAGCGAATTTTTGGCAACGCGTCACGTGCTAGCTTTTTTTTCGGCGTTAATTCGTGTTGGTGTAATTATCAGCAGCCAAACAAAAGGAAAAAAAAGCAACACCTACACTACCAGCTGTAACATCCGTGTAGTCAGCACGCCCGCTTCCGTTTCCGCTTATGGCTTATGGTTGATCGTGTTGTGTTGTTTAGTGCTGGTGTGCTTTTGTTGCTATTTTTGTTGGTGTTCTGCACGCAACAATATCCTACATGATGAATGTTTGTGTTCGTGCGTGTTTTTTACGTGTTTTTATAGCGCTCTAAATCAAATGGAATTATAATGTCGTTGTTGCTATTGTTGTTGTTGTAACACGCTGTGTTTGTTTGTTTGTAGTCGTGTTGAATCAACACCAACTAACACGGTACAAAATTGTGTTGTGGCAGCATATTAAAGTGAGTGAAACAAACGACTTCATTTAATTGTGATGTTTACGGTAAGGATTGTGAGAGAACAAGAATAAAAAAATAAAATTAAAATTCCCATTTGAAGTGTGAATTAAAAAGCTCCTGGCTAACAGTTCCATCACATTTTAAGTACACAAAAAATTTACAAAAGAGTGCAAATTGAAATGTTTTAAAGTTTTGAAAATACATTGGGGCTTAAAGTCGACGGAGATTAGTGCTATAAGGATACTTTAATCAAAAGGATATTTTATGTTAATGCGGAGCTGAGGTAAGCTATTTGTTCAAATTTTCATTTTAGCTATACATGTTTTTCATTTATAAAAATAAGCTATTTTCAAAACAAAGCCTTTTTTCCGATTTTGCCGCCGTATGATTTGAACGCATTAACCGCTTCTTCAGGCGTCGAAAAAGTTGACCTCGCAATTTATTTTTGATTTGATGGAAAACGAAAAATTCACTTTGTGCCAAGTCAGGACTGTACGGCGGATGACCCATCAATTCGATGTTTTGAATGCTGAACAACGGTTTTGTTTGAGCTGATTTGTGAGAGCTTGAATTGTTGTGGTCGAGAATGATTCATCTCTACGATTAGTTTCCCTGATTTTTCCGAACAATTCTGACAAACAAATTGTGGTATAACATTCAGAATTGACCGTTCTACGTTGCTATAATGAAACGGTGACGACATGTCCAGTTATTCCGAAAAAACAGGCGACCATTTGCTTTGAAGTGCTTCGTGCGCGAACAACTTTTGTTGCATTTGACTCGTCTTGAAAGACCCATACAGTCGATTTTTGCTTAGTTTCTGGTTCATATCCATAAATGCATGGCTCGTCACCTGTTACGATGTCATAGACATGTTTTGAAGCACTGTGATTGTATTTTTTATTGATATCGCGCAAAATTTAGCACGCGAACCTTTGTTTTTTTTGAGCGATTATCAAATTATGCGGAATCAAACGCGAAATTTTTTTGACGACCAAATATTTATGCAATATTGAATGTATGCTGGTCCCACTAATCCCCAAAGATGCCTCTATCTCACGGTAGGTCACATGACAAATAACCTTTATCAGATCGTGTGCATCATCAATGTTTTGTGGCTCAACTGCAGATTCTGGACCAACTTCATAAAATTCGTCCCGTAGCGAAATGCGACCACGATTGAATTCAGAAAACAAGCGAAACCTGGTTGCTCAAGATGGTGCTTTAACACCAAAAATCGAAGTAAATTTATCGGTACACTGCTGTTGGTTTAATCCACATCAAAAGTCGTAGAAAATAATCGCACGAAAATGTTCACGATTCAATTCCATTTTTTTAACAAGATGGGTGTTCCAAGTATCTGTAAACAACACAAATAGCACTCGTATGACAAAACGTTCTGAGTACGTTCACACGCATAGAAATTTTTCGTTCACCGCAACTGAAAAATTAGCCAACTACACTTCGTTTGCGAGTTGTATTTGCCTCAAACGAATATTCAGTCGTTAACTTAAAAATATATCTTATATATCTATATATATATATACCACAAGTTATTTCGGTCATTATTATTTATTATATTAACTGTCTTTCCCCGTATGTCTGTCCGTCTTCTTATGGATTGTACTCATCGTACCTCTGTTGCTATCTCCGTCCGCGTATTGAGCAAATTACCAATTTGCTTATATACAACAGTTTGTCCATAAAGTAACTCTGAATTATAAGCGTTGTATGTATACAACGAAGTGAAAAGCAAAGGAAGTTTTCAGTTGGGAAAAACAAATTTTTCAATTGCTGCAATTTAAAAGTCATTCGCGTATATGAGAAACGAAATTAATTACCTGCAACTAAATGACGCGTTTCTCGCAACTGACTATTATTATGACAACTGTTGAAACGTTTGCAAATAACGATCCCAAGCACGACAAACGAAGTTCGTTTGCGGCAAACTGGCAATAAACGTTTTTGTTTTTCTTTGCGTGCACCATTAAAAATGTTAAACTTTACGATGAAAGTGTCAAACTTGACATATAAACATCAGTGTTGCCATATCTCAAGACTTAAAAGTCAACCTATCAAATTTAAATTTAAATCAACCTACGAAATTTAATTATGTTAAATCAATTTAATGAAGTTAAATCGAAAAACGAGTTCTCAAATGAAGTTCTAATGAAGTTATATGCGTACAATTGTTTTTAAAAATTTAACACGTTTCAAAACTCGTTAAATCACTGGTGTGTGTTCTTGCTAATGTCCGAAAAGCTTTTTTTTTTGCCTTTGGAACGCACCCAAATCTGAAAAGATCTTTTTAGTTTGAAGTTTTTAATGTAAACAAATAAATTCTTTGGCAAATTTTTCTAAATCCTTTGACATGTTTTTGAATTTATTTGAATTTTTTTATTTTTTTCATTTTTTTTATATATTTTTAAAAAACTTTTTTTATTTCTTTCAAAATATAATAAATAAACTGACATTTTGAAACAAGTTAAGGCAGTATGAACGATCATGTTAAAAAAAGCTTTTTTCGAATAACGCGTTAAATGAAGTCGGTTTGAACATTCTTTTCCAGTGGTCATCAAACTCTATACAAGCATACTTTGTTTATGTATAAAAGCTCATTGAAAGCTTTGCACTGCAAAAAATACTATTTGAGTCTCAATCCAGCTTTCATGCAAGACGATGATTCGCTTGTTTGATTATTCAATGGCGCCGGAAAAAATTTTCATCTGGTGCATTAAAAATCTATGGGAGTGGCGTGAGGGGGAAATGTTTTTAAAAAATTTTGCGATTTACGTATGCTTACTACTGTTCATAATAACATAATTCATATCGAAGAAACATATTAAAATTTACTATATTATGCACTGTTACAAAAAAGGAGAAAACTTTAAAATAGTAAAGGTTAATTTTATAATTTAATTTCAATTTTTAAAATTCAATTTTTATTTAGAAGTGTCAATACTTACTATACGAAACTGTGTCTTTTTTTTGCTTTTTTTTAATTCTTTAGGTTTTTTTCGTTTTTGATTTAATTTATTCATACATTGAGGTTCTGAAAAAATATTTTCTGCAAAAAAGTATTGCAACTCCCATTCAAGTAGACATTTTGCGTAGATATAGCAAAAACTGATTTTTTTATGAGTGTAGCATAAGTTGCGTATGCGCAGCAAAAAAAAAAACAATCTAAAAAGCATGCACGTGCCGCAGGTTTATTCTGCATGAAATTTCAATAGATACTGACGCAGTTCAGTGCAGTGTTGCCAGATAGGTTGAGCTTTTTTCCCCTAAATCTGAAAAAATTTTCTGAATTTTCCCCTAAAAAATAAAAAAAAACCCCTACAATTTTTTGAGTTCATTTATTGAATACTTTGTTTAATTGATGTAAATAAATACAATATCAAAATAAATTTTTGGACTAAAAAAAATCACATTAGTTTTTTTGTACATAGTATTTCATTGAGGAACTTAAAAACACAAACTCAAGTAATAAAGAAATTACATATTTTAAATTTCATTAAGATCCCTTCAATATAAGAGCTATAACCGCCATAACAGACGGACAGACAGACAATCGGACAAACGGAAACATGGCAATACGCGAGAGAAAACAAAAATATATCTGACTAATTTTAGTTCTATAACAGAATTTGTTTTGAAAATTAGTGCGTTTTGAGAAAAACTTGGTTTTTAAGCGTTTTTTTAACTGAAGTGTTTTATCTTATGCGCAATTTTGCGCATCCAATTTTTTAAGAAACATAAGGCAGATATATTTTATGAAAGTTTAATTTTTCGATTGTAATTAAGTTGAAATATTAAGGTTTTTTTCTACTAAATTTTAGTAAAATAAAAACTGCTTAATAAATGTAGAGACATACTTCCACGTTTTTTCTAATTTATGTTTTTTAACATTTTTTTATTTTTTTTCGTTGGTAACAAATTCAATGGCATTTAAGTCATTAAAAAATACAAAAAAAAATAAAAACAAATTTAAATATATGCTTTCTCATCGTCAGAATTTAAAACATCGTCTCATTTCACGCATATTCTGGTACTATTTCGTTCATTCGACAAACAATCAGCTGCGAATTGTTTCGATGGTACGCAATTATTTTGAATCACTTTGACAAAATAAACCTTGTAAGAGCTAAAACAAAATGAAAAATAGAACACAAAAGGAAAATGCAAAAAAATATAGTTCATAGTTGATGTTGCCGCTTCTTTAAGAAACCACTAAAAATTCTCAAAAAACACCAACAGAAAATTAAAATCCCCTAAAGTTATCCCCTAAAGATTTTTGACCCCTAAATTTTCTACTAAACCGAAAAAAACCCCTAAATCTAGGGGAAAATCCCCTAATCTGGGAACACTGGTTCAGTGCTCGTCCGTGAGTTAATATTTATACAGAAAGCTTTTAAGCACAAAACCTCAAATGCCCGCGGGCATAGGCTTTGATGATCACTGTTCTATTCCAATCAGTGTTGCCATGTGGGCAGATAAAACTTGTTTTGTCAGTTTTTTGAGAGGGTAGAAAGTTTTAAAATTTTTCCCTAAAAAAATAAAGTTTTATTTTATTTTACCCAGTTTTTCAAGTTTTTACGAATAAGGGGGGAAATATACCCAGCGGCCAAAGTAAAATGGTCTTGTTTGTGCATTTTTTTAAGGAAACCTAAGGGATATTTTTAAATGAGGGTTCTTATACTTTAAAGTATACACATTCAAAAGTATGTTTAGTGTTTTTTTATTAAAAAGTTAATATTAAGGTAGATACAGCAATTTTTGTAGAGCGCTCTGAAAATGCGGTGACCAAGATTGCTCCTCCTAAATTGAACTGAAACAAAAAAATTAAATATATTATGAAACTAGGTACTTAAAACTCGTACTTGTCATAGCCGATTTTGAAAATATTGATTTTTCACAAAATGGCGGACTTTCCGAACATAAAGTAACGATTTTCGACCAAAAATTCGTCATTATTTTGCCTATAAAAAATGAACGAAACTACGAAAAAAAAATCCTATGACAAGTACGAGATTATTATGAATAAAACAAGCCTGCAAAAAAATCAAAACGATCGGTTCACTGAGCTTCGAGAAATCTTGGTCACCGACTTTGAAAACATGGTTTCGAGAAAAACGCGTTTGAAAATAAGGCCCAGCACTGCGCGCTCTAGAAGTAGGTTCACTCACTAGCCTATAACTTTGTTATTTTTTGAGATATCGACTTGAAATTTTCATCACATATTCTTCAGACCTAAGGCTTTAAGAAAATTCTTTAAGAAAGTTCTGGGTATATTTCCCCCCTTAAAACGATGCTTTCTATTTTAGTGAATCTATGAATCAAAAAGATAAACTCAATTGTATGTTACTACAAAAACATAAGTATCATTTGAAGCTGCCACTACTAATTTTCACTCCTTTTCAAAGTTTATTTTTATGGCGGCGCTGTTGCTATTATTGCTGCTGTCATTGTTTCTTTTCTTTTGTCTCGGTTTCCCTTCGTCGAGTCATGGCGGTCAATTTTTGGCATTCCTTTTTAAACTTGACGCTTCAGTTTACATACATCCAGAGTTGACTTGATCGTCTTCCGTATTTTCTTGAGAAATGAAGTGGCCAAAATAACGGGACAACGAGAGAACAAAGCGAATTGACAAAAATTTTAAAGCACACATTTTAAAAATACATGTTTTAGTTAATTTTTAATATCAAGTTTTTTTACCAAAAACAAGTTTTTTTTCTGGAAATTAAAGTTTTTTTTGAAAAAAATATGGCAACACTGATTCCAATCCACAAAAAGCTTCATTTCGAGCGTTTCTATAATAAAAATAGCATTGCATACTTTTAGGGATTCATTATTTACACAGAGTGACTGCTAAAAAAGCACAACCAAACTGTATAGAAATTCTTTAAGAGGGACAGCTGTTCTTGCTTTTATGTATTTTGTAATTTTTCTAATAATTTGTTGGAAAATGTAAATAAATCAAATATTCTATTTGTTGCACTCTTCAAATTACTTTCGCGGCTTCTTTGAATAGTTTACCTCTGCGCTTGATGTCAAGTACGCGCATAAAATAGTGCTGTGAGTAAAGTAAAGTTATATTTCAAGTATGCTTTTAATTTTTGAAGTGAAAACTTCTTTGGGCGTTTGTCTTCTTTAAAGACAACTTTAAAATACAATAGTAAGTTCTAAATTTGTAAATTATTTTACAATTTATATATATTAAAAATGTATTACAAAATTTAAGCATTTATTTAGAAATATTTACAATACTTATTTCAATACTTACGTGTAATAATTTGATATTATTTGCGTTTTATTTTTTAACATGTTACCGGTGCAAAACATAAGGAAATGATTGTTTCAAAGAAGCGTAAGCGTTATTATATTAGCTTGATAAAATCATTAAAATGTGATTGATTATGTTCTTGTAACGGATTTAAAGATTTTAAATTTGTTAATTTATGTATTTCATTAACTGGTTTATACTCGTAGAGTTCACAAACTTAAAATATAAATTTATGCTTAATCCTTATCGTTAATTTATTCATTATTAAACATAAGCAGAGAAATTATGAAATCATAATTTTAATAATTAAAATTAATTTCAAGATTCAAAAACAAAACCAATGCTATCTCATGGCTTTAAGTTTTCACTTCTGGCGGCAGTCCTTATGAATGAATGCCTATGTTTTTTTTTTATTTGTTCTCTATGGAATATTTTTGATTTTGAGTAAAAAACTCTAATTTTAGTTTTTTAGTCTAATTTTTAACGCTTTTAATTTATTTCAAATTTAGTCAAACATTTATGTCATGTCTATTATCAGTCTATTTAAGCAATTTATTTTATTTACCTCTGTAACGCCTAACATCGAAAGTATATACTCACCCTTCATTAAATGTAAATGTTTTTGTTGGAGTGATATCTTGTTGGTTTTCAAAATCTGGAGAAAAAACTTTTTTCAATGTATCAACTGTATCAAAAGTTACAGACTATTTTCCAAAAAAATTACCTTTTTGACCATTGTGTGGGCGTATAGAGCAAAGTGGATTTTTTTTTGCCGTTGGATAATATCCTTCTGTACTTGGGATCAAGGATTAGGAAATATGTTTTTGGGATTACTCATTTTTCACTAATTTATGGTAAGACATTCAGGAAATCCTATCGTATAGTTTTTCAGAAAAATGGCTTTAAACATTAGCTTCAATTTACTCAAAATGTTTGACAGATATCGTCGACAGTTTTTATTGCATAGACTGCAAATTATAGATATTTTTACTCTTATTCTTAATAACTACAATAACTTAAAATAACAACACCACGATACAAATAAGATGGCGAAATTCATAAAACTTGAAGCTTTTTAAAATAATTTCATGACATTGGAAAAAAATTTAAATTCTATTCCGGAACCATCTGGAGTCTAGAACTGGTCATGGACATTTTCGACTGATTAAATTTTTGCCACAGATACAGTGCCAAAAGTATAAAAAAATCACTTCAACCTACATAATTAAAAACTCTCTCCCTCCCTCTACATACTGTCAAGCCTGTTCGAAGTTTCTTCTCGAAAATGGTCTGGCTCACAACCAGCTGAAGTAATTAATTTCAATAAACAAAAAACAATCGTCACATAATTTACTGTCTAGACATTGGAAAATTTAGTATTTTCAATTACCATTTCGGAGTTGCACAAGTAGAGTGTGTGTATGTGGGGCTTAGAGGAAAGCCACCTCGAATTGCCTAACGGCATAGGTTGTCTACTAATACAAGCATGTGTGTGTGTGTGTGTGTGTGTGTTTGAGTTTGAGTGTTGAACATGCGTTCAAATGCAAACAAGAAAAAATAATATACATTTCTACATATATAAAAAACAAAAAACAGTGCAAGAGAATGCACGAGCGCAACCCTATATTTTTGTTTTTTTTTTCGCAGTTGCTTCTGAAATGCAACCTCAAGTTGCCATTTATTATGCAACGTTATGACGGCGTCTGCCGTGGCACGCACAGCGCCGGCACTCGGTCTGGTTTGGTCGGTCTGGTTTGGAATGCACTATCAGGCATGGCCAAGGTTGACGACGAGGCCAAGTTGAATGCAGTTGGCAGAAAAATTAAACTTGCACAACATGTGACAACGTGAAGTTGCAACAGCAAGCAAGGATAACGCGAAGGATTTGCAAGCATTTGCTTGAGGTTTAGCTTGAGTAGAAAAAAAAAACAACATGCATGGCTTCACTGCGTGCTGAGGAAGAAGCCATACGAGGATAATTTACAAATGCAACACCAACAACAACAACAATGAAATGTATTTTTAAATAAAACGAAACAAAGATGTGCTCGTCAAACAGAATGCATTCAATCATTAATCGAAAAAAATGCAACATAAGCAACTACATTAAAATGAATGCATGAATGAATGAATGACACTGCAATGATCAGCTTATCAGTTTTATGTTTCAGCATTTATTTTAATGTTGAACTGTTTGTCGGTTATTGTTGAATACTCCAAAATAACGAACAGAACAAACGAGTGCGTTAATGAGCGCATTCAGCGAACTCAAAGGATGTCACAGAGTGCTCTGAGTAGTGGACAAAAATAAGAATAATGACTTGCTCCGAATTTAAAGTTTTTGGTATCATTTTAAAGGTAGAAGTTCAACTTTCATAAAAATTATTGTTTTGGGCTGCAGAGCAGTTCAAAATGAGTGATTTTTATTTTAAATACTTTGGGAAAATTAATGTTTCAGGAAATTAATGTTTACAAACATGTTTTATAAATTTATTAAATAAATTAATGCTTTTAAAGCTTAAAATTGGTGCTATTTTTGAATTTTTTTGTTTTAAAAATTTTATTTTTAATTAATTCTTAAATTTTAAGTTTTTAAAGGTGAAAATCCCATGCAACCCAAATTTGCAATATCGAATAAATTTAGTGTTATAGGTTACACAGCCTCGGGTATCGGTATTCTACCTTAAATCACAAGTACCATTCAAATGGTTATATTATATGGACTTCGAAATAGGGGCGTGGCACTTGTCAGCAGCCCAAATTTTTGGTATAACTTTCGAACTATAGATCACAAATCAATGAAACTCGGTAGGAACTTCCTATTTAGTTCTGTTCTTCGACTGGAAGAATTGAATGAGCATAAGACAAGGGGACGTGGCACCATCCATACAATTCAAAGTTTTTATATCGAATAGCTTTTGGACGTAAATGCCGTATTACAATGAAACTCGGTATGGAGTTCAAACTTGGTGATTTCTTTCTACTAGAAAGTAGAATATGGGAAGTAGGGTACTGGGATGGGCATTGGACAAAGGGGTGTGACTCCGCATATATAAGCCAAATTTTTGATATCGAATAGCTTTGAAAGTAAGTTATAGAACATGGAAACTTAGAATGGAGTCACTATTTTGTGATTTTCTGCTGGAGGTGCGTATGGTGCGGTATGAGTTCGGTTACATTTGCACATGAGTGAAGAAAGAAAAAAAATTTTTTTCAATAATAATACAAAAAAAAAAACAAAAACAAAAACAAAAATCAATTTTTAAATGGTCGAATTTCGACCAAAGGCGATACTAGTATCATTAATATTCCAAGTCTTATCGTGTTGCAAAGCAGTTGACACTAAAAAATTCAGTAAGCTTTTAAAAGATACAAGATAATTGCAACTAAGAAATTTTTCTTGGTACTACATGCCGAGTTCTGTACATAAAGTCTTAATCCACGGATGCGACGTTATCAAGTTTTTTGATTTACCAATAGGTAGTTATTTGATATTGGGTTGTTCTTCACATACAAAACTAAATATATTTCTTGTAAGATTGTTTATTTGAAGAAGCTTTGGAGGCAAATGATAAACAGTACGAAGAAATCGTTTAAATCATACTCGAAAAACGGGACGAGAAGACATCAACAGAGATTCGATGTCATATTTACTTACATCTTCTGATCCACTGCTGTCATCTAAGGGATAAATTAAGAAAAAAAAAAAAATAAAAAAAATTGTTATAAATAAGAGTTAGGTTGTTTCTGTTTCAGTTTCTATTCAGTTCTATTTCAGTATAACTCCTATTTCATGTCCAAACTCTTGTTTTAATCCATGACCAAATTTTTAACTTAATCAAATATACCGAATCCTTTTCCTAGTTTGGAAAGGTGTGTTTAAGGTGTGTCTAAATTTTTGTCTTAATCCATATCCGAATTCATGACATAGTCTTTTTCCGGTTTCATTCTTTGTTTTGTTGTTTGTGAGCAATGTTGGTTGCCACGAAAAAAATCTTGAAATCATAACTAGATTTTTGTTGTTCTTGTTTTTGTTGTTGTTGTTGTTGTTGTTATTGTTGTTGTTATTGTTGTTGTTGTTGATGTTGATGTTGATGTTGATGTTAATGTTGATGTTGATGCTGATGTTGATGTTGATGTTGATGATGATGTTGATGTTGATGTTAATGTTAATGTTGATGTTGATGTTGATGTTGATGTTGATGTTGATGTTGATATTGATGTTGATGTTGATGTTGATGTTGATATTGATGTTGATGTTGATATTGATGTTGATGTTGATGTTGATGTTGATGTTGATGTTGATGTTGATATTGATGTTGATGTTGATGTTGATATTGATGTTGATGTTGATGTTGATGTTGATGTTGATGTTGATGTTGATGTTGATGTTGACGTTGATGTTGATGTTGATGTTGATGTTGATGTTGATGTTGATGTTGATGTTGATGTTGATGTTAATGTTGATGTTGATGTTGATGTTGATGTTGATGTTGATGTTCATGTTGATGTTGATGTTGATGTTGATGTTGATGTTGATGTTGATGTTGATGTTGATGTTGATGTTGATGTTGATGTTGATGTTGATGTTGATGTTGATGTTGATGTTGATGTTGATGTTGATGTTGATGTTGATGTTGATGTTGATGTTGATGTTGATGTTGATGTTGATGTTGATATTGATGTTGATGTTGATGTTGATGTTGATATTGATGTTGATGTTGATGTTGATGTTGATGTTGATGTTGATGTTGATGTTGATGTTGATGTTGATGTTGACGTTGATGTTGATGTTGATGTTGATGTTGATGTTGATGTTGATGTTGATGTTGATGTTGATGTTGATGTTGATGTTGATGTTAATGTTGATGTTGATGTTGATGTTGATGTTGATGTTGATGTTCATGTTGATGTTGATGTTGATGTTGATGTTGATGTTGATGTTGATGTTGATGTTGATGTTGATGTTGATGTTGATGTTGATGTTGATGTTGATGTTGATGTTGATGTTGATGTTGATGTTGATGTTGATGTTGATGTTGATGTTGATGTTGATGTTGATGTTGATGTTGATGTTGATGTTGATGTTGATGTTGATGTTGATGTTGATGTTGATGCTGATGTTGATGTTGATGTTGATATTGATGTTGATGTTTATTTTGATCTTGATGTTGATGTTGATATTGATGTTGATGTTGATGTTAGTGTTGGCGTTGGTGTTGGTGTTGGTGTTGGTGTTATTGTTGGTGTTATTGTTGGTGTTATTGTTGGTGTTAGTGTTGGTATTGGTGTTGGTGTTGGTGTTCGTGTTGGTGTTATTGCTTTTTATACCCCCACGTTTAAAAAATGTAAATGGGGGTATATTAATTTTGCCACTCCTTTTGTAACGCCCATTAGGAGGCGTGGTAGGTATAGAAAAGTATACATATTCTGGATCAGCATCATCACCCGAGTTGATTTGGCCATGTCCGTCTGTCCGTCTGTCTGCGTAAAATTACAGCCGTAATTTTAAAGCTTTCATCACGAAATTCAATATTTAAGCTTTCATCTAAGAATTAAAGGTCAAGTTCGAAAATGAGTTAAATCGGATGAAAACCACGCCTACCTCCCATACAAAGTGACTTTATCAAAAATGTAAAATCTCTCTAAAATCCAAAAAAATTGATATATGGACTTTGATATATAACGTGTACTATGTGTATGAAATTCAACCAAATTGAGTGAAAACCACGCCCACCTAGCATTTTTACAGCATTATGCGGTTTCCACCCTGAAATCATGACGATTAGAATTATTTTTTTTATTTTAGTTGTAAGGCGTAATAACACATCTATGCTGTCGTAAAAGATGTAAAAGACGTAAAAATTTAACGTAGCACGTCTCCTGAGTGCGTAATGATTCCATACAACGATATCACAATTCTGTTATATAAGCTGCTATCTTCACGACCTGACGACGTCAGCAGTTTTTTTTTGTATTTTTGTCGTAAGGTCACGTATAATTCCTTCATTTTCCCTTTTAATTATTTATCGTAGCTTATATACTCACCGAGTAAAAATTCAATGCAACGCTGTTGCATGAATTTTGCATTGTCGATAATTGAGAGGCTCTTTCTGTCTTCCCATGACGTCAGAAATTGTTTGTCTTATTTTGTTGTGAGTGCTTAGAACAGGCCTTTATTGGTGTATCATATTTTTAATCCTAGCGAGTAATACTCAGCGAGTAAATTTCAGTTGCGTTGCTAAAGCAGCTCGCACCGCGTCCCGAAGAGGTTTTGAATTTTTTTTTTTATAATGAATTCAAAAATGAAGCTTTACGGTCGTATCATTTTTTAAGCATAGCTCTTATACTCAGCGAGTAACAATTCAATGCAACGCCGATGAATTTTGAAAAAATGCCTTTTTCAACTTTTATGGAAACCTGCGCGGTAAAACGTAACTTCGTCACGTCAAAAATATCTTTATCAAATTAATATTAAAATTTAATAGATTTTTACTTTAACTCTAATATCGCGATCTGCTTTGCTAGGAATGAACTTGAATGTTGAACTCGAATGATCATTTGCAAAAACAATTCATAGCTTTTACTTCAAAGCCACACATACCAGCCGGGAAGTGCTTATGGGGCATGTTAGGGGAACCCGCACTTATCTGGCTTATAACAAAAATATTAGCATTGTTGATGCTCTAGCCTGTTGGTCATAACAAAAAACGAGTAATTTATGAATTATTTACTAACGTAAAATTGTGGGTTTTGCTTTGGTGCTGCTTGTATGTGCTTAAGTGACACTATAGCTATAGCTGCAAAATTTTAACTTCCGGTTTCTTAATACGGAATATAAGTCGATGTTTGTATGTGTGTGTGTGTGTGTGTATGTTAGTGGTTATAACAGTATGCTTATGTTGAGTGTCTTTTGTAAAGCTTTACACACGTACGCCACTCACACACACACACACACATACACACACATTGTTTTCATTATCATTATCATCTGTTTGGATTATTTGCTGGCATCTTTTATTGTTTGTATTTCCTGGTTTCTGATTTCATTTGGTTAAGTTATCTCTTCCGTATGTTAGCACATCCTTGTAGAGTCCTTCAAGTTCACTTCGGTTCTTAGACGTTTTTCGCAAATTTACTCCGTTTGCGTTCATTTGTTATTTATGAAATGTGTTGCTGTGTGTGTGTGTGTGTGTGTGTCTGCTTGGAATATCTGTGAGGTTCTCGGAATTTTCACAATTTTCCTGACAATTATTTAGGTCGATTTAATGCATTGTCTCGTCCGCATCCAAATCCAAATGAATGACCAAGGTATCCTTAAAGCTGTTGTTAAAGCTACTTGTGGTGCTAGAGTGTGCAGCATTTATTTTGTTGTGTCAGGATGTGTGACAAGTACATCTGTCATTTTAAGTGGCTCATTCTTATGCATGCAGTAGGTTAAAATGTTGGTGACCATTGCTGGTCAGGAATATCATTAAGTAAGAATGCGTTATATAAGGGCATTGCATGAGCTGTTTGTGTCTTTGAGTTTTTAACCTTCACTTGTGCACAAACACACACATGTGTGTGTATCTTTGTTGTGATATACTCAGTATTAGCCGAAATTTATATCCTGTTTGGTACAGAAGTAAATATGATGGAATTTCATAAAATATGAGCTCGGTAATAAGGAAAGAGATTTTATTTACATTTTAAGGCGGAAGAGACGTAAGGGAAAGATTTGTTTTAAATATTCTTGTTTGATGCTCTCACATTTCTCTTAGTCTTTAATTACATATTTCCTTTTTTCGGTATTTACCTCAAAGAAAAAACAATTAAAAAAATCTTAAGAATTTCTGTTCACAATGTTAAAATCCTTGCACTACGACATACTTTTGAATCCAAGCTATGCATTAATTGTATTTTTTGTCCGAAAATTATCCTTTTTCTTCAGAGCTACTTAAGTTTACTTGATTTTAATCCAAAAATTACTTAACAGTGTTTTTCGACTACGAACTTATGGGTTGTTTTTAAACCTGTATCATATACAAGCAATAATGGTTTATAAGCCGGACGTGTAAAGAGCGTGTGCTTGTGCAAATTGAGCGCAGGTTCATATCCTGGTAAAAACAATTAACTTTTTTTTAAGGTCTTAGACCTTCCTTTGGATTAAAAAGTGTTCATTTGTGGTGTCCATATGCGTTCCAAATTACTTTTTAAATTTAGTCTAAGATTTTTTACCGCTTAGGCGTCCCATGTACAAATTCCTGACCCATTACTTGTTCGAATCCGTTTCCTTATCCTTCTCCCACATATTTTCCTAATCTTTCTCCTAAGTTTTGCCCTTAAGTGGTCAAAATCCCTGTAATATTGCTTAAGCTTATCCTTGTCCTCATCATTTTGTCCTAATTAAATATGGCTTTAAGTGTGCCTTAGTCTTTGTCCTAATCATTGTCTGAGTCCTTTTTCTAATCCTTCTCCAAATTCTTGCCCTTATCCGTGATTAATTAAATGCCTTAACCCAGTGGGGCCCATGCTTTTAAACAAGCCAATGCTTAAAAAACAAAAAAAAAAAGACAAAATTAAGATAGAAAAAATTTGTATGAATGGCCACGCGGGCCATACGGGCAACTACGTGGGCATGTTTGCTTTAACGTATGTCAAAACCTTTGTTCTAATTCTTATGTTATTCTTGATCCTTATCTTTGTCCAAATCCTTGCCTTAAACCTTTTTCTAATCTTTGCGCTTATCCATATCCAAATTCTTGTCCTAATACTTGTCCTAATTTTAATTTTGTTTTTATTTTTATTTTATATTTTTGCATGCAACAATGCAACTGTGCATTAAAGTTAATTTACAAAGGCCTCATGACGAAATAAATTTTTGCTTTATTTTTATCATCTGGCCGAAAAAAATCAGCTTTACTCTCGTTCCTTAAAATGAACCTAAGCGCGTTTAGTCACGGAGTTATAATTGCATGCAACGTTTTTTTATTATTGTTGCATTTTAACTGCATTTAGCGGTTGCTTGTGGTGTCGTGGTTTTTTTTTCATTTTCGTTATGAGGTCAAAGAATATTTTTTTTTGCTGTCCTAAAATAACATTTTTTTTAGCACTTCTACTTAGCGGGTAATAATTTTATGCAACAATATTACATTTTTGTTGCTATCACCGCTATCACCGCGACCTAACGACGTCATATTTTTTGTTTTATTTTATTCGTAAGGCTAAGTACAAATCCTTCATTTTTGTTTTTTGACATTTACCGTGCCTCATATGCTCTCCGAGCAATAATTCCATGTAAAACCGTTGTATGATTGCAACGGCTTCTCTTCGTGGCCTTATGTCATAATGCATTCTATAGTCTATTGTGGTCGAAAAAGTTAGGAATCAGCCTTTACTGGCGTATAATAATCTTTATCTTAGCACCCATATATAACGTGATATAATTTCTTGTAACAAATTTTCAGTTGCGTTGCTTCAGCAGCTCCTTCCGCTGCCCAACTACATACGTCTTTTAATTGTTTTTAGTTTTGTTATAAAGTCAAAGAATTAACCTTTACTGTCGTACAATTATTTTACACCTATCATGTCATAATACCTATACTCAGCGAGTAACACTTCCATGCAACGATGTTGCATTTAAAAAATGCCTTGTTTTACTTTTTTGGAAACCTGCGCGGTAAAACGCAACGTTGTCATGTCAAAATATTTATCGCTCATACCATAATGAGAAAAGATTATCTGAAAAGTTGGTGAACTGTTTTTAAATTTCTCTTGCAGAAATGCAAACGTTGAACTATGTTAAATATTTAAAAATATAAAATATTTATATTTATTAATTTTATTTTATACATCTTTGCAGCTTCTATTGAAATTTTCCATCAACTACCGTTAGTACTTACAAACAATGCTATGAAGGCTACACTCAGTTCAAGTCTTGGCCAAACTGTCGCAGCTGCCAGTTCAAGCGCAAGTTCCAGCTCTACATCGACACCTGTAACAACAACTATAAACAATAAAAATAGCAGAATCGGCGGTAGTACATGTCAGCCTGAACCACCTGCAGCATCAGCACCACCACCATTAGGTACTGCAACAACGACGACACCAACAACAGCCATAACATCTACAACATCAACGCGAACCCACTCAAGACCCTCCAAAGTTAGTTTTGCTCCGTTGGAAATAACATTTCCACTGATCACGTGATACGCAAATATGCCCAACAACAACATCGTTTGTGAGTGGCTACGCGCCATCGGCCTTAATCAATATGCAGAAAGTTTTATGGAAAACGGCTACGATGAGTTGGAGATCTGCAAGCAAATCGGCGAAATTGATTTGGATGCCATTGGCGTTGAGAGTACTCACCATCGGGGAAAATTGTTGAAAAGTGTTCGTATGCTGCGTGAGAAAGGTGCCGCCATAGTTTATGTTATGATCAACGATCCGAAGGCGATCAGTAATAGTAACGAGATATTAGCTACTTCTTGTGATACGCCGACTACCATGAAAGAGCTGGAGTCGGTGATGAAGCGACATCTGGAGGCAGATGGTATACGTCTGACGGCGCATCCGTACTCGACACCGGTAAGATGTTTTATTTTTATTTTTTAAGCTAATGGCACTTAACCAAATTGACGTAAGTGGACCCCTAAGTAGTCAGAATATACCAGTTATGAAAAATTGAAGTTTATAAAAATTTCCTTCCAGATACGCGCGGTGTCCCAAAAATACCAAGCATTCAAAGTTTTTAGTAAAGCTCATAGCTTATTAGAAATGTGTGAATATTTTTGTATTGATATAAACTAGTATCACCTGTGGTCAAAATTCGACCAAACCAAAATCGATTTTTATCTTGTTTTTTATTTTTATTGAAAAGCGCTTAGCAAAGTTTAAAAAAAGTTGGCTGTATAGTGTACACATCGGTAGATTTTGACGTTCTAGTGTATCTATATCTTTGTCCTTATTCTTGTCCCTATACTTTCATTCGTTCCAAAAAATGTTTTCATTCATATTCTTTTTATTATATTTGTTCTAATAATTGACCTACTTCCAGTCCAAATTCCTGACCTTAACTTTGTTCAAATCCTTTCCTAATCCCTGTTCCACTTCCTTTCTTAATCTTTGTCCTAAATTCTGTCCTTATTGTGTTCATATCCTTGTTCTATTCTTTTTCCCATTTCTAATATTTTTCCCAATCTTGTTCCAAATATTGTTTTAGGTTTGTCTCAATTTTTGTCCTCACCTTTGTCCCAGCCCTTATCGAAGTCATCTTTCCAATTTTTTTTTTAATTCTTGTCAAATTTTTGTTCTACTCCCTATCTTATTCCTGGTCCTATTCTTTCTCCAAATCTTTTCTCTCAGATTGAGGTAAATTTCCCTAATTGAGGTAATTTTTGATTAATTTTTTGGGCAGAGGTAAAAAAGGTAATTTTTGACCAAAAGTGGTAAATTTTGCGAAAACAATACTTTTTTAAGACTTGTTAATTTTTTGAATTGTGGCGTCCATGGCGTAGTTGGTTAAAGTGCGTGGCCGCTATGTCAAAGAACCTGGAGACCCAGGTTCGAACCCCAGCAGCGACAGAAAATAATTTGAATTAAAATAATTTTTCTGTACGGCCGCCACCTCTCTGCAGACAATGGCAAACCTCAGAGAGTATTCAAAATGCCATGTAAAGCTTCTTAAGAACAAGAACATTCCGTTCATCGCCGTTCGGATTCGGTGTTAAACATGTAGGTCCGGTTCTCGGTCAATTGTGTACAAACTTAATAACACGCACAAGACACTTGATCATAAGAAGCTAGGTCAAAGTCCTTTCAAGGGCTGAAATGGCCAGTTATTTATTTTTTTTTTTTTTAATATTTTGAATTATTGGTAGCACTGTTACCTCTCTAAACATACTCAAAAGCACTTTAAGAGCCCGAACAGAACCAAAGTGACTATCGATTGGCGATCCTCTCTCGGAGAAATCCGGAGAATAGGAGCGGTTGTCGGTTGCCGGCAATCAGCGTTGCTTTTCGGTGTGTAAATGGTACAAATGTTATTTTTTCATGTTTTTGCTGTTTCTTTATAAATATATGTATACTAACAAAAAAATTGTAACGGTTGTTAATCATTTAAAAATTTTTTATATATTTTATTTTGGAAAAAGGTAAATTTTCTCCAAAAGTGGTAATTTTTTTCCCAAATAGTGGTAAATTTCAGTTGGTTTCTCTGGCAACACTGGTATTAGTTGGTATATATTGTTTTTTTTTTTTGGTAATGCCATGCCTACACAGAGAGTTTAGTTTGAGTTTCGAGTACAAAGTTGAGTTTTGCCATTGAACGCAAAATAAACTCTTGAGTTCTCCAGTACAATTTTGCAGGATGAAACTCAACTAAACTCAACTTTGTTTCTGTGTTTATCAAAACTCAATTTGAAAAATCCCTAAAATTATGCGAATTTTCTTATAAAAGGCACGTTCAGATGCAACTTGTACAATTTTGTGGTGAGAAGTGTTAAAAAAACAGCTGTTCTAAGATTGTGCAATTTACTATTTGCAAAAAATGAACAAAAAAGCGAAAAAAGAACTTGGGCAAGTGTAGAAGATGAAGTCTGCATATTGGTATGGGTCGATAAAAATTCCAAGGAAGAACTCGCATTTGCACGGAGAAATGGCTGCAGTCTTGTCCTCAACTGGAATTGAGGTTACGGTGGTGGATGTACCGAAAAAATATGAGAACAAAAAAGTAAACAAAGGAATGTCACACTAAACACAATTCTGTGTGAACAGCTATGGTTAACTTAAAAATAAACTCAAACTAAACTCTCTGTGAAGACATGGCATAAGAAAGGCAGAAAGATTCAAACTACAGCTATGAGAATGAGAATGCATAAATTTATTTTGAAATGCAACAAGAACATTAAAAAACAAGAACATAATATAATTAATATTTGTGGTTATTTTTATTTTTTTGGCGCATCTGTGGTATAATACCTTTATATCATTATCAATAAGTTTTTGACTTTGCATTTCCGCTGTAAGCTAAGAGTTAAGTTTTCGCAAATTTTAATGATAGCATCCGATTCAGCGGTTAATTTTACATAGGAAATGGTTGACAAAGTAGATTTAAATCTAATTTTAATATCCTTTAAATAACACTGTTCAACAAAAAAAAAAACTAGTAAGAAATGATCTTCGACTGGGCCGAAGTTAAAATACCCCCACGTCCGAACCGAAGTATATTCAAAGTCTTAAGCCGTCAATAAAATGTTTATTTGTATAAAACATTTTTGTTATACCTACACTAAGGGAAAAAAATATTAAATTTATCCAAAAACTTTTTTAATTTATCCAAAAAGCGAGTCATTTTTGCACCAATAACGCATTTGAATAAATCGACTACGTAAATATTTAAAATTTATTTGAATACTTTTTTAATTAAATTAAATATTTAAATATTTAAACAAAATTAATAAAAAATATATTAAAATTATGCACGAATTTTTTTAAAATATCTTTCAAATATTTACTTTTTGAAAATAAACTATCGCATTCAAAGAAAATTTGAATAAAAATATTAAAATTAAAAAAAACATATTTAAATTGAATATGTTATTAATGGTTTATGGTATTATTTTCTTCATATTGCGTTCATCAAATGCCATCGCCTGTATAATTTATTATCGCTTCATTTTTTTCGTTCTCTAATTTATACTATTTTTGACAGTTGGTGCACTAATATTGCACCAACTGTCAAACATAGTATAAATTACAGAACGAAAAAGTAATGTACAAAATTGTTTAGGCAGAAGCAAATTATGCAGGTAAATGACAATCGGTCCAAGATATTCTTGGAAATACCGAGTTGTCACTCCACCCTACATAATTTAATTTCTTTGCCAAACATGCATAATATATTACTCCTGAAACAATAACCAAATGAGAACTATGAGAACTATAAGAACTGCAAATGCAAAAAATAAACTGCAGAAACAGAGTGCGATGCTGTTGCTGCTTGTCGGAGTATGTTTGTAAGTGTGCGATGCTGTTGCTGCTTGCTTGTATGGAATATGTGTGTACGTTTGTGGTATAAATAAAATTCAAATACGGGAAAAAAACGAGTTGTAGGGAAAATATTTGATTTATCCACGTAAATATTTAAATAAAATTGATACTCAGGCGTGGATAATGTTAATATGCATTATTTCCCTTAGTGTACATAGTTTTAACAGAAAATATTCGCTTTCATTTTTTATAAAATCACTTTGTATGGGGGGTGGGTGTGGTTTTCACTCGATTTGGTTGAATTTTATACACAAAGTGCATGTTATATATCAAAGTTAATAAGCAAAATTTCAAGTCCATATATTATTTTTTGTGGAATTTAAAGAGATTTTACCTTTTTGATGAAGTCACTTTGTATGGGAGGTAGGCGTGGTTTTTATCCGATTTGGTTGAATTTCATACTTAGAGTGCACTTTAAATATCGCAGCTCATATGCAAAATTTCAAGTCCATATATTAATTTGTGTGGAATTCTAAGAGATTTTACCGTTTTGATAAAGTCACTTTGTATGGGAGGTAGGCGTGGTTTTCATCCGATTTGGCTCATTTTCGAACTTGATCTTAGTTTTTTAGATAAAAGCTTAAATATTGAATTTCGTGATGATAGCTTGAAAATTACGGCTGTAATCGTGACGACAGACGGACAGACGGACAGACAGACGGACATGGCTAAACTCGGGTGGTGATGCTGATCAATAATATATATACTTTTCTATACCTATCACGCCTCCTTATGGGCGTTACAAACGGAGTGACAAAATTAATATACCCCCATTTACGTTTTTTAAACGTGGGGGTATAAAAATAACAAGGTTCTGACAACGGATTCTGATAGAGGGGGGATTGAAATCGCCCGCCATTTAAACATTCTTATAGTAATAGTAAACGGAGTAGAAAACCATGTGATATATTTTGGATATAGGATGTGTTCAGTAGATTTTTGTAAAATACTACGAGGAAAATTTTTTTGGAACATTTTAACCCTTTTTTGTAACTTTTCAATGTATTGGTAGTTTTTTACCCTTTTGTGATAAAAAGCAAAGAAACCCCACAAAACAAGGATATAACGGGTGAAAATGTTCCATAAAAATATTTGTCATACAATTTTACTATAAATCTGTGAATACACCAAAGCTGAAAATTGAAATTAAATGCCAGAAATAAGTTAACTCTTAAAATGTGTTTAAATTTAAATTTCGTACTTATTCTGAATTGGTGCAAAAATGTAGCACAAAACTGGGTTTTATTCCAATCTTATATGCACAAACCTGGTATATCTGGTACAGAGCTGTAAAAATGTGAATTCATTCTCTTGTAGAAGCTGAAATCCTTTTTTGTAGCATTCAGAGTGTGAACTCTTTAGGTTTAAAATTGTTTTCAAAACATGAACTGCAAAACTTGGTAAATTTACACAGAATTGAAATGTTAATGAATGCAGCCACCGATGGCTGCAGCCTCAAATATTTAAAATGACAATGTCCATTCAGTAGCAATCTGTATGGTGCATTCATCACTCAGTATTGAAATTTGATATTTCCCAAAGTCCAATTTTTTACAGAGCATTCGTTGTGCATTCTCTTATCTTTAAATAATGATGAATTGTGCGTCTATAATTCATTAACTTACACTAGATAAAAGTACACTAAGAAAAAAAAATATTAAATTTATCCAAAACCTTTTTTAATTTATTCAAAAACCAAGTCATTTTTAAACCAATAACGCATTTGCATAAATCGACTACGTAAATATTTAAAATTTATTTAAATACTTTTTTAATTAAATAAAATTTTCAAATATTTAACCAGAATAAATTAAAAATGTATAAAAATTATGCACGAATTTTTTAAAATATCTTCCAAATATTTACTATTTAAAATTTAAATAAAATTTATATTAAAATATTGAAATTAAAACACAACCCATTTAAATTCAGTATGTTATTTATGGTTTGTTATAGTTCTCATTTGGTTTTTGTAATGAAAATTATGTAGCTTAGATTTTTAACCAAAATGCTAAGTGAGTGCGATGGGTGAGGTTTTGTGTGAACCAAGCTCCGCTCACCCATGATCAGTAGCGGATCTACGTACGGGCTTTAGCCCCCCTTGGAGAATTTTTTGTGTGGGAAAAATATTAAAAAAGCTCAAAATGACGTTTCAGCCCCCCTTGGGATACAAAAATGTAATTTCAGCCCCCCTTTTGGCGAATCCTAGATCCGCCAATGTCCATGATACAATCATACAAGGTAGGAGTGACAGTCTTCTGGCTATTTTTTCATAAGCTGCGTGCATCAAACGTCATTTGCCTTTATATTTTATTTTCTCTTTTCTTTTTTACTTTTTCGTTCTCTAATTTAGTGTCAAAAAGTTTTTTTTTTAATTTGTACTTATATTTTGACAAGTTCTATGCACTTGTTGTTTAATAAAATTTTTCCATAAATTGCCTTATTTTTTAATAAGAAATTGTTTAAGTTTGAACATTAAATATTTTTTGGACATAATTTTGCTGATAAAGGTTAACTTTTTAGAAAAATTTACACTTTACACAATATTTTTAGGTAAAGAACAAAATTCTGTCATTCAATAGAAAAATTTTTTAACGTTTCCTTTTTTGCGTAGTCATTTGTCCAAAAAAGTGGCCAAAACACATCTAAATCACATCACTTAAAGCACGTAAAAAGTTGAGCTGTTTATAAGTCTATACCAGGTATTATTCAACATACATTACATTTCATTTCTTAGTACCAAGAGTAGGTTAAATAAATAATTTTCTTCTGCTGGACTGCTACATGTAAAGTGATGGAATCCTCACATTATTCTTATTGCACTCATTATAACGGGCATTTATTTCTCTGGAGTGCAGCAGATGGCATTCTTAAGCTACACTCTCCATCTAGTCGGGCTTACTGTTCACGTTCGCATTTAAGTAAGTGTGCAGCATGTCCTGCTGGTTCGAACAGACAATAAATATTAGTTCGCCAGCAGAATCAATAAGTTTTTAGCCAGTTGCTCAGATGGCAGAGCATTTTGTGTCAGGGTTGCATCGAAGTACTTGCAATGTCAGTGCACCAGCGTTGCTCCTTTGTTAGCTTTGTGTGTGTGTGTGTGTTTGTTAAGCAGAATTGTGATCGTGCTGTGTCGCCTGGGAGTTTCGTGTGAGAGATAAATTTATTGTTGGTCAGTGGCGTTGGGCACAATCGCAGCGATTCACATTAATTTTAAAATAAGCACACATAAATATAGGTCAATGTGGTATCTCGCTTGTCAATGGGCAAAATTGTTAAATAAATACATAAGAAAAATAGACAGAAAATTATTTCTGCCATAATATTAGAGGTTAGGTAAAGAAGATTACTTTCTGTTTTTTTATTTTTTTTTATATTTCTACTATCATATGATTAATTTAAATGTCCTGCAGCTTGCTCCTTGCTGCAGCTTAAAGTTTATCTGAAATCTGCTTTTGAAATAAAAATGAAAATGTTTTCTGTTCTGTGGTCCTTATTCACGCACACATAATTTTCCGTTATCCGTATAATGATTACTCCTCTTCAGAAGTTGCTTTCGTTTCAAAGTAAATATGAACTCAACAATTTTTATTTGCTTTTCAAAAATCATGACTACACCATCTACAGCGCCGCTGGCTACGCCATGCACACTAGTGGCTCAAGTATTTCAAAGGGATTTTCCAACATATGGCTGGCTATTTGAAGCGGAATATGCCACTAGGTTGATCCATACCGTTATTAAAAACGAGTGTACTGTAATGAAAGCTTTAATAGTTAGTAAAATTGTGTCACTGGCTCAGTGACAAGTTGTCTTATGTAAAGTGTTTTTAATATCAATAATTTCTTTGGATTTAGTGTGTTTCACTTTCGAGTGAATAAGCATTCTTTTAGTATGCATGAAATAAGATAATTTTATGATTGAACTAAATCATATCGTTTGCAATGTTGCATGATTTTTACAATAATACATAATATACTCATATGTAATGGTGAGTTCATTAAGATTTTATTTGTGCATCGTTATTAACCTCTCACTTGCATATATCATTGGAATAAGTCAATTTCTAACTGTTAGGTCAAAGCGATATAAGGAATGGTTTCAATTGTTTTGAACTTATACCGAAACTAGTACTATCAATATTACGAGTATAAAAGGTGTGTCAACAATAGGTGTAAGATTTGTTTTTTCAATAAAACGAATAATTATTAAGATATCGTAAAAACGCATAGACATTATGGAAAAAATGAAATATCTTCAAAATGGATGTATAGCCTTAGTTCGCAGACTCTATGTTTTTTTTTTAAATTTTCGATCATTTGTTAGCATAATTCGGCGATGGCAACTTCAATGTTCACTTTGAGAGTTGTAATTCTTTACGAATGGTTAGTGTAGATCTTAACTGAAGAAGTCTAACGGTTTCAACTTTTTCACAAAATCTTTGTTGCCAATAGTAATTGCTGTCTCAAAAACGCGAAAGTACGCAATCAAGGAAATTTGTGCACATTAACTCGATTGTTTCGCATATTGTATGGCACGTAGTACCATTCTCTCGAAAGTAGAGGTCGTGTGTGTGTCAGAGATCGGCAGTGAATGTTTCGCATTTACTTTATCTTCGTACATTCACAGCTTCTGCTATGCTTTTGTTCGCAAGCAATGACTGTGAATCATGTTGTGCAGTGTCTTTGTAAAGACATTATTGCCTTTTTATTGGCACTAGTGCGTCGTGAAATGTCTCACAGCATTTTTGTTTTATTTCATTGAGTTCAATGCAAATTCGAGCACAATGTTGTTTGTGCTGTACTGCCTTTACCAACGATTGTGTGATATCCATCAATTCAGAAAGTAATACGTATGCAGAGTTCATAATGTTCATTGAGATTATAAAAAAATTAACAGCGGAATATTTCGCTAAAAAAAAGATAAAATGTAACTAAGATTTGGGACTCAACGCAATAAATATTTGTAGTTTAAAATCTAACTTGAACTTTTGTCTATATCGCGTTTAAAACCGCATCGAAATCCATTCTCGGGTTCCGCAGATAATCGCAATTAATGAATGTATAAAAATAGAACACAAACAAATTTTAATAATGTTCATGATTATGTTGTATTTCAACTTTTATAAGAAACTAACGTATTCTTATGCTCTTTCGCTCATTTGACAAGCAACAAGTTGCGAAGTAGCATTGTTTCGAATGATATGCAAATTTTTTGTCTCATTTTCACTTTTAAATTCTGACGACCACTGATTAAAGCCAGGGGCGATTCCAGGAATATATTTCGGGGGGGGGGGGGGGGGGGGGGAGGGGGTTTCAAAAATATTTATGTACGTTATATATATAAAGGGTACTAAAATTTTAAAGGCCGATGTTGATTTTGAATAAAACACAAATTATTAAGGAAATTATTGTCGTTTCTTTTTATTATGATAATATTGGTATGGTTCAATTATGCATGGAACAAAATATCGGCTAAATGGCCGCCGCGACCTCGGCGGCACACCACCATCCGATGGTCCAAATTTTCGATGACGCCGGGTTGCAATATTGGCGGGTTGCAATAAGGCCAACGGCAATAAGGCCGAATTGGCTTTATTTCCTTTTCAAAGAGAAATAAGGCCGAAATTGTGAATTTGGTTTTATTTCCATTTGAAAAGGAAATAAAGCCTAAAAAAAAATTTAGCAAAATGGTAATAAGGCCGAAAAATAATTTTTGCAAACTAAGGATTATTTTTTATAATTATTTTTAATAAAAAGTACGCTCCCTGTAGTCTGTTGTTTGAAAAGTTACTGGACTCAGCGAAGGTACTCAATTTGCAAGAGAACAGTTGCCATTGTCAACCTCAATGTGCTTGTTTTCGTATCAACGCGAAAAATTTATTAGTAGTAGTTCAATAGTGAAGGTGAAGAAGTTTTAATATTATAAGGAATGAGCGTCGCAGGCAAAAAATTTTTATTAAAAATCGCGGCGATTTATTATAAACCTGCGGCGCTCATTCTTTATAATATTTAAGCTTCATTAAAAATTTTAGTAAAAATCGCGCATATTTTATAAATTTTCATTCATAACTTTTACGTTTATATTTTACATTTTTTTCTCGACCACTTACAAAAAGATGTATGTTCTTTAGCATTTAAACGATCATATTTTTCGCTTTAAACGGATATATATTTCTATTATTAGAATAAGATATCCTGGTCTTCTCAATAAAAAAATATGTAAATTTTTCAGACTTTCACGATTTTTATCTCCTAAACCATTTGAGACCTACCTATTTTTTTTTGCAGCATTAGATTTAGAAGTTCCATACACATTTAAAAAACAAAAAAAAAAAAAGAAGCGTGTACCTAGAGTGCAATTATTCCAAAATATGTACATTTTTCAAACTTTCACGATTTTTATCTCCTAAACCATTTGAGACCGACCTTTTTTTGCAGCATGTGCATTAGGAGCTCCAAATACACATTTAGAAAAAAAAAGAAAAAAGGAGCATGGGCCCTTAAGTACAATTATTCCAATACTTTATATCTTTAATTTTTCATTAAATAAAACTAAAAAACTTATTTGATGGCGTTTTAATATTGGTTCCTTTTAAAGGGAAATAAGGCCAAATTGGCTTAATTTCTTTTTCAAATGGAATAAATAAAATTGCCGTTGGCCTTATTGCACCCCGCCGCCGAATTATCTCATCCTTTAGCTTTTGAATTGTTGCTGGCTTATCGACGTACACCTTTTCTTTACAATAACCCCAAAGAAAAAAGTGCAACGGTGTCAAATCACATGATTGGTGGCCAAATGACATCGCCACCATGTGAGATAACACGGCCATTGAATTTGTCGCGCAAAAGCGCCATTGTTTCGTTAGCTGTGTGGCAAGTGGCACCGTTCTGTTGAAACCACATATCGTCCACATCCATATCTTCCAATTCGGTCCATAAAAAGTTCGTTATCATCGGCCCGAAAACGAACGGAAACGGAAAAAAATACGGCCCGATGATGCCGCCAGCCCATAAACCGCACCAAACAGTCACTCTTTGTGGGTGCATTGGTTTTTCGACAATCACTCTTGGATTATCATTCGCCCAAATGCGGTAATTCTGCTTATAGACGAATCCACTGAGGTGAAAATGTGCCTCATCACTGAAGATGATTTTCTTCGAAAATTTATCATCTACTGTTGCCATTTCTTGCCACCATTCTGACCGTGTAAATGCAAGTCTTTATGCATAATGTTCATCAACGACGAACGTGAGAGGTGCAATTGTTGGGCACGACGACGAGTTGAGGTGGACGGCTCTTCAGCCACACTATCGCAAACAGCAGCAATATTTTCTGCAGTACGAGCATGCACTGGTGTTTTCACATCTCCTACAGACCTGGTTTGTTCAAATTTTTGCACGATTTTTCCGACATTTGGACGATTAAATTGACCGAAAAAATCACGAAGTGCTCGATATGCATTTTGATTTGAAAGCTCATTTTCATAATAAGCCTGAATAACTTTAACGGTTCAAATTGAATTAGTCTGAAATTGAGAAATGTCAAATGAAATGCAGAAAAAAAGTTGACATTTAGGTGTGGTTTATATTCAACATCGGCCCTTAAAATTTAACCACCCTTTATATACATTAGAGCGGGATAATTTTTTTTCAAAAAATCGTAGGCGTGGGAAGAAACCGTTAGTCTAAAATATATTTCGAGCCTCTGGTTTTTCAAAAGAAGGTTATAATTTGTGTTTTGCTGCAATATGTGAAAAAATTATTCCACTTATTGGAAAAAACTTTGCTACGAAAAAAATAGCCATCCACATTTCACTCCATATTCACTCCATATTCACTCCATATGATTGTGTGGTGCTCAGGATTATTTTTTTGTGTTAAATACCACAAGCTGACGCTGGGGTGAAGATAATTATAATAATAAAAGTTATTTCTCTGTTTATTTGACCCGAATACAAATCTAAAAGGCCAACATAAAACCAACATCAAAATGAATAAAAACTACAAGAACCGGAATTTTTCTCCATTACTGTATAAAAAGAAATTTTACGTCACACTACAAAAACCGGAATTTTTCTCCATTACTGTATAAAAAGGAATTTTAAGTCTACACTTCCGATACTATCGAAACTGTGGGTTTTTAAATTAAGACTGTGCGGTGTTTGGATATATTTTATCCAAAAAATGCGGTGTTTTTGTGATTTCAGGTTAAGATTGTATGTGTGACTGTTTACAGCTACAGGCGCAATATCGCAAAAACAATCAAAAACTGGAACAGAATTCAGTATTTTAGCAATACGTGTAGAAACAGCTACAAACGTTTACAGCATAGGGGTGTGAATATTTAAAGTAAATTATAAAAAACCAATTTTTTTTTTCTTTTTGGCACTCTTAGCCCACATAATAAACATCAGTACATCACATTTAAATACAGGTTCTTTTAGAATTTCGGGGGGGGGGGGCTTGAACCCCCAAACCCCCCCCCCCTGGATCCGCGCCTGATTAAAGCAAGAACTGCATCTCCAACCATTCGTTGCCTTTTCGAAGGCACTTGCTGTGTACACACGACAAGCATCAATAACAATTGAGCGATTGGTGCATTTCTTCGTTTCGTCGCTTTTCTGTGAATGACACATAATTGCGAATGAATGCATTCATGCTGATCTCTGGTGTGTGTATAACAACCAATGTATACCAATTCATGCTTCATACAAAAATAAAAATAAATAACTGGCCATTTCAGCCCTTGAAAGGACTTTGACCTAGCTTCTTATGATCAATTGTGTTGTGCGTGTTATTAAGATTGTACACAATTGACCGAGAAATGGACCTACATGTTAAACGCCGACTCCAAACGGCGATGAACGTAATATTCTTATTCTCAAGAAGCTTTACATGGCATTTGATTACTCTCTGAGGTTTGCCATTGTCTGCAGAGAGGTGGCGGCCGTACAGAAAAGTTATTTTAATTCAAATAATTTTCTGTCGCTGCTGGGGTTCGAACCTGGGACTCCAAAGTTCGTTGACATAGCGGCCACGCACTTTAACCAACTACGCCACGGTCGCCACGGTCGCCACGGTCGCCACGGTCGTCATGCTTCATACAACAAAACAAAAAAAAAGATACAGTAGTTTCGACTATGTCGTACCTCAAGACGAAGAATTATTCAATTCGCTTTTGAAGACATCTTTTTTAAAAAATATTTAGCAAAATATTTATTCCATACACCTGAGCATATGACCTTTAAAAGAGTGCCGGAGAGGCTTAATATGTATGACCGACCCCCATTACTTTTGCAAAAGAAACATTTTTGCGTTTAACACTTATTCCCTATGACCACTCCTTAGGGGGGCTCCCATACAATTTTATGTTTTTTGTATATTTATTCCATACACCTGAGCATATGACCTTTAAGACAGTGCCGGAGAGGGTTAATATGTATCACCAACCCCCATTACTTTTGCAAACGGAATATTTTTGCCTTTGACACCTATTCCCTCCAACCACTCCTTAGGGGGGCTCACATACAATTTTTATGGTTTTTGTATATTCCATACACCTGAGCATATGACCTTTTAAAGAGTGCCGGAGAGGGTTAATATGTATGACCGACCCCCATTACTTTTGCAAAAGAAACATTTTTGCTTTTGACACCTATTCCCTCCGACCACTCCTTAAGGGGGCTCCCATACAAATTTTATGGTTTTGTCTATAAAACCGGAAACTATCGATAAATAGGTAGCAAACTCAAGCAAACAAAAACATAAAATGTTGGCTTTATATTTCATGTAATTGTGTAAAATTTATATAAGTTAGAGAGTTCAAACATGAATTTTTCTCCCAATGAGGATCAAGCAGACCAACAAGTGCTAACATCAACATTGTACACTAAGGGAAATAACGCATATTAGCATTATCCCCGCCTGAGTATAAATTTTATTTAAACATTTACGTGGATAAATCAAATGTTTTTCTTACAACTCGTTTTTTTCCCGTCTTTGAATTTTATTTATACCACACACGTACACACGTACACACATATTCCGACAAGCAGCAACAGCATTGCACTCTGTTCCTGCAGTTTATTTTTTACAGTTGCAGGTTTCTTATAGTTCTCATTTAGTTATTGTTGCAAGGATAATATAACCTGGATTTTTGGCCAAGAAATAAAATGATGTAGGTTGGAGTGAAAACTTGATATTTTCTCACAAATATCTTGCACCGGTTGTCATTTACCTACATATTTTGCTTCTAATTTTGTATAATAATTTTTCTTCCTCTAATTTATACTATTTTTGACAGTTGGTGCAATATTAGGGCAAAAGTGGAATAAAAGGAAAAAAGTGAAACAGAGTATTGATGGACGCAATATTCAATTTAAATATGTTGTTTTTTAAATTCAATATTTTCATATAAATTTTCTTTAAATGCGATAGTTTTATTTTCAAATAATTAATATTTGAAAGACATTTTAAAAAAATTCGTGCATAATTTTAATATATTTTTTTTTATTAATTCTGTTTAAATATTTAAATATTCTATTTAATTAAAAAGCGTTCAAATAAATTTTAAATATTTACGTAGTCGATTTATGCAAATGCGTTATTGGTGCAAAATTGACTCGCTTTTTGGATAAATTAAAAAAGTTTTTGCATAAATTTAATATTTTTTCTCTTAGTGTACGATCAGTACTTTAGGCACACCAAAGGCTCAAATTTTGACCTAAATACCGACACCTGATCACTATCAACCACCCTACTTACCTGCGAGAATGACGTATTCTACGTCAAAAAAAAAATTGCGTAAAACACTCCAATATCCCAGCAAACAACACTGCAAGGCTGCATAGTAAGCCATCTTGTAGCTGCCGGAGCTGTAATTTTTTTTAGTGGAAACTTGAAAAGATTGTTGGAACTCTATTAATTGGGCTGAGCTTTTTGGACTTTGGACACTTATTCTTATATTCATATATCTCCTAATGCGAAATAGACATTCATCAGACAAACAATTTTTCCTGCTTTTAAAACCAAGGTAGATGCATTAAATCAGAATCAAGTTATGGGCTCGTTGAATATACGATATGTAGGTATATTTTTTTAGGTATATAGAATCAATGAAATACCAATTGAACGAACAATTGTAAAAGATTCACAAAAAAGTGATGCCAACCAGTTTTGTAAAGAACTTATACTTTGAAAAATTATGACAGTACACTAAGGGAAATAACGCATATTAACATTATCCACGTCTGAGTATATATTCCATTTAAATATTTACGTGAACAAATCAAATATTTTCCTTACAACTCGTTTTTTTCCGTATTTAAATTTTATTTATGCCACACACTGACACACATACTCCATACAGCTGCCAAGCAGCCGCCACGCAGCAGCAGCAGCATCGCACTCTGTTCCTGTGCGTTGAGTTTCTTCGTACCAGCAGTTGAAGGTCTTATAGTTCTCATTTGGTTAATATTTCAAGGGTAATATATCGTGAATATTTGGCAAATATGATTTGTGAGTGCGGTGGTGAGTGCGAAGCATGATGAATTCATGTTAGGTGGAGTGACAACTCGGTATTTTCTGAAGAGTGTCACTCCACTCTACATGATTTCATCATGCATCGCACTCAAAAATAATATTTTCACAAAAAGAAAATAAAATATACCACTAAATGGCGTTTGATATGGACGCAGCTCGTGGGAAATATTCAAATAAATTGTTTTTCAATTTCAATATTTTTATATAAATTTTCCTTAAATGCGATAGTTTTATTTTCAAATAGTAAATATTTGAAAGATATTTAAATATATTCTTGCATAATTTTAATATATTTTTTATTAATTCTGTTTAAATATTTTAATATTTTATTTAATTAAAAAAGTATTTAAATAAATTTTAAATATTTACGTGGTCGATTTAAATAAATGCGTTATTGGTGCAAAAATGACTCGCTTTTTGGATAAATTAAAAAAGTTTTTGGATAAATTTAATATTTTTTTCCCTTAGTGTAGAACATCCCACATAAGCATCCGAAATCCCACACGTTCTCAAATAGGCCAAATATCCCAAAATGAGCCCAGAATTCCACCAAATCACATCACTCGTGTATACTCCATTTTTGAACAAAAAAAAAAAAAAAATTTATCTTGTCTCTGTAGCGAACGACGTTGACTGTAACGGCTCTTCCGTAGTCATTTTCGAAAAAGTACACCCTTGTGATGTCTCCGGTCCACAATATAAGCCAAATAGTTACTCATTGTGAATGCATTAGGATCTCTAGAGTCGTTCGCTAGTTTTCGGATTCCCAAATGGGGTCATTTTGTTTCGTCTGAAAATACGATATTTTCAAAAATCCTCGGTCCACTGACTGTAGTTCTTGGGTCAATTGAGGTTCAGTTCTTAAGCACGATAACGCATTGAAACACTTCACTATGTCGATATTTTCAGTCAACATTTAAGGAAGTTTCTTCTAAAAATTAATATTTTAATTCTACAAACGTACTTATCTTAATCTTGATTGAACTGTTAAATGTCTCATGAGATATTGTATGATCCATAGCATTTTGAACTACGCCATTGCGCAATTGAGTTATCGCATTATTCTGATGAGTTTGAGTTGGTAGTGTTGGAAAATCAATATAAAATATTTTGCTGATCAATCCTTGCCCAGTTCCAACCGAAAGAATGGCTAAAAATGTTTATTGGCACTTACATACAACAACTTGCACATTGTATTTTTTGGGCTGTATACTTTAGTAACCCATTTTCGTCAAATGTGCACTTTTCAGACGTTTCTGTGTGTGTTCGATTCAGAGTTCGATTTTCGGTTTCCATTTATTTTTGAACTCCACTCCAAACGAAGAAAAGAGGAATTGCATTGATATCAAATTGATTTTTTTTAACGGATAATATTGTAGTGGCTTCCGTGGCCGAGTGCGTTAAAGTGCGTAAACCATTCGGTGCAAATTTTCGAGTCGCGAGGTCTGAGGTTCGAATCCTCCACCAGACATAAAAATTTTTTCAATTGAAATTAATTTTTCTGATCGGTCCACACCTCTCTGCAGACAATGGCAAACCTCAGAGAGCAAAATGACATGTAAAGCTTCTTGAGAACATCTACATTAGCCGTTTGGAGTCGGTTTTATGCTAGGTGCAGTTCTTGATCAATTGTGTACAAACATTTAATAACACAGGGCAGTTCGGTCAAAGCCTTTTCAAGGGCTGAAATGGCCAGTTTATTTTTAATATTATTGGGTGAGGTGGGGTAATGTTTACCATGGGGTGATGTGTAACACGATGATGCTCTAGATATTTAATGCCGTTCAAGAGGAAGCGTTGTCGCAGTACATCATAAAATCATAAAAATTTACGAGATATTGCTATTATTTCATTTAGTTTTCAGCATAATACTTTTACTCAATATAAAAAGTCAAAGAAAACATAAAAAATTTTAGTTTCTGGTCTATAAACCAACATTTTGTTGGTGTTACACATCCATTCACCGATTTGAACAAGACCAAGAAAACCATGTTTGCAATTTTTGTTCTACTTTATCAATTTCTTAAAATATTCAACAATCATGCAAATACACACTTCAAATTGGTTTTTCTGCAAGGAATATGTTAAAATAAACAAAAATTAAATTTCTTAACACTTTTATTGGGGTAAATAAAAACGTATTGCACATCAATCCACTTCAGCCTACCTACAACAATAAAAACTAGAAATCTCATAGATATATCTTCAGATATATCTTAAAATACGCGTATCAGCTGTGTAATATCTGCTGTGCTGTCAACGTTGGGGTTATTAATTTCGATATCATAAGCTTAATCAAATAGATGAACGATGAATTTATGAGGTGTGTTCAAATAGTAAAGGGAATTTTAAAATTTCTCTGGCTGTGTTGGTTCGATTGGTATAAGTTTTTGTTGTTGTGTAGGCAAGCATGCCCAAAAAGTATCTACACCGAGGGAAAAAAAAAATCGTAAAACCAAAGAAAATACACTTTGCCACAAAGGCTTTTATTGGTAAGATTGTGTCTAAAGACAAAAAGCACAAGGGTTGTTAAATTTCTATGAAAAATCTACTTAAAATCAAAGACTTAAGTTCTTGTGGCAATACTCAAAATTAAAAATTTGATTTCCTTATAACTGTCTTTCTTTGTCCATATTTTCTTTTTTTTTAACCACCCCCACCTTCCCTTTCCTCCTTTCCCACCGCTTACGATTTAATCTAGTGTTAATAACTTTTAACTTATGCATACTAATTGCCTTATGTAGGACATATTTCCCACAAAGTAACTTCGAACTATAAGCTTGTGTTTTTAAGAAAAATATGATTTTGTAGAAAAATTCTTTAAAGTTACAGACTTTGTCTTTGATACAAATAAAAAGAAAAGTTGTTGATTTTAAATTTTTTTTTCAATCCCTTGTTAACAAAGAATTAAATCAAAGATTTTTTCTTTGATTTAACTTCAAATAACTTCAGTCTTTTGTTTCGAATATGTAGCCCTTGCTTAGTCAAAGAATAAATCATTAGTACAATGATCTTTTCCCCATAGCAAAGATATTTTGGTTACATTCTTACAAGAAATTTTTTCTTTGATTTTAAGGCGTTAAGTTTTCTCAGTGTACGACTGAACTGAAAAGTTGTCGGTTTTACTGTTAAACTCTCAAGTATTGCAATTAGTCGTATCCTTAGTGTGTTGCACAGTTATCATTCAGCGCATTATAACTTACAGCGAACACTCTGCCAAGATATATCAATCGAGTATATTCATTGGGTAGCAAACGTCGTAATAAAGCCCATTTAATGTATAGCCAATGTAGAATGCTTGGAAATTCGTTTTTATACACGTGTTGCAATGCTTTTCTTCAGACTAAATTCATAACTTCTTAATCAGAATATACTTCACTTTGGTATACATGCCAAACGAATTTTTATTATTATTTAATAAATATTTTATGGCAATGTTTGAGTGCTTTATTAAATTAACAGGATATTTTGCCACTCTTTGCACCACTGTTGCATGTTGCAACATCAGCTTTAGTTATAGAATCCAATCGACATAAGGAACAAAGTTTTCTCTATTGCAGCAACTTGTGTGCTTCTTTTTCTTTTTTCTTCGGTGCATTCTTTTTTTTTGCTTACTAAGTAAACTGCTTAAGAATGCATTTCCTTCCGTTTTCGCTTGCTTTTCTCCCTTTTATGTCTAAATTACTTTTTTTTTTCTTTCTTTTGTCTAACTTGTCGAATTTAAGTGGAAAGTGGTAATTGAGACGTGATGCAACACTGCGTGGCATAAATGAATTTTGCAACTTTTTGCATCTTCGACATCACAGATACCCACCCGTATGTACACAGTGTGGATTTTGTTGTTGTTGTTTTAGTTGTCTCTGTTGATATGTTGAAACCACGCACGTTCAACATCTTGAAAATGATTACTTTGTCGAGTAGCACTAGATGGCGTTGCATCTTGTGTGTTCTAATGACGAGAAGAATCTTTTTTACTGCTCTTATTTTTGTTCCGTTCACTGAAGCGTCTGCAGGTTGTTTTTTGTAATTAGTGGAGTGTGAATAAATTCTTATGAAGCAGTTTTTTTTTCAATTATTTTTGTTCTTATACGTTCTTTTACGCTAAAACGTCTAGAGTGAGCAACACGAACTACTTAACACAGTTAGGCGGAGTTTCTCCTTTAGTTTAAAAGTTGAGCCACATGAGTACTCGTTGCCTAAATTTGTTAAATAAAAGTTCTCACTCACTTTTTCTACTGCTTTAACTTCAACTGTCATATTAATATTTATACTAATAATTTTGGCAGCAAATTAGTATTTTAAAAGAATAGTCTTAGGGTCTTAGGTTAGGTTGACGCGGCTGTCTCTCATGAGACACACTTAGGCCAATTTAGGCCCGTTGTGGTTATGGGTTAGGCCCTTTGTGGTGCCAGGGTTTAATTATTTGCCACTCTATCTGAATTAGTTGGGGCTATTTATAAAACTGAGTATTCGGTAGAAAGAAGATTTTGAGAGTTCGTCTAGATCACTTTGGAACCAGTTACCTAGGAAAAAGTGGCGCTTTCTGGCCAGCGCTGGGCATTTGCAGAGAAGATGTGTTGTGGATTCTAGCTCCTCCTCCTCGTCTCTGCAGCTTCTACAGAAGTCGTTATGGAGGATTTTTAGCCTTCGGGCATGGTTTCCAATAAGGAAGTGTCCTGTTAGAAAGCCTATGACTTTATTTGGTCCTTGGAATATTTATTTGGTCACTTGTAAGGAAAATTAGTTCCCTTCAGCCTTTTAAGTTCAGGGTTGGCCAAACTTGTCGCGCCGTATGGCATGTACTACCCGTAGACCACCTAATGTTGGTACTTTCCAGGGATAGTTTATTTGTGCGTAATTTACATGTGGCGAGAGGTATTCCAATTTGTTCCTTATCTGTCGTTTAAGGTTTGGTAGTATCGCTACGAGCGAGTTCGTCTGCGTTGCAGTGCTCTACCATCTCATTTAGAGATCTGCGGCAGCTTAGGACTTTTTAGATGTTGTTACTTTAGATGTTTAGATTCCAGGGCTTTCAAAGCGGCTTGACTGTCAGATAGAATACAAATATCTCGAGTTGATATATCATTCACCTGAAGTCAATTAACGGCTTCGTGTATCGCAGTAACTTCCGCTTGGAAGACACTGCAAAGGTCGGGGAGTCTAAAGGCAATGTTGATGTTAAGTGAGTCAAAGTAGACTCCTCCCCCTACTTTGCCATCTAATTTTGATCGAACAGTGTAGATTTCAGTGGCATTATTTGGTTGAGGACTTCCAAGTTCCCATTCATTTCCGGAGGGAATTGATGCAACAAACTTTTTGTAGAATGAAAGTTTTTGCGTGATGTAGGAGATTACTACGGTCTGAGGTATTGGAGGAAGAAGTTTTCTAATGTTAGAGTGTCCTATTGTACCTCACTTCCATTGGGAAGTGACTTCTAGATGGATTGCTGTGTTTGCAGCTATCTATTTTATTACGATATCTAGTGGTGTCAGATGGAGCATAATGTCGAGTTCATCCGTTGGTGTGGTTCTCCGTTGAACTTTGTGAAGTATATTGAGGTGTGTTTGTTTGTTAAGTGCGGGCCACCAAACTATAGCACAGCATAACAATATTGGCCTTAAAACAGCTGTATAGATCCAGTGAGTAACCTTAAGTTGTAATCTCCATTTGCTACCCACTGCTTTCTAGCATGAATATAAGGCTATATTGGCTTTTTTTGCTCTCTCGAGCAGATTGTGTTTCCAATTTAGTTTCCTATCTAAGATGAGGCCCAGGTATTTTACTTGTTCCGAGAAATTCAGTCTTGTATTTCCCAGTTTTGGAGGACTGATTGTGGGTAAGTTGTGTTGCCTAGTAAAGACCGCTAACTCAGTTTTATAAGGATAAACGCTGAGTCCATAGCTGGTAACCCAGTTCACGAGAATGTTTAGATGTTTAGATTTTAGATTTTGCATAATATCTAAGAGATTGGATACATATATTCCTGAGATGACAATAGCAACATCATCAGCGTAGGATCACCCTGCACCCTGCTCGTTCCAGTTTACCCAGTAGTTCATTCACCGCTAGGTTCCAGAGCAGAGGCGAGAGAACTCCTCCCTGACTTCCCCTTGGTACAGATCTTAGCGTGGATGCTGTTCCGAGTTTTGCGCTTATAATCCTGCCTACTAGCATTTGATTTATAAGTGTTATCAGCGCAGAATCCACCCCAAGCTCCGTCAGCGCATTAGTGGTAACCTCTGCCTTAACGTTGTTAAAAGCTCCTTCTATATCAATGAAGGCTATCATTGTGTATTTCTTCTGATGAAAGTTCTTTTCAATGATAGATACTATGGAGTGGAGAGCTGTTTCCACAGATTTGCCTCTGGCGTAGGCATGTTGTGCGGTGAGATTGGAATTACTTATATTTTCTGTCTCAAGTGAATATCTATTAATCTCTCGAGAGTTTTTAGACGAAAGATGAGATACGGATTGGTCGAAGGTCTTTTGGGTTTACGTGTGAATATCTTTTGAATGCTTAAAAACGTTTTTGTTTGAGCTGATGTGTAAGAGTTTGCATTGTCGTGTTGAATGATGATTTGTCTTCTGCGATTGGTTTCTCTGATTTTTCCGAACACTTCTGGCAAGCAAATGGTGGTTTAACATTCAGAATTGACCGTTCTACGTTGCTCTAATGAAACGGTTGCGATATGTCCAGTTATTTCGAAAAAAAAGCGACCATTTGCTTCGAAATGCTTCGTGCGCGAATACCTTTTGTAGTATAGTTTCGGGTTCATATGCATAAATCAATGATTTGTGACCTATGACGATGTCATATACATGTTTTGAAACACCGCGATTATATTTTTTTTTATAATTTCCTTCGACCATCAACGCAAGCCTTTTTGTTTTGAGCTATTGTCAAATTATGCGGAAACCAACGCGAATAAATCTTTTTGACGGCCAAATATTTATGCAATATTGAATGCATGCTAGTCCCACTACTCCCCAAAGATGCCTCTCTCTCACGGTAGGTCACATGAAAAACAAACTTTAAGAGTTCGCGTACAGCATCAATGTTTTGTGGTAAAACTACACATTTTGGACGACCTTCACGAAATTCGTATTGTAGCGAAGTGCGACCACGCATGCAAAGAAAAAAAAAACGTTTATCGCCAGTTTGCCGCAAACGAACTTTGTCTGTCGTGCTTGAAATCGTTTCAACAGTTACGCAAACGTTTCAACAGTTGTCATAATAATAGTCAGTTTCGAGAAATGCGTCATTTATTTTTATAAATAAATTAATTTCGTCATCAATTTCGTTTGTTATAAACGCGAGTGATTTTTAAGCGAGCAATTTAAAAATTTGTTTTTATCCAACTAAAAACTTCGTTTGTTTTTCCCTTCGCACAACGCTTATAGTTCAGGGTTACATTTTAGATAAATTGTTACTATATTAACAAATTGGTAATTTACTTAATAAGCGAACGGAGATATCAACAGACATGCAATGAGTGCAATCCATAAGAAGACGGTCGGACATAAGGGAGCATGATAATTAATATAATAAATAGTAATGACCGAACAAGCTTGCGGTATATATAGTATATTAGATATATTTTTAAGTTGATGACAACTGAATATTCGTTTGCGGCAAATACAACTCGCAAACGAAGTGTAGTTGGCGAATTTTTTAGTTGCGGTAAACGAAAAATTTCTTTGCGTGCGATTGAATTCGGAAAAACCAGCGAAATATGGTGGCTATGGTGCTTCATTACCAAAAGTCAAAGCGAATTTATCGTCACACTTCTGTGGGTTTAATCCACATCAAAAATCGTAGAAAATCATAGCACGAAAATATTCACGATTTAGTTCAATTTTTTTATCAAAATGAGTGTTCCAAGTATCTGTAAACAACAAATTAGCACTCGTATGACAAATCGTTCTGAGTACGTTCACCATTAAAAATGTGCAACTTTACGATGACAATATCAAACTTGACATATTTACATTGCCGTGTTGTCATATCTCAAGACTTAAAAAACAACCTACGTACTTTTACGATGGTTTCGGCTCTGCTTTAAAATATCGCGAGCTCTAGCATATGTAGTTCGAGTGCCTACAACGTTTCTTGATCATCAGCATAATACCGATCCTAACCCTCGTGTGTTGACCACTTTAATTGTCACATTAACAATGCAGGGGTCTAGCCAGACCCTGTACATATTTATATGAGTTTCAATGAAAAATTTCAAGATATTCTTGATAGTTTTATATAATACGTGTAAAATTCACATTTTTTGAGGTGTACGAATATATAGATAGGTGTACTGAATAATTGTAATGAAAAACGTATTAATTTAATTTTTTTACTTGTTTATACGAGTACATTTAAAACATTTGTAAGAGCAATTGTTAGGAATGCTGCTGGCAAACAGGGTCAAAAATATTTCGCAGTAGAAACGAGTGTTACGTTGTACTTTATCATTGGCATGTCATAACCGACAATCACATTTTTTTCCAAAGCGTTGGTGGTCCCACTGGAATACATTTGGTCCATTGTTGTCTGAAGAAAACAAAAAAAAAAAAAAAATTGTAATATCAAAATTAGATACATATTTGAATTATTACCGAAATTGGTCTGATAAGGAATTCTTCTATAGCTTGCAAATCGTTTTATAGTATGTGGCTCATTACTGCGAAGTTCTGTTTAGGCGGCCTCTGTAGTCGAGTAGGTAGCGCGCTTGACTACCAGCCAAAGGTCCCCGGTTGGAATACCGGCCAGGCCATGGTCCTACGGTTTAATCTTTCCCATTTGCAATTTTTTTTCCTCATTTCTAATCAACTGAAATTAAAAACTCATTAATATTAACAACTTGAAGTTGTAGTTGGTGGTATAGAAGTTTGTGGATGAGATTACCTTATAACTTGAATTGACTGAGGTAAAGGCATAACACTTGCCTCAGATTCAAATTGACATGTTTCTGGCTTTTCATCACGCTTAGAACGACATACACATGTTTGACTTCATTGCTCCTTACCTCCCACTAATCTATAACCCCATTTCGAACCAAGGTAGAAAAACAACAAGGATATTTTCAGTTGTATTTTAAATTTAACAAGAAAAATACTATTTCATGTATAAATGTATGATGTTGTACATTTTATGTTGTCTTTGAAGTTTGCCATTGTCTGCCATAGAAGTGACGGCCGAACAGAAATGTTAATTCGATTGAAAAACTTTCTGTGTCTGGTGGGATTTGAACCAGGGTTCTCTGTCGTATGGGTCACGCATTCTACTCCCTGCGCCACGGCCTCCAAGCATATACATATATATGAAAAAATTTATGTGTAATCGGATCAGATAGTTTTTTTTTTTTTTTTAAATCGTAACATATTACAGAATTATGGGCAAATACCAGATAGTCTGATTGCCGTCTGAAAATCGTAACAAATCCGATATATAGCGAACCATATGGCAACACTGCTATACGGATCATATGGCAACACTTCTGGTAACCAACTAGCAAAAAACAACAAAGAAACAAAAAACAAAAAGCGGATCTCAAAAATATATTCTTACAAAATGCATAGGGTCTGGCTGGACCCCAGCGTTGCGATTATGACTAGAATTATAATTTTTTAAAAAACAGCGCTCACCCTGTATTTTCAAAAAATACTTTTTTATAAAGTTATTTAGAAAATGTTTCTCTAGGAATTCGTGAAATATCAAATCGATACGAAAAGTAAAAGTATTAAAAAAATTGTAATAAAACCTAAAACAGTCTGGCCAGACCCCAATATTTATTTAAGGGTTAAACGTCATCCCAAAAGTTGATTTTTTGAGCAACATAGCCGTCATTTTCTAGTAGCTGCATGGTCCATACAGAGAAGCGGTATCGAAGTAGATGCTCCATTCCCTTTTCATGATTGATTTTGTATCCATGCGAAGATATGATATTAACATGTTACAGCTTAATCCCGTTTATCTGGGTCATATTGACTCGCAGTGTATTTTGTATGGAAATTTTATATTCTTCAATAAGATAAAATTAAAAAGTTCAGTTATTTCATGAAATATTCATATTAATATTTGTTTTTTTTTTAAATATATGTTTGCACAAAACATTTGCAATTTACATAAGATTTATAACCGATTGATAAATCCGATTCGATTGAACTATATTTGATGTGCTAGGCATTGGTAGATCACTCCTATCATTACACAGTGTGACGAAATCGACCAAAAAAAAAAGCTCAACCAAACTTTATAGAAATTCTTAAAGAGGGACATGTTGTGAGTCCATCGCACTTGGCCTGGCCTCTCAATGTCGTCACAATTTTTTTTAATTCATTTTTAAAGTTGAAGGGTCCGATTTTTGTTGCGCCGACGTTCATTGAATTTTTACAGCTATTCGCCTTGTTGGAAATGAAAAACAAATTCCACTTCTTTTCAGTAGAATTTCACGTAGAATAATGCTGTAATAAAATAAATACGATAAAATACAAAATGAAGCGTGTAGCGAAGCAAATTCCTTAATTTGTCTTTAATTTCATAAAAAAAATTAGTGTTTCTATAAATTTAAATGATATAATGCTGCATGAATGACATCTTTTTTTCACAAAAATTCATTGCACGTAAAAATACCTGTTCATTCAATCCAAAACCATCAATATCGGTTGAGAATTGGCAAAATGGCGGCAGTTTTAATGTTTTTTTTTTATCAGAAAACACTGACTCCCATGTATTTGTTGCTATCGTACAAAGTGCTGTCTTTTTGTCAAATCTTAAACGATTTTGGACATCTTTAGCTCATTGGAAAGAAAATATGATGAGTAACATACATCTTGAACATTGCAATATAGATCTTTGAAAAATATAACAGTTACTATGGAACGAATAAACATATTTTTATTTTGAACAGAATTGTTATATGAATGATTGTGTACGAGTGTATAAAAAAAAGTACTCTGCACACCATATAATCTGAAAGATCTATATTGCAATATTCTAGATGTATGTTACTCATCATATTTTCTTTCCAATGAGCTAAAGATGTCCAAAATCGTTTAAGATTTGACAAAAAGACAGCACTTTGTACGATAGCAACATATACATGGGAGTCAGTGTTTTCTGATAAAAAAAAAACATTAAAACTGCCGCCATTTTGCCAATTCTCAACCGATATTGATGGTTTTGGATTCAATGAACAGGTATTTTTACGTGCAATGAATTTTTGTGAAAAAAAGATGTCATTCATGCAGCATTATATCATTTAAATTTATAGAAACACTAATTTTTTTTATGAAATTAAAGACAAATTAAGGAATTTGCTTCGCTACACGCTTCATTTTGTATTTTATCGTATTTATTTTATTACAGCATTATTCTACGTGAAATTCTACTGAAAAGAAGTGGAATTTGTTTTTCATTTCCAACAAGGCGAATAGCTGTAAAAATTCAATGAACGTCGGCGCAACAAAAATCGGACCCTTCAACTTTAAAAATGAATTAAAAAAAATTGTGACGACATTGAGAGGCCAGGCCAAGTGCGATGGACTCACAACCTGTCCCTCTTTAAGAATTTCTATAAAGTTTGGTTGAGCTTTTTTAGTCGTCACACTGTGTTATCATCGTTATCTTCCAATATATCAGGTACTTTATATTTGTGAACGTAACACGATAAACATGCCCGAACATAATGCAAATGTCAAAAAAGTTTAAAGCAATGGTCACACACAGCAGAAGTTTTATTATCCTTTGTTTTGCTGTTACTATTATATGCTTCGCATCTACGTAGTGGTTTCTAATCCAGTAAAAACAGTGAATAAAACAAGAATGAACAACATTCATTTGAAATGGAAATTATTTATTTATTTTTTACTTAAATTTGTGGAGAAATTTAGAAGAATTTCAACAACTAACACTACCTTGTTGAATATACCTTGCATACGTGTAAGTATACATAAGTATGAAAAGTACATACGCCAACGACAGAATAATGCTGTATCTCACTTCCAATGTACTCACAGTTACAAAAATTTAGAAAGAATTGCACAACAGCAAAAAGTAGTGAAAAAAATAAAAGTTCCGCAAATAAAATGGTATTTTTTTTTTAATTTTTGATATTTAATGTGTTTTTTTTTTTGCAAATGAAAACTGCCTTGGGTCAATATGACCCGATAAACGGGGTTAAGGTTAATATATAAATGTGTCAAAATAACATGTGAGTTGTCCGGCCAATGGTCCACGCTATGTTTAGAAGAGATCCAGTTTTGACATTTTCCTCGGAAGTCCGGCGAAATTTCCCATTGTGCCTTGGCCCCCAAATTGCCATTTTAACTCTTTTTAAAGCAAAGAATAATTCTTGTCAGTCTGATGAAGCTGTCTGAGAGTACTTTAATTTTAAAATTAAAGTCACACGCAATAACTACTGTTATTCCATTATATTATACGTACAATTACTTCAAGTCTTTAAGTCTAGAAAATGAGCTCAATGTGAATTGGTCTGATTATCAGGTAATTATTTCGACTTGTTGTCTCGAGTTCATATAAAAATGTCTGCAATTCTTCTTTTGCTAGGGAATCTGCTCTTGTGCATGTAACACTTGTTTGTGTTCAAGACTGATGGCATTTTTGCATTAAAAATAAAAAAAAAAAACACATGTATATGAGTGGCTGGATTACTATACATATGTATGTATGCATCGTAATTTATACATATAATTTCAGCTCACACAACTGAGACATGCCGGGGTGGCAAGGCTGTTTATTATCGGCCTAGCTGTTACACTGCCAACTCCGATGCTCGTCCAGAGGGCAGAGAAAAGGGGCGCGAAATAAGATTATAACTTGAATAAAATATGCGGAACTTGAGCTTAAAGCACATTTATTAGCATATTAAAAGCTTGGAGTTAACTTAAGCTTTGACAGCATGGCCATAAATTAAAAAGACCATAAAAAGAAGGCTCACATCCTTGCAGTGGCATCAAATTTTTTTTTTTCTTTACACCCGCTGTTAACCCAAAATTTATTACCAATACGTTAAAGTTTGGTGTGCCACAAAAAAACAAAAAAAAAAAAAAAAAAACAAGCAAACTTAAAGCATTTTTTATTGATGTGTTGCATTCTCTGCATACTCCAAACAGGAAGGCAAGCGCGGCTATTTGGAGGGTCTAGCGGCACACTATAGCAAACACATATCACTGCCTTACGACGATGTCCTGGATGCCATCGAGCAAGTGCGGCTGGCCAAGTGGAAGGACCGACATGTGCGCATAGCGACTGGTAATACGATATCGAGGTCACATCGTCGTGGCGATCGTAGCGACCGATGCGATGCAAGAGGTGGCGTAGGTTTTACAGAAAGCAACATAATCGGTGGCAACATTGCAAATCAATCAAACCTGCCAACAAGCCATAGTCAACCGTTGTATGTGCCGGGAAAATATTTGGTAAGTTTATAGGTAAAAGTAATTCTAGTAAATTCATCAAAGATACTGTTACTTTTACTCTAGTTTGATAGTTTAATTGAAAGTTGAAATTATTTTTGTAGCTTAAATATGTCCATACACAAACTTAGCTTATATTAATGCTTAATGTCCTTTGATAATATTGCCTTTTATTTTTATGTACCTTTCATGCCATGTGATTTTCTGATTCACCATGCAGCCTTCTAGCTGTCTTTCGAATAGAGAGGAGAATGAAATTTATAGCTATGCCCAAAACGATTTGGTGAATCGCATGGCGAGAAACACCATCGACTCAAAGTCAGCAGTTAACCTAAATGGAATGCAGCATAGCTATCCAGGAGCACGGACGAATTTTTTCTACGATTTTTCAGCAACAGGTAAATATTTCATGTTCCAAATTAAAACCGAGTAAATACATGGAAGCTAAAAGTAAAAACAGTGACTAACATAACTTTGTAGGTTAAAGCTGCAGTTGGTAGAAAGAAACTTAAATAATTAGTTGCTAATTACATCAGAAGTTAGTGGTGTCAATGATTATAAACACAAAAGGAACTACAGTGAGAGTCAAAAATTACTATATAGTGCAAAACTTCAGGTTCAGTTGGACGTTGTCCATATATTTTAAGTATTACAAACAAGTTTTAAGTGCACAAATCAAGGTCATAAAATTGTGTTTATTATTCATAAAGTGAAAATAAAATGAAAATTTGCCTTACACTAAGGGAAAAAAATATTAAATTTATCCAAAAAATTTTTTAATTTATCCAAAAACCGAGTCATTTTTGCACCAATAATGCATTTGCTTAAATCGACTACGTAAATATTTAAAATTTAATTAAATACTTTTTCAATTAAATAAAATATTAAAATATTTAAATAGAATTATTAAAAACTAGTAAGAAATGATCTTCGACTGGGTCGAAGTTAAAATACCCCACGTCCGAACCAAAGTATATTCAAAGTCTTAAGCAGTCAAAAAAATGTTTATTTGTAAAAACATTTTCGTCATAGTTTTAAGAGAAAATATTCTCTTTTGTTTTTTGATAAAGTCACTTTGTATGGGAGGTGGGTGTGGTTTTCACTCGATTTGGTTGAATTTCATACACAAAGTACAAGTTATATATCAAATTTCATATGCAAAATTTCAGGTCCATATATTAAGTTTTGGAGAATTTAAAGAAATTTTACATTTTTGGTAAAGTCACTTTGTATGGGTGGTAGGCGTGGTTTTCATCCGATTTGGTTGAATTTCATACCCAGAGTGTATATTATATATCAAAGCTTATACGCAAAATTTCAATTTCATATATTAATTTTTGTGAAATTCTAAGAGATTTTACCGTTTTAATAAAGTCACTTTGTATGGGAGGTAGGCGTGGTTATGATCCGATTTGGCTCATTTTCAAACTTGACCTTTATTTTTTAAATAAAAGCTTAAATATCTAGTTTCGTGATGATAGCTTGAAAATTACGGCTGTAGTCGTGGCGACAGACGGACAGACGGACAGACAGACGGACATGGCTAAATCGACTCGGGTGGTGATGCTGATCAAGAATATATATACTTTTCTATACCTACCACGCCTCCTTATGGGCGTTACAAACGGAGTGACAAAATTTATATACCCCGTTTACGTTTTTTAAACGTAGGGGTATAAAAATATATTAAAATTATGCACGATTTTTTTTTAATCCTTTGAAGTATTTACTATTTGAAAATAAAACTATCGCATTTAAAAAAAATTTATATAAAAATATTGGAATTAAAAAACAATATCTTTGAATATTCCCCACGAGCTGCGTCCATTTGTTGCAGTATTACTGCAACAAATGTCAAAATAGTTCAAATTAGAGAAAGAAAAATTGAAAATAAAATAAACATAAAAATATGCAGGCAAATGACAACCGGTGCAAGGCATTCGTGAGAAAATGTCCGGTTGTCACTCTAACCTTACAAAAATTCATTTTGCGATCATCAATCGCACTCACAAAGAATCTTGGCCAAACATGCGGCTATATTACCCTTACCCAACAATAACTTAATGAGAATTATAAGAACTAAGGTTGCAACTGCAAGAAATAAACTGCAGGAACAGAGTGCGATGCTGTTGCTGCTTCGCAGCGGGAAAATAAAAAGCGCTCCTAGAAATAGCGTATTTTAATGCGCATTTTTGGTGCGCTTGAGGATGCGCTTTTCAGAGTTCAGAGTTGTGGAGCTCATATTTTTCAATAGATTTTGTTCACAAGTAATCAAGCAAGGAAATAGCAGAGCGTTAAGACATTTGACTGTAATGCCAGCAGTCCAAGTTCAATACCCGCATGTGACAAAAAATAAAATTTTGTCGCTTTGTTTTTAGTCCAAGTGCTCGGCTCTCGCTACGTTTTGTTATTTACTACAATGAGAGCGAAGCGCCTACATCTGATGACATGCCAATGTTATAAAAGGCTCTATCCACAAGGAGAACAAAGCGCTCTACTGCTTTTTAGGAGCGCTTCAAATGCGCTAATGAAGCGCTCGGTTTCCTGCTGGGATGCTGTTGCTGCTTGCTTGTATGGAATATGTGTGTACGTGTGTGGTATAAATAAAATTCAAATACGGGGAAAAAACGAGTTGTAAGGAAAATATTTGATTTATCCACGTAAATATTTAAATAAAATTTATACTCAGGCGTGGATAATGCTAATATGCGTTATTTCCCTTAGTGTAAGGAACGCCACAACAATGAAAAAATCACCTGAAAAATGCAGTCAAAAGTTAGTATACATTCATATAAAACTCCATTTATTTATATCTGGACTAAAATATGAGGCAAGTTTTAGTACTTTGTGGGTCCACCTTTCGCCTTTATAACTGCTTCCACTCGTCTTGGAATTGAATTTACCAGATTCTATGTCACTGCTGGTGATATCTTGGCCCATTCTTCTGCCGATAATTTTTAAGATCTTGCTTATATGATATAATCCTTTTGCGTATATTTCTGCCAAAATTTCCCACAAGTACTCGATGTGGTTAAGATGTGGAGATTGCTGTGGTTAATTAAGCTGTTAAGGGACATTGTAAAAGAGACATTCCTTTACTATAAGGGTTGTATGCTTAGGGTCATTATCCTGTATCCTGGGAAGACCCAAGGCGATGTAAGATCCAGCTTTTGTACACTGTCGAATAAATTTGTTTTTATAATTTGCAGATAGTCTCGGCTATTCATTGTGGACTCAATAAATATCAGATTCCGGCCCCAGTAGCCGACATGCAGCCCCAAACGAAAATTGAGTCTCTGTTTAACGGTTGGAATAAGGTTTTGTGGAAGTAGCTCAGTGTCAACTGATCTCCAGATTTTACCTTTTCTTTTAGCTCCAAATATCTCATATTTACTTTCGACGCTAAAATAACGTCGTTCTAAAATGACTAAACAGTAGTTTTATGAAACTTTGCAAAGTTAAGGTGAATTGTCGCCAATATGCATGGTTTTTCTGGAGTATTCTTCGTGCACTCCGCTAGCATTTAAGATTCTACGAATATATGAATACACTTACTTTTACACCACGTTCATAGCAAAGGTTTTGAGCGATTTGTACCGCACTGGACCTCGGTTTTTTCTAATTTCTCTTACAATTCTTCGAGCTTCTCCTTTTGTCATTTCGCTAAGACACACATCATAAGAAACTTTCTGTATTTCCACATATAACATATTGTATCTTTCGATGACTTTTTGAACTTTTATCCTTTTTTTTTTACAATAGAAGCAATTTGTCCAAGAAATTTGCTTTCTTTACGATGCTGTGCAATTATTTTTCGCATTTCATGCGGGAGGTCTTTTCCTCACACTGCTCCTGAAGCAACTTCAAGTTGACCTAAAATGGCAACGTAAACTGAATGTCTCCGAGTGTTTGTAATGTTTTTCTGATGAAATATCACTTTGAATTAAAATCCCAGCTGATTTCGTTTTGAAAATATCTCAATTTTTGCATTTTAACGTGATTGAACCACCTTGTACATTAGACAGCGCAATATATTCAAGTATAAAACTGTTTATATATGTATATATGTATGTATATATATATATATAATATACCTACGTGTGTGTGTGTGTGTAAAATATTGAGAATTGGGATATTGTTTCCACACCATCTACTGAGATAAATATCGCGGCGCGTTTTTTTTTAAAGTGGTATCCCCTCTAGGCCTATTCCACTATCACGTCCCGTCCATAAATTACGTAATCACTTTTATACTTAAATTGGGTCAAATTGGACAGCCTCTAAGAAATATACATCTATCATTTATTACAAATGTTGCGAAGTAAATGTCACTGCAGTATTTTTTGAGCGACTTGAGTATGATGAATCTTCAATAAGATTAATTTTCAATCTCTCCCAAAACTTGTTAAATTCCCTGTAAATCGACTTTCCAGCCTGCTCCGACTACAATCCCAAACCATCTCAGTCTAGTTTTATAATAGCATCCTTCAAGTGATCTAATATAACATGTCTGCGAGACACCAGTACTCTCAATGGCTTTGCGAAAAGTTATCAAATTTTTATCTAAATCGGTTAAATCGGTTTTTTTGGTTATAAAACAAGAATCTACAATTTTATTCATTGTCTGAAAATCACACTCAAAGGGCTTCAAGGCATAAGGTCCAACCGTTTCATAAATATCGGGGTCATTAAGTTTTGCAGATTCCTTTAAAAGTTGTCTGCATGCATTGCCTTCAAAGATCTCTCCTTGATAATTTTTAGCCATTAATTTCAACTTTGTGGCCCAAATCAATGTTTTTCCCGCCCAACAAGAGGTACGATACCACTCCAAAACAAATGATTGACAAAGCCCTGCAAAAGATGAAGTTCGGGAAGTTGTGGTCGGAGCAGGCTGGAGAGTCGATTCACAGGGAATTTAACAAGTTTTGGGAGAGATTTAAAATTAATCTTATCGAAGATTCTTCATACTCAAGTCGCTTAAAAAATGCTGCAGTGACATTTACTTCGCAACATTTGTAATAAATGATAGATGTGTATAGCCCTAGTCAAAATTATTTACACTTTCCGAAGAAATAGATTAAAGAAAGCGCTCGCCTTTTTTGTTGTTTGCATAATTCGCAAAGAAATTTTTGGTTGTTGTATTCTTTGTAGTATGCTAAGTAAAGAAAACACGTTTTAAAAAACCTAACGAAAAATATCATTAAAAAAAATTAGCAAAATATAACTATTCTCTGGCCTATACAGTTTTCGCACAATGTTTTGTGGACTGATGAGTCTTCCTGTAAATTCGAGGAGTCTTTTGGAAAAACATTCATGTATCTTCCTTTAATCCTAAAAAGTAAGGTCGTGCAGTTTGTCAATAATGTTTGTCAATAATTGTGTTTATTGACTCCAAGAAAGGCTGTGTAAATACTTATGACGCCAGAGAGTAGTTATCAATTATTAGTTTATTTTGTGATATATATCGTTAGGTTTGCTAAAACTTCTGTTTTTATTTAACATACTGCATAGAATGCAACAACAAAAGAATATCTTTGGAAAATTTTTATAACAACAAATAAAGTGAGCTCTTTCTTTAAAACATTTAAAAATATTAGCGATGTGTAAATAGTTTTGACTATGGCTGAATTTCTTAGAGACTGTCCAATTTGACCCAATTTAAGTATAAAAGTGATTACGTAATTTATGGACGGGACGGGATAGTGGAATAGGTCTACAAGGGATACCACTTAAAAAAAACGCGCCGCGATATTTATCTCCGTAGATGGTGTGGAAACAATATCCCAATTATCAATATTTTACACGCACACACACACACACACACACACATAAACACATACGTAGGTATAATATACATATATATAAACATATACAAACATACATCCATACATATATAAACACTTTTATACTTGAATATATTGCGCTGTCTAATGTACAAGGTGGTTCAATCACGTGAAAATGCAAAAATTGAGATATTTTTAAAACGAAATCAGCTAGGATTTTAATTCAAAGTGATATTTCATCAGAAAAACATTACAAACACTTGGAGACATTCAGTTTACGTTGCCATTTTAGGTCAACTTGAAGTTGCTTCAGGAGCAGTGTGTCCTCGAGCCAGTGTTAATTGAACTACGATAAAATTAATGCAAACTTTACAAATGAGTATGCAACTTTCGCCATAAAAAAATTTTCAGACCTATTAGTATTTTACAAAATGGGTTGATGTGTAGTCAATCGTAAACTAACTTGTGACTGCACTTTTCAGGTGATTTTTTCATTGTTGCAGAAAAATAAAAAAAGACAAATTTTTATTTTTATTTTCACTTTCTGAATAAAAAAAAAACTATGTTTTGACCTTGATTTGAGTACATTTGTGCATTTAAAATTTGTTTGCCATGTGTACTTAAAACTTTTTTTTCACACTTAAAATATATGGACAACTGAACTCGAAATTCTGCTCTGTATACTCATTTTTGACTCTCACTGTACATTAAAAATCGCAAATTATTTTGTCAGCAAAAATTTTATTTGAAAGTTAAGCTTAGTGTGCAAACTCAATATTGAAAGAATTAAATTGACGAGCATGCCTGTGAACAGTGAATTATTAATCCGAATTTAAACACCCCCACTCGTTTTACCTTAATCACAAGTACTTGCAATGGTATTCATGCCTGATTTTCACATTTTTTTCTGATGACATGATAACGCACATCAGTATGTTTTGATCGTGCGTGATAACCATTGGATAGAGCCAAATGTACAAATTGAAATTCCATTTATTGAAAGTGAACACCAGTCGTATGGGCTTTTAAGTTAACCCATGGCAATGGAGTCGAGGGTCAATTCTGCAACTTTGACCCCTCTACGGCCTCTATTTACGGAGATATGAGCATTTGAAGTTTTAGCACTTTGTTTTCTCTGTAAAATTTGAAACTCGTATCGCACAAGGACAACTTAGGTATCAAATTAAAGGTTGAAAAAACACCTTTACAATGCTGCAACTTTGACCCCTCTACGGCCTCTATTTACGGAGATATGAGCATTTGAAGTTTACACACTTTGTTTTCTCTGTAAAATTCGAAACTCGTATCGCACAAGGACAACTTAGGTATCAAATTAAAGGTTGAAAAAACACCTTTACAATGCTGCAACTTTGACCCCTCTACGGCCTCTATTTACGGAGATATGAGCATTTGAAGTTTTAGCACTTTGTTTTCTCTGTAAAATTTGAAACTCGTATCGCACAAGGACAACTTAGGTATCAAATTAAAGGTTAAAAAAACACCTTTACAATGCTGCAACTTTGACCCCTCTACGGCCTCTATTTACGGAGATATGAGCATTTGAAGTTTTAGCACTTTGTTTTCTCTGTAAAATTTGAAACTCGTATCGCACAAGGACAACTTAGGTATCAAATTAAAGGTTAAAAAAACACCTTTACAATGCTGCAACTTTGACCCCTCTACGGCCTCTATTTACGGAGATATGAGCATTTGAAGTTTTAGCACTTTGTTTTCTCTGTAAAATTTGAAACTCGTATCGCACAAGGACAACTTAGGTATCAAATTAAAGGTTAAAAAAACACCTTTACAATGCTGCAACTTTGACCCCTCTACGGCCTCTATTTACGGAGATATGAGCATTTGAAGTTTTAGCACTTTGTTTTCTCTGTAAAATTTGAAACTAGTATCGCACAAGGACAACTTAGGTATCAAATTAAAGGTTGAAAAAACACCTTTACAATGCTGCAACTTTGACCCCTCTACGGCCTCTATTTACGGAGATATGAGCATTTGAAGTTTTAGCACTTTGTTTTCTCTGTAAAATTTGAAACTCGTATCGCACAAGGACAACTTAGGTATCAAATTAAAGGTTGAAAAAACACCTTTACAATGCTGCAACTTTGACCCCTCTACGGCCTCTATTTACGGAGATATGAGCATTTGAAGTTTACACACTTTGTTTTCTCTGTAAAATTCGAAACTCGTATCGCACAAGGACAACTTAGGTATCAAATTAAAGGTTGAAAAAACACCTTTACAATGCTGCAACTTTGACCCCTCTACGGCCTCTATTTACGGAGATATGAGCATTTGAAGTTTTAGCACTTTGTTTTCTCTGTAAAATTTGAAACTCGTATCGCACAAGGACAACTTAGGTATCAAATTAAAGGTTGAAAAAACACCTTTACAATGCTGCAACTTTGACCCCTCTACGGCCTCTATTTACGGAGATATGAGCATTTGAAATTTACACACTTTGTTTTCTCTGTAAAATTCGAAACTCGTATCGCACAAGGTCAACTTAGGTATCAAATTAAAGGTTGAAAAAACACCTTTACAATGCTGCAACTTTGACCCCTCTACGGCCTCTATTTACGGAGATATGAGCATTTGAAGTTTACACACTTTGTTTTCTCTGTAAAATTCGAAACTCGTATCGCACAAGGACAACTTAGGTATCAAATTAAAGGTTGAAAAAACACCTTTACAATGCTGCAACTTTGACCCCTCTACGGCCTCTATTTACGGAGATATGAGCATTTGAAGTTTTAGCACTTTGTTTTCTCTGTAAAATTTGAAACTCGTATCGCACAAGGACAACTTAGGTATCAAATTAAAGGTTGAAAAAACACCTTTACAATGCTGCAACTTTGACCCCTCTACGGCCTCTATTTACGGAGATATGAGCATTTGAAGTTTTAGCACTTTGTTTTCTCTGTAAAATTTGAAACTCGTATCGCACAAGGACAACTTAGGTATCAAATTAAAGGTTAAAAAAACACCTTTACAATGCTGCAACTTTGACCCCTCTACGGCCTCTATTTACGGAGATATGAGCATTTGAAGTTTTAGCACTTTGTTTTCTCTGTAAAATTTGAAACTCGTATCGCACAAGGACAACTTAGGTATCAAATTAAAGGTTGAAAAAACACCTTTACAATGCTGCAACTTTGACCCCTCTACGGCCTCTATTTACGGAGATATGAGCATTTGAAGTTTACACACTTTGTTTTCTCTGTAAAATTCGAAACTCGTATCGCACAAGGACAACTTAGGTATCAAATTAAGGGTTGAAAAAACACCTTTACAATGCTGCAACTTTGACCCTTCTACGGCCTCTATTTACGGAGATATGAGCATTTGAAGTTTGAGCACTTTGTTTTCTCTGTAAAATTTGAAACTCGTATCGCACAAGGACAACTTAGGTATCAAATTAAAGGTTGAAAAAACACCTTTACAATGCTGCAACTTTGACCCCTCTACGGCCTCTATTTACGGAGATATGAGCATTTGAAGTTTACACACTTTGTTTTCTCTGTAAAATTCGAAACTCGTATCGCAAAAGAACAACTTAGGTATCAAATTAAAGGTTGAAAAAACACCTTTACAATGCTGCAACTTTAACCCCTCTACGGCCTCTATTTACGGAGATATGAGCATTTGAAGTTTTAGCACTTTGTTTTCTCTGTAAAATTTGAAACTCGTATCGCACAAGGACAACTTAGGTATCAAATTAAGGGTTGAAAAAACACCTTTACAATGCTGCAACTTTGACCCCTCTACGGCCTCTATTTACGGAGATATGAGCATTTGAAGTTTTAGCACTTTGTTTTCTCTGTAAAATTCGAAACTCGTATCGCACAAGAACAACTTAGGTATCAAATTAAAGGTTGAAAAAACACCTTTACAATGCTGCAACTTTGACCCTTCTACGGCCTCTATTTACGGAGATATGAGCATTTGAAGTTTTAGCACTTTGTTTTCTCTGTAAAATTTGAAACTCGTATCGCACAAGGACAACTTAGGTATCAAATTAAGGGTTGAAAAAACACCTTTACAATGCTGCAACTTTGACCCCTCTACGGCCTCTATTTACGGAGATATGAGCATTTGAAGTTTACGCACTTTGTTTTCTCTGTAAAATTCGAAACTCGTATCGCACAAGGACAACTTAGGTATCAAATTAAAGGTTGAAAAAACACCTTTACAATGCTGCAACTTTGACCCCTCTACGGCCTCTATTTACGGAGATATGAGCATTTGAAGTTTACACACTTTGTTTTCTCTGTAAAATTTGAAACTCGTATCGCACAAGGACAACTTAGGTATCAAATTAAAGGTTGAAAAAACACCTTTACAATGCTGCAACTTTGACCCCTCTACGGCCTCTATTTACGGAGATATGAGCATTTGAAGTTTACACACTTTGTTTTCTCTGTAAAATTCGAAACTCGTATCGCACAAGGACAACTTAGGTATCAAATTAAAGGTTGAAAAAACACCTTTACAATGCTGCAACTTTGACCCCTCTACGGCCTCTATTTACGGAGATATGAGCATTTGAAGTTTTAGCACTTTGTTTTCTCTGTAAAATTTGAAACTCGTATCGCACAAGGACAACTTAGGTATCAAATTAAAGGTTGAAAAAACACCTTTACAATGCTGCAACTTTGACCCCTCTACGGCCTCTATTTACGGAGATATGAGCATTTGAAGTTTACACACTTTGTTTTCTCTGTAAAATTCGAAACTCGTATCGCACAAGGACAACTTAGGTATCAAATTAAAGGTTGAAAAAACACCTTTACAATGCTGCAACTTTGACCCTTCTACGGCCTCTATTTACGGAGATATGAGCATTTGAAGTTTTAGCACTTTGTTTTCTCTGTAAAATTTGAAACTCGTATCGCACAAGGACAACTTAGGTATCAAATTAAAGGTTGAAAAAACACCTTTACAATGCTGCAACTTTGACCCCTCTACGGCCTCTATTTACGGAGATATGAGCATTTGAAGTTTACACCCTTTGTTTTCTCTGTAAAATTCGAAACTCGTATCGCACAAGGACAACTTAGGTATCAAATTAAAGGTTGAAAAAACACCTTTACAATGCTGCAACTTTGACCCCTCTACGGCCTCTATTTACGGAGATATGAGCATTTGAAGTTTACACACTTTGTTTTCTCTGTAAAATTCGAAACTCGTATCGCACAAGGACAACTTAGGTATCAAATTAAAGGTTGAAAAAACACCTTTACAATGCTGCAACTTTGACCCCTCTACGGCCTCTATTTACGGAGATATGAACATTTGAAGTTTACGCACTTTGTTTTCTCTGTAAAATTCGAAACTCGTATCGCAAAAGAACAACTTAGGTATCAAATTAAAGGTTGAAAAAACACCTTTACAATGCTGCAACTTTAACCCCTCTACGGCCTCTATTTACGGAGATATGAGCATTTGAAGTTTTAGCACTTTGTTTTCTCTGTAAAATTTGAAACTCGTATCGCACAAGGACAACTTAGGTATCAAATTAAGGGTTGAAAAAACACCTTTACAATGCTGCAACTTTGACCCCTCTACGGCCTCTATTTACGGAGATATGAGCATTTGAAGTTTTAGCACTTTGTTTTCTCTGTAAAATTCGAAACTCGTATCGCACAAGAACAACTTAGGTATCAAATTAAAGGTTGAAAAAACACCTTTACAATGCTGCAACTTTGACCCTTCTACGGCCTCTATTTACGGAGATATGAGCATTTGAAGTTTTAGCACTTTTTTTTCTCTGTAAAATTTGAAACTCGTATCGCACAAGGACAACTTAGGTATCAAATTAAGGGTTGAAAAAACACCTTTACAATGCTGCAACTTTGACCCCTCTACGGCCTCTATTTACGGAGATATGAGCATTTGAAGTTTTAGCACTTTGTTTTCTCTGTAAAATTTAAAACTCGTATCGCACAAGGACAACTTAGGTATCAAATTAAAGGTTGAAAAAACACCTTTACAATGCTGCAACTTTGACCCCTCTACGGCCTCTATTTACGGAGATATGAGCATTTGAAGTTTTAGCACTTTGTTTTCTCTGTAAAATTTAAAACTCGTATCGCACAAGGACAACTTAGGTATCAAATTAAAGGTTGAAAAAACACCTTTACAATGCTGCAACTTTGACCCCTCTACGGCCTCTATTTACGGAGATATGAGCATTTGAAGTTTTAGCACTTTGTTTTCTCTGTAAAATCTGAAACTCAAATTAAATATACCTTTACTGATACAAACGAATCTTTAGGACGTTAGTATCATGCAATACCAATACAGCGTTCATGCAAGCATCTACTGGCCGTCACTTCAATGACTCCAGACGTGACCAGCACCCCATCATAGTAGTTTCAATACCGGTTACGAACCAGGCTGAAGTGTATATTTAAATTAATAAATATACTGAATGGAAAGCAACCAAATTAGGAACGCGACAGTACCAATTATGGATGATAAGTCACCATCCACATTTATTGGTGGAAATCATCTCATCTGGCAACGTCGTCATCTTAACAAGTTTACGTCAACAAGTGCTTGAATAATACTTTAAATTCTATAAAATTTTCATATATACCGCTGTGAAAGTGTTTTTATTTTGTTAACAAACAAATTGTTTGTAACAGAGCCTAATAATTTTGCCGATTTTTCCAACTGATATTTTATTTATCAACTTTACCGAAGTTGTGTAATTTTTCAGTATACTAAATTTAATCTGCCATTTCTAACAAGTGTATAAGCATAGTGCTATCTCTTTCATGCACATTAATTCAGCGCCTTATACAAATGCGCGCGGAAGTTAATCGCACACAAGTCATGAATACAGGCTGCGCAATCTGTAAATCAGAATGGAGTACATTCGAAAATTTCATCTCCTGCTTTGGCTGCTCCCAGCGTTTCCACCAAAAGTGCGTCAAGCTACCTGCCAAAGTTGGTGAAGTACTTCGGGGGACCGCACCAGGACTACAATGGTTCTGCACAAGTTGCAGGTGTTTCTCTTCGAGAATCTTACTGCAAAAGCTAATTGACCTTCGCTCGTCGACGTCCTCATTGAACGACGAGTTGGCACGGCTTAACAATTTAGCTGCTGCACAATGGGCTACAATCAATAATATGTGACCTCGCTAAATTAAACGCCAATGCAAGCGGTAGCTCCTGCACCAGCTCACCTGGAATAGCACGCAATACGACTAGGGCGCAAGTTGCTGCAGCTAAACTTAAATCTGCGACTACTACTGAGACTGCTAACGCCTCTGGTAATAAATCTCCGCAAATTATGTAACCTGCTTCAACTGAAGTGCCTGTGGCGTACCCTATCATCATGCAACCTGCTTCAACTACCCTGCCGGAAATAAATAATAATAATAACAATATGTCAATTCAAACTGCAACTACAAATGTGGCTAACTCTTCATCTGTGGAGAGCCAATATTCGCCTGAGATTCCAGTAATCTGCCAACGAGCCTCAACAAATTTGCCAGTCTTTACTAATAATTCATCAACCAATAACATATCTTCAATTCCTGATTTATCAACTCAACCATGTCCTGGTGACTTATTAATTTCTACCCCAGCCACATCACCGGAAGATACTGCAGCATTAGTTTACCTAGTAGTTGTTCAACGTGCTCAGCTTAAAGTCATCTTTCTGTCCAGACTCGCCGCCGACACGTCCGAGGATACTATTATATCCTACGTCAAGCAAAGATTGCCTTACTCAACACCATTTTCTTCCTTCAGATGTAGAAAATTCAGCTTCAGCTTTCAGCGTGAAATAGCTTCTTTCACTCTATATGTCCCGGAGGATAAATATGACGTGATTCTATCTAAAGAGTTTTGGCCTAGCGGCGTTATAGCTAAAGAATACGCTGCTAAAAGACGACTTCCTCCTGCAAGATTGCAGCAAACTGTTTTGCTACCTCAGTCAAAAAACTGAACAATTCATTCTCATCTCCATCTATTACGTCTTCATCAGCATCTGCAATGCTAACTCCAACCGCAACAATCCAGCCATCATCTCAAGTCTACTCTCCTGTCTTATCGAGTGATCTGTCATCATCGTTCCTGTATTCTGAGACAGTCCCTAATTCATCATCATCATTGCCAATACCGCCTTCTGCTTCCACCATTTATAATTCTTTTTATTACCAAAATGTGGGTGGGTTAAGATCTAAATTATCTGATTTATTTTTAGCCTCTTACTCTTGTAACTATAATATTATCACTCTTACTGAAACTTGGCTTACTGATAAACATTTAACCTCAGAAATATTTAGCAGCGCATCCTTCAGTGTTTTCCGTAAGGATCGTTGTCCAAACACTACTATCTATCGAGAGGGGGTGGAGTTTTAATAGCAATACGTAACTCCTTTTCATGTTGTCAATTGACTCTTCCTCATCTTAAATCTAACGATGTCAATAATTTAGACATTGATCAAGTCATTGTAAAAGTTAATTTTAGATCTAATTTTGAACTTTTCATTATAGTGTCTTATATTCCTCCTGCTAGCTCGATTCTTCTTTACAATACTCATTTAGAAAATTGTCGATTGCTACTAGAGAAGGCAACACAAGCACATCACTTTATTATTGCTGGTGATTTTAACTTAAGTACACTCGTTTGGAAACCTGTAAGTGATGAGTTCTATATCATGCCCTTTAACGTGAATACTGAAACCGATGCGCTGGTAATCGATTTTTTCACTCAGTTTGATTTGGTTCAAATTAATAATATTTTTAATGAACGTAATCGTATTTTGGATTTAATCTTTGTTGATAAAGAATTTATTATCTTCCTAGATTCTAAATAATCGGGAATTGTTCACAACATCACGTACCATTAGGTTTGGAATTTTCTACTTATACCTATCAAATTGTAACGTCTACCGTTTCTTTTTTCAATGATTATAATAAAGCCAATTTTGTTGAATTAAATAGAGCTCTTAACCTAGTCTCCTGGTCGGATAACTTATTGTGCAAAGATCTGGATAATATGTATGACTATTTCCTTTCGGTGATTAATGACTGTTTAAGCCTATGGGTCCCCAAAAGGAGGGCTTCTCCTCTCAAAAATCCTATTTGGTCTAACAAAACACTCTCTCTTTTAAAAAATAAAAAAAACAAATCATATAAGCGTTTCAGAGTAAATCGTGAAAATTCAACACTAAAATTGGCTTATCTATCCTGTCAAAAGGATTACGATGTTCTCAATAAATTCTTATTCCACTCATATATATCCTCAGTTGAAAGTAAAGTAAAACAAAATAGCAAATACTTTTGGACTTTTATAAACAACAAAAGAAAAAGTAATGGCTTTCCGAAATCCATGTCTTACAAGGATATGTGTTCGGATGATACAATGACTATCTGTAACTTCTTTGCGGAGTATTTTAAATCTGTTTACTCACCTTCTTCCACGGTTTCTACAACTTATAATAACCTCCATCACAATACCATCTTAGATATTGGTATGCTTTATATTGATCCTCTCGAAGTTGAATCGGCCCTAAAAGCTCTAAATTCTAATAGCAAAGAAGGTCATGATGGCATTGCTCCGATTTTTCTAAAAAATTGTGCTGCTTCAATTGCTCTTCCACTCTCCATCATTTTCAATAAGTCCCTGACAACTGGCCACTTCCTGGACGCTTGGAAAGTCTCACTCCTGGTTCCAATTTTCAAATCGGGTAAACATGATGTTTGCAACTACAGACCTATATGCAAACTTCTTTGTATTCCTAAATTGTTTGAACAGATTGTGTATAAAAAACTCATATTCCTTGTAAAAAATATCATCTCTCCACAGCAACATGGCTTTATACCTGGCAAATCCACGGTAACTAACCTTGCTATTTTCTGCAGCTATATCTTAAAAAACTTTGCAAAGGGTCTGCAAACGGACGTTATATTCACAGACTTTGCAAAAGCCTTCGACAAGGTAGATCACAATATTTTACTTTTTAAACTCTCTTCTTTGGGTTTCCACTCCAACTTCCTTAGTTGGATTAAATCATATCTACTAAACCGTAGTCAAAAAGTGATAATTTGTGATTGCCTATCTGAACCAATAGTTGTCACTTCTGGAGTCCCACAAGGAAGTCATTTAGGTCCTCTTCTATTTTTACTTTTTATTAATGATCTTCCCTGTTTGATCAAAAATTCAAAAGCCCTTTTGTTTGCTGACGACCTAAAAATATTTCGAGCTATTTCATCTTCTAATGATTTTGTGTTATTACAGAATGACATTGACGCTGTAATATCATGGTGCGAAATTAATAAACTACCTTTAAACATTGCCAAATGCCAATGTTTTACTTTTTCTAGAGCTACTTCTCCAATATTTTGGGACTATTCTATAAACTCAATTATTCTGAATAGGGTCGTCGCCAAAAAAGATTTAGGTATTTTAATGGATGCACGCCTGAATTTTAATGACCATTTTGATTTTATAATTAGCAAGGCTAACTCGTTGTTAGGTTTCCTTAAAAGGAACTCTAAAGACTTTTCTGACCCATACGCTTTACTCACTCTTTTTTCCGCGCTAGTGAGACCACATTTAGAATATTGTTCCACTATCTGGAATCCAATTTTTCAAACTCATTCAAATCGCATCGAAAATGTTCAAAAAAGGTTCACTAGATTTGTGATATACAAGCTAAATTGGCATCTACCAGCCGTTCCGTCCTATAGCACCCGTTGTGCGCTAATTAACATTTCCTCGCTTGAAATAAGACGCAAAGTTTCTTCTATCGTGTTCATCTGGGACCTTCTCCATCATAATATTCAATGTGATGAGCTATTATCTCATTTAAATTTTCATTTTCCTTCAAGACAGCTCCGAAGCCAATTTCATTTCTCCAAACCACTGTTTAGGGCTGTCTATGCTTCAAATATGCCTTTAGCTCGATGTATTAGGGAGACAAATTCGGTACTTGCGCTCATTGATATATTTGAAAATGGCTCTAAAAAGCAACTTAAAAACCAATTATTTATGCATCTATTGGCGCGCGATGTTTTGAACACCTAGTTACATCCCCTCACTTCTACTGTATATTTTTTGAATTTTTTAATCTTAATAATATTAATGATAATCTTGTATTTATTTACAATGTATTATATTTTTATTATGTAATGTATTATATTTTATATTATATTTTATGAAACTTTCTTAAATTTAATTTGTAGTCTGTAAAAGTTGATCTCTGTTAGATGAAATAAATAAATAAATAAATCGAGATCCATCTAACATATCTGACAATTTGTGGGCATTGCCAATGAAGGGCAATGCGATAGTCTTCCCGGGCAAAAAGGATTTACCTCGACACGCATTAACACATACCGACAGATCTGGGCCCATCGTTCATGACTGTTGTGGCAAAAGCCACCACTATTGGATTACTACAGCGTAGACCACATCGCATTTGGCTGTGTGTGACACGTGGTCATCGCTACATTGCACCTTTTTAATCTGGCACTCCAAGGTTACTAAGATATACTTTTCGCCTCGGAGTACCCAATTCTGACACCTCATGTACACCAGTTATTACACCATTATTATCATTGTTTTAACCAGCCTTAAAAAGACTATCCATAAAACCAATGCCAATGTGTCAGTGAATTGTTGTCGTACGTCTGCCGAGCGTAACGACTATTCCATTGCTAACAAATTTTTAGGATCATTGCTATTCCTTCGTAGGCATACGCTACCGTTTATCAAGACAAACAGTTCACCTACTCCCCAGATTGGGCGACCAACTCCAGGATCTGGGTAGTCCCTCAACATTTACACAGGTTAGGGCGAACTCGTTGCTTGCGACCATTCTCCTTCAACTTGGCTTTGGACAGGCTACTCGTGAGAACAGGCGGAGTTGGTCAAATGTACAACAAACAAAAAAAAAAATAAATAAAAATCCGAAGCAAATCTCTTACCGCGGAACATTTTTTTCAAGTCTCAAAATATCGTTTTTTCTGGCGCACACGTAGTAGTGTCAGCCGATATTAAACCATGAAAAAAAATTCAAAATGTGGAATATGCATAGGTTTAGCGCATAACATTTTTCCATGTTCTACTTCAGTTGGGATATACTTCAGTTTTTTTTTAAGTTATAGTTAAAAAGAAGTATGTATATAGTTTTGTTATAGTTAATATAGTTTTGATGCTTGAATGTAATGGTGTTTGCTTGTTTTGAATTTAAGTGCATTTCCAAAACTCTTCTTTTAAAACTGCATGTTTTGAAATGTGATGGTGGAAGAGACGAAGTACTTGAAAAATGGCAGATGTATTGCAACTAATTTTTCTTATGCTTGTGTAGCTCTCTAGCAATGAAGGAAAAAATATCAGCAAAAAAAAAACCGAAGCTTAAACGGAATGGTGGAAAAAGGAGAATTAAAAAACAAAAATACAAACACAAACTTTGTTAGCAGTAAAAAGTTGTAAAGGATCTTCGAAAGATGGATTTAATTCAGGTTATTACTTTACTTACTTATGTGGCGCTTACAACCGTTGGTCGGTTTTGGCCTCGTATAAGAAATTGCGCCAGCCATTTCTGTTTTGCGCTTGCTGGCGCCAGTTGGAAACACCAAGCGTAGTCAGGTTATCCAACACTTGATCCTTCCAACTAAGATGTGGGCGTCCTTTTCTGCGTTGACCACCACCGGGCACCGAATCAAATATTTTTTCGCTGGAGTGTAGTTTTCCATTCGCTCCATATGACCTAGGCGGTAGAGCCGGTCGATTTTAATGCGCTTCACTATGTCGATGTCAGCGGACAGCTTATATAACTCGTGGATCCATCGAATTCTCTCAAAGTCTTTTCATTAGAACTTCTCAACGTCCAGGTTTGTGCTGCATATAATAGGACGGGCATGATTAGCGACTTATAGTTTTGTTCGTAAAGAGAGGGCTCTGCTTCTCAATTGCCTACTGAGCCGAAAGTAACACCTGTTGGCCAGAGTTATCCTTTGTTTTATCTCATTACTGACATCGTTGAAAGAGTTACTACTGGATCCCAGGTAGACGAAGTCCTTAACAATCTCTAAGGAGATGTTGTCAACAGTGATGTGGCTTCCAAGACGCTGGGACTGTTTATTTGTTGACTGTTTATTTATCTTCGTTCACTGCAAGACCCATTCAACTCGACTATTTCGCTAATCTGGAGAATGCTGCACTGACTTCGCGCGTATTATGGCCAATGATATCAATCGATATCATCAGCATACGTCAGAAGCATAATACTTTTGTAGAATATCGTGCTACTACGTCTCAAATCCACAGCTCAAATGATCTTCTCTATCATTAGATTGAAAAAGTCACACGATAAGAAATCACCTTGTCTGAAACCTCGTTTGGTATCGAATGGAGGAGATCCTTCCCGATTTTAACTGTGCTCCTGGTATTACTCAGTGTCATTTTGCAAAGGCGGGTGAGCTTCACAGGAATACCAAATTCAGACATGGTGGAGTATAGATAATTCCTTATTGGAATGTTGAAGGCGGCTTTGTAATTGACAATAAGATGGTGTGTGTCGATTTGTGTTTCTAAGGTCTTCTCCAAGATTTGTCTTCTGTCGGAGCGTGCGCAGATTTATATTGAACAATTTTGCATCGAAACGGATTATGTCAAGTCGCTCGTTCACAGTTGTGAATCGCAGGACATGATGCCGTAGATTTTTACCAACCACGAATCCGCATCCAAACCCGTACTTCTCCGCATGGCCGCTGTAGTAGATATTGAGGCGACTTGAGACGATTCCGACATGGATAATGCTGGACTCACCAGGTTGAGGCAGCCAGACACGGTGCCATATGAAGATCGTCCCCTGACCCTCACGCGTTGCCCTGTGAGGATCGCCATCCAATTCAGTTGTTGATTGCGATTGAAATGCGATTTAGAAAAATAGATTGTAGTGTAATGAAGTCACTATTTTTTAAAAATAAAAAAATAAAATAAATAACTGGCCATTTCAGCCCTTCAAAGGACTTTGACCTAGCTTCTTAGGATCAATTGTGTTGTGCGTGTTATAAAGTTTGTCCACAATTGACCGAGAACCGGACCTACATGTTTAACGCCGACTCCGAACGGCGATGAACGGAATGTTCTCGTTCTCAAGAAGCTTTACAAGGCATTTTGATTACTCTCTGAGGTTTGCCATTGTCTGCAGAGAGGTGGCGGCCGTACAGAAAAATTATTTTAATTCAAATAATTTTCTGTCGCTGCTGGGGTTCGAACCTGGGTCTCCAAAATTCGTTGACATAGCGGCCACGCACTGTAACCAACTACGCCACGGACGTCACCAGTCACTATTTCTTCCCACATTTAAAATCAAAAAATTAAAACAATAGTAAAATCAAAACTTATAACTAACATAAATATTCCAAAATTTTAACATACCTAAACAAATTAAAATTTCATTTTCATCGTAGTGCCAAAACCATGAATTGTGCTTTCATAATTCTGCCCTCTTTCACCGAATATTTTCTCGCAAACGCTTAAAAACACTCAAATAATATTGACCTTGCGAAAGGAATTCCGGGTGCATAACACCTTGAGAATCGAAGAAAACAGTCATCAGCACTTTAATTTTTGAACTACTTTGTCTTAGTTTTTTTGAGTTTTGGTTTATCTGGGTAGCGCCACTTTGCAGATAATTGTGTTGTTTCAACATCAAAGTCATAGTTCATAGTCCATTAAAAGCATCTCCTGAGCGACTGTTGTGCGAAACTATTTTTGAAGGGAATTCAGCAATTTTGGTCAAAGTCGCGCTGCAACCTGTCGCATGTCGATATAACAAACTCGACAGCTATATCTCTCACGGTTACACGAAGATTTTCGAGCTCAATTTCCTTTACTTTTCTGACATTTTCATCGTTTATTGATGTTGCTGGATGAGAAGGGTAAGGCAAGTTGTGTACCACTCAAATAACCGAGTACATGATAGAGCAGAATTCCCATAGGTTTTATGCCACATTTTCAATGCATCTGGACAAGAAATTTCGTTGGTAAAACACAATTTCAAACACACTCTTTGCTAACTTTCTTTTCCATTATTTTTGTAGTGGAGGTCAGACTTGAGTTGAACTTGTTTATAAAACAATAAGAAAGAAACTACGTGACAGATAACGCTAATAATTAACGCCCAAGCCTATAAGAGTGTTACCAGCCTTAAAAAATAAAATTATTAGGTCTGTAGGAACTGTTCTTGTTTAATTCGCATAGTCCGGTTCAATTTTGAACAGAAGGTACATATCACAGATATCTTCTTTATTTTTTAGTTGAGAGAAAAAAATTGTGATTGCTTCTAATATCTACCTCAGGACATTTTAGGATACAGTGACACATATTCGTTTAAACGCACTCACAATTTTAATTTTCCCGTCTTCTAAATTTGTGTTTAGTATGGTTTCAACAATAAGGCTTACGCTGAAACTATTCGTGACGCTATATACTAACGGAAATTTTTTATTGCATACACATTATAGTTTTTGTTGTAATATCGGAGGCACGCGTAAAATTATAATCAATGCACAAAATATATCGTCATATGAAATCAAAAAAGCCGTAAGTTACATTTGAAAAATTTTGCAGGAGAAGCAAAAAATGCTTGGGCTTTGCTTTGCGCTTGCACTGAAAAGCTTATTGAATTTTGTATATAAAAACGTCGTTTTTAGTAGTAGGAATGTAAAATTTTGCATGAACATGTATTTTGATACGGTGCTTCATAATCAATCAAAAAGTCAATTTTGAAATTTTGGTAACTTACGCCTTTTTTGATTTCATATGACGATATGCACATATTCGTTTAAACGCAGCTGCTAAAACAACGTGGAATAAGCGAATGTTTTTAAATATTGACGATAAATTGCCTTAAAAATTCAAAATTGGTGAGTTCTAGATATTTCTTTTATTATTTGAGTAACATTAAATTAATAATTTTTATTTTTAAATCGTTATATCACGGTTGCATCCATGACGCCCAAGGCCAGTTACCTACGCGTTGAAGAAAAAGTTGGAATCAAGCTCTACCAAAAAGAAGTCTACTTAAATCGGGAAATTGAATGAAAAACCCTGTCGCGCTGACAGGTCGCTTAATTTTTCTTACCATTTGCACTTCCGTTGAAATTTTATTAAATTTTAATAATTTCGGCTGGTTTCTATCATCCATTGGAATAATTATATACTTTGGAAGTACATACTCAACATCTGCTATATAAATTGTTTCGTTTTTGGCTCGTTTTCCTGCTTTTTGTGAGTTTCTATACTGAGCTTACCTCATGGATAACATAACCTCAAACAATGCCGGATGTGAAGTTTGCAAGTCTCAATGGAGCACTTACGATAATTTCATCGTTTGTAATGTTTGCTCCAAGAAATTCCACTCCAAGTGCATTAACATTAACATCAACATCACTCACAAAATCCGCGATGCCTTACGAAACCCGGATTCAAGTGGCTTAAAATGGTTTTGCCACTTCTTGGCAGGCTTCTGGACTTGCAATCCGCATCAACCAAGATTGTCGATGATTTCTCTTGCCTCAACAATTTAATAATTAAACTGGCTGCCGACATAGTCTCGCTGCAGCAGTACACTTCAGCCGACACAGATTCTACTCTGCTCAGTGCTGTAAGTCACCACTTATCGGTGCCAGTAAGGAGTATGCGACCTAGACAAACTAAAAAATCACCGGGTCCGCCCGACTCGCACCAGGAAGTCAGCCGCACCGCCATTTCTACCACCTCACCGGCTGGAGTGCAGCCAGTGCCATCTCAACAAACCAATGTTCTTGGCGCATCGACAACTCAGCTACAAACTCAAGCAGACTCTCCGCCTGTCATACCTATGTTGGACCAACTAACGTCGAATGCCTCATCACCTACTGTGCCTGTACAGCATACTTTTGCTTCTCATTCTTCTTCACCGCTTGCCTCTACCAGTTATAACCTAGTTAACGACAACACTGCTCATATTAGTAAAAACCCAACCTCAGAGACGCAGTCTCAACGCCTTGTGCCCACAACCACTGAGGGTGCACCGATACTTATTGTGATTCCTTGTACGTCCCGGAAGGCCATATTTTTGTCGAGACTCGCAGCCACGACGTCTGTCGAAAACATCTTGACTTACATTCAAAGCAAGCTGCCGTTGCCTGCTTCGACGCCAACTTGTCATAAGCTCAACTCTAAAACTCAACGTGATATTGCGTCTTTTAAGATTCATGTCTCTGATCAAGATCATGCTACTCTGCTATCTGAGGATTTCTGGCCGCAAGGTGTTGTAGTCCATGACTTCATCTCTCACCCACGTATTGCATCATTACCAATTAACAACTCTCAGGCAGCAGCAATTACACAATCATCTTCTTCTTCAAAAAACGACCGGGCATCAACAGGACCCTGGATGGATCGTCCCAATTAACACATAAGTATTCCTTATATTACCACAATGTAGGTGGGGTAAGAACTAAAATTAAGCAATTATTTATCTCCTCTTCTTCATTTGATTATGACTTTATTATCTTCACTGAAACCTGGCTGACTGATAGCCACTATACATCTGAACTTTTTAACTGTGCTTTTTATAATGTTTTCCGTAAGGACCGTTGTCCTCGCATCTCTGGTTTTTCTCGTGGAGGAGGTGTACTTGCTGCGATCCGCAGCTCTTTTTCATGCTGTCAAATTACACCAGTGAATAATTCTTCCTTGTTTGACATTGATCAACTTATCATAAAAGTCACTATCGATCATAATCTCGAGGTCCTACTGTTGGTGAGCTATATCCCTCCTAATAGTCCTATTGACCTTTATAATCAACACTTTGATAATAGCAGAGCTCTCCTAGATAACCTTAGCATTAATCAACATTTAATATACGTAGGGGATTTCAACTTAGGTGATATCGAATGGAAACCGGTTTGTGATGAGTTTTACCTTGTGCCTCTCAATATAAATTATGAAGTCGAAGCTTATTTGATTGACTTTTTTGGTCAGTATGACCTTGTTCAAATCAATAATATACCTAACGACCTAAACCGTATTTTAGATCTGGTTTATATTGATAAAGATTTCCGGGTACATCTGGCCTTACCTTCGTGTCCAATCTTTAATGAATCTCATCATCATGTACCTCTGCAAATTGACTTCTCCCTATATCATTTCCAGAAGTTTAATAGAAATTTATTAACTCTCAGAGACTATAGTCATGCTAATTTCGATGGTATGAATAGATTCCTATCCTCGGTCCCATGGGACTCCCTATCATTAGAAGGTGATCTCCAGTCAAGGTATAATATTTTTTCCAATGTTTTCATGGATGCTTTGGATCGTTTCGTCCCTGTTAAACATATTCAGCGTAATAATAATCCACCATGGTTTAACAGAAGACTGTCTAACTTAAAAAATAAAAAGACTAAAGCTTTCAAACATATAAGAGATAACTATACAAACGTGATTTTACGATCTGAGTATCTATCAATTAAACATAATTTTGATACACTTAACAAGTTCCTTTATCAAAATTACTTAATTTGTACTGAGGCTAGTCTCAAACAAAATTGTAAATATTTCTGGACCTTCATCAATGCTAAAAGAAAATCAAATGGCCTTCCTGTCAGGATGTCCTACCTGAACGATACCACTGACGACAGACGTGCTATCTGCAACTTATTCGCGGATTACTTTAAATCAGTATACACTCCCAGTCCCCCCGTGTCTGGCTCTCCCACTCTCTGGCTCTCCCACTCTTAATCCACCTATCGTTAATTTTCTCTAAATCCTTATCATCGGGAGTTTTCCTTGATACTTGGAAACTATCCCTCATAGTGCCTATCCATAAATCAGGCCCTAAACATAATATCGTAAATTATAGACCTATCTGCAAACTAGCCGCTATTCCGAAACTATTCGAAAAAATAGTAAACTGTAAATTAATTTTTCTCGTCAAAAATATAATGTCCCCTTCCAACATGGTTTTATGAATGGGAGATCCACAACCACCAACATGGTTCTTTTTTTAAATAATATAATCCATAATATGGAAAATCACTTGCAAACGGACGTAATCTTTACAGATTTTGCCAAAGCCTTCGATAAGGTAAACCATAATATTTTAATATCTAAGCTCTCAGCTATTGGCTTCCATTCCAATGTGCTTAACTGCATTAAATCTTATTTACTTAATCGCCGTCAACGCGTTCAAATTAATGACATTACATCTTACCTCATCAACGTAACCTCTGGTGTGCCGCAGGGGAGCCACCTTGGCTCTTTACTATTTCTGTTATTTATTAATGATCTCCCGCTAGTAGTTAAACACTCCTGTTGTCTTATCTTTGCTGACGATCTAAAACTATTTCGCCAAATTAGATCGCTGTCCGACCGCTCTCTTGGTGTGAAGCTAACCAACTGCCTCTCAACATCCCTAAATGTGACTATTTAATTTTCGCGAGAATATTGACTCCTCTTGTGGGTGGCTACCACATTAACTCTATACCGCTAGATAGAATTTTCACTAAAAAAGACTTAGGAATTATTTTAGATCCACATCTTAACTTCGGTGATCATATTGCATACATTGTAAATAAGGCTAATGCTATGCTCGGATTCCTTATGAGGAATAGCAAGGAGTTCAGTGACCTGTACACTTTAAAATCACTTTACACTTCACTTGTAAGGCCGCACTTGGAATATTGCTCCATTATCTGGAACCCTTCAACAAATATGCACTCTGATCGTATCGAAAAAGTTCAACGTAAATTCACTAGATTTATGTTCAACCAACTAAGATGGAATCTCCCTGTTTCCCCTCCTTACAGTACAAGATGTGCCTTGATTGGATTAAGCACGCTTAACTGCAGAAGAAGGGCTTCATCAATAATCTTTATCAGAGACATACTTCACCATAACATAGATTGCACGGAACTATTGTATAAGCTTAACCTTCACATTCCCTCGAGATCTCTTCGTAGTCATTTCCACTTTTATGAAAGATTTCATAGAACTGTTTATGCTCAAAATGAACCCCTGTCACGTTGTATCAGAGAAGTTAATAAGGTCATAAACTTAATTGATATATTTGTTGGTATTCCTAAAGAAACTTTTAAGATTTCCTTGTATAATATTCTCATGTGCCAAGTCACGTAATCTTATTACTTGTGTATTGTATACTTAACTAAGAAATGGATTGTATACTCATCTTATACTATCCTTGCCATGTATTATTTGAACTATAAACAGTTTTCTTCTCAGCTTGAGAGTTATTTTTATTACTAATTGAATTATATTGTAAATGGAATTCTACCTTGCTGACAGTTATTTTTAAACAAAACAGTTTAAACTGCTTTATTTTCACCAGATCTTTAAATATATTTGAATTCTAGTGTTAATTGTATATATTACAGTAGTCTATAAGAGCTTGTTCTCTGCTTGATGAAATGAAATGAATAAATAAATAAATAAATAAATAAAAATTGGAAGATCTGAAGGAGTAATTCGTTTGTTTTTAAGTTAAGAAATCTACAAAGAGGAATCAAAAGCTTTTAAGCCAAAAAAAAACAAATAAAAATGGAAGCTACAAGAAATTATTTGAATGCCACTCAGATCAAAAATAAATTGGATCTTCCAGTGACAGCTAAGCACATTGCCCACAGCTAAGTGGAAGAAACCTAGGTGCAAGCCCATATTGAAGTTAGAACGTACAGAAGCTTGCTTAACATTTTTACGCAACCACATTCACTGGACTAAGGAGTGGGACAATGTTGTGTTCTCTGATGAGAAACAATTTTATCTGGACGGTCCAGACTCGTATGCATGTTATTGGCACTATTTAAGAAATAACGACGTACCCTTGTCAAAACGAAACTTCAGTGGCGGTTGCGTTCTGGTATGGGCAGCGTTTTGTTCCAACGAAAATAAATTCGTTGTTATACACCGAATTGTTGGACTATGCTCTCATCTCATTCTTGGATGAACAAATTGATGAAGACAGCATTTTCCCATTAGATAACGCCGCAATCCATGTTTCGAAGTTTTCGATGCAGTGGCTCTAGGAACACAACATATCACTTTTGGAGTGACCGGCATGCAGTCCCGATCTGAACCACATGCTGAACCTTTGGGCGTGCATTTCCCATAAAATTTATGCCAAATAAGCACAAGGACATATGAAATCCATACCCAATCGCATATATGAGGTTGTATTGATTTAGATAATTGTATTGTTTAGATAATGTAAGAAAAATGTTAATGCGTTTAAACGAATATAGTAATGTAAGCAGAGGCGCAACCAGGAATTTGTTTTGGGGGGGGGGTTTTATAACTATATGTATATAAAAGAAAATGTACGAAATTATAGCGGCTATGGTGTAATGAGTCCAAATATTGCACTCAAAACGTTAATTCTACCACAATGGCATCAAACATAAGGTTACAAATTTTAAAAAAACCGATCGATTTTTTTCCAAATGCCATTTTGTTATTTTTTGGGAGGAAAAAAATTATCCTACTTCAGGCGATAGCCACTTAAACTAGGATTAATTTGATTTTCTTTTAATATTTCCTCAGATGTTCCAGACTGGTTATATCCTGCACACCGTCATATTTTTGGCATTTTTTAAAAAAAAATCAAATAACGTCAAAAACCGCTTCAAATATTCTGAAACAAATTTTTTTTTGTATTCTTTAAATGTTAATAAATATTTGTGCAAAATTTGAGAACGATATCTTTTTTCCTTCTATGAAAAAAAAACTCCCGAAAAAAATTGTTTTTTTAAATTTGTAACCTACATGCCCCCATAATGATAACATTTTTATAAATAAATATTTATTAGAATAGAAAAAATTTTATTTATTATTTTTACATTAAAAAGATTTTAGTTACAGGATTAAGGCGATTAAGAATAATAAAAGAAACTAACTTATATTTTTAAATCCAGTTTACGCTTACTTTTAGTGAGTTTATTTAAAATAATATCCACTGATGGTGTCATTTCTCTGTACAGATAAAGCAATATGAGGCCGTTTAGTCTATCTTGCAACATCGTGCTTTAAGGTTTTGAGTCGGCGAAGTACTGAAAACGTTCATTAATTTTCACATGAAGTTACTGGAAGAGTTGCAAGGATAATAAGTAAATTATTGTATATATCGCCCATCTCAGATTGAGGTGACCTATTAGTCGCACTGACCATCTCCGATTTGTATTGAAAATTCTTTAACACTGCACGTTTTACACCATAACTTCTGAACCCTTTAAGAGCACACCTTAATTTTATATCGTTGGAAAGGTATTAAAACGTATAAAAAACCAAAATGAAGAAACTGAAAAGAAATTATAGCGTCTGTTGTTGGCATGGCGTTAAACTTTGAAATTAACAATGCGTCAATTTATAGCAATTTTTTTAAAAGTTTTATATTTTATCCTTAAAATAGAGGAAATAACCATTCCAATTATACCTAATTTAATAAAATTTTATTTAAATTGACTGAGCTAGGCCCTCAAATAGGCCCTATTTTGGCATTTTTTTTAAACTTTTAACTCCGGAATTGGGTTTCTTAGCAAAAAACCAACCTAAAACCAAATTTTGAGTCAAATCGGAGATGGTCAGTGCGACTGATAGGTCACCTTTATATGAAATGGGCGATATATATTTGGAAATATATCCTTATTGCACTGTTGTATGGCTTGAAAACTGTGTTTTTACCATCATAATCTTTTTTATTACTTATTTTATTTTATTACTATTTTTATTACCAAACATTCAGCTCATTTTTTAGGTCATCAAAATCTCCTTCCAAATCATCTTTATAAAATGCGATTAGTTTTTCAAGCTTCAACATTTAGCAATTTTTTTGCATCAGGAAAATGTTATTGAAATCGAATTAGAATGTCTCTATGTTTTAAAAATCTATCACTCGGGCTATTTCAGCATTATCTCTTTCATTTTTTACTTCTTGCAAACTGATATTGACTAAATCGACTGCTTGTGTCAAATACTTGATTAATACACTACAAAGATATAAGAAAGTCTGTCTTTTGTAATGCACAATTCAGTTAATTGGCTTGACTGGATGTGTTTGTATCCTCCCGACAGGAAATTTTGCCTAATGCCAATATTATGGCATCGAAAAAATTCACAAAACCGTAACCGAGTTGTATCTCTCAATCCATCTAGTAGGACAAATTTTTTTCAGTTTTTGATGACTACAAATATTTAACACTTCGAGGCACTGTTTCAAAACCACTTGCCAAACCATGTGCAAAAATTGAAAGGTCTAGTATTTCTTCATTGAAATTCATCATCGTAATACAAATCGGTAAATCAGTGCAATAGATATATCAAAATTATCAGAAAAATAACTGATTTTCATGTTTTTGCCTATATCTCAAAAACTCGAGCTGATGGAGAAAAACGGAGTCTATATCTGAAATCAGGAAACCCAATTTGTCTATATTATGCTGAAAACTCTGCGGCACCAAAATGTCTGTGGCGAAGTGCTATGCTTCAACAGCAATCGATTTGAATTTAAATTTGTGTTTTTCGCGCTTTTCATAAAAACGTGTTATTACTTATCATGTTTTTCTTTTTGTGACAATAATTTGGGGGGGTTTAAACCCCAAAACCCCCCTTTGGTTGCGCTTCTGAATGTAAGTTACCTATGCGCATATATACACACATATTTATAATTTTTAAACTATAAACTATAAACTACAAATTATAAACTATAAACGAAACTATAAACTATAAACTATAAACTATAAACTATAAACTATAAACTATAAACTATAAACTATAAACTATAAACTATAAACTATAAACTATAAACTATAAACTATAAACTATAAACTATAAACTATAAACTATAAACTATAAACTATAAACTATAAACTATAAACTATAAACTATAAACTATAAACTATAAACTATAAACTATAAACTATAAACTATAAACTATAAACTATAAACTATAAACTATAAACTATAAACTATAAACTATAAACTATAAACTATAAACTATAAACTATAAACTATAAACTATAAACTATAAACTATAAACTATAAACTATAAACTATAAACTATAAACTATAAACTATAAACTATAAACTATAAACTATAAACAATAAACTATAAACTATAAACTATAAACTATAAACTATTAACTATTAACTATAAACTATTAACTATTAACTATTAACTATTAACTATTAACTATTAACTATTAACTATTAACTATTAACTATTAACTATTAACTATTAACTATTAACTATTAACTATTAACTATTAACTATTAACTATTAACTATTAACTATTAACTATTAACTATTAACTATTAACTATTAACTATTAACTATTAACTATTAACTATTAACTATTAACTATTAACTATTAACTTTTAACTATTAACTATTAACTATTAACTATTAACTATTAACTAATAACTATTAACTATTAACTATTAACTATTAACTATTAACTATTAACTATTAACTATTAACTAGTAACTATTAACTATAAACTGTATACTATATTTATATATATAAATATATTATTGTAAACTAGAAATAAGAGAAATTAGAATAAGAGTATTAGTAAAAGAAATTAGGAGTAAGCTAAAGACAAGTTCATTTTAATTTATTATTAGTTAATTTAGTTTATTTTAAATTATTTATTAGTTAATTTTTTAATTTGAAATTTAATAAATAAGTCGAGTTCTTTCTAAGACACAGAAGACTGCGTTTGGTTGTTTTTAAGAACGTTAATATATGCATCTTAGTTCTCTTAATTTTCTTATTTTTTGCGTTAAAAAGTGTTCATTTTGTTATTTTTAAATAAAAACCATACAATGAGAAGTGATTTTCAATTCATTATTTAAAACAAAGAAAGAAAAAGAGTTCAATTTATAATTAATAAAAAAAAAACGGTAAAATGAGTTAAAAAAAAAATTGTGCTTTTAAACGAATATGTGCCACTGTAGTCTCTGAATGTGTAAGGATCAAACCTCTTTAAATATAGAAGCATATTTTGCGTTATGGTGGTATTTTCGAAGTGGTGGGCACTTCCTATCAACGTTGAAATCTAAAATGATTCACTTGAAAAATATTTTTATTTTTTTTTTCGTTCATGACGAATTGCCGAAATATTGTAATTTTTTACAATGTTATGGGCATTGTTATGGGACTAAAACTGACCCTATTTGAAACTAGATCAGAACTTTTTAAAAGAAATGGGTACAAAATTATCTTAAAAATTAGTTATAAAACATGAATACAGGGTGTGCATATTTTTCCATATTATTGGCTCTATTATTGACTTGAAAGAAACTTTTTTGAAAGTTTAAAATTAATCATGTTAACATAAAGAAAAAAGATTCATGTAGTAGTCAACACTTTTAACTGTTATGATGTAAAAATTCATTTAGCAGATGCTCGTTCTAATCCTTGAAATTCTCCCAATAAATATTGAGAGCTCAGTTGTTCGTAGATGAAAGTTCTTTAATGTAAGCATTAAAAATTGTCATAAAACTCTATTCCACAACAACTGATCTCACAAGTTCACTCAGCTGTCTCATTATAAAATTTAATTTGCTCTTCATTTCATGCTTTCTTTCCCTCAATAAAATTCTAGCAAATACTTTTAGTCCCTTAACTCGAATGACGCTCGTCTCCTGCTGCAGCCGAATATCATTGTTAAACTTTATAATAATGCTACGCTTTGTGCTTATTTTTAGTCCTTTCTTTTTTTTGTTGTTTTTGCAGAAGGTCGTAATAAAAATAAAAGACGCACGGTTTTTGCACGCTTCTTGAACGGTCTGCGTCAAAGCGGTGATGAGCTCAATCAGACGGAAGGAATGCAATTAAAAGTAAGTAACAGTTTTCATGCTATGTCCACGTCCTTTACATCCTCCGCCAACATATTTCAAGCATACACCCAGTTTCCCAGTCCCCCCATCTTGCTGATACCTTGCTGTAACAAGAACATGCAAAAAACGAGTTGGAGTCACTTTGTCCATTTAACGCTTAAAGGTCCTTCTCGGTCCAGCTGCACAACGTTTATGAAAATGTTTCTGCTGCTGGTGCTGCTGCAATATTAAGATTCTTTTTCTGTTTTCGTTGTTTAACGTTTCCTTTTTACTTATGTTGGTTTTTTTTTGTTTGTCGTCTTTTGTTTTTGTTGTTTTTTCTTTTTTTGCTTTGACATTCTTCGTGTTCTTTTATTTGTTTGGCTTTTGAGCGCGTATCCTGACACTTATGAGTGGGACGATTTTTTTTAGTCGACAAAATTTTTTAATGTCGTCTATGCCCGCGGGCATCGTTTGCTCTAGCTGTGTTATTCACAGTGGATATTTTGTTTTTTTTTTCAATAACTTCTGGAGTGGCGGTGGGAGTATAAACTAAGTTGCTATTTTAAAATTTAGTATTGGTACGAAGTAAAGCAAGCAAACAAATTGTTTTAGGTTTTTCATGTTGCGATGAAAATACATAATGAGTTCATTTTGGTTATGAAAAGACATGGACACAATTGAGCTCCTTTATGGTTTCTGTTTTTTTTATTAAATGTTCATTTTGTGTAAAGACATCACTTATCTGGTAGCTGATCTTTGGCCCAAGAAGTGCTGAGGAAAGTCATATCTATTGGTTTTTGATTCACTGGGTTTTTTAAGTTGCATCAGTATTTTAGTCTTTCAAAGCAGAGCAATAAGAATAACGATATCTGATACAGTCTGGAAAGAAGAAATATTTTTTTTTTTGTCAAATCCAAGCAGAACGAAAAAATAAACGAATTGAACATTTCAGCCTACTAAAAGCTTTTGTAAATTTTCTTATAATATTTGAGTTACTGGTTATTACATGTTTATACACAACTGATCGAAAACTGAACCTACTAATTTTAATGCCGACGCACACTGGGGTAATTGATAGCAAAAAGTGTGATTAAATCAGCCAAGCCGCTCAGTAACGGAATTTATATTTTTTTAGTTAACAAACAATCATAAGCTATAAAAAACATCATAAAACCATATACTTTAATGGAACTTTATTTTTTTTATCAATTTTAATGAAATACATATCCAATACTGAAATATAGAGCGGTTGTAAAATTTTTTTTTAAATTTTTTTATGTTATCAGTCATCTGACATTGAGTCATAGACTAAAACGAAGTCTTTGTTTCGAGTCTCCTGAGCCTCTTCGGGCAATTGACCTATTGACAACAATGCATGAGAGACTATTTCCGGTTCATGTATAAAATATCACTAACTGCTGACGTTTATTATTTTATTATACAAATAAAAGAAAACAAAACAAATAACAAAAACAGCAACAACAACAATAGTAACACTAACTTGATGAACACATTTTAAGTTTCCGTTCTTTTACTTGCATATATCGATGATTCCATATCAATTTACTATTTTTGAGCAAAATTTTCAAATTCTAATTCACTATACTATTAATATTTAAGCAAAAAAATTACACAAATACAAAATGAATAAAAATAAACAAAATAAACAAAAATCTTATCAAATAAATATCAAAATTTTAAATTTTTTCGCCCGAGTAAAACCAGGTATATCATCTAGTTGCAACGGTCAACTACTGCTTAGTATAGCTCCAGCACAACTTTATTTCGAAGAATCATGTCAATTTCTCAATTCGTTTCTGAGTTATACTCTCGAATACCTCTTTAAACACTGCCACAGCAACAACAGCTCCACCTATCGGGTTAAAACCTAACCTTTAAACTTAAACCATCTAAACGGTATAAACACCATAAAACGGTCAAAAAAGAGTATACCACAAGAACGACTCATTCAAGATCTTTAAGATATATTTCAGATTTTTTTCTGTACGACTTAGGGTTTCGAAGTTACAGCTGTTTGAATACATGCACTAATTGTATTTTTAAATATATTTTGAAATTTTTTACAGTGTATATCTTTTAAAAAGAAATAAAAAATTAAAAAACAAAGTATGCAGATATAATACATTTTAGGAGAACTATTAACCCAGAGTGTTTAAAAATTTTCAAAAATAGTGATTTCAGAAACGTGGGCGTTTTGACATGGACTCACGGATATGTATGTATTTCAATTGCATGGGCATACAAAAAATAGTAGTTTTCTTAAGAACCGCAGAAAATCTGCAAACTTTTTTTTGTTAACATATCACTTATATTAGTTGTTTCAAAAAAAAAATAGACTTCCACTGAATTGAGTGGTGTTCACAACTATATGCTTACATTTATGTCTAAAAACACACATTTTATAGGCCTGCACGGAAAAAAACATTAAAAATACGAGCAGATACTTTTTGTACTAAAATATTTCATTTGACGTTTCAAAAATACCCGAGGTAGAAGATCCGATTGCTCAAAATATTAATACTTAATTACTTTTTCAAGAAAAATCACTTGGAAACAAGAAAACTTTTGTGTTTTTTACTATGCGCGCACCAAAAGTAAAGAAAACGTCAACTTTGCAATCGCAGAGCACGGACACCGTTGACTTTTCTTCAATTATTCTTTCGCATAGTGATGTAGAATTCTATTCTCTTTCGAACGATATCAATCACGGTTGGGCATCTTCGATTTGATTTTTTTAATTAATCACACAAATTGGAATGAAATACTCCAAAGTGCGACGGCTTCAGATCACAAGATCTTAAGTTCTCACGAAGCGTTACATGACATTTATTTACTCTCTGAGTTTTGCCATGTGACGGCCGAGAGGTGACTGCCGATCAGCAAAATTAATTTAATTAAAAAAAAAAATTTCTTTGTCTATTAGGATTCCAATCACGGACCTAGCGGTTCGTAACATTTCACGTTCCAAGCACTTAAATGCGTTTGGTCACGATTGACATATCTTTTATCAGAAATAAACCACATCGTGAACATCCCTAATTTTTTTGTATTGGTTTTGGGTCAGGAATTTTTTTGGGTTAGCTTAAATAAACTTTTTTCAAGGTCATATTTTATAGTATAGGGTCGTTATTAATTTCCTTAAGCTCCTAAACTAAGTAAAATTTTGATTTAACACCTTCAGTAAAATTTTTGCAAATGTAATGTCCTTTAAAATTGGGAAGCATTATTAATTTCCTAATATTCACACAGGGGGGGGGGTCAAACCCGCCTTTAATTAAAAAGATTTTTAGTATTATGATGTTTTGCGAAGTCGAATAGATAAGATGATGAAAATTTTGTTTTTAATAGCAATAGTAATGAAAATGCTATCGCAGAGAGTTTCCGAGATATAACTCTTTTTTAATTTTAAGGGGGTTTTTGACCCCCGTGTGTGAATATTAGGGGGAAATAATGTTTTCCAATTTTAAAGGACATTCAATTTGCAAGAATTTTACTGAAGGTCTTGAATGAAAATTTTACTTAAGGAGTTTAGGAGTAAAAAGATATTAACAATGGCCCCATAGTATAAAATATGACCTTGAATTAAATCGTTTATTTGAGCTAACCCAAAAAAATTCCTTGCACAATATGTTCTATGGACCAATGGTTATCAGAGACCATTGAAGCTTTTTCAGTTATGTTTTGGTGTCGCACATTGTAATCAATGAACAAAATATTGGATTAAAAAAGGTGCTTTTGATTTTTTTTTTTAATTTCGGAGGTGTTTTTTCCACTAAGGATGAAAGATTCAGGTTTTAATAACTTTAACGCCTTGTTCGAAACTGATTCAAAGCATTTTGAAAATTTCGGACAATAGATCAATGAAATGACAATAATGTGTGACATACTATATCATGGATGCAACCCTAAGTTTTTGAGGAAATGGTTTCGAATACGAAATTGATAGCCCTACCTATAAAGAGGTCCTGCTGATTACACATTAAACCAAATCTATCTCTGGTCAAAACTCTATGGATTATAAGATAATAATGTTCAGTTAGAGTGGTGGTCGTGGCGCAGCGGTTAGAGTGCGTGACCCAAAGAATGATAAAAACAAGATTACGCGTTCCGAAAATGAGAGAGAAAGAGAGAGAGAGAGAGAGAGAGAGCATGACGTCATCCAGCGCTATTGTCAGACTTTGGAATAATTTTACTTTGGGGACCAATCCTAAATATTTGTTTTTCTTATTTTTTATAATATTTATATGGACCTCCTAAACCTATTCGCGCATAAAAATTTTGTCGATCTCGAATCGTTTAGGAGATAAAAATCGTGACGTCATGCATTCAATTGAGAAAGAGAGCATTAGATAGAAGGACTGCGGACCGCGTAATCTTGTTTCTATCATTCTTGGCGTGACCGATACGTGTTGGCGTGACCCATGGAAAACTTGGGTCAGATAGAAAATTTCAGCTTCCATCAGTGCTGTTGTGCCAAAATTGGCTTACTTAGAATTCCTGATTTTATATTTCAACTTTTGAAAAATGCTGCTGACTTTAATGTAATGTTATTATTGGAATTTGCCTTGCGAACTTAAGATCTATTGTGCCTCTTTATGGACTTAAAGAACCGCTTTTAGTCCAATCTCTGAGTTAAATGCTAGTATATGTCCTATATCTATTGATTTTAAGAAGTTATCTGGTATTATGTGGTAACCCAGATATTTATGTCGAGTTTGAACAAGTGCGGGACACTGTCTTAGGATGTGCTTCGCAGATTCTTCGTCCTCCATGCAAAACCTACATGTTTCATCACTAAGTATTCCTGTTGGCAGTTCTATGATGATTCTTAGATCATTCTTTGTTAGCTTTGTGCAGTCTTTGAATCTCTTTAGGTCGTATGCCCCTAAGAAGAGTGCTTTAACCCTGGTAAGTTTCTTCAGTAATTTCCTTTTATTTATTGAAAGAGAGAGGATTTCTTTCCCTATCCCACAGGATGGTTCCGCATCAACAAGGGGAGGTGTTGCTCCTATCTTTGCCAATTCGTCAGAAATTTTGCTTCCTTCTATACCTTTGTGTCGCGATAGGATCCAGACCTGATTTTGTAGGTCAAGCATATTAAGTTTGTCGAAACGCTCTATCACCAGTTTTGAGGTTACCTGATGAGATTTCAGTGCTTTGATAACGACTTGAATATCTATTGAATATATAAGAATAGCTATGTTTTGGTTCCGGTATTTACGCTTCAGGTTAAAGTGTACGCACCTGTCTATCGCGTATATTTCCGCTTGGAATATGTTACTGTTTTTGCCCATAGGCACGAAGTATTTGATCTCTGGCCCGTAGACTCCTGCTCCGATCCCTTCTTCGGGATGCTGTCCCTCGGTATTGTTATTTCAGGATTTAACCTCGATAGAATATCTAACTTCTTCCGAGTAACGCAATCCTCTATCCCGATATCTTCATCAGCTATCCTTAGAAAAGCCCTCTTCGCCTGGGATTTAATGTGAAGAGGTGTTAGTTCTAGTAGAACCTCCATGGATGCTGTTGGACATGTTCGCATGGCTGTGGTGATGCACACGCAGGCCAATCTCTGTAGCTTGTTAAGCTCTGCGATGACTATATGGTGCCTCGTTTTTTTCGCCCAAATTACTGAGCCATTCGCAATCGTGGGGTGTACGATCATTGTATGTATATCATTGTATCATTGATCATCACTGTATATTTCCTTATAAGATTGTAATGTAATGTTATATGAAGTAAAAGAATAAACACATTAATTTATGAAAATTCAATTGAAAACTTTAGTATCTAAAATATGGTTAAAATTCTTTAAATAGCTCTTTAAGATATATGTAAATTGGCAAGAATGGCAAAAAACAAAATCTATTTGAAGGTTTATCTTAATTGTCAAATGTCTTCCTCGAATTTCTTGTCTTCATTATCAAAACATACACATCGCAAGTCAGCAATTATACAAAAAAAAAAAAAAAAAAAAAAAAAAACAGCCAACAAGTTAAACAAAAATCTTGAGTCGATGCCACTTCAACACCTTGGCCCAAACATAAAGTGCCATCAAAATTCTACATCGTACAAGCGGTTCAACAAAGTGACTGCTGTGAGAGTAACTGCTACCAACTTCAGATGTTCATTTGAATTGGGAATCTGACTAGCAGAAGACAAAAATAATATTACAAGCAACTGTCATTGACAAAAAGGATTTACCAGCAGCAGAACAGGCAGCGAAGCGACATGAAAAGCGCAACGAATGAAGGACAATCATCATAATCACCTGCAACAAAAGCGACAAATGAAATTAAAAATGCAAAAAGATAGCCAAGAAAAACAAAAACTCTCTACAAAACTTCAATAATATTTTGTGTCAAAAAATAAACGACTAATATACACACTCACAGCAACACAGTCACACACAACCCAACGAAGATTGAGGGAAATTTCCCAAAAGAAACATTTCCGCAACAGACCGCATAATGAACAAATTCCATTTTGAGTTTTGCAGACTGTCGCCATTAGCAGGAAACATTTCAAAAGTACCCAAAGTGCTGGACCAAAGGATCATAAGAGGACAAGACAACAACAGCATAACAAAAACAACAACAGCAACAATAACAAATTTTGCTCGGCTCAGTGCCATGGCAGGATATTTCAGAGTAGCAAAGGCACGAAAATCGCTGTGACGCTCGCAACACTTTCTCTAATTCTCGAATGTGCTATCTCTTTCGTACACCACAAAAACATACACACAGCAGGAAAGGCAGTCATTTCAAAGTGACCATAAAAAAAAGGACATGAGCACAATAACCAAAAAATACACAATCACATGCAGACAACGACTAGAGAAATAGTAACAGCAGGAACAACAAATTGTCCTTAAATATTAAACGAATGGAAGAGCCTTCATTACCAAGGATGAGAAATGATACACACACACACATACACATAGACTTTCACACGTTGGACGTTCTTGCAATCATAGCTTGAGCACTGCGCACAAGTCAAAGGTCGCATCCGCCAATTTGCAGCTTACAAAACACTCTACTCCAGAAATGTAACTGCCGCGTGGGCACTTGAAGGACACTTTCCGGATGCAACAAAAAAGAAGAATATTAAATGCTGTGTATTAAAAAAACAACATGCTAACTAAGGACCAAAAATTATTACTCGTAACACAATCATCGTGAAGCAACAAACAACAACAACAAAAACTGCAATAAAAGAAGACCACAAACATGAGAAAACCAAAAACACAAACCATTCGAAAAGGTGCAAATAAACCTTAAAACACGAACAAAGTCCAAGTGTGGTTGATGAAGGATATTATCAACAAGCTGTGCGAGCTGCAAAAAATATCCTGGTGGGTAAGTGAATGCTTCGCACACAAGAACAATAACAAATAAGAACTAACGCGCGTTATTTTTTTTTTAAATTCACTCCACCAAAGAAAAAATTGATAACTTCGCGGTGATGACGAAATGAAATTATTATGGTAACGGCCGCTGGTTGTTTGTAGCGCCAACTTTGAATACTTCGCAGGGAAAATTCTACATATTTCATAAGTTTAACGAAGTTTGAGTTGATTATGTTGGAACTTTATATCTATATCTATATCTATATCTATATCTATATCTATATCTATATCTATATCTATATATATATCTATATCTATACCTATATCTATATCTATATCTATATCTATATCTATATCTATATCTATATCTATATCTATATCTATATCTATATCTATATCTATATCTATATATATATCTATATCTATATCTATATCTATATCTATATCTATATCTATATCTATATCTATATCTATATCTATATCTTTATCTATATCTATATCTATATCTATATCTATATCTATATCTATATCTATATCTATATCTATATCTATATCTATATCTATATCTATATCTATATCTATATCTATATCTATATCTATATCTATATCTATATCTATATCTATATCTATATCTATATCTATATCTATATCTATATCTATATCTATATCTATATCTATATCTATATCTATATCTATATCTATATCTATATCTATATCTATATCTATATCTATATCTATATCTATATCTATATCTATATCTATATCTATATCTATATCTATATCTATATCTTTATCTATATCTATATCTATATCTATATCTATATCTATATCTATATCTATATCTATATCTATATCTATATCTATATCTATATCTATATCTATATCTATATCTATATCTTTATCTATATCTATATCTATATCTATATCTATATCTATATCTATATCTATATCTATATCTATATCTATATCTATATCTATATCTATATCTATATCTATATCTATATCTATATCTATATCTATATCTATATCTATATCTATATCTATATCTATATCTATATCTATATCTATATCTATATCTATATCTATATCTATATATATATCTATATCTATATCTATATCTATATCTATATCTATATCTATATCTATATCTATATCTATATCTATATCTATATCTATATCTATATCTATATCTATATCTATATCTATATCTATATCTATATCTATATCTATATCTATATCTATATCTATATCTATATCTATATCTATATCTATATCTATATCTATATCTATATCTATATCTATATCTATATCTATATCTATATCTATATCTATATCTATATCTATATCTATATCTATATCTATATCTATATCTATATCTATATCTATATCTATATCTATATCTATATCTATATCTATATCTATATCTATATCTATATCTTTATCTATATCTATATCTATATCTATAGATCTATATCTTTATCTATATCTTTATCTTTATCTATGCTATTATGTATATAAAATTAAAGCGAACATTTTTTGTTGCCACTAAACTCCAAAACTACTGGAGTACTTTTAAACTTAAATTTTAAAATATCACATTTGTGCTACAAAAGGATATAGGGGTATTTTCTTTACAAAATTTGAATATTAAGTAACTTTAATTAAAATGATCGTAATCTTTTCATGCGTTTGTGTTGCGAGGGCTACAATAAACTCCATGTTCCTCTCTACTCTACTCTCTTTATTCTCAGCAAGCACAACACAACAAAAAAAAAAATACTTTGGTGCGCTTAAAGCCAATTGGATTGAAGTAAATGCTAATATGTTGAAATTAGTTTTGATGTGGTGAATTAATCCAACACAGCTTTGTTAAAAGGGGATTCACTGACCACCTTCAGCATGAGTTTGGTGAAAGAAAATTTTCCGAAAAGTATTAATAGCTTATAAGAAGATTAATGGGAATAACAAAGGTTTAGTCAAATACAAGACTGCTAAGTAAGTTGGTCTGACACATAGATGGCAGCACAACGCTCAGCTCGAACTAAAGATTACAATGAGACATCTTTCAAGCTATGACAATTAATTCCGTAACTTTACGAGCGAGCCATCCCCATTCATTTTCCATTGTGTTTATGTCGGGCGAATAAGGCGGCCACTGCAATAAGCTTACATTTTGACCTTCAATCCATGACTTTACCACTCGGGCAGTGTGTATAGGGGCATTATCATGTTGAAAATGCCATAGTTAATTACCAAACAATAGGAGATGGCTCCCCATATTATTACACCCCCCCATCCGACTATGAAGGCGGTCCAACTGGTGTTCCTCCTTGCGAAGATCATGGAAGTAATATTTGCAGCCGTCTGGACCTTTCAAATTAAATTTCTTTTCATCCGAAATGACTGCGAAGTTCCAATTTGAAGTCTATGTCATGTGCTCACGTGCGAAATTCAGGCGAGTTTCATTGCGAGCCCCATCGAGTGGGGCTTTTTTCTTCAACTGCTGTCTTTTTAAGTGTGTATAATTCTTTACCACTCTTTGAATTGTAGATAACCTAGCTATAACGATAAAATTTGCCCTGAACTTTGCAGCTGAGTCATGAGAGTTCGAAGCTTCTTCCAAAATTGCTCTCTTATCAGCGTTCGAAATCACTTTATTATTACCTCCTTGATAATTTTTCCCAATCCCAACTTATTGCGCAGGTATGAGATTATGACTTTACGACTTCAACAGATTTTTTTCGAAATTTCACTTGTGGACAACTTTAACTCCACATAAGTTTCAATTCTCGATTTTTCTTCTACAGAAAGCGATTTTCCTTTACCCATATTGATATTAATAAACCACTTAAGCAGCAAAACACATTTCATTGTCCTACGCTTTCAAATATTGAAGAAAAACTTAATAGAATTTACATGTGCGTCATTGATGACGTGAAAATAAAGCGTTTTTCCATTGAAAATAAAAGAATATAGTAAAATAAATAAAAATAAAATAGTAGTTTTTTAACGCATGTGCTCTTTACATACAATAAACACTATTGTGTTGATTCTCGAAGACCAGAAGAATACCATAGAATAATAAAAATTATTTTATATTAACAACAACAAAAACCATCCAGACAACCATATTAGAGAAACTTTTGAAAGTACGTGGTATAACAAAATGTATGAAACAAGCATTTTCTACAAGAAATACGCTCTATACACTTATCCAACTCATACTCCTTAACCCATTAAAGGCATTTTTAAAATTTGAATAAAATTTAATTTTGTTTTTTTCATCTCTTAATGTATTTCTTATAATTTTAGACCACTGAGAAACTAAAGACTTGCGGTACCATGAAACGTGTTGAGCCCCATCAAAACTTTGAGGAAACAATACATCGGGTAAATATTATGTTGTTTTAAGGGTTTGCGACTGACGTGGTAGTTTGATAGACACTATTAAATCGAAAAACTTGTATTCAAATGGAAAAATATTGTTTAGCTCTGTAATTTTTTATAAAATGTATACTATATTAGTAATTAAAACAATAATGCACACTCTTAACTTTGAAATATAATCGTTAAAACTAGGAATATAAAATGAATTTTGAAAATAAAAGCTGTCAAAATGGTGTCTGATGTCTACCACGTCCGTAGAATTGTGAAAATTAGAGCACGTCAGTAGCAGAGGATTAATGACTATTGATTATTAAAAAGTTAAGGCCCAGCCAAGTTATGCGTAAGCAAACAAAAGTATCAGAGAGAAGTAAACGAAAAGTTTTCTAAATAACATGGTATAATTATAGAGGTAAACTCGCTAGATGAGAGCGTACTGCCGCGAATGTCAAAACGAAGTTGACAACTCATATAAAATCTCGAAGCTATGAGAATGACAAGAATTGGCAAAATGTAAACGAAGTTAAACGGTTGAAGCTGTCTTGTTGTATTAATTTAAAATTGTAGTAAATGGTTAATTTTCGTGTTTTTATTGATATTAAACTAATTTAAAATTGTTTCCAGCCAAACATCATTGAAAATTAAACGCAAATACTATTAACCGCAAGCAGGGAGCACAACTAAACAACAACAAAAGTACAGCAGTAAGTACACAGCTGATTCTGACAATATCGGCAGTAATGACAAAAGAGAGCACAATCAGCGCTGCGACTACCTCTATTATTATACCATGATAAATAAATTCAAATAAATTGACATACAAAAAATATATTGTTTTTTGCTGATAAGGGTAGTCAACAGTTTTGATAAAGCATTATGTTGTGAATGAACATATGTTTGTTAAGCTTAAAAAAAGCTTGATTTTGCAATGAAAACTCTTAAAGTTTGCTAAGTTTGCTTTAAATATAAATTTAAAAAATAAATAAATGATTTTTATTCATATTGCGGTGAAAGACAATTGAAAAAAATTTAAATTATTTAAAATACAGGTTGCAACCCTATTCTGCTTAGCAAACTACGAAGTCGAGCGCTCTCTCTCAAGTTTAGCAAAGTAAACGAAACTTGAGAAATTGAACGAAAGCAAAGCTTACGCAAAACTTGGGCGACTCCATACAGTACCGCACAAGCTCGTACGTTTGCTCTCTTGCTTTTGTTTGCTTACGCATAAAGGCCTGACCAAAATAGACGAAACGAGACGATTGCAACTTGCCGAACGTTTGCAATCGTTATGTCCGTTTTGACATTTAACCCAAAATTAAACGAGTACCTCTAATCGTCTGAAACAAGAAGAAGACTGCTTTGCACAGCTGTTGTTGACGAGTTGAGACGCTAAAAGTTCGGTTGTTACGGAACAGAACGTCTCGTCGCAATGTTTCGTTCAGTTTCGATCAGTTACGTATGTGCATTTTGGGTTTTAACATTGTCTTCCATTTGTTCGAACTTACTCGTTCTGTCTATTTTGGTCAGGCCTTAACTTGGTTGAGCCTTTAAACTGTGGTAGGCAACTCTTAACCCTATTCATGTCAGGCTGTGTCTTTGGGTCACTATTCAATTTCAAACCAATACAAATGATTTAAAACTTGTTTTAAAGCAAAATAAGTTAAATGTATTTTATTATTGGTCATTCTGTTTCTGTACTTTACAATTAATTTTTTTTATGTTTTGATAATATTTACTTATTACACAAAATATTAAAAAAGAACTGAACTGTCACGTAGTGACTCTTAGACACTGGTATATGCAAAAGACGTGATAATGGAAAACACATCATGAAACCCAGCATAGAATGCATCGACAGTATAATCAAAGAAGAGGCGTAAACGTAACTCTTCCTCTTATAAAAAAGGACGATTTTCTAAGCAATTCCGTGGTAATAGTCAGAAACCCACGAGCATTCACAGAAAAGTGTAGTTTGCCTTTAATGTACAAATTAATAGTTTAATAACAATTTCCACATTACGTATAAATAATTTAATTTTTCTTTTTAATAAAAGAAATTTATTCTCCATGAACTATATTTTGTGTTAAACTTTTTTTTTTCAATAAAATAATTATGTTTTTTGTATTAGTGTCTCTAAGTCACACTGTGACAGTTTACGTTATTCAGATAGGAACTTCAAATGCTCATATCTCCGTAATTAGAGGCCGTAGAGGGGTCAAAATTAAACTTTAAATGCTCATATCTCCGCAAATAGAGGCCGTAAAAGGATCTAAGCCTCCAAAATAATTTAGGCTTAAAAAATAGGCTTAGGCGGGTAAAAAAATAGCTTTTACAAAATCGTCAAAGTGGACCCATTACGTACCCAAAAATATAGTGGACACAGGGAGTATTAAATTCTTCAGTCTTGTTCAAGGAGATCTTTTTCACATTATAAAAAAATAATGTTCAGACCAGTTATCAGTCTGTATGCGCCTTGGCATTCATTGTGAAATTTTTTTAATATTCTCATTTAAATGAAGGGCGAACTTACCTATTACTGCCTGGAGTGGATCTAAGATGAGTTTAATTCTTTTTATTGGTCAAAATAATATCTACACCGTTGCAATTGTAACCGGAAATGTTGCAAATATTTTCAGAAGTATTTTAATATTTGGGAAAAAAGGTTGAATCATAATGCGTATATTTAACAGAAATGTCAGATGCATGCTTGCATTCTATGTGTTGTGGGCTAAAAAGGTGAAATCTTTTGAAAGAGCCTCTATACATTTTCTTACGTGTTTTCGTACTTTTTTAGATTAGATTGCTAAGGGTATTACATGTTTGCATTTGTTTATAGAACTTTGGAAAATTATTGCTATCAGTTTTGCGGCTCAAAGGGTGGAGGGAATGGGTTCTAAAACGGCTTTCAGGGCTTATTTTCATTATTTTCTCATACAAAAAATTCTCCTAGGGGTGGCTAAAACCCTTTTGATCCATATGCAGATCCGCCACTGTCATGTGTGTAAATAAGAGGTCTACGATCATTACTTGGGGGTTTGGAAAACTAAGATATTTAAGGCAAATGAAATACTTGAAGAAATCTTTATAAACACCATTTAGCTATTTAACAATTAACGTATTTCTCATCTTCATGCCAGTTAAAAACGCAGAAAGCAGCACGTAAAAAAGCCGCCAGCCACGACAAAGGAATTCATGATCGTAACAAAGACGTCGCACATACCGTTGTTAATGAAATGCCGCTGAACAACTACACCAAACATCCGTAGGGCAATAAATTAACAAATAAATACAACAAGACATACACACATACACACAAATAAACAAATCTACCCACACAATAAAGTTACATATGTTGATTTACAGAATGGTTAAATAATGCGACTGTCCCGAAAGCAAAAACACAGAATGGAACAACATTAAACAATTAAGTGTAACACTAGATGACATCAACAACAATAACAATTAAAACAACAGTGAGTCAACAACAATAAAAAAATAACAATGAAACAACAACCATCAAAAGAAGACCAACTTATGTGTAATATGGAGATGTTCAAGAAACGACTTGGATAAAATGTAGGTTATCTCTTTCTAGCCAAAGCTCAGTAATTAATGTATTTTATATATTTTAGTAAATTTAAATTTAAGAAAAATTTTTATAAATTTTCGATCAATGGCGTTTTTTAGTATATTATAACATATCAACAAAATATGCCACTTTTAACACTATACTGTAGTTGCATTTATATGTACGCATTAAGCTCATTTGAGTTTTTTGCTAAAAGCATTTTCTGATTTTGCCCACATTAAGTCTAAAAATTATTATCAAGCTTATCATGCATGTGTGGTTTCCTGCCACGTCTGATTGTCTACCCATGCGTCTAGCTGCGAAACTAACCCAAATTTTGTGAAATGGTCAAGCATTTGCAGCAACATTCCGTGCGACACCAACAGAGCTACTGGCCAACCACGTCTGTCTATGTGTCGATCGCAGTGATATAGGATGTTGTTTGTCTGCCAGTCGTCCGATTAGCCAGTGAATGAATCAGAATCTGTTCGGCAATGCTTGCCAAAATATTTCCGCTCAAATGGCGACTACATCCGGTTGTTGCTGCTGCATGTTGCAATTCTGGCTGGCATATGCCACCAGATGCTGGATGCTATTGTATTTGTATCTACCAGAAGTTTTTGCAAATTTGCTGATACAGCCTCGTTTGTGGCGGCGGGGACTTCAACCAGTGTTGCTGTACAGTAGAAATGCACAGTGCTTGCAAATCGTCGTTTGGTCTGTTGGTTGGTTGGTTGGTTGGTTGGTCGTTCTTAGTGGATGTAGTGCGTGTTCACGCAGCTGTAGATAAGTTTGAATTTTAATTGTTGTTTTTATTATTGTTGTTTTATATGCATTTTTGGTTTTGTGTTGATGTTGGTATTTGTTGATGGGCGATTTTGTATTGTTAGGATTATTTATCAAAAAGGATTTAAGTTTATGCTTTATTCCATTTGCATAGCAATGCACACAAACAAACGCAAACTTCATTTGAAAACACTTTAATTATTTTTCCTCTAGCCCACTCCATTCCTCTAGCCAGCCTACTTCACTTTTTTTTTATTTTGATGATTGTATTTTAGTTCAGCACATCTATAATGTTCAATTCAGTTGTAGGTATTTTTTTAAAAACTTAAAGATATCTTCAATGAGTTTTTATTAAAATTAAATATCCAATAGAACTCAGTAGAAGTTCTCCAATATATACGCACTTTCTTTATGCAAGTATTTTTCAAGATATTGAAATAATTATTTAAATATTTTCGATTTTTGTGTGTTCCACGCATTTATGCGCGAAGTATGGTCTTTAAATAAAGCCAATCATTAATTTCATATCTCACATCGTTATTGTTTTATTTAAATTTATTTTCCCTTTGGTTTTCGACATATTTCTTTATAACTTCGGTATATACCGTCCGCTCTTAAAAAATGATAAGTTTATGTTTTTGTCTCAAAAAGACCTATTTTTTGTCTCTAGCACTCATTGACCTTAGTTGACCCCTTATAATAATGACCCACCGGACCTCAGTTTCTACCACCTTAAGGTACCATTTTGATTTCAGAAATGGAAAGCCTGTAAAAAATCATTAGATTTTGAAATACTGAAGAAATATTTCGCTATTTCCACTAGAAATATTTTTAAGATTTTTTTTAAAGTTTTTTGCTAAACGTAGAGCAAATTTTTAAATTTTTTGTCATATCGTGTTATTTTAATATGCACCGAAAACGTTCTAATCCAAATCTACCATCCTAATATTCTAAAGTAATACAGTTAAAGCCCTCAAAAAACTATTAAACTCTTCCAAAGAAAATCATTTAAATAAAACTTGGAATTTTATAGTGGGAAAACTGTTGATTAAAAAGTCACTTTTATTATTTTACTAAGAAACTTTTCACATATTAAAATCATCGAGTTCTAAGCGATGAAATTTCGACGTGATTCAAGTAGACTGTATTTTTGGCGGCTCCCGAGTTTACATAAAATGTGACCCATGCGTTGTTCGTTGGTGACAGCAATGGCAGACTCCTGTACTACATGGACAAAGCGCTCAGTATTTTGAGAATGGCAAAGATATACTGTGAAAACGCCAACGGCGTGCTTCACCCTAATGACCCCTAGAGTCAAAACATAGGTATCTTTAAGACAAAAACATCGATATATTAATTTTTAAAATCGGATTAAAAATACTGAATCTATGCAGAAAAATCTAAATGCACAACCCCCACGTTCGGTCCAAAAATAAAAAATTTTTTAAAAACCCTGCAAACATGCTTCGGTTAAGATAGTGTACGGTGCATTCTGTATAAAAAAACCAAAAAGTTATGACGAAAAATGAAAAATTACCCTACTTTTTGGATAAAAAACTTAACATATTTTTGTTTTTAATTATTCTATGAGTAAAATCGGAAAATTTCTTTGGTAAAGGTTTAATGATTTTTTACGAGCTTTCCATTTCTGAATTCAAAATGGTACCTTATGGTGGTAGAAACTGAGATTTTTTCGAAACTTTCTTTCAATAATGCTTCAGATTAGGTAATGTGCGGGCGGTAATGTTCTTGTCTCTATTCTTTGCTTTGTTCCCATTTCCTTTGTTGGCTTGTCTGCATTCTTATCTTTATTCATATATTTGTCCTAGTAATTGTCATGATTCTTTTCCAAACTTTTGCTTTAATCCAATTGTCCAAATGAAATCTTTTTCCTAATTCCTATCCCAATCCTTGTCATAATCCTCTTCCTAATCCTTATCTGAATTCTTGTTTTAATTCTTTTTCATTTGCATGCTCAAACCTTTGCCCAAATCTTTGTCCTACTGCTATCTTATTTCTGGTTCTAATCTATGTCTGGTTCTAATCTTGCCCCATTCTTTTTCTAATACTTGTCCTTATTTTTTTATTTTAATATATTTTTCACACCCCCACGTTTAAAAAACTTAAAATTAATACGGGGTATATTAATTTTGTTACTCCGTTTGTAACGACCATAAGGAGGCGTTAGGAAAGTATATATATTCTTGATCAGCATCACCACCCGAGTCGATTTAGCCATGTCCGTCTGTCTGTGATCACAGTTAAGGCCGTAATTTTTGAGCTATCATCACGAAATTCGATATTGAAGCTTATATCTAAAAAGTTCGAAAATGAGCCAAATCGAATGAAAACCACGCCTACCCACAGTAATTAAAGCCTATACAAAAATGAGAAATAAATATAAGGAGTCGTTCGATTCTTATGAAATTTCGTATTGCAGTTAATATAATTTCAGAAATGAAATCAGTTTAAACATAAGTCTATTACATGAGTTATAAAGTTGTGGCATATTTTAATAAGTTTATTTCTTTTATAATTCTTAAAAAACATATTTTTTAAGAATTATATTGTGAGCTTAATGCCAAATAATTCATGAACTTAATGCCAAATAATTCATGAAGCAACAGGTTGCTACAACAACAAAGTTCTTTGCAGAACTTAAACCAAGCTGACTAGACCATGGTTTCGTCGGACGCTACTCCGACTCATCAGTAGTCTCAGTGGTTCTAGCAGTCCACTAACTTTGACAAGCTAATTGACACGTGATAAAGAAGTAAACAAAAAAGCGCAACAACAAAATCTTTGCAGAATCAATGCAGTCAACTTTTTGAAATTTTGCGACTAGCAAAAGAGTAGAAAAACATTGCTTTGACAAAGTATAGCGCTTCTATAATTCCTCTTTGGTTTTATTGATCTTGCGCCTATTAGCTTGTCAAAGTTAGTGGACTGCTAGAACCACTGAGACTACTGATGAGTCGGAGTAGCGTCCGACGAAACCATGGTCTAGTCAGCTTGGTTTAAGTTCTGCAAAGAACTTTGTTGTTGTAGCAACCTGTTGCTTCATGAATTATTTGGCATTAAGCTCACAATATAATTCTTAAAAAATATGTTTTTTAAGAATTATAAAAGAAATAAGTCTATTACTCTTACCAAAAATTAGGTTTAAATATCCAAATTTCTCCATTTTAAATTAAATAAAAAATCTTAAAACGTTCAATTCAGAAATTATTTATTTTTGTCTTAGATTAAGTATTTAACTTTTTAATATTGAAACCCGATTTGAAATATTGTTTTTAGTTTCAGAGATACAAATAAATATATCCATGCATATTTTCGTACCAAAATGTTACATAGCTTGTTTACAAAAAGGTTGTTATTGTAAGGAGATATTTATATACCGGAGATAGTTATATTTTCATTTTATTTTTAAATTTTATAATAACACTTTTCGTTTTTTTGTTTTGTTTTCGCTAAAGAATATACAGTAAACACAACAAAATTGGCATAAGTAAGCATAAGAATACCCTACATTTTAAAATTAATAGTCATTATTTATTTTTCAACCTGTATTTGAACAGCAGCATTTAAACAAACTATTACAAAAAATTTGTTCATATTCTAATAATTATTACAAAATATAAATCAAACCGCACATTAAAATCACTGCTTAATATACCTCTTAACCCTTTGACGACCGCTCCTGAACCGCTGGAAAATTCGTTAATCCGACAACGGATTCGTGTTAAGCGACTACAAATCACTAATCAAAAGTGTCGCAAAAAACAATTTTTTTACCCGAAAAAGTGTGAAAAATCATGGGACCTATATGTCCGAATGGTCGTCTACGGTTAAAATGTATACCACTATTTTCTCTCGTTGACAGTATGCGAACGAAAAGTTTCAGGTTGAATTTTGATTTACTTCATGAGAACTCATTGTTTTTAATCTGTTTTGAAAGTTAACCAATGAAAGTTTAAAAAATAACCTTTGTAATGATGGCACTTTGACCTCTATATGACTCTATATCTATATATATGATTGGTTTAGGAGATACTCCCAAAATATTTAAAAAGATTGTTAAAAAACCCCAAAAATGTATGAAAAATGGCGTAATGTATGACATCCAATGAAAGGTTGAAAAATAACCTTTCCAATGGTGGTACTTTGACCTCTTTACGACTATTAAAAATATCACAAAATAGGTTAAATTTTCCAAAAAATCGGATCCTTCATTTGATGCAAAACAAAACTCCGTAACAAAAAAATTGTTGGGATTTTTTAACGAATTTTTGGCCTATTTTGGAAATATCTTCTGGACCAATAGTCGTAGAGTGCCCAAAGTACCACTATTAGAAAGAAAATTACACTTTTGAGTTTGTGTTTTATTTCAGTATTACTACGATCACGATTACAAATCAAAGACCGAATTCTACTTGCGTCTTTTCTGCGATCGGTTTGATTTGAATGTGCACAATCAGTGGCGGATCTAGGATTCAACAGAGGGGGGAAGGACTGAGCTTTATACAGTTTTATAGTCCAATGGGGAGACTGAAACGGCTTTAGCGCTCAATTCAATTTTTTTCCCACACAAAAATTCTTCAAGGGAGATGGTGGCCTTTTCAACCCGTATGTAAATTCGCCGCTGTGCACTGTGGTTACAACAAAATTTCTACTTCGAATAATGATTCATTTTCTGTATCTGCATTGGAAGTCCGCGGGCTTCACCAACCGTGAAGTTATAAGGTACCTAAGAGATTCAAACTTGCGGATATCACTTCCCTGTCCGATAATTCTGCAAAAGTGAAACGTAAGGATGTATTTTCTGCTCAAAACAACACAAAGGCCATCGAACAAATACTATTTGTGCCTTTTGCAAAAAACCATTTTGCTTCGCCAATGATAGAAATAACTTCAAATTTCATCATAAGAAAATGAAAATTCAATGCATTGACCAAAAATGCAAACAAATTTATTTGTATTTCAAATAAATCAACTTTTCAACAAAATTAAATATGTCTTAGATTTTTACCGTTGACGACCATTGGGACATATAGGTCCCGTCAGATTTGGTGGTCGCGTGGATAGCCCAAGTGAACTATCTTTTTTTGCTATTTTTTGTTAAAAAGTGGAAGGCTGCCCGCAACTTTCCCAAAAATTTGTTACCTATAGCTCCTCCTACTCTCTGTGGGAGTCTGCTCTCCAAACGCTTCGTTAATTAGTGGAAAGTATGATTTTCAGACCATTTTTCAAAATGCAATAACTCCAAAAATAAGCTGAAAGACTAATACACATATAACAAATTAAAGAGATGTTTTTGTTGTTGTTTTTTTAATTTGCTGTCAAAATTTTCAAATTTTTGCAAAAATATTTAAAATGTTTGTTCTTTTGTAGTTTTTTTTCAGCTAAATTTGAGACATATTACAGTCATTTATACAATATTTTGCTTGAAATATAATAAAAAATTAAAAGAATTGGGCTAAAATTGCGCTAACAGCACTTTTTTTCTTAGCAAGATGCGCAAAATAGAAATTTCCATTAATTAGAGGAAAATATGATTTTTAGACCATTTTTCAAAATGCGATAACTCCAAGAATCGGTTGAAAACGGTTATCAAATTTTTGAATCTGAAAGATAAATACATGTATAACAATATCTATGTTTGAAAATGAAAGAGATGTTTTGCAAAATTTTTTGAAAATATTTAAAAAATTTTTATTTTTTTGGAAATTTTTCATTTTATTTTCTTAAGCTTAATTGAAAACATATTAAAAGTCGTTTATTTATACAATATTTTTCTTGAAATAAAATCAAAAATCAAATGAATTCGGCTAAAATTGCGCTTACAGCAATTTTTTCTTTGCAAGATGTGCAAAATCAAATATTCCACTACAATAAAAATACATAAAAATGGTTGACTTTAAAGGGGTATAGTGTCTACAAAAATTTTTAAATTGCAACAAAAATTTGGATTCTTCTTAGTGAAAGTATTATCTAAAAAACGGTACCAATATTGTTAGGTTCTGTTACAACAAAAATCTTAATTTATTCCTATGGGACAAAGTACTGTGCTACCTCCCATTCAAAGTGACTTTATAAAAACATAATATATAATATATGGACTTGAAATTTTGGGTATAAGCTTTGATATATAACATATATTCTGAGTATGAAATTCAACCCAATCGAATGATAATCACGCCAACCTCCCAAGCAAAGTAACTTTATCAAAGAGAATCTCTTTAAATTTACATGGGCCTTGATATTTAATATGCACTTTTAGTATGAAATTCAACGAAATCGGGTGAAAACCACGCCTACAAAGTGACTTTATCAAAAAACAAAAGCGAATATTTTCTGTTAAAACTGTGACGTAAATATTTTTAAAAAATAAAAAATAAATAACTGGCCATTTCAGCCCTTGAAAGGACTTTGACCTAGCTTCTTATGATCAATTGTGTTGTGCGTGTTATTAAGTTTGTACACAATTGACCGAGAACCGGACCTACATGCTTAACGCCGACTCCGAACGGCGATGAACGGAATGTTCTCATTCTCAAGAAGCTTTACATGGCAATTTGGTTACTCTCTGAGGTTTGCCATTGTCTGCAGAGAGGTGGCGGCCGTACAGAAAAATTATTTTAATTCAAATAATTTTCTGTCGCTGCTAGGGTTCGAACCTGGGTCTCCAAAGTTCTTTGACATAGCGGCCACGCACTTTAACCAACTACGCCACGGACGCCACACGTAAATATTTTTACATATACTAAATATTTTATGTACTTTGGTTCGGCCGTGGGGGTATTTTAATTTCGGCCCAGTCGAAGATCATTTCTTAGTAGTTTTTTCTTAATTTTTGCTTTTCTTTGCATTAGGTGCATTTCGATTACATCAAGGGGCTCTCTGAGAGGCCACTTAACACTATTAGTTCTGATGTGACAACATTACATTTTACCGCGCAGGTTCCTGAAAAACTCGAAAAAGAAATTTTTTCAAAATGTATAGCGTGGCATGGAATTGCTACTCTGTGTTATGATAAAAATAATGGTTAAACAGTAAAGGTTACTCATGACAAAATAAAATCAAAATAAAATACGTCTTCGGGACGCGGATGCAGCTGCTTAAGCAACGTAACTTCAAGTTTGTTACAAATAAAAACAAAATTAAATACGTCTTCGGCACGCGGATAGAGCTACTTAAGCAACGAAACTTCAAAGTTGTTACATGACATTTTAATAAGCTATATATACTATGGTACAAATTACCACACGGCTGGTTCCTATTCCTTACAGTAAAACTATACAAAAAATTTATGACGTCATATAAAGCGTAAGACAGCCGCTCCAAGATTGAAAATGCAGCTATCAAGCAACGACGTTCCATCGAATTATTACGCGATGAGTATATGCGCTACGGTTTATTTTTAAAAACGCAAATGAAGATATTGTCTCACGCCAAAATCAAATATAAACTAATAAATTTTGGCGTCTTCAGGTCGCGGTGTCGTGGCTCCAAAAATGTTTGTTTCATTTTCGTTACGAGGTCAAATAACCATTTTTTGCTGTCCTAAAAAAAATCGTAACATTTTTATTCACCGAGTTATAACTCCATGCAACAATATTGCGTTTTAGTTGCATAAGCTGCTACTTCCGCGACTTGACATCAGAATTTATTTTTTAGTTTTTGTCGTAAGGGTAGATATATGTAACACCAGAGATATGAAGAAATATGTCAATGCGAGACCCCTACGTTCGGTAAAAAAAAACTAAATTTTTTTCGTAATTGACTTGCAAAAATGCGTCATATTCGCTGGTATACGGTGTGCTTTTTTTTTGCATAGGATGTTGTACGGTCTAAGGTACAACGATCATTTTAATTGTACATTTATCAGTAATACGAGTAATAAATCAACGAGTAATAATTCGATGCTACGCCGTTGCATGATAACTCTATTCTTGATCTTGGAGCGGCTCTCGCCGCAGCTTCATGACGTCATGAATTTGTTGTGAAATTATGTCATTAGGGCAGTGTCGGCCGACGCCTACGCACGCGTGCTTCGTGAAACTTCGTATTTTTACACCGACATAAAACTGGCTGTCGTGCTTTTACACCGACGCTGCCGAGTATTCGTAGCAAGAGCGTTCAGTCGATGTCAGAGATAAAGAGATTGGAAACTTCGGCAAAAAGGAGATAGCCATATGCTAAAATGCAGTCAATACTAATGCAAATGTTATAAATGTGTTAGTAAAATTTCATGACAAACTCACCCCTCTCGATGGATTCTCGATGAATTCACCCCTCAGGATGGACATGAGCGCTGGTGAATATCTCACTTTCGACAGCTAAGCCACCACTTTACACATAGGGAAAAGCTAGCCTACAATGTTTGTTCAAACAAATTCATGCATTTAAAAATTAGAACAGAGTTTTTAAAACAAAGATATAGTTGTTCTTGAAAGAAATTGAATTATGTTTTTCTGTTAACAACAGCACTTGTAAATAGAACAATTTTTTTCATTTTAAATTCAATTTTTTTCTATCAAAAATATTTTTGTCTGTTATCAAAGTAACTCTACAAATAAGATAGACAAAACTAACATTTTTATGTTAACAAAAGTTCTTTATCGACTATTATTAACAATATTCTTGCTCAGCTAAAAACAATTTTCTTTTCAATATGGAAGACTTTTTTGGGTGTAATACCTATTTTTGACAAATATGAGGTGAACTCACATACACAATACGTGATTGCAAAAAAAACTGAAGAACAAGCATTTTTATCTGTCAAAATCAACAGAATTCACAATAGAAACGAAGTTTCCCATCTCATTATCTCTGGTCGATGTTTCGCTTTTGGCTAGTTAAGACCACGCTTCTAAGTGCGCAATTTATTACGTAATTTTAAAAGCTTACACGTAAAAAAAATGTTCAACCAAATGTGGGAATTAGCATATTTTTTCTTTAAAAATTGTTTTGGGGAAGCGAAAACTTAATTTGTCAGAAGAAAGTAGGGTGCGCTACCAGTGCGTTTTTTTATTTTGAAGTAATATACAATATAAATAATATTAGTACTATTAGGAGTCTGTAAAATGTTATTAGTAAAAGATTACTTTCAAAATAAATATGTAATATTGATATTAATAACAAATATATGCATATTGATATTAATTATATAATATTAATATTAATGTTATTATTAATTATTATAAATTATTATTAATTATTATTAATTATTATTAATAACGCGGCCCCTAGACAATAAATAATATTACACATTATTTACCTTGTAAGAAATTTCATTAATTTCAATTCACTTTCATATACCTGCATTCAAAAAATTTCTTTAAGCCTCCTGTGAAATAAAATTTTCACAGTGTAAGCCAAAGAAAGATTCATTGCTCTCACTTGGGCGCAGACTACTACAAAACTGAAAGAACTGTGTATGTATTTTTTTGGCCGACACTGCATTAGGGTAAAGAAGCAGCCTTTACTGGCGCTTAATATTTTATTTGCCATAGCACCTATACATAGCGCGTTATAATTCCATATAACAAATTCGCAATTTTATTGCTCAGGTACCTCCCTAAGCGTTCCGTATAATAAAGTAACCTTTATTGTCATATTATTAATTTTATCATAGCATCTAAAGTTAGCGAGTAAAAATTCCATGCAACGGCGATAAACTTTGAAAAAATGGCATTTCCAACTTTTTTGGAAACCTGCGAAGTAAAACGTCACGTTGTCACGTCAAAAAATATTGTAAGGAAACTGTAAATTTTGCATAAATCATTCCGCATTACTCCGAATAAAATGAAAAAAAAAAAATTAAAAATCATTCCTAAAGATCTTCACTTGCACTTAATATAACTTTTAATTCTCAAACACTGGCGGTGACGGCCGTGGCACAGTGGGTACAGTGCGTGGCCCATACGCCAGAGAACCCTGTCTCAATTTCCACCTGACACAGAAAGTTTTTTCAATTGAATTAATTTTTCTGTTCGGTCGTCACCTCTCTTCAGACAATGGCAAACCTAAGAGAGTAAATAATGCCATGTAAAGCTCCTTGAAAACATGCACATTAGCCGTTCGGAGTCGGCAAAAAACTAGAAGGTCTAGTTCTCATTTAATAACACGCACAACACAATTTGATCGTAAGGAGTTCTTGTGTTCTTGTGCACCTTAAGTTCTTTCAAGGGCTGAAATGGCCAGTTTATTATTGGAACATGGAACAACTAGCATGAAGAATGTTTAAAGGAGCAGAACTCTGAAATGGGTTGACCGATTTTAATATTTCTTTTTCTAAACTGTTCTACTGATCTTAACTTAGGTGCCTGCGAAGCCCAAATTTGGAAATTCTGTTTAGTTTAGAAATTTATTGGAAAAAATATTTCCATATCTTTCTTTGTTGATACATATTCGCTTAATTCAGTTTGCTGCTTGCATGCTTCTGTATGTATACGTCGTTCGCTTCGCTCGCTCGCTATAAATAACCGAACAGCATGGAACAACAACAACAACAAAAACATTAAAGCAAATGTTCGCTGCAACAGCTGTTTATTACTAACTAAAATAAATAACTGCTATGCTGAAGTTTGTAAATGGATGCAAATACATTCAAATTAAATTGTTTAATGTTTTTACTTTCATGTGTTGGTAAACCCTGTAAAATAAAAGAAATTTGCAATTTTTTTTTAATTTTTTACTATTTGGTGACTGGTAGGCTTATTAGCTTTCATTGCTTCCCCTAAGAATGTGCTGATTTTAACACCAACTCATCAAACCATTATCAGATTCTATCAATTCATGACTATAACTTATGGTGTTTTCGCTTCTACCAAAAAATGTTACCTTTTCATTGCCCTCTTCTTTTTTCGTGTTCGATTGTTAAATTAGTGCAAACGGGTGAAAAAATCTGTGTTCGTTTCTTAAAATATTACATTTATATAGGGCAAAAAAGGCACATTTCTTGCCCTGCAAAACTTTTTGAGGGGAGAATGTTGCCCTGAAAATTAGCTGATTGCTTTAAACGAAAATATTATGAAATGCGTGTGTTAGACAAGGTTAAATATATGCATTCATAATTTGACACTTAAATAATATTTTTAATAAAGCAAATTTTTTATTTTTGGCGCACACAAATATATCAGCTGATTGAGTAAGCATGGTAGTGTTTTGTGTTCAAAACCTGCACTTTTTGAGGGTTGAGTGCAACACTTGAAAAATATTGCACTGTGGTAGGGCAACATTTTTTTGTAGAAACGAAAACACCAATAGATTTAAATTCAAATAATTAACAGAAAAAAACCAATAAATGTTATAAAATCGTCTTTAGCAGTTTTAATAAAATTATTTTTTTCGACAATATTTGAAAATAATTCTAAGCCTCCATTCCTATCCATGTTGCGATCAATATCACGATATTCTAATTTGTAGGTCCTAGGATCTAGGATATTGTGATATTGATCGAGACATGGATTGAAATATAGACTTAGAAATGTTTTTAAATATTGTCAACATTTAGTTCATTAAAACTGCACTAGACGGTTTTGTATATTCAGAAGCATCAAGAGGGAGCACTCAGCATTTGAATAGAGATGAAAGTCGAGTCTTGGTTTTTGTTCACATTGCTTTAAACAACAATTTAACACAACAATTAGCAATACTAAATTAAATAAGGAAAGTGTTCGTAATGAACCAGATTATGAGGCAAATTGGATAGAACAACAAACTTTCAGGGAATGTTTATTAAGAGTATCATTAGAAGAACTGTCTACAAATCAAATTTTTAATCAACAATCAGCGTTCATCTTTTTTTTACACTGGACCCCCGGTAATCCGGCCCTTGACTAATTCGGCACCCCCTATAATCCAATATGTCCATTATTATTGAATATTTTTTTGACAATCTTCGCTAATGTAGATAATACATTATTGAACAGGTTACTTACTTGTACTTGTATTGATTTTATTCATAATTTTTGATTATTTTAGTATGTACATTTATTTGTACACAATTATTTCTTAATGTAAAGCTATTATTTTTTGTAAGTTCTATAGCATTAATAACGTCAATTTTATAATAAAACGTAAGCTTTTTATTGTATTGTTTAATTTACTTAATTTGACACACATAATGGAGTATGATTTGTACATCAGAGTATAACATACATAACCTTATCATTTTTTTTAAGCTTTGAACCAAGGTTTTTAGGTGTAATACCTATTCAGTCAAGTCTGCTTTGGTTCGAAATGGGGTCGTAGATTAGTGTGAGCGAAGGGGCAATTAATTCAATTCAATTCAATTCAAGTAATAAGGCAATCTCATCCACAAACTACGACTCCAAGTCGTAAATATTGATGAGTTTTCAATTTCAGCTGATTACTTAATGAAAGAGAATTGAAAACGCGAAAGGTCAAAGCGTAGGATCATGGCCTAGCTGGGATTCGAACCCGGGACCTCTGGGGTGGCAGTTCATCACGTTTGACGCACATTTACCGCATTTGTGACATCAATGTTACTTTGTGTCCAAATTGTATGTAAACGGTAAACTTCCGGTACATTTTTAGACACATTTTTGAAAATTTTTAACGTGAATAATCACAAAAAGCGCTGAAATTGAAGAATACAACATTAAGAAGCTGAAAAATGTTGGCAATGCTGTGACAATCATCAATGCTTTACACACCCATGAGCGTTGTCAGACTCCTTCGACGATGCAAGAGATTTAAGCCAAAAATTGAGACTTAAATTAATGAGTCAAAATCTTTTTCTATTAATAGGACTGTGCAATGGGCCACAGGTGAGGTTGGTTGATCAATTCAATTATTCTGGACCAAAATACAACAATTTAAATGTTCTACTTATTTCTTCCGTAGTGGTATCATTCAAAAAAGGATCAACAAATTTTACTCGCAAGAAATTTTCACTAAAACTTGCGTATGCCATTAATATTAAAAATTGCAAGGATTAATTCTCAATCAAGCAGTTTTCGATATTAGAGAAAGGGAATTTACGTTCTATTTTTTATGATAGGCTATTCCTTATGATAAGAAAATAAATAAAAAGAATGGAGTGGTTCAAAAACACCAAATACAATAAAATATTGTATTTCAACTAAAATGATCTGGTAGTTTTATTGATAAAAAGTAGAATCCTCATTTAATTGAAATAACAAAACCTATTTAATATCTTTGCTTATATAGTTTTTAGAAAAATCTATTGGAGCTAGCAACTCAACTAAATTGCCTCCACAACGTACCAATTTATGTGGCTAGCTAGCAAACGCGTAAGTGTTTGCTAAGCGACTGCTACAACCTAGTTATTATTAATTCTTAAACACTACCGTAAGCGATTAAATGTAGCGCTGGTTTTGTTAAAAGTTTTTTTTTCAATGAAAACTGAGTTAGAAAAAACTTGAATGTGTTATCAGTTTAAGTTCGCATTAAGAACTCGTTAAAATTCCCACACAAGTGCAATTAATTAACGAGTCGCCAACATCTTAAATACTCATTTGTCGGTCATAAATATTTGATGTCGCATGAAAGCTTGGCCGTTTCTTTGCCACAAATGTGCCACCCACATCCCACACATTATAGCCGCCAACATCAGCGGGGAAAACAAAATTACAACCATGAGTTACACTCGCATAAGCAACAACAACAACAACAACTTGCTCTACTTTGCTCGGTTTACATACGCTCGGAACGAATTTGGCCGTAGTTACAGTCGCCGACCACAGTTGACACCAAATATTGCAAATATTCCAACTGCAGAATAGTTTAACTTTGTCGCCAAAGTCGCAACATTGCAGTGCTGCCAAAGCTGAATGAAAAGTAAGCCTAAACACATTAAATATGTTAAAGTGTCGCGTTTTCTCAACCGCAAATACATTAGAGTTTAATTCTGGAAAAGCTTGCAGGACCTTCCGAAACAACGACCATGTTTGGGTTGCCATTCTGGGACTCTTATTCACTTGCGTATCTAACTGCAATTAGCCGAATTCGAATGTGGATACAATTTGAGCTAAGAGTTGGCTAAGTTAATATCGAAATGTGTGTTTGTGTGCGTGTGTTTTGGCTTATACTCGTATGTGTTAGGTTCAATGTCTTAAAATTCAATAGAGGCAAGAATCTACTTTAATACTATGTTATAAAATATCCTGATTAAATTCCATCTGATACAGAAAGTTTTTTCAAACGAATAAATTTTTCTGTTCGGCCGTAAACTCTCTGCAGACAATGGAGAGTAAATAATGCCATGTAAAGCTTCTTGAGAACATGCACTTTAGCCGCTCGGAGTCGTCATAAAACTAGTAGGTTCAGTTCTCGATCAATTGTGTATAAATATTTAATTGCACGCGCAACACAATTTGATCCTGAGAAGTTCGGTCAAAGTCCTTTCAAGAGCTGAAATGGCCAGTTTATTATATAATTTTATTATATTAAATATAGCTTCATCTTTAATCAAAGCACATTTGATTTTATGATGCTAATAAAACTTTTCTACAGTTGAAAAGATATCTAGTGAAAATAATTTGGATTTTTTGTGCCAACATTATTTAAATCCATTGCAAAATCCTTGCGTTCTTAACGCTCTGAAGACCACTGGGTCATCGGTGACCCTTTTGCTTTCGAGTTTTTCATGGAAAAACTTTGCAATCGATTTTCTTTTGCGAGTCATCATTTAAAAGAGAATAAAGTGACCTTCATAAAGTACTTAATTTTCAAGGATAAATTTACCCCTTTGCCTACCAGACCACCCCAAAGTCGAAAAATCTTTACTTTTTCTCCCCTTTTTCTTAGTGCAATATTTTGAGGTTTGGAGAAGCTACATTTACAAAATTTTTAGAGAAACAGCGGGCAACCTTCCACTTTCAAACAAAAAAAAAAAAAAAAATATCCACTTCGACTATCAACGCGACCACCAAATCTGACGGGACTTCTATGTCCCAATGGTCGTCGACGGTAAAAGAATATGAAATATTTAATTTTGTTGAAGTGTTGATTTAAAAAAAAAAAGAAAAATAAATGAATACGCATTTTTGATCAATGCATTGAAATTTATTTTTTTTATGATAAATTTCGAAGCAATCTCGATCATGGCGAACAAAATGGTGTTTTTGCAAAAAGCAAAAGTTATTCTTTGTGTTGTTTGGAGCAGAAAATATATCCTTACGTCCCGTTTCAATTTTGCAGAGATAATGATCGGACAAAGTAGTGATCTCCGCAAGTTTGAAGCGCTGGGGTCTCTGTCTTACAACTTCGCGAAGTGATCTTTTGCGGTCTCTTGCGGATGCAAATATAGAAAATGAATCAATATTCGACATAGAGATTTTGTTGTTACCAAAATACGTATTATGCACACTCTATGCACACTATACAAAAAATAACGAACCCGGAAACAGTTTAATTTTCATTCCAAGGGTGGTTCTTTAACCTCTCTACTACGTTTGTTTCAGAAGATATTTCGAAAATAGGTTAACATTTCGTTAAAAAAATCCAAAAAATCGAATATCTGGTCCTCTTCATTTGTAAAGGACCATCATTGGTAAGGCTATTTTTTAACTTTTCATTTGATGCCAATCATTACGTCGCACAGTGGTTGAGCCCCATACAAAAAATGTCAAAAAATAGAAGTATCCGTCGTAAATCAATAAAATTAGGCACTTGATACTCAGTTTGACAGTATCAAGATAAAAACATACATTTTTTGAAATCCGCCCACAACCACGCCTACCTCCCATATAACATAAAAATTAAAAACGCTTTATTTTTCTATGACTTATCCTATGATGAAACCACATTGTAAGAAATCTTAAATTAAAGTGTTTACTAAAAAAAAAATTTTTCCGCCATGCCCACCTTCCCCAAAACGTTTTTCACTCCACTTGTTTTTCAAATTTTAAACTTTAAGGTGATATAGCATGAGACAATTAGATACATCAATAAGACAGTGCAGTATTGCTGGTACCATAATAAACAAGATAAAGTATGTCACACTTTTGAACGAAGAGTTTGGCTTAACAAGCCAAGCCTGAAAGTATACTAAGGATAATTGCTAAAGAGCTAAGCCTTGAGACTGAGCAATTCTATATTTTTCTCAAAACGAATTTAGTTAGCTATTGTCATATCTTTTGAAAAAGCTCAAAAGAGCTCACATTCTGCTAAAAACGAAATGTACGGTTTTTTTTTCATATCCACGTTAAATATGACTTTTTTTTTTTAAAATAGAGGTAAATAAAATGCTTCAAACACGCGGAAATGTCATTTTGTTAAATAAATAAAAAAAAAACAGGAGGGTAATATCTCTTCCCGTTTTTTTGTAGTAACTTTGTAAAAATATCAACTTTTTTATTATTCAAAAATATTTTGGATTTATGCTAATTGAACAATTCTTAAACGATGTAAATTAAAAAAAATGTCAAAACCTTTCAACCTTTTTAGAGAAGTTATGTGTGCAAAAATCTATAACTTTGAACCAGTCAATATTTTTAATGCAGTTTTTATTGTAATATTTAATTCTTAAACTAACTATAATTACAATAAAAAGAATCATAAGTCTTACGATGATTTTACAGGGTGACAAAATTTTCGCTGGCTTCACTGATCAGAAAAATGGATAAAAATCGTTATTTTTCAACATTTAATTAAGTTTTTTGAATTTTTTAGGTCTATTTACTACAATAATTAAAATTATTTAAAAATAAACAAAGCCGTTTAAAAAATATTTGCTGTAGAGCATTTTGTATTTTTTAACCTTTCCCGGATAGGTACCGGATATTTGAAGTTGATGGAGAAACATTTTTGTTGCAATGTTTTTTAATTCCTCTACCAGCTGATTATTAGAGTAGATTTACACCTTGCATGCTTTCTTCCAGCTGTTTGAAAGAGCAGATTTACACGTTGCATATTTTTAGCAATTTCATAGTCGATGCACCAATCAAAGATCTAACGATTCAATTAACGGTTACAAAGCATTAAAGGTTATAAATTCAGCACGGCAAGAGTTACATCAAGAATTTTTTTTTTTTTAATTGTTTAAAATTTTACCATAGTTCAAAGTGCATCATTCCTTTTTTTCATTTTGATGAAATTTTAAAAAGTTCTGAAGCGTTTTTTCACGAAAAAATAAAATATAGTACACCAAAAAGTCCAAAAAAATTGGCAACACTTCTGATTTATGTACATTAAAATAAAGTTTGGATATTTGTCTTTCGAAATGATGACTCAAAGACTTGTCTGTTACTGACCAACTTATGATTGAAATTCAGAAATTCTCCGAAAAACCAGATTTATAGGGAAAATCCAACTAGCGCGACCTCTAAACCTTTTTCAAGAAATCTGAAAAAAATCTCAAAAATACTTTAGCCTATAAGCTTTCAAACAAAGGTTGAGCAACTATGAAATTCGAAAAAAAAGTTTCATTTGGGACACCCTAATATGTACAAGGTGGCGCAAAAGTAATCCTCCTATCAGAAAATGCTATAAATTTTGCGATTGGCCCCTAATGTCAGTTCTGTTTTGACATTTGTGTAGTAAACACATGCGAAATACAGGTTAATAAACAATGTTACGCTACACTACAATGTTAGAACGCGGAATATTGCTGACTATTTATTTGACCAATAATCGGTCGGTGACTTTGGCACAACGTGAATTTCACCGCAGTTTCCTGGCCGTCCAACGCCTACTGGTGAAACACTGCGACGTTTAGCCGCTCGCCTCGAAGAGACTGGCACAACACGAGATGCTGCCAGGCGTGGCAGACCCCGGAGTAGCCGTTCTGCAGAGAATATTGCTGCTGTAGCCGAGGATGTCATGGAAGCGCCGTCGACATCGACCAGACGACGTGCCACGCAAATGGGTATTAGTCGACGGTCTTTACAGCGAATTTTGGTACAAGATTTTAAGATGTTTCCGTACAAAGTCCAGACGGTGCATCAGCTGTTAGCTGCTGACCGCCAATCGCGTCTAACATACGCTCAAGCCATCCTTTATCACCACCAAGAGGAAGATGATTTTTCATCAAAAATAATCATGAGTGATGAGGCCCATTTCCATCTTAGCGGGTACGTAAATAAGCAAAATTTACGCTTCTGTGGCACTGAAAATCCGCGTGTAACCCACGAAGAGCCATTACACCCGCTCAAAGTCACTGTATGGTGTGCTGTTTTCGCTGGAGGAGTCATCGGACCTTTTTTCTTCGAAGACGTCGCGGGCCAAACGGTTACTGTGAATGGTGAGCGCTACAGAGCAATGATCAACGAGTTCTTTTTGCCGCAACTTGATGAATTGGGATTGGAAACATGTGGTTCCAACAGGACGGTGCAACGGCACACACTGCACGTGCCACAACCGATATGCTGAAGGATGCATTTCCCGGGCGCCTAATCTCCCGATTTGGCGATTTGCACTGGCCAGCAAGATCGCCTGATTTGACCGCTCCAGACTTCTTTTTGTGGGGCTTTTTGAAGTCATGGGTTTATGTCAACAAGCCTCAGACTCTTGCAGCTCTTAAAGACAATATCCGTCAAGAATGTGAGGACCTATCGCCGGAAGTTTTGGCCGAAGTGATGGAAAATGCCATAAAAAGGGCTCAAATGACAATCAACTGTGGCGGCGGCCATTTACATGACATCATATTCTCGACTTGATGTAAAAAAAATTAAAAGACCAAATAAAAATAATCCACAAGAAGAATCAAAGTTTTTAATTTTTTTTTTAAATTACAGCCAAAAAACATCGGAAGGTTATTTTTGCGCCACCTTGTATGTATATGAATATGTATAATTTATTATATATTAAGATTAACAAGAAGGATAACAATAATGCAAATTGATGTAATGCAGGGTAAATCGCATTTCAGCGTGACCAACCACATTTGTCTTTCACATGTTTGTTTATTTTCATATTGAATGCAACAAACAAAAAGTTATAGCATACCTATAGGCATGCCGAATATATAACTACTTGGAGTACTAACAATACTAAACAAAAAGATTTGTTAATTATTAACTGATACTGATTATATAAAAAATAAAAAGAAATGTTTATAAGGATTTTTGTAACTATATTTTTTTAATTTGAGGAAGGATAAGGTGAAACAGTTAAAGGAAATATAAAATATATACAGAAAAATCTCAAAAATCACTGTGTTTTTAGATAAAATTCCAAACTTTGTTCAAGGGACGGATCAGGCCGGCTCAAAATCATATGGCACATGAAATTATATACATCAGGGTTTCTTATGGTGTATATCATTCTGGATTCCTATGGATTCCGATTAACAAAAGCTTCCCTGAATTTGAAAATTCATAAAAAAAGAATTGGCTGTGCCGTGGACACACCCGTAGGTTTTGACGTGACGAAGTTTCTATGCATATGGGTCACATTAGGCGGTTCCCTGAGGGTTTTTGACATGCCGTCAAATTTTTTTTTTATGTTTTTCATATGCTCGAAGACCTCACCTTTGTTTTCGTTCCTTAAAATTTACCGTTGCACTAGTAGTCACAGAGTTAAAAATCCATGCAACGTTTTTTCATGGCTGTAGCATTTTTACTGCATTATGTGATTGCATCCCTGAAATCATGACAACAAAATTATTTTTGTAATTTGGTTGTGAAGCGTAATAACACATCCCTGCTGTTGTAAAACAAAATTAACTGTAGCACTCCTCCTGAGTGAGTAATAATTCCATGCAACGATATTACATTTCTGTTACATAAGCTGCTATATTCACGACCTGACGACGCCGGAAGTTTTTTTTTATTTTTGTCCTAAGGCCATGTATAAAAACTTTATTTTCCTTTTTTAAACTTTTATCGTAGGTTATATACTCATCGAGTAAAAATTCAATGCAACGCCGCTGCATGAATGTTGCGTTATCGATTTTTGAGCGGCTCTCTCAGCGTCCCCATGATGTCAGAAATTTTTTGTCTAATTTTGTTGTGAGGGTTTCCAGTAGGCCTTTATTGGCGTATCGTATTTTTAATTCTAGCACTAATACTCAGCGAGTAATAATTCCATGTAACAAATTTTCAGTTGCGTTGCTTACGTAGCTCCCACTACGTCCCTATGCCGTATTAAATTTTTTTTTTTTGTTTTTTTAATATAGTCAAAGAATTAACCTTTATGGTCATACTATTTTTTTAATCATAGCTCTTATAATCAGCGAGTAACAATTCAATGAAACGCAGATGAATTTTTAAAAAGTTCATTTTTCAACTTTTTTGGAAACTAGAGCAGTACAACGTAACTTTGTCACGTGAAAAATTCTTTTTCATTCGTAATGTTTGTAAATTTATCATAAAAGCTACGGCGATTTCGTTTAATATTTTCTATATTCTATATACTCCTTATTTAGACACAAACTAATTTCTTTTACTTCTAAACTAACATCTTTAAAAGTACTCTTTAAAAACACTTTCCCCCGAGCTGGTTTCAAAATCGAAGAAAATTTCACTTTCGACAATTTTGTAAAATTTTGAAAAAAGTTACATATTTGCATGTTTTTTTTTTAATTTTACTTATCTTTGGACAGATAACTGCTCTAAAAAGTGAACTGTGCGCCGTAGCAAATAAATAAGATATAAGATTTTTTTCAGATTTTTAACGCAGTTTTGAACTATTTTGAGAATATCTCCTAAGCCCATAGTCATATAGAGGTTAAAGTATCACAATTGCAAAAGTTATTTTTTAAACTTTCATTGGTTAACTTTAAAAATAGATTAAAAACAAGAAGTTCACATGAAGTAAATCAAAATTCGACTTTAACTTTTCGTTCGCGTACTGTCAACGAGAGAAAAAAAGTAATTTTTTCCATTCCATTGACGACCACTGGGACATACATACATATATGTAGGTCCAATGACTTTTTCCACCTTTGCAGGAAAAAAAACACTTTTTCGAGACACTTTTGTTTAGCAATTTGGGATCCCCGAACCTGTGAATTTCCCAGAAGTTCAGGAGTGGTCGTCAAAGGGTTAAGTACCTTCAAACTTTTTATTTTATTTGGCAAAAATTCTGGCAATATTAAGTCAAACTGTCTCTGACGTTACTAACTTATCGTTTTACGTAAATACTTGTTTTGGCCTACATAAAGTGTATTAAAATTTAATAAAAATTATTTATGAAAATATTTTTATTTTTCTTATTTCAAACACATATTTAATATGACTATTGTTTTTTTTCCAGTACGCTGTACAGCAAATCCAATTCGAATCTCAACAAAACAATAGTGTGCAGAAAATCCGCACATAACTCGATAGGATATAAAATAAAAACAATGGTTTCAACGCAGCTGTTGCTGGCCAACACGTCGAACACTGTACGAAATATGAGAAAAACAAAAAAAAAAAAAATCGCTGAAAGTAGCTTCCGTTGTGTGCATTAAATGAAAAAAGAAATTTATTAAAAATTTATTGAATTTCCCACGCAAGTGAGTTGATGTTGATTTTTATTTAATGCGGAGAAGAGGACATACAGGAAACAAAACAAAATAATAAAAGCAAATTAAATAAAAACAAAAAAAACCGTTAACATTTTAAAGTTAAAGAGCTGGAAAATATCGCTATTGTGGCAAAGTAACGAAATGGAAAATTGTTTGTCAGATTATGATGGCATGGCATGAAAAAACTCAAAAAATTAAATATAAAATGCAACAGTGGAGCAAAAATAATGAAAAAAACACACACAATATCAATTGAAATCAATTTAATAAATTCTGCATAACAATGGAAGCGTTTGCGTAAGTGTTATGTGTGTGTGTGTGTGTGTGTGTGCGTGTGAGTGCGAGTGTGGTTTTTAGTACACTTTCGCAATAATACGTCAGCAGCAACAAAAATAGCAAAAATATATAAAATTAAATCATGGATGCTACTCAAACTCATACAATTATGATGACCAAGTACACGGCTCAAAACTCAGGTTTAAATTTTTATCTTAACTCAATATGTTGTGGTTGAAATCAACCATTATTTTTTAATTTTAAAGTCAAATTTTTAAATCTTTCCTTGTGGAATTCTAAAGAGGTTTTCACGTCAGCCGGCAAGTAAGGGGTGCTTTTTAATTCTTTGTAGTTTTTCAATAGAGTTGACACACCGACACAATTGTTATTTAATTTTGTTCTGTAAAGATTAAAATTGAAAAAAAAAAATTGACTGTTCGGTCGTCACCTCTCTGCAGACAATGGCAAAACCTCAGATAGTAAATAATGCCATGCAAAACTTCTTGAGAACATGCACATTAGCCGTTCAAAGTCGGCATAAAACTTGTATGTCCTGTTCTCGATCAATTGTGTATAAGCATTTAATAGCACGCACAACACAATTTGATCATAGAAGCTCTGTCAAAGTTCTTTCAAGGGCTGAAATCCTCTAATATCGAACTTTTATGCGTTAAGGTTATACATTGTAATTCCAATGTATATGTTATTAATGCGTATGTTCCCCCATAAAGCGGTGCAGAAGTCTACGCAAGCCTTGCGGATTGCATAGAATATATAAGAAGTCTACTTGACTTTAATGACGACATTTTACTGTTGGGCGATTTCAATCTTCCTGACTTAAAATGGCATTCTTCCGACGATGATACATATTTTTGTGCATCAAATTCGAAGACCCGCCAAGAACATATATTTGTTGACAATATATGTTCTGACTTACAACAAGTTAGTTGTATTTATAACAGTCTTGAAAGACTTCTTGACCTGGCCTTAACTACAGACAGTAACAATGTAATTGTTAAGAGGGCCTTTCATGCTCTGACTAATGTTGATGAATACCATCCACCATTGAGCAATTGGTATAAATCGGACAGGGAGAGCATAGTAAATTCGAGTTCAATAGACAAGGTTTATGAATTCAATTTTAAAAAAGCTGACTTTTTGAAGCTAAATCATTTACTTAATTGCAACCAGAATTATATTTTGGAATACAGTCTGTGCCGTATAGCCTCAAATTTGCGAAAAACTCAGCATATCCTTGGTACACAAGGGAATTAAAAACGCTTCGCAACTATAGGAACAGAGCCTGGAAGAAATATGTCTGTAGCTTGGACCCAAATGACCTGGAAACCTACAAACGTTTGTTTCTGGAATTTGAAAATCAGTCAGCTGCACTATATCACGAGTATTTAGATAATATTAAGCTGAGAATATTGTCTGATCCAAAGAGATTCTGGGGATTCATTAATACTAAGAAGAAATCTGACGGGTTTCCTGCATCTTTTAAGACCCAACATTGATTTACAGACGATTCTGTCATAATAAGTGGCCTATTTGCCAATCTTTTTAAAGAATCATTTTGTTCAGATTCTTTTCATCCAGATATGGAGTATTTTGAATATATGAATTCTACACCCAGAGTATCTTTGGACTCTTTATCCTTTACCTCAGAGGATATTTTAAAATATATTGGTTCGATCGATGAAGATTTTAGCGCTGGACCTGATGGAATTCCTGCCGCAGTGTTAACTCAATGCGGTTAAATTTTGTGTCAACCACTCTCTTTGTTATTTAATAAATCTATAAACGAAAGTTATTTTCCACTGTTTTGGAAAAAATCATTTATCAGTCCTATTTATAAGAAAGGTTGCAGGAATGATGTAAATAACTACAGGCCCATTGCTAAGCTGTCATCGATTCCAAAACTTTTTGAGCGAATCGTGTATGAGCGAGTAAAAACTCACTGCCGTGAAGTCATAACAACTCGTCAGCATGGTTTTGTAAATGGCAGATCTACGGTATCTAATCTACTCGATTTTACAACGTTTTGTTTAAACACCACTGAATCTGGTTGCCAGGTCGACTGCATCTACACTGATTTCAGCAAAGCATTTGACAAGCTACCACACAATTTAATTCTATTTAAACATAAATCCATTGGACTTCCACAATATTTTGTAAACTGGATTAAATCGTATTTGACAGACCGATTTTATCAAATACGATTCCGAGGGGTTTTGTCTGCTGAGTTTATTGCGTTATCTGGTGTTCCTCAAGGAAGTCACCTAGGTCCACTTCTGTTTATTTTAGCCATTAATGATGTGACCCATATAATTAAAAACTCTCATCTGCTTATTTATGCGGATGATATGAAAATATACAGAAAAATAAATTCTCAAGACAATTCAGCCCTACTCCAGTCCGATCTGAAATCTTTTGAAGTTTGGTGTTCTAAAAATAATATGTTTCTTAGGCCGTGTGCTATTCGGAAACTTTTCACTCATGGTAGGAAAGAATTTACGAGTTGAATACAATTTCTGTCTGTTGAAATAAAATTGTAATTTTTGCTGTGCCAAAAGGACAATTAAATTTTTACAACTAGAATTTTTGACGTCTTAGATTTTGGTAGTGCATTAGCACAAGAATTTAATTAACAGTTACTCAATAAATTGATCGAGCTTTCTTAGACACTCTCAAATTGAGAATGCATGCTGAGCACCAATATTTAAACAATAACAGATTGCCGTAATTCTAATGTGGTATGATGTTGTTGCAAGTTTTAACTCATTTTTGTCAATCTTTTGCCTCATTTGCAGTTGCTTCATCACCAACACCTTCACCTGACCTATACTTCGTCAGTTCTTTATATTTTTTTAAAAGTGAATTCCACTGGTATTTACAATTCACTGAGTCCTTGGATGGATCCCTCAATACTTCCCTCAAGGACTCAGCTACAATTCTTTTCAAGGGAGAACTAATTTTAAAAACATGAAATACATATAAAATAAATCTTACCTCCAACCCTCGTTGCTGTTAGCATTTTTGCCACTAAAATGTTTCTCCAATGAAATTCGCTTTTCAATAAGCATGAAGCACTCCGAATTGCTCCCTGTAAATATATTAAAATGTTAACACAAAAATTAATACAAACATTAAAGAAAAGCCAAAATCATAATACTCATATGTGACGTAGATCTTCTTTTGCCTTTTTGATGGGTTTTCCATTATTGCTTGAAACAGGTTCTTATTATTTTATTTATAAAAAAATTAAATAAGCATAACTTTATTGGTTTATAATTCCATTTGGCGTATTTTAAGCGCGAACTCACAAGTTTTTTTTTTATATTTGCTTGTGTCAAAAATTCTCCTGCGACGATTGTCAAAATTTATACTAGCCCCTGGGGCTACATGAATTTTTGACAATCATATTCACCTCACAAGTGCCAAATATTCTTCTTCAGACTGTCAAAATTTCATCATGCGAGTGAAAAGTTTCCGAATAGCACACGGCCTTAATCCAGATAAATGCCAAACTATGACCTTTTCGCGAAAAAGAAATAATTTAGTTTTTGATTATAAAATAAAAGATACTGCTTTATGTCGTGTGGATGTCGTTAAAGATCTGGGAATATGTATGGAATCTAAGCTTTTCTTTAACATTCATATTGATAACATTTGTAAAAAAGTATCTTCTATGCTTGGATTTATTAAACGCTTGGCCAAAGAATTTAATAGCATGATTACGACTACAATGTTGTATTATGCAATAGTGCGCCCTCACTTGGAGTACGCAAGTCAAGTTTGGTCTCCAAGTTACAATTTGCATGTTGATCGAATAGAGAGAATCCAAAAATGCTTTGTTCGGTTCGCCCTAAGGGGCTTAAGTGGATTTGACGTTTAAAACCTTCCTCCTTATGAGGATCGCTTAAAACTTTTAAAAATGCAATCATTGAGTGAGCGAAGGAAGTCTGCAGATATCGTCTATTTGCACCAACTCATCACCGGTGTATTCGATTCTCCAGAACTTCTTTCTCTTATAAATTTTAACTCTAATCGTAGAAGCAGTAGAAATGCTAACAATTTAATTTAATTACCATTTAGTAGAACAAATTATATGTTAACTGCTCCTTTAAACCGTATGAGTAAAGAAGTTAACGATTGTAGCTTTTTTGATGTTAACTTATCTAAAGGTCAACTCAAGAGTAGATTAAAAATTTTGTTTAATTGCATGGTTAGTCGTGTCGTCTTGTGCTGACCTTGAGCCCAACCATATTTTGGTGGGTAAATTTTTCTCACATTAACTTATTTCGAGCCACTAGTATCAATACCGTTGAATATTTCAAAGATTTTTGGACTGTGACTTTTAATGCGTTAATGAGGAGAATGTGCGAAAAAGCTGTAGTAGCTAAGCTCGATTGTTATTGCATGTAAAAGAAATGGTCTTATTTTTTCAAAAATGAGGTCGGGGCCACCCTGATGGTCAATGGACCACGCTATAGCGAAATGATTAAAGGCTGGTTGCTGCTTTGCCATAAATAATCTTGATGCGATCTGATTTCAGAAAGATCTCTAGCCACCGAAACAATAAATTTTCTGAAAAAGATGTTCGGTGAGCAAATTTTGTCACATACTGGACCCGTCGATTGGCCGCCACGATCGTGCGATTTGACACCTTTTGATTATTTCTTGTGGGATTACGTCAAGTCATTGGTGTATGCGTTTAATCAATAATTCAGAAGCTTCGTTATTAACAAAATTCGGACAGAAATACTTGAAAAAGTGACGAAAAATTGGGTCAATCGAATGTCGTATCTACGATCCTCATCTAAAATAAATTATTTTCAAACAATATCTTAGAGCCGCAAACTTTACAATAAAGCCAAAACATTACTCATTTGGTTGTGTTTCAAAAAGAAATCCCACAGCAAATTATAGAATACCCTTTATAAGAGCATTCTCAAGAAACAACAGTGTAATACGTACGAGTACGAGTATAATTTAGTATTATTTGTTACAAAACTTGTCCTCATACTTATTCTTGTTCTTATATTTGACCTTATAATTGTTCTTGTCTAAATTGTTATTGTAACCGAACTTCAAATTCATGAATTCCATTCCATTCCTTGTGCGAATCCCTTTCCTTACCCTTGTCCTACATATTTTTCCATTCTTTGTTTTGAATCTTTTCCATAGTGTGTCAAAGTGCTTATTGTATTCCTCATCCCAATCCATGTCCTCATCCTTTTTTCACTCTTTACCTCAATGTCACTAAGTGTGTCTAAGTATGCCTAAGTGTGCCTTAGTATTTCTCCTAATCTTTGTCCTAGTCCTTTTTCAAGCATTGTTTGTGAATCTTTGTCTTTATCCTTGCCTAATTCCATGCTCTAGGAAGACTAGAGACTACTCCTAATGTTATTCTTGGCCCTTATCTTTGTTCAAATCCTTACCATCATCCATTTTCTATTCTTTGTCCTTATCCATATCAAAATTCTTGTCTTTGTACTTGTCCTAATTTAAATTTTATTTTCATGTTGTATTTTTTTTTTTTTTTTTTGGCTTTTGTGTGGTACATTTACCTAATCGTCATGCAACAATTGCAATAATTGTGCACTTAGGTTACTTTCAGCAGTTCTCTTAAAGACCTCATTACGCCATTAATTTTTATTAATTTTTCGTAGCACTTTTACTCAGCGAATAACAATGCCATGCAACAATTTTGCATTTTTGTTGCATAAGATTCTATCTTCGCGACCTGACAATATCACAATTTTTTTATTTTTTTTTTTTTTTTCTCAAGGTTAAGTACAAATTCTTCTTTGTGTTATAAAGGGTGGGTTTCTAGTGGTTTCTTTTTAAATCATATGTTATTTTGACACTGACAGCTGTTTCCCGCTCGAAATCTTGACATAAAGTCAGCATCATACCTCCACGGAAAGAAATAAGTCGCTTTACGCTTGAACATATTATTGGAAATATTGGAAACTTATTTCCAAAGTGAGTGCTATACGCCCAAACAGTGCGTTATTTGAAAAGAAGTTTTGGCCGAAATGAAGCACCCATCGCGCCTACTGTACGCTAGTTTGTGCAAAAAGTTCGTGAGACTGGTATGCTAGTGGACAACACTTATGGTTCCCGTCGTCGTACCATGCGCTGAGACGAGAATATAACTATTGTAGCCGAGAGTGTGCGACTCAATCTGTGAGGCTGGAAAGAACGTTTCGGTCAACAGTGGGCGTTACAAAACCATGTTAACCGACTTTTTTTTTACTGAAATTGGAGATATGAATTTGGACGACCTCTGCTTCAAGCAGTATATGGCGCGTCATGCCACACAGCCCATGCCACAATCGATCTTTTGCGCACCAAATTCCCAAATCGTGTTATAGCTTATCAGCTGATTGACTTGAGTCGACAGTTTTTTTCGTCAATTAGTACAATATTAACCATGAATCGCTTCACACCGAAGCAAGGTGTCAAATTAGTAACGTTGTACTAAGAAAATAGTCGTTCAGTTCAACGTGTATATCGTCGAAAATATCGTAGCTAACAAGCACCATCTGGCACCACTATTCTTGGCTTGGTGTCAAATATTGCTGAGCACGGTACAGTGAAAGATCGCTTACATGCAACACCCAAGACGTCCGAATAAACTGGTTCGAGTAGTAAAAGAGAGTGTTGCCGAGTATCCACAGGTGTCGTATCGTCACCGCGCTCAGAGACAGTGAGAGCCACTTTGCGGCGCATCAGTTTTTGAAGAATAATTTGGATTTGTTTCCATTTTAAGTGAAATCGACTCAAAGAATATTGCGTACAGACCATAAGAGTGAGCGATTTTTTGATACCGGTGATTTAGTAACCGTGATTGAAAAATCACTGGTTACTACGGTGATCAAATACTATGAAAAACCGTGAAAAGTGATTGAGTTTTTTTTTTATTTGGTCATATTTGCTTTTTCGCCGTTTGCAGCGATTCATTATGTGACCAGTGATTTCTTGTTTGTACGAATTCTTTGTTCCTGTCTCTCCAGTAAGCATACCATTCGCATCTTGGCATGGGTTTTAGTGTTTCATTACATTCCATTTCAGTTCGAATATTTTCTTGAGGAAGCTTCGGTTCCAGCTGCGGAGAATTGAGAGCAATTGAGAGCAAAGGCTTACATAGCAACACAAAACGCAACAACAAAGTAAATATAGGGTGTTTTTTTAGGGGTTTGTTTTTCGAATAGAGATAAAACTGGCATTTTGTGGTCAAATCTGGCAACTCTAATGTCATTTATGTTCAATTTGGTTTGCCATTTCATCATGAACAGGTTGACAAAAGAACAACGCTTGCAAATGGGCCGAAAATGAGATTGATCTCGATGCTGATTTTCATCGCAAAATTTTGTTCAGTGATGAGGCTCATTTTTGGTTGAATGGCTACGTCAACAAGCAAAATTTCCGCATTTGGAGTGAAGAGAATCCACTTGAGATCCTTGAGACGCCATTACATCCACAAAAACTGACTGTTTGGTGTGCTCTATGGGCTGGTGGAGTCATTGGGCCATACTTCTTCCGAAATAATGCTGGAGAGTCAGTTACCGTTAATGGAGACCGGTATAGAGCCATGATAACCGACTATTTTGTTCCCGAATTGGATGGCATGAATGTGGATGAGTTGTGGTTCCAACAAGACGGCGCTACATGCCACACAGCGCACGTCACGAATCGATTTATTGAAGGAAACATTCGATGAGCGCATAATTTCGCGGAATGGACCTGTCAATTGGCCACCAAGATCGTGTGATTTGACACCATTGGATTATTTTCTTTGGGGATATGTGAAGTCGCTCGTCTACGCCAACAAACCAGAAAAATTAGGGGACTTGGAGGCCAACATTCGTGGCGTTATTGCCGACATACGGCCCCATATGCTCGAAAAAGTGGTTGAAAATTGGACCTGTAGAATTGGCTTTATTCGAGCCAGCCGCGGCGGCCACATGCCCGAAATCATATTTAAACATTAATGGCATAAAATTATCCTTCCAATAAAGCCAAATTGATGGACATTAAAACGATTTTCTTGTGTTTTATCTCTATTCGAAAACAAACCCCTAAAAAAAACACCCTATACAAAAGACATACACACCCAATAAACATTAACCTTGGAGATTGGCTTGACCTTAAGTGCAGCTCCAGTTCGTTTCTCCAATCTCCAGTGCTGGATCTCCACTTGACCTCCACTTGAGATCCAAGCTATTCTCCAGGGAAATGGACCTTCGATCTCCAACTGAGATAAGGCTGGATCTCCACTTGATCTCCAAAGCGATCTCCAACCCAAAATGAAAAAAGAAATAGTATTTTAAAATAAAGCTTTTCCAATTATTTTTTTATTTCAATCATTGAAAATAATTTTAAATCTATTTTTTCATTACATTCCATTTATTTTGAGCTGTATCCATTTTCTCTGTGCCCATTGCTCCTCATCTGAAGTTGCCACAAGTTCAAAGTGCAATGAAGCTGCTCGGGCAACAGTTGACGTTCCTGGCACATCTACCGCTCCTATCACATCCCTCTCTGCAAGCAATGTAGCTCCTTCTGCAACAGTAGAAGGTCTAGGTGCTTCTCTGCTCTCCCTGCACCTGCATAACTATCTGATAGCAAATCTACAATTTGCTGCACTTCGTGCTTTATTCTCTTTTTTGGCCGATTAACAAAGGTTCACAAATTAACAAAAAACACAATAACCAAAACATCCTAGTGTTGCCACATATAAAAACAAATTATTTTTTGACACTTCAACAGTATTGTCACTCATGGTATAATAATACATGGTAGCATTGACAACTGCTTATTTTCTCTTCAACAGGAAAACATAAACTGTCAAAAACAGCTTTTTGTGGAAATACATCAGCAGCTGCTGTGGTTGTTGTTTTTTTTCACTTCAACGTTTTCAACATTGCTTGTGTTTTCAATGGCGGATTGTGAGCGCTCTCTTTTTGAGTATATTTTTTGACAGTATATGATTTCCCAAGCAACTGTCAATGCTACCTTGTATTATTATACCATGATTGTCACTGAAAACTAACACATCTTAAGCCAATTTCCAGTTCCACTCAAGATGTTGGAGTTGGCTTGGAGAAATGAGTTGGAGATCTTGGAGAAAAAAAATTTTCTGGTTTGTTAGGCAGAAACAAGACAAAAGTTTTAAATGTATTGGTGCCCATTCCCGCTCATAACTACATGAATATGTATTTGCTAAATTCTTAAATAAAATGATTACGGTCACCATTTAAAACCATAAAAACAAAGCCTCACTCGTCTTGCCCTGCAAAAGTTTATGAGGGGAGAATATTGCCCTGAAAATCAGCTGATTGCTTTAAACGAAAATATTATGAAAGGCGTGTGTTAGACAAGGATAAATATATGCATTCATAATTTGACACTTAATAATATTTTTAATATGGCAATTTTTTTATTTTTGATTGAGTAAGCAGGGCAGTGTTTTGTGCTCAAATCCTGCACTTTTTCAGGGTTGAGTGCAACACTTGAAAAATGTTGCACTGTGATAGGGACAATTCTGTGTTTGTTTGTAGAAACGAAAACACCATAAGACTCAGCCCCTCTATTAAGCGGACACCTCTACTAGGCGGACAAAACTGGGCTGACGGTGAGTGTCCGCCCAAGAGAAGTTTCACTGTAGAAACAAATTCAGTCTTAACGTGCTTTGAGAATTTTTTCTTGTTTATTTTTTTTTTTTTTTTTTGCTACAATGAGCAAAAGCAATAATGAGGACAATTCTGTGTTTGTTTTAAAAAAAAAATCATTGCCCCACCAATGTATTTTTTTGCTCATGTCTGATTTAAAAGAACGGTGATTGTGAAATCACGTTCACTAAGAACGACGTTCCTAAAAAATTACCGGATCTCTCATCTCTATAGATCAGTGGGGCGCAAGAAATTTCAAGCGCGGGCCAATACGACCTCGCTTTACGCAACACTCGATTATCGCAATACTCAAAAATTTATATTGTTGGTTCAGTAAACGCAACTTAAGAAAAAAAAATGCACAATTATCGCAACTTCCATTTGCGTAAACTTAAATAAACTTTTATATTATTTACTTTCAGTTCTTCTTTTCTTGTAAAGTACATTTTTGATGTACGAAAAATCTCTTAAAACAATATTTAAGGAAACAAAGTGCATATCTTAATACATAAAACCACAACATCTAGGATTCAGAGCCATAAAGCTTTATGTTTAGAAGTTTAATTGCGTTTCTTCAACATTAACTACGTCAACTGGCCGAATTTCTATTAGTTGTATTGAACTAGGTCGTACTGTAGTTGCTTTTTTCTCCACACAAACATTTTTGACTCTACACTAATATTTCGGGTGTAGAATTATATCCAAGAAATTTTCGTTTCTACAGCATACTAGGCTTTATTCATAAACATTTTTTCATTTTCTGCTTATGATTGTAAGGTTTGTGTCTGAACTATAGAAAATCTCTACAAAAATTAAGAATTCCTATGGATTTACAATGGCCGCCGCATAAAAAAATGCTGCAAAGGGCGCATATGGAGCATGTCTTTGATATTAAAAGAAAAGCCAAACAAAAATCATGGTTGTATTTATCATGGTTGTCGTGCGCTACTTGGTCATTCTTATTCTTGGTCATTCTTATATTATACTTCTTCACACTGGTTCTGTGATGAACACACAGATAATCGTACTGCTCTTACACATGATGTTATAATACATAAAATACAAAGCATATGAAAATTAATACAAAATTTGAAGGAGTTAAATTTTGATTTACTTATAGAATCAAAAAAATTATATGTAGCAATATGATTATTTAAATACAAATCAAAAGAAGACATATTTAATATGTTACGACCATACTTGAATTTTCTTCAATGCATGCATAAAGTATTAAAAACTTATAATAAAAGTGACAAACCTTTTCTCAAAATTTTGTGCTCCAGATTAACACCCCCGTATAACGTATTCTACGTAAAAAAAAAAACAATTACTATGCAATAAAATCACATGTCATGAAAAATAGCTCGACACACAAGTAACGGGACAATCAACTTCAGCATCGATATCATCGAGTGTGCGTTTTTATATTTTGGCTTTGTATGCATTTGTTTTTGAAAAGTTTGCTGGAAAATGTGCTGAACACTGAACGAGTGCGGTTTGTGTTGTGGTTTTTTGCAGGCGTTCAATGATTTTGGCTCATCGCAAATACAAAATTAAGATAGCAAAAAATTAAGGGTCACGCGGGCCATATGGGCCACTACGTGGGCATGTTTGCTATAGATCATCCACAACGCTTGGAACACGGCAAAACAGTCGCTCGAATGGTAGGCATTGAACCTTATTTTTTTTACCAAATTTTATGATGGCGAGGCCCATTTCACACTATCTGCTGCCGTTAACAAGCAAAAGTATCACTTTTGGGGAACGGACAATCCACACGAGATCAATGAAACACTATTTACATGATCAAAAAGTGAATGTCTGTACCGGCGTTTGCATCAAAGCCATCATTGGGCCAAACAGTCGATGGGAATCAATATCGGTAAATGTTGGCTCACAAATGTCTGCCCACAAAGATGTGGAAAAGGTATGGACAATTACTGGTTTCAAGAAATCGGTGCGCCATTTCACTGCAAATTAAACAATGCAGTTTCTGCAACGAAAATTCCCTGGACGTATGATGTCAAAAAAAGGCAACATTGACTGGCCACCCAAATCACCATATTTGACCACTCCGGACTTCTCTTTATGTTTTTATTTGAAAAGCAAAGTGTAAGCCAGCAAGCCTCAGATCATTGACGAGCTCAAGGCAAACATTCGTACCGAAATCATCGTTATACCACACCAAATACAAAAAGGGCAAAGTTTGTTTTAGCCCACTCGACAATAGTGGCGCCATTTGATTAATGTTTTACTCAAAAATTGGTCCAAATAAATTGTAAAGAACCTCAAAATAGAATAAAATTATAAAAATAATACCTTATTTACGGAAATCAGCTGTTTTTTTAAGCGAATCTTCTTACGCCTCTTTTTGTGATTTGCTTGAGTGAAATCTCAAAATCGACACTTTCCGACACCGTTTTTCTTAGAACTGATGCGATTTTTTGCTTACGTCTATTACAACAAGAAAACGTAAAAATAATAATTTCTTAACAAAATACATGTTAAACACTTTTTTTTGAGTTCTTTCTAAATGCAAAGTTTGAAAAAAATCGGAATCGTTAGGGTCCATTTTTGACCACAAGCGTCATCCGATTTTACATAGAATGACCGATATAGGTTTCGATTTTTTTTTTAAATTTAAATAACTTGTAATTAAGAATGTTTTTTCGTTTTTTTGTTTTTTGTATTTCAATCCGATGACGTTGTTACCAGTCTTTACTTTCATATATTACCTCCCACCCAGCATTTTGAATCGCGGAAGAGCAGGAAGCAAATCTTCTTCAAGAAAAATTTTTCGCCGGCGAGCTCGCTATCTTATGGCTTTCTGCTTTGGGAGAAAAAAGTTCATTGTGGCGAAATCTTCTAGAAGAGTTGAAAATGATTCTTACTTAGAAGCAGAAAATGAGTCTTCCTATTGAGCAGAAAGCGATTCTTCGATAAAATAATTAACAGATTTAAAATTATTTTAAAAATTGAAAATAAGAAAACTTAAGTAACTAAAAATATGCAAAATATAACTTATAACTTTAATATTAAAAAATTAAGGATGTTAAGGATATTTCATAAGTTAAGCTGGTAACATGGATTCACTTTCTGAGACCACTTTTCGGCGCTTATTAAGCCTGTCTCTGGCTTGTAGTTGACAACATCGCCTTTTTTATGTTATTTAATTTTTTTATTTTTTTTTTTATTTTTATAAAATATTTTAGTATGAAAATTAATTTTATTTAAAGCACTCCAACAAAGCACAAATTGTTTTAAGAACTCAAAAGCAAATGACTCAATATGAAAAGAACTAACGGAAAAATAGTTAGTTTTTTTTACTTCTGACTTCTTTTTTTTCATCGCCTAGAAGAGATACAAGCGAATCAAACGCAAAATATAAAAAAGCAAAACAACACAATGCTTAAAGTTGTTATAAAATAAACAATTACTTTTTGAAAATGCCTCAATTATATTACTTCTTCTTCACCTAGACGAAGGTGTTTTGATTTTGAAAAAAAAAAAAAAAAAAATGAATCCCCCTAAATATCTTCCAAAAGTAACGCTTTCGCTTCGGCTCGGCGAAAGGCGAACAATTTATCTTTCAAATGTTGGCTGAGCTTTTGCGAAGTGTATATTTACATAAAAACACACACACACACACACACTCCAATTTCACTCGCATCGATTTATGAATTCATTGAAATGTAAAATTGCGGAAATTAAGCGCTGATATGCCTTACAACAACAAAAACAATAACAATATTCAAATCAAAATATCATCATCAGCAACAACAACAACAACAACAACAGAAATATTGGAATAATATATGAAAAAAACACTAAATCCAAGTAATTATAACACAGTAAAAACCCATTATTATGAAATAATTTCTAAAACAAAAATCCTTAAAACAACGCCAAAAATTTAACGAATTTATACATAAGGGCCATTTTTAAATATTTAACAAAAAAAAAAAAAAAAAGAAAGAGTGGAAAAAAGTATCTTTGCATACATAGCAAATAAATTTTCATATATAAATAATAATAAGCATTATTTGATTAAAATTAAAATTTTAATGAGATTATACAATAAATTATATTTACTCACATTTATACATAAGTCAGCAACAAACCAAAATATATATTTACTTTGCAATATATATGTATATTTCTATATGTATACACACACCCTTAAACAAACATAGTATTTTAGCTATTTACATGCATATGCATTATGCATTATCATTAAGCCAAAAGCCAATGATTTATTTACCAAAGTACCATATAACGACACATACATATGTACATGCATATATAGCGTATAAATTAAAAAAATAAATTTAAGTATAAAATTTTACATTTCATGTATAACAACACACATAAAAAAAAAAAAAATAAAGAATAATAATAACAACAATATGAATCCACTGCCAATTTGTTACCTGTAGCTATGACGATAATTATGAAAATTTAATCATTGCTATTAATTGACTTTAACATAGAAAAATATTCCGAAATCGAATATCGTTTGTACTCTGACCCGTTTCTATTTACGTAATAGAATTATAATAATTTTAAATTATTACCAAAATGAAATGGTTCATATTCATTCAAATATAAATGATGATATTATATTAACCAAAAATATTGTATTGATCAAATTTTATATTGACAATTTGATGCATAATAAAATTCTTACCAAAATTAGATTTAGAGATTGTTTAATATACTTCTGACGTAAAATTATGTCATTCTAGGAGGTAAGTAGGGTGGTTTTTTGTGATCAGCAAACGATGTTTATGTGAAACTTTGAGCCTTTGGTGTGGTTAAAGTACTAATAGTAGAATAGTAGAATGTTGATTTGAGCACTTGTTGGTATATTTGATTCTCACTGGTAGACAAATTCATGTCAGAACTTTCTACCCTGTATTAATTTTACACAATTACATGAAACATTAACTTAAAATTGAATGTTTATGTTTGTTATTCGCATTATTTTTGGTTGAAATTCAGTTACCTAAAAAATAAAAAAAAAAAATAACCATTTCAGCCCTTGAAAGGACTTTGACCTAGCTTCTTATGATCAATTGTGTTGTGCGTGTTATTAAGTTTGTACACAATTGACCGAGAACCGGACCTACATGCTTAACGCCGACTCCGAACGGCGATGAACGGAGAGTTCTCGTTCTCAAAAAGCTTTACATGGCATTTTGATTACTCTCTGAGGTTTGCCATTGTCTGCAGAGAGGTGGCGGCCGTACAGAAAAATTATTTTAATTCAAATAATTTTCTGTTGCTGCTGGGGTTCGAACCTGGGTTTTCAAAGTTCTTTGACATAGCGGCCACGCACTTTAACCAACTACGCCACGGACGCCACAATTCAGTTACCTAGTTAATGCTTATATGTAACGCAAGAGGGCATAACAAGAGATAATACACGCAAAGAAATTTTCCATTTCCCGCAACTGAAAAATTCGCCAACTACACTTCGTTTGCGCGTTGTATTACAAACGAATATTCAGTTGTCAACTTAAAATATATCTTATATACAGTGAATCAAAAAAGTTTAGAAACAAAACAGTTTCTTTAAAACATTTAGTCAATTTTTACCCTTTTAATACAAAACTAAAAATTTTTTTTACATATTTAATATTTCATATACATTTTTAAGGCAACATCAAAAATTTAAACCAAGAAACAACTTTCTTGTCACTACAAATGAAAAAAGAAACAAAAAACTAAATATTTCATATCCAAAAAAGTTTAGAAACATTTGTGCTTTTGATTGAACTTTGCAGTGTTTCGTTTGAAAAAAGCTTTAAAATAACGGGATCTAAATGTCAGTAATATACGCATCAGTCACTCGCTTTTTTGTAATAAACGCAGATTATTTGTCTTTTTGTCTTAAAAATGGGGAAAAATACCGAAATCTCACTGGACGTTCGTAAATTAATTCTAAGGCTGTATTTTCAAAATAATAAAGTGCGAGATATTGGCTAAATAATCGGGAGAAGCCATTCTAGTGTTCATAAAATTGTAAATAAATATTTATACACGGGATCATTACAACCAAAACTTCGATCTGATCGGCCAAGTTCTTTAACAGCGCGCCATGAATGAGTTATTTTGTCAAAAATAAAAGCAACTCCAAACATTTCTGCTCCGAAGATTGCTGCGACACTAGAGAAATTTCATGATGTCCACTTAAATGCCCAAACAGTTCGAAATAGGCTCCATAAGGCTGGCTATCATGGTAGAGTTGCTCGAAAAAACCTTTCATAAAAAGCGAAATGCTGATAAACGCTTGGAGTTCGCAAAAAAACAATTCAACCAATCGGAACAGTTTTGGAGAACTACGGTATTCAGTGACGAGTCGAAATACAACATTTTTGGTTCAGACGGGCGTCGTATGGTGTGGAGAAAGGCAAATATGGAGTTCAATAAAGAAAACATTCAAACAACAATTAAACATGGAGGCGGTAGTGTGATGGTGTGGGGGTGTGTTTCAGCAGCTGGCTTGGGAAATTTGAAGTTCATTGAGGGAATAATAAATAAAGAACATATTTAGCCATTTTGAGAGAAAATTTGCTGCAAAGTGTGAACAAAATGGGGCTAGATGAAATCAGTTTCTTTTTCCAACAAGATAATGGCCCCAAGCACAAGTCGCGTCTTTCCAAAGTCCCACACCAGCTGCATACACCCCCACAATCTCCAGATCTCAACATAATTGAAAATGTGTGGGACCTTATTGGAAAAAGGATATCATATTACATCCAAAGAGTCGCTTAAACAAGCCATATTAGAAGAATGGAATGCAATTACCCCACATGAGCTCGAAAAACTATCTTTGGGAATGAAATATAGACTCCAAGCGATTCTTGTTGCGAAAGGCTATCAAACGAAGTACTAAAATATTAAAAATGTAGTTTTTCTTTAATTTTTTCTGTATAACTTTTAATTTGTTTCTAAACTTTTTTGGCTATGAAATAATGTTCTTTTTGTTGTTTTTATCACTTGTACGAATATTGTAATTGTTTTTGATTTCATTTTTTTGTTATTGTGCTGTGAATATATATGGAATAAAAATATATGAAAAAAATTTTTGCAACAGCTTAAAAAGTGTAAAATTTCAATGATTGTTTGAGAGAAAATGTTTTGTTTCTAAACTTCTTTGATTTACTGTATGTATACCGCAAGCTATTTCGATCATTATTATTTATAATATTAATTATATTTCCCCCTATGCCCGTCCGTCTGCTTATGGATTTCACACATCCCATGTTGCTATGTTGCTATCTCCGTCCGCATATTAATCAAATTAACAATTTGCTTATGTCGTAACAATTTGTCCAAAAAGTATCTCTGAACTATAAGCGTTGTGTTTATATAATGAAGGGGAAAAACCAACGAAGTTTTAATTTGCCTAAAACAAATTTTTCTATTGCTGCAATTTAAAAATCAGTCGCGTTTATGACAAATGAAATTAATTTCCTGCAACTTTATGACGCGTTTCTCGCAACTGCCTATTATTATGACAACTGTTAAAATGTTTGCAAATAACGATTCCAAGCACGACAAACGAAGTTCGTTTGCGACAAACTGGCAATAAAAGCTTTTTTTCTTTGCGTGTACCATTGAGCCATGGTATTAATTTTGTCGCTCCGTTTGTAACGCCCATTCGGAGGCGTGGTAGGAATAGAAATATAATATTACACGGTTCGACAGAGGTTTGCACCCATGAGAAATTAAAATATATTTTGAAAATAGACATTAAAAAAACAAATACGTGTCTCGTAATTTACCTCCAGTACGTCAGAATTTTTTTAATCGATTTTCGAAGTTTTCTGTGATGGAATGATCACATCTGACGCTTTTATATAATGAAATAAGGCTATAAAATATAATAGAGTAGACTGATTTTCATGAATGAAGGCATTTAAGAAAGGTTATTAAATTTTAGAAATTGAAAATCAGTACCATACCTTACTTTATTTTCAGTTCAACACTAAAACAAAAAAAAAAAAAAAATCAAAATTTAATTAAAGCTTTAAAATAGAAATACATTTTGTTAGGAGTAATATAATTTAATTCCAACTTGTTAAAAATTTTGGACAACTGTTTTTTCGTTTATTTTCTGCATGATGTGTGTCTCGACAAATAGACCAGAAATATTCAGTCTTTTCCTTTAAAACAATTTTCCATAGTTGATATATCTTTGTGAAAACGTTCACCATCCCGTCAATGAAGTCTCCTAGGTTTGAAGGGAAAAAGTCCATATGGTTATGTAAAAAATGAATTTTTAACGACATGTTTATTTTCATGTCACCATACGCAGAAATCATTTCCTTCACGATTTCTTCAAAATTTGCAGATCACGTCGAGCGGGGGAAATATATATTTTTAATTTTATTATCAGGGCCCTCTAAGTAAAAAAATGTAGCATATAAATTAAAAAATATGTGGGGATTTCTAACTTGGGGCCTTACTTTTTTTTTTAAAAGCGTCAGCTGTGATCATAAAAAAACCTCAACATAAAAAACTTTAAAAATCGATAAAAAAAACACTGACATGCTGGAGGAAAATGATGAGACACGTGTATTTTTTTTACGTCTATTTTCAGAATATATACGAATTTGTCATGGGTGCAACAGAAATTTTGATTTTGTCGAACCGTGTTATATGTATATGCTTGATCAGCATCACCACCCGAGTAGATATATTCATGTGTGTCTGTCTGTTATCACGATTACAACCGTAGTTTTAAAGTTATCATCACGAAATTCAATCTTTAAGTTTTAATCCAAAAAGTAAAGGTGATGTTTGAAAATGAGCCAAATCGGATGAAAACCACGCCAACCTCCCATGCAAAGTGACTATCAAAAAGGTAAAATTTCTTTTAATTCCACAAAAAATAATATATATGGAGTTGAAATATTGGAAATAAGCTTTAATATGCACTCTGATTTTGTAATTCAACGAAATCAAGTGAAAACTAAGCGTACCTCCTATACAAAGTGAGTTTGTTAAATAGCAAAAGCGAATATTTTGTTAAAACTACTTATGACGAAAATGTTTTTACAAATAAACATTTTATTGAATGCTTAAGACTTCGAATATATGTACTTTGGTTCGGCCGTGGGGGCATTTTAACTTCGGCTTAGTCGAAGATCATTTCTTACTAATTTTCTGCCTTGGTTCGAAATGGGGGTGATAGATTAGTGGGAGGGAAGGGGCAATCAAGTGAAACACATTTAGGATCGTCTAATCGTGGTGGAAAGCCGTAGAAACATTTGAATTTGTCGTAATTATTGATAGGTTTTCAAATAAAGTTGATAAGACTTGAGGAAAACAAATTGCAAATGCGAAAAGTTGAAGCGTGATTCGAACCCGTGACCTCAGGGTCGGCAACGAGAGAACGCTACCTACAAACCTTTCATTTTTCACAAACCTAAAACATTACTTTGAAAGTCTTTCAACAATTAATGTATAATTTATTACTCTATTATATGCGTGGAGGAAAGCCTTAGAAACATGTGAGTTCGAATCTAAGGCAAGTGTTGTGCCTTTACCTCAGTCAATTCAACTTATAAGGCAATCTCATCCACTAACTCCTCTACCACCAACTACAACTTTAAGCCGTTAATATTGATAAGTTTCAAATTTTAGTTGATTAGAAATGAGGAAAGAAATGCCGAAAGGTTAAATCTTAAACTGAACGCCTAAACATCAAAGAAAAAAGTACTTGTAAAACTTTTTCAAAAATATCTTTGCTACAAGGATGTGTGGGTGGTATCTTTTCCACAAGAATTTTAGTCTTTGATTTAAAGTAGATTTTTCATGGAAATCTAACAGTCTGTGTGCCTTTGCCGTAACGATTTTTTATCTTTGGGCACAATCTAACCAATCATAGTCTTTGCGACAAAGTGTATTTTCATTGGTTTTTCTCTCGATGTAGGACCATGACCTGGCCGAGATTCGAACCCGGTACCTCTGGGGTTGCAGTCTAGCACGCTACCTACTGGACTACCAAGCTGCCAAGCGACCATATGTTGGATAATTCACCGTTTCAACCTTTCACCTATTGTTGATACACACTTTAAGTATTGTGGCGATTAAAAACTACGTTTCGAATTTTTCATGTTATTATTCTTCGAATTAATTGCTCTCAGTGTTTTTTTTAAGGAAATTCTTTCAATTTAACCTGAATAACCGGGAAGAGTTTTGGAGTTCTCGGGCCTGCAAAGTAATAATCCAATTGAGGCCGTTTAAAATTTGAAGTTTTATATAATATCAGTCAGAAGTTTAATTTAAGTCAAGTTAATTTAACCCCTTTATATCCGATTTCCTTAAAAAGATGTAAAGGTAAGAGATTAAGTCATTGGTTGAACTATCAAGCTTTACATCACAACTAGCATGTCTACTAAATGCAATTGTAGTCTATGGACAATATTATTTGCGGTCTGGTTGATTTGGTTTTAAATTAAAAAAGTCTTTCTTCTTTATTTTCTATGAGAACCTTTTTCATATAGAAGCCGAAATAAAATTTTACATATTTATATCCGCTTTTTCTATTTATACCTTTTGCAACCGGAAATTCCACAGACAGATTGCCAAAATCAAATTCGCTTCCGGTGGTAATTAAAAAACAAATATTAATACACCGCATATTAACAAACTGAATTTTTAAGTGGAATAGAAATTCGATCCAATATATCTGCACATCCTATGCACATTAACTTGAACGAAACGTTATCCTAGCCAAATTACTAAATAAACAGCTCTGTGGTAAAAGGAAGATAGATTTACATAAAAAGCGTTGATTTTCTGCTTTACCAACATGTTATTCTAATGAATTTTTTGCACAATTTAACACAAACAACAGATGGCGCTGTCAGCAACTTATAACAGCGTATTCAACCCGTTGGCTAGGATATTTTTTTTTTTTTCATAGTTTATGACCGATTAGCAAATTGTTTGTTTTATAACTTCCGATTTTCTCGAAGCATACATGGAACGTAGAGTGTTGTGGATGAAGAGCACCATCATATCGTTGGAACGATAGTCAACAGCAGCTTATCCAGCTGCATATGGACCCAACATAGCCGAAAAGCCTTCATTTTCGACTCTATATCAGCAGCATCGATAGCTTTGCACTGTCCTCTTCCCACCAAAGAAAACTATTCAGCCGCATCCACTAAATCCTCACCTTATGCGAGGAACAGAAGTTCAAGTGCACGATGGAAAACAAAAGCCAACACCTCATAAAAAATTCATTCAACTCGTTTGTTTTACGGCATGTTGAATATATATTGCTTAGTCCTGCAGAGCCACTCTGACTGGATGAAGCAGCCAGCAGGACAACTATTTCGGAGTACTGAAAGCGGAGTGTAGTGTTAGCGAATGAGCGGCAAAGCAGGACACAAATTAATAAAGGGCGAGCGGAGTGCCAGCCAGGAAAATATTATTTTGGCAATAGCTTTGTTGTTCTCGTGAAACTCCGGCGTTCTGAAATTCTGAAAAAGTTTAACGAACCGAAAATTTGTGTAGATTATTTATGTATGTATGTAACATATGCATGCAAGTCTGCTTATAATATGATAAGCAAGGGTATGTTGTGATAGGTAGGTAAAATAACTCATAATGGCGGGTAAGCGATTTTCCGTAGCATTTGGGGTCTGAAAATAATTTAAGTGAATTAGTTTAAATAGATTGGAGGAATCTTTTTCTTTCTAGTCTTTTTTATTTTTTTTAATTAATAATATTATAATTCAAAAAGAAAATATTTCAATGCTTTGAATTCAGTACGAAGAAACAGAGAATAGAACAGAATAACTGAGAATAGAATTAGAATTTCTTAACCGCTAACATTTTGGATGAAAAATTGAAAAGAAATCTTGTCACATTAATATTGACGTGGCTTTTCCACAATAAATTTTCGAAAAGTGTAATTCGAGAAGTGTAATTCGGTTCATTCGAAAAGAGTAAATTTTTTTACTTTATTTGTTATCTGCTGTAAGGTAACTTTATGGAATAACCCACATTTAGGGAAAAAAGTCAAAAATAAAAAAAAATTATACAAATTTTAAAAAAAAAATTTGAAAAATGCGCAAAATTTTTTTTAAAATTTTGGATACACCCTTTTACATAAGGGACTTTTTCCCTAAATGTGGTTATTTTCCACGCAAAAGGTTGTCACCAATAATAACCAATTTGATTTTTTTTGTTTCAGATTAACCGTTCCTGACATTAAGTTGCAGCAGCGGGACAAGTCAGTTTTTTTTAGTGCTTGATTTCATCGACCTCTACCGGCTGAAGAAGTGATAAAAAAAAATTTTTTTGTTGTTATCTTGAAACATTTATAAATATGTCACAAAAAGTTTAAAATTGATGTTTAATATGATTGAAAAAAGAAATATTAAAAATATATGTTTTTTCTACCAAAAGATTGGTACTACTCTCCAGTGTTGCCAGGTATTCTGTGCGCCTTCCCCCTAAATGGAGCTTAATTTCCCCCTAAATGCATGTTTTTCCCCCTAAATATTTTTTATTTGTTTGCGTTGGTAAAAAAATGCAAAAATACTCAAATACTTAACATTTTAATGAAATTTTCAACAAGTCAATACTCAAGAATGGAATACTCATTTTTATAAATTTATTTTAAAATTATATTTATGAGGTCAGTTAAAGTATGTAACTTAAAGTTGTAGTTCAAGTAGGATTACTATTAGTATCACATGTATGACTATGTATATGTTCTGGTATTTCTATGCAAACGATATATTAATCGTTTTAAGCATTTTCAACTTCTTTGAACGCATCCAGAACTTCGTATACAAATTCGCTTTTGTATACATTTTCATTCGTAAAATTTATTAACATTTTAGCAGAAGGTTCAAAAGTTGTACAGCTTTCATTACATAATAGCATCCGCTGTTTTTATTGCCATTTTATTCCGTAATTTGTTCTTAATTATGTTGATGATTGAAAATGATCTTTCTACTGACGCGTTGGAAAAAGGCATCGAAGTTTCTAGTTTCGAGATATGTTGGAATCTCCCCTCTCCGCTGGCATCAGTATGCTCCATGATAATTGCCCAGTATTCATCTGATGAAATTTTTACGGTTTCGATTTGTTTGTTTTGGTAACGTCGTTCAAGGAAAAGCTCAGAAAATATAAGTATAATTTGTTTCCAACGTCTTGGTACATTTGATGGAGTGTATCTCACGTTCTGATGACTTTACTTCTTCAAAATGTAACATGAGATTTTCCCATTGATCTAAAATTGTATTCATTGCATTAAGTCGTGCTAACCATCTAGTGCCCGATAATTTAGCTATTTTCTTTGGAATATTTCCATTCATCGTTTTGTACAAGTCCGCGTATTTGATGTTTCTTTTCGTACTTTTAGAAAACCAAGCTGTCTTAAACAAACGTATCCAAATATTGCGGAAGAATATCACACGCTTTTTCAGCACAGAGATGCAATGAATGACATAAACATTTAATTGTAGTTAAATGAGGTACTTTTCTAGCCAGATGTGCTAATACTGAGTTTTCAGAACCGGCCATAGCATTAGCTCCATCAATTCCAATTAAATTTTCCAATTTCAAATGATCTTTTTTTAATTGTGTTATGATACTATTGGTCATGACCTCGGCAGTTCCTGACTCCATCTTTAACAAACGGTAAAATTTCGTGCAGACTTTCCTGTATTTTTTGCTAAAGTATCGTATCATGATGCACATAACTTTTGTCGTGTCGATCATAGTGCTTTCATCAACTATCAAAGAATAAACCGAGCTCCCGATGTCTTCCAACAAATCTTCAAGAAAGCAAGGCGAAAGAATGTTTAGAATGAGACCTAATGCTTAGATGTTTAGAAAAAATATTAAACTAAAAATTTATATATTCTAAGTATTATGTACTTTTTACCTGTGAATTTTGTGGGTTGTAATCTGATTTTTGATAATGTTTTAGAGCCACAATCGAGATCACTTGTGACCTCGCTGAGATGATCGACTGCATTTATTGAACAATGCTCAGCTATAAAAGTCGTGATTTTCAACTCTGCCCATTTTCTTTTTTCTCCAATCGTTGGATTAAGGAATTCCGTCATTTTTGTCGTCTTGTCGCAATCTTGCCTGTTTTTGCAGTTGCCTTCATGAGACTTCGTCTTAGCGTGATTCATAAGACTTTTTTTATGAGCTAAGACGGTTTTTGAGCAGTATACACAATACGCACGAGTAGCATCTCCAACCTGCGCTTGCAACAAACCTAAAATCATATTTTCATTATTTGCCGCCAGTCATTGACTTTACTGATTAAACACGTGTTCGCAATAATCATATTACCTTTAAACAGTGATCATTCTCCCAGGATCTAGAATATTTTTGGGTATAATTTTTGGTAGATAGAACGGGAGGCATTTTGCTTAATACTCGTCTTTCATTTATTTTTCAATCGTCTATTACGTTCAACGAAATAAATGCGTACAGCGATGCATTTAGGAAATGATCGCACATTACAAAGTTGCAAACTTTTTCATTGAATGTTAGATACCAAAATGTTCTTTTGGTACGTTTTAAATAGCATTTTTAAAAAAACGATTTAGGGTGTTTTTAAATTTTCTATCCCCCTAAATTTCTCTCTAACTTTATTTTTCTCCCTCTAAATTTCCCCCTAAACATTTTCTCCCCCTAAAATTCCCCCTAAAAGAGCTAAAAACCCCTAAATTTAGGGGGAAAACCCCTAATCTGGCAAGACTGCTACTCTCCCTTAACTGTTTTTTATTATTGTGATAAGACGATAGACCAAGCTGCTAGTGCTTTTAATATTCATTGTAAATGTAATTCATAACTAGTAAGAAATGATCTTCGACTGGGCCGAAATTAAAATAGCCCCACGATCGAACCAAAGTATACTCAAAGTCACTTTGTATGGGTGGTAGACGTGGTTTTCACCCGATTTCGTTGAATTTCATACTCAGAGCGCATATTAAATATAGAACGCAAAATTTCAAGTCCATGAATTAATTTTTGTGGAATTCTAAGACATTTTACCTTTTTAATAAAGCCATTTTGTATGGGAGCTAGGCGTGGTTTTCATCCGATTTCGCTCATTTTCGAACCTGACCTTCATATTTTAGACAAAAGCTTATATGTCGATATTCGTTATGATTGATTGAAAATTACGGCTGTAATCGTGATCACAGACAAACGGACAGACGGACAGACAGACGAAATCGACTCATTTGTTGATGCTTTTCAAGAATATATACACTTTTCTATACTTACCATGTATACCTTCGTTTTCATAGCTTTTCTCATTTCTTAGTTATGGACCAAAATATAGTCCACATGTATGGCAGCTACCACACCCATTTGCTCAATCGCGCCGAAATTTTTTCCACTTTTTCGAAATTACATACAAGACATCTACATTTAATTTTGTTACTGTAGCTTATCTGAACTCCGCCTGTTCTCACGAGCAGCCTGTCCAAAGCCAGGATAAAGGAGGATGGTCGCAGGCAACGGGTTCGCCCTATCCTGTGTAAATGTAGAGGGACTACCCAGATCTTGGAGTTGGTCGCCCAATCTGGGGAGTAGGCGGATCCGTTGACTTGATCAATGGTAGCGTATATCTACGAGGAAATAGCAATAATCCTAAAAAATTTGTTAGCACGGGGATAGTCGTTACTCTCGACAGACGTACTGTTGCAAGTCCCCACTGATACATTTCGTATGGTCTCCTGGATAGTCTTATAAGTCTTGTTAGACTTATATGGCTGGTATAAACGACGTAATCAAGAGGTGTCAGATGGGTACTCCGAGTGTGAAAAGTTTATCTTAGTAGCCTCGGAGTACCAGATTGAAAAGGTGGTAATGAGGAGGTGTCGTATTGGTGCTTTGAGTCACTGGGTGTTCATCTTGTTAGCCTTGAGCATTAGACTAATGAGGTGTATTGGAGGTGTCCCAAGGTGTGATTGATGAGGTGTATCAAGGAGTGTCATATTGAGTACTCCGAGTGTGAAAGGTTATCTGAGTAGCCTCGGAGTACAAGATTGATGAGGTGTATCAATGTGTGATGATAAGGTGTATCAATGAATGTTGATATGATGTATAGTCAAGAAGTGCTGCAGGTGGCTAAGAGTTCATCCCGGTGGTCTTGAAGTACCAGTATGAAATGGAACAAATAGTGGCGACCTTGTGTCTCACACAGTCAAATGCGATGTGGTCTACGCTGTAGCACGTCCAAGTAGAGGTGGTTTTTCTTCCGCAGTCAAGAGTGATGAATGCAAATGTATTGGTGTTGTGATAAGTGGGTGTCGAAGTAAATCCCTTTTGCCCGGGGAGACTATCGCAGGGCTGGCTCTTCGGGGAGTATCGTGCTGGCTGTGGTAGTTCAATGTCGCGAACAGGTCTGTTATCGGCGTGGAGTTGCGCTAAACAACCGGGTAGCAATGCCTTACATTGCAAGAGATGTTAGATGGGTCTCGTTTTCCACCAATAAATGTGAATGATGACCCAACTAATCATCCATAATTGGTACTGTTGCGTTCCAGCATTGGTTGCTATCCAAACAGTATATTTATCAATTTAAATATACCCTTAAGTATGATGTGCGACCGGTGTTGAAACTACTATGACAGGGCGATGGTCGCGCCTGGAGTCATGGAAGTGACGCCCAGGAGAGGTATGATGGACGTTGTATTCTTTAAGCATAGCTCAAATGTCCTGAAGATTTCAATTCCTTGAACCACGACCCCACTGCCATGGGGCAACGTAGAATTAAGCCGTATGGCAGGTGTCTACGTTACATAAGGTGTAAAATACTCGTATTCCTCCTGTAGCTTATCTGATTTCTAAGATATAGCGAAAAATGTGATTAAGTTGTATGGCAGCTGTCACGCCTACTTGTTCAGTTGCACCGAAATTTTCTCCACTTTTTGCGCAAAACGTCACTTATATACAAAACGTCTACGTTTAATTTGGTTATCGTAGCTTATCTCATTTCTAAGATATAGCGCGAAATGTGCTTCAGTTGGATGGCAGCTGCCACGTCCACTTCTCCAATCGCACCAAAATTTTCTTCAATTTTTGGAAATCACATACAAAAAATCTACGTTTGATTTTGTTATCGTAGCTTATCTAATTTCTTAAATATAGCGCAAATTATGTTTTAGTTGTATGGCAGCTGCCACGCCCCCTTGTTCAAAATTTTTGAAATAGGTTTTTTTGTATTTTCCTATACCTAAAACATCGAAAACTACCAAAAAAAAAAACGCACAAAATAATATTTTCCGTCTAACTTGTACCAATCGCATCACTGTGGATCGCGGAGATTGGAACTTATGCAACAGAAATAAAATATTGTTGCATGGAATTATTACTCGCTGAGGAGTAGTGCTAGGAAAAATCTAATTTTATGACAGTAAAAAACGGTTCCTTATATTAAAAACGAAAATGAAAAATAAAATTTTGTAGCCACGACACCACGTTGGCAACCACTGAGTGCAGTAGAAATGCAACAACAACAAAAAACGTTGCAAGGAATTTTAACTTCGAAAGTTAAAGACCGATACTGAAAAATTCATGTTACGACAGTAAAACTGAGGCTTCTGCCAAATGATAAACATAAAACAAAAATAAATGGTTTCATGAGGCCTTGTAGAGAACCGTTTAAAGTAATATAAATGCACCATCGTTACATGAATATATTGCTTGACATAACTGTGTTACATAAAAGCAAAAATAAAATATTAAATAAATATCAAAATTTATAAAAATTGTTTTGAAGTATTTGTTTATTATAATTACATATTCTTATAATTATTATAAGAATTTGGATATGGATAAGGAAAAAGATTGGACAAAACCTACGGGTGTGTTCATAACTTCTTTTTTTTTGTAAAAAATGAGCTTAAGATCAAATATCATTGTGGCTTGAATAAAAAAACCATTTTTGAGACCATATTTTTTTTAACATATTGATTAAGGTGGTAAAGGCATTCATGAAAATACCAATATGATTCAGGACAACCTCTAAATATGTTCCATTACTCGAAAAAGTAGTGAATCTCAGATATGAGTTCGATCGAAGAAGATTTTTACGTGCCATAATAAGCTTTTGTTGGTCAGAGGGAATTTTTTAATATGGGGAAAAAAACTCTTTAAAAAAAATTCCAAAAACGGTATACATCTTGCTTTTCTATTAATTTTTCGTAAAACTTAGTTAACAAGCATGAAAATTTTACAAAAACTACCAGAGTTGTGACTTATCACTTTTCGAAAAAAAATATTTTTTTTTTCTTTATAAAAATCGCAAAATTCCAAACATAAAAGAACTTCAATGAAATGCAATGGTCATATTTTGTGAAATTATGAATAATATGGACAAAAAAAAAAAATACGATTACGTTAAAGAATATCTCCGTTATTAAATTTCTTGTATTTAAGAAGAAAAAGATGGTAAAATATCTCCGATATACCATTGAGCATGAGTCTTGAATATCCTTACCTACCACCAGTTAACTCTTTTGAAACCCCCGTAATAGATTCTAATATAGTTATGCATTACCTTCGACAAGTTAAATCTTCTTTTACGACTGGTCCTGACGAAATCCCGAGCTGCATTTTAAAACATTGTTCTATTAGTTTGTGTTCTCCCCTATCAAAAATATTTAACACATCCTTGCACAGTGGTCATTTTCCCTATATATGGAGAAAATCTTATATAATACCTCTTCATAAATCCGGCTCAAAAATTGATGTTTCCAATTACCGAGGTATCGCAAAACTAAGCGCAATCCCTAAGTTATTTGAGAAAATTATAACTGATCATATAACCCACGTTGTATCTTCCTCCATTTCCACCTCTCAACATGGTTTCTTAAAGGGAAAATCTACATCAACTAACCTCTTGGAGTTTACTTCGCGTGTCATCAAAGGTTTTACTTTAGGACGACAGACTGACGTTATTTATACAGACTTTAGCAAAGCTTTCGATTGTGTCAATCATTATCTTCTTCTGAAAAAGCTTCATCTAATTGGGTTTCCCGTCAAACTATTACACTGGATTAACTCGTACTTGTCGAATCGTTCTCAAAAAGTTTTATATAAGAATTCTATGTCAAAAAATATTTTGGTCACATCTGGTGTTCCGCAGGGAAGTCATCTTGGTCCGGTTTTATTTTTACTGTTTATAAATGACCTTCCTTCTGTAATAAAACACTCTAACGTCTTAATGTACGCCGATGACGTGAAACTTTTCCTAACTTACAAATCGCCTGAAGATCAACAACTCTTACAATCGGATTTAAACAGTCTAGTTGAGTGGTGTAATTTTAACCTTTTAAAATTAAACTTAAAAAAATGTAAGCAAATGACATTCTCACTTCGAATTGCTAATAGTATAAATTACACTATAAATAATACTAATTTAGAAATTGTACACAGTTTTCTTGATTTAGGTGTAATTATGGATCCTAAACTTCGTTTCAATCTTCAAGTTAATTTGGTGGTAAATAAGGCTAGAGGTGTCCTTGGTTTCATTAAAAGATGGGCTAAAGAATTCAACGATCCTTTCACTACTAAAATACTTTATACCTCTCTTGTTAGACCAATTCTTGAATATGCATCCGTAATATGGAACCCTCAATACAATGTCCACATCGATGCATTAGAATCGGTTCAAAAACAATTCTTACTTTTTGCTTTACATTATCGTTGGAACCCCAATATTATTCTTCCCCCTTATGAAACACGCCTCAAAATTATTTCCCTGCCTTCCTTAAGAAGCAGAAGAGTTATGCTCAATGTCTCTTTTTTATACAAATTACTCAGTGGTGATATAGACTCACAATACCTCCTTTCTTCATTAAACTTCAACATCCCCAGGAGCGGAGCCAGACATTTCCAGCTTTTTAAGTTGAGTCACTGCACTTCTAATTATGCCCTTCACGACCCTTTGCGATGTATGTGTAGTGATTTTAATGGCAACTTGAACTTGATAAATTTTTCTGACTCGGTGGATGTCTTAAAACGCAAAATGATATTACATTTGAATACTTAACGCATTCCTTGTGATAACAAATATAACTCGCGATAATTGTGTAGATTTTACGATTTAACAAATAAGCATCATCGAATATGATAGATACTTTAAGTTTTCGTTTTATTCAGTTTCGTTGCTTTATTTTTTCATGAAATTATTTTAGATCTTTAGTTCTTCCTTATTTGACCATGTATACCGTGTCTCTTGGCTTGGTGTGTCAGAGTTTATCTCTTTTCCATACAAGTTTGTACCTGCGTTGGCCCAAATGCATATCCAAATAATAACTTTAGCTCGGTGTTCCCTTATTTTAGTGACCCGAATATATAAATATATTGTGCCTGCACAATATATACTTGTATATCTGTGCTATGTTTGGTATTGGTTTGGTGTTTGAGAGTTGCATCTCTTTTCCACGTAGGATCTTGGGTTGGACAGTGGCCCCAAGCCGAACGACAACAATTATAAATGCGGTTATATATGGTCTAATAAATAACTTTGGATGTTGTCTTGTATTGCTTCGTATTATGAAGAATGTGCTTTTATTCGATGATGTTTATGAAGTTTACATAAGCACAAAAAATTCTCAAATTTTATTTAATTTTAATTTCCGCTGAAAGGCCAAGCAATTGTGCTTAGTGGAGGCTATTATTTGCCAACAGGTGGTAAGTTTTAGCACGTAGGTGCATTCTATCAGTCCGGCTGATCCGGGAACTTCTTAGAATGTAAATCGTGCATGCGTATGGCGCGGGTCATACGTATCTATGAAGATTTCTTACCTCCGGGCGAATCCAAAAAAAAAAAAAAAAAAAAAAAAAAGAACTTAAACTTTTCGAACAGAGCGACTTTGGATATTTTTTTAAAAAACTTCTAAAAATGTAAAAATGAAAACACATTTTTGCATAGGTACTTTAAGCAAAGTCTTGACCATTTTTGTCAGACTAAAAAAACCAAAAATGTAATACCATGGAAAGATACACAATCGAGCAACGCGTTAAAGTTATTCAACAAGCTTATTATGAAAATGGGCTTTCAAATCAAAATGCATATCGTGCACTAGGTGATTTTTTCGGTCAATTTGATTGTCCAAATGTGCGTACAATCGGAAAAATCGTGCACAAATTTGAGCAAACCGGGTCTGTAGGAGTTGTGAAAACACCAGTGTATGCCCGTGCAGCTCGTACTGCAGGAACTATTGCTGCTGTTTGCGATAGTGTGGCTGAAGAGCCGCCCACCTCAACTCGTCGTCGTGCCCAACAATTGCACCTCTCACGCTCGTCGTTGATGAACATTATGCATAAAGTCTTGCATTTACACGCTTACAAGGTGCAATTGACTCAAGAACTAAAGCTTTCAAGCGTCGTCAATGGTCAGAATGGTTTCAAGAAATGGCAACAGTGGATGATCAATTTTCGAAGAACATCATCTTCAGCGGCACATTTTCACCTCAGTGGATTCGTCAATAAGCAGAATTGCCGCATTTGGGCGAATGATAATCCAAGAGTGATTGTCGAAAAACCAATGCACCCACTAAGAGTGACTGTTTGGTGCGGTTTATGGGCTGGCGGCATCATCGGGCCGTATTTTTTCCAAAATGAGGCCGGTCAGGCAGTTACTGTGAATGGTGTTCGCTATCGCGAGATGAGAACGTACTTTTTATGGCCCGAATTGGAAGATATGGATGTGGGCGATATGTGGTTTCAACAGGACGGTGTCACTTGCCACACAGCTAACGAAACAATGGCTCTTTTACGCGACAAATTCAATGGCCGTGTTATCTCACGTGGTGGCGATGTCAATTGGCCTTCAAGATCATGTGATTTGACACCGTTGGACTTCTTTCTTTGGAGTTATTTGAAAGAAAAGGTGTACGTCGATAAGCCAGCAACAATTTAAGAGCTAAAGGACGAGATTATTCGGCACATTAACGGCATAGAACTTCACTTATGCCTCAGCGTCATCGAAAATTTGGACCATCGGGTGGAGGTGTGCCGCCGAGGTCGCGGCGGCTATTTCGCCGATATTTTGTTCCATATACACTACAAAAAAAAAAAATAGTTATTTTTGTAACTATTGCAATAGTTATTTCATAAAATTCATTGAAATTTGTGGATTGACTATTTTTCAATAAAAATTGGTTGAAAATAGTTAAGAAATAGTTATAAAATAGTAGAAAGTAGTAATTTCACGCGTTAACTATAAAATATAGTTAGATATGATTATTGCGTATGGTTAAGCTACAATAAAAATAGTTAGTATACACAATTTGCAAGATAACAATATAATAGTCGATGTTGACTATTGAATAATAACATTTAACTTTATAGTAGTCAAAATATATATAAATTATTTTAATAACTATTATACTTGTTACAAACCATAACGGAATAGTCGAATATGACTACTGCATAGTTATTTAATAACGTACGGAAATATGTGAACAGGATGAAACACGTTCCTTTCAACAAAAATTCGATCATTGAGCATGGAGTGTTGGTAGCGAGTAGTTCTTTTTCGTGTTGTGTATGTTAACAGTGGTAAATTAATATAAACTAAAATATCTACAATGAGTAATGAATTTATTAATGTCATTGATTGTCCAAGTGATGCTATAGAAAGTAAACAATTTGTTGTGGAAAATATAGATAGACAGCAGGTGCAAATAACAGTCGTTAATTTGGAGCTTACAAACCAATCTCAAGATATTCTTCAAACTACAAATGCAGAGGACACAAACTTCGACCAAGAGCTTTACGCCATTTTATTGACGTGGGATCTGACAGAATTGTACAATAAATTTATTGGTAAGTTATTTAATTTATTTAAACTTATGCCTTTTAAGCTTAACGGAAGTTGAAATGTATTTTTTAGAACTGGGTCTCGATTTTAAAAAGCTTAAGCTTTTAAACAACGACGACTTAAAAGAAATTGTGGGCAGCGACAGAAAGTCATATGGATTGTATGTCCAATTAAGGGAAAGTTTGTTGGAATGGAAAAAATTTCAGGTAACCCTGCTTCAACATAATATAATTTAAATATACCTGATTATGTTATATTTATAGGCATTTCCAACACATTCAATTGCTAGTGCTTCTACAGTCAGTGGGAGTATTCATTCATTTCAGGAAAACGATGAAACTGGGCCTTCATCATCATCAATATCAAATAGCCCAAATAGTGCTGCATTAACATTTACAGAAAACTACGTAAGAAACAAATTTTTATTATTTTATTTTATAAGTTAAACTTATATAAACCATGACATAGACACTTTAAGAAAAAAAAAATTTTTTTTTTTATCCTTGAACCAAGGATTTCAGGTGGAATACCTATTCAGTCAAGTCTATTCAGTCCTATTCAGTCGTTTCCATATATTTAGATTCAAGAGACGTGAAGTTGATGTTGTTGCTGCATTATATTTTACATCCAGCAATCCTTATTAGGCTTAAAGGACAAAAAAAACTATGGCGTCCAAGTTGTGCTGCTTCTCAAGAAAGTTTATTAACACACATTACATCCTCAACTGAAGTTGTACCTACAATAGAAAGGCCTACAAAAGTATACATGGAAATGGGCCTTAGTTGTCAACCGTACATCATTGTCGTTGGTAAAACTCTTGGTGAGCTAACAGATGTCTTCGTCATTTTAGATAACATTATAATAAGTTTTCCAGCTTTTTAAAAGCACTTGATTCATGCTTTAAAATCTAATTTGTATTCAATTTAAAATACGCTTTGGAAAGTGAATTGGTTTGGAAATTTATAGAAAACTAGCCTTTTCCCGGCGCGCGTTGCTGCACACTGCAACTATATAGGAACATAATAGGTGTATTAAAAACTTTTCTTAGACTCATAGTTTGACACCACAGTCATTTTCCACTACCCGTTACAGTTACCCAGTAGTTTTAATGTTCACAGAAAAAAAATTATTTTTATTAATAGATAAGCATTTGAAAAACAGCTTGGTTTGTGTCTAAGAAAAAATATATTTATCGCGATAACTTTTGATCGGAAAGAGATATTGGTATAATTTTTTCACATAAATTATTCTTTGAGCTTAACTATTATATAAAAAGAATAAAAACAACTTTTAAAAAAAATTAATTTCTTTAAAAAATCAGTGGGGGTTGGGTCATGTTTTTTGATGACAGAAATAGTTAATAAATTTTTCTGTAAAATTGGAAGAATTTTTGCTATAAAACGCTATGTCATGTAAGAGGTAGTCGAAAATGCAATTTTGAGTTTTTATTATTTTAACAACAAAAACAACTTTTGTGTCATTTTTTGAGTAAAAAGTCAATATTTTGGACCTTTTTTGAAATAAATATTAAAAATATATCCGCTAAGATAACGGTACCCTTTAAATTGTTTTTATTAAGTGCTTGAATTGAGTTTATCAACGAAAAAATTTGAATGAAATATATTCAAAAACAACGGAGTTATTTGCATCGCAAGTAAAATATACGAATTTCTGATAGTTTTTTTGTTATTCTAAGGAAACGATGTTAGAAAAAGACGTTGTACCAGAAGTTTGTCCAATTTTAAAGATATGTGAATGTTTTTGGTATCAAAATAACAGTATTTTCTTAAAATTAATAAATTGAGCATTTTCGCTTGAAAAAAATACGCTAGTAGTTAGATTTGCGTTACTTGTAAAGGGGCGGAAGAGGCGTGGTCAAAACTTAGTATGCCATAACCTAAGTTAGGATTCAAGTAATATGTGAGCCGAATTTGAGTTAAATCCGTTCAGCCGTTAAGATTTGTATTGAAGTCAAACAAACAGAAAATTATTTTTATTAATATAGATTTCTTTTATAAAGTTGATAAACACAAGACAAAAAAACGTCCCTTTTGCGAATTTTGGAAATTTTAAAAAATTAAAACTACAAAAATATTTTTAATAATTGTAATTTCTTGTAGAAATTTTTATCAATATCAGGGGTGGGGGGAAAAAAATTTGTACTCCAAAATGTTTATTTGCTATTTGTGCCATAAAGCTCACAAAGATTCAGAGCAGTAATCCTTTTCATGTATGTAGGGAACTAAAAATTAAAGGAACATTGTATAAAAAAATGTTTATATAACATTATCTGATCCTAATTTACGTTTCTTTAGAAAACATTTAATTGACTCCAAGAAGGAGATGTATTTTGTTTGCTATGAATTAGAAAATAAGGATTTTGATGAACATTTTAAAGCATATGCCATTGGCTTAGAATATGAAAAACCCATATTATTTAATGTATTCAATGTAAACACCCCACCACTTCTTATACATTATACTTCATCTCATAAATCATTAATAAGATTAAAATATTTTAATTCAAACCTGTAATACTATGCAATTTTAAATAAAATGCTTTTTAAAAAAGAAATTCTCTTCTTGAAATACTCGAACAAATTTGTAAAATCAAAATATTTATGGTCAGTAAAATACTTTTAAACAGGTAAGTATACTACTAGGTATTGATATATGATTTTATTGATAGTCAAATTTAACTTCGTGTATGTATAGTTAAAAGGAATTAAAAAGTTACATTACTACAATATACATGTATAGGTAAAAACAACTATTGCAATAGTTATGTAAGTATTATTTGAATAGTTAAAAACGACTACTAAAAATGTTATTTAACGACTACGTGCATAGTTGAAAATAACTACTGAAAAAGGTATGAAAAAACTACGTGTGTAGTTAAAAAAAAAATAACTATTGTAATAGTCAAAAATAACTACAGAAAAGTTGTTTTACTCAAAAAAAACATTTGACTATCAAAATAGTCATAAGTAACTATTTGTAACTATTTTTAATAGTGAAGACGATTCGAACTATTAAAGTAGTTTAAAAATAGTCAAAATAACTATTTTTTTTTCTGTGTGTATAATTGAACCATACCAATATTATCATAATAAAAAGAAATGACAATAATTTCCTAAATAATTTGTGTTTTATTCAAAATCAACATCGGCCCTTAAAATTTAATCACCCTTACTATGATAAATTTAAAGCCAACTCTGCATTATCAATAGAAATAGTAGTTTAACTTATTTTTATAAAAATTTCTTAGGCCTCATAAACGTCTTCGAAAAAGATACTTCCGTGTGTTTTTCTCGCTTTAAAAAATCTGAAACTTCGGTGAACTTATCTTCGTACGTAACCATAATTTTGCACACAAGAGTCTTTAGAGGTATAACATACATATCTAAAAAGAAACGGAATCGAAATCATTGAGTGTTTTTCCCGATATCTTTAGAGGTATAACATACATATCTAAAAAGAAACAGAATCGAAATCATTGAGTGTTTTTCCTGGTATAGTGGTAACCCTCCTAGATTGAAATCCCTTCCACATTTATAATTTGAATTTAAGGGACTTATTCATGTTTAGTTAATCTAAGCATTCCTATACTTTGTGCGAAAATATGAATTAAATGGGGAAAACAAATAAAAGTTTGATTTCTTTTTTAAAATAATACCATTTTGTTTTTATGATTATATTGGTAGTTTCTGGAAATTGAGCTATTTCTTGGCCAGACATGATGTGTTTTTAATTTTCTTAGCCAATTAGAAAAATTGGCTTAGGGTTTTTAGAAAAAAGACAAGCCATCCCATATAACTTCCATCCCAGATTAAATGGCTTTAACCCGAAGTCAAGAGCTACGAGCTTCAGCAGTTAAATCAGATAACATGCCACCGATATTAAAATTATTTAAATATCCAGTAGCTGAATCATATCATCTGGAAAATTTTCCAAGTAAGAACATAATTGGAAATCTAAAAACATCTACATTTCACCAGCCAGTGCAACCATAGCAGCTTTAAATGTTATTTTCTTCACGGAATAAATCCTCTAGCAGCTTCAGGTTTTTGTACCGCTCACACGAATCCCTCATGAATATCGTGGTGCACTTGCAATCGAGTATCAATATTGATAGCTTCTCATGGGGAAATGATGAAGCATAATAAACTCTGCTTCAACAGTAACAGCAACAGCAACAGCAGCATCAATAATTTTCACGCTTTACTGTTGTAACTCGAGGGTATCGCAGATATGGAGGCAACCTGCAGCACTCATCTCCTATATCTACCAATCACGACATGAAGTTCTACTAACAGGATTTGAAGAGCGTAAAATTGCTTCGATGGGAACATGAAATATTTAGTTAATCCTTTCTGCAAAAACCATATCGAGGAAGAAAATATTTTTTAACTTGAGCGTAAATATTATCGTTGTAGCTGCTGCATTGCTACAATGTTACCAACTTGATTCAGTGCGTTGTTTGCCATCATAGTGTGTGTGTGTGTGTGTGTGTGTTCGTATGTGTGCTTGTGTTGTTTGCGCTGGTTGTTGTTTATTGGTGTTGCAGGCCAATGCACCAAGGTACGTGGTTCGATTCACTTCGATTCCGGCGCGTTGAACTATTTTATTATTGCAAATAAAGCACAATCACTGCGCGTGGTATTTTGCAGAAAATATCCGAGAAGTCGACCTTGTATCTCAAGAGTTGAAGTAACTACCCGTTGAATCGAGTGAATCATTTATAACCTCTTTTAAATTGTTTAAAAACCAAATAAGCTCGAGACGAAAACTTAATCAATTTATTACGATGTTGATTCCATCTTCTATAATTACGGGACCCTATTATATACAGGGTAAATATTGTACAAATAAATAATTACCTGGCAAAAGTACTGACTCTTATTCAGCTGTCATTAAAAATCTTGGATGTTTAGACAAGGAGAATATTCGTAACACAAACGAGCAACGTATAGGAATTGTAAAAATTTATTACAAAGGAGGTGATTATTTCACGTAAGTCCGTACGTTTTTGGTATCGCATAGACCTAGCGGAGCTGCTTGATTTTAATGCGCTTGACTATGTCAATGTCAGCGTACAGCTCATATAGCTCGTGGCTATCGAATTCGGTACTCGCCATTGACGCAGATTGGACCGAAGATCTTACGAAGGATCTTTCTCTCGAAGGCCCCAAAGTCTTTTCATCAGAATTGCTCAACGTCCAGGTTTGTGCTGCATATAATAGGACGGGCATGATTAGTGACTTATAAAGCGTGAGTTTTGTTCGTCGAAAGAGGGCTCTGCTTCTCAATTGTCTACTCAGCCCAAAGTAACACCTTTTGGCAAGAGTCCTTCGCTTTATCTCAATACTGACATCGTTGAAAGAGTTTATGCTGGATCCCAGATAGACGAAGTCCTTAACAACAGTGACGTGGTTTCCAAGACGCTGGGACTGTTTATTTGTTGACACTAGGTATTTCGTCTTATCTGCATTCACTACAAGACCCATTCGACTCGACTCTTTCGCTAATCTGGAGAATGCTGCACTGACTTCGCGCGTATTATGGCCAATGATATCGATATCATCAGCATACGCCAGCAGCATAATACTTTTGTAGAATATCGTGCCACTGCGTCTCAAATCAGCAACTCGGAGGATCTTCTCCATCATTAGGTTGAAAAAGTCGCACGATTAGGAATCACCTTGTCTAAAACCTCGTTTGGTATCGAATGGAGGAGTGAGATCCTTCCCGATCTTAACTGTGCTACTGGTGTTGCTCAGTGTCATTCTGCAAAGACGGATGAGCTTTGAAGGAATACCAAATTCAGACATGGTAGAATATAGATGACTCCTTATGGGACTGTCGAAGGCGGCTTTGTAATCGAAAAAAAAGATGGTGTCTTCAAAATTTGTCGTAGGGTAAATATCTGGTATATGGTGAAGCCACACCAGATATCTGGTCTGAAGCCACACTGATAAGGTCAGTCGATATTAAGAAGGATTATCCCACGGTAGTTGGCGCAAATTGTGGGATCGCCTTTCTTGTGGATTGGGCAGAGCACACTGAGGTTCCAATCGTTTGGAATGCATTCTTCCGACCATATTCTGCATATAAGCTCATGAATGCATTTAAATAGAGCTTCGCCTTCATTCTTGAAGAGCTCAGCAGGTAAGCCATTGGCTCTTGCGGCTTTGTTGTTTTTAAGCCGAGCTATAGCTTTAAAGCGTGGCGTCCGTGGCGTAGTTGGTTAAAGTGCGTGGCCGCTATGTTAACGAACTTTGGAGACCCAGGTTCGAACCCCAGCAGCGACAGAAAATTATTTGAATTAAAATAATTTTTCTGTACGGCTGCTACCTCTCTGCAGACAATGGCAAACCTCAGAGAGTAATAAAAATGCCATGTAAAGCTTTTTGAGAATAAGAACATTCCGTTCATCGCCGTCGGCGTTAAGCCTGTTGGTCCATTTCTCGGTCAATTGTGTACAAACTTAATAACACGCACAACACAATTGATCATAAGAAGCTAGGTCAAAGTCCTTTCAAGGGCTGAAATGGCCAGTTATTTATTTATTTTTTTTATAGCTTTCAAGACTTCACTATGGTGGGGCAGCGGAACTTCAACGCTGTCGTCCACAATTGGGGTTTCCGGGATATCACCTCTATTGGCTGGATTGTTGTCGTCATCACCATTCAGAAGCCTAAAGAAGTATTCCCTCCACATCATCAGTGTACTCAGGATATCTGTCACTAGATTCCCGTTTTCATCTTTGCAGGAAGAGGAAACAATCGGCGAGGCGTCTCATTTTTTCGAAAAATTTTCGGACCTCCTTCCTGTCACCATGCATTTAAATTTTCCCTCGCTCACGCTTTTCCGCTTTTTTTTTCTTTCGCCTGAAAATGCGTCTCTCTTCTCTTCTCTTCTCATTGTATAGCTCTTTAACAGCACACGCTACAACCAGTGTTGCCAGTCTAGCCTTTTTGAGGCTAGATCTAGCCTTTTTTTCTGTCGTCTAGCCTCGAAAAATATCATCTAGCCTCTAGCCTTTTTTTTAGCCTTTTTTTGTTTCGTTCTAGCCTTTTCTAGCCGATTTTGATATATTGCTTAAGATGTATGGACCAGAGATCTCCATGAATGGATCCATTTGTTGTTTCAAGTTCCTATAGTTTTTCAACTCCCTGCAAGTCGAGGCAGGGAAACAACAAGTTTGAGCGAATCATAGGCAGCAAGAATTATGTCGCTAAATGTAGAAAATTGGAAATGAAGAAACTTAAATGTATGGAAAAATAATTATGTTGCGTACAAATTGTTTATTTTCAAGTTTGATTTCGAAGTTCGAGGAAATAACTTCGTGTCGTCAGTGCAAACTTCGTTTCTCGAGTTAAGAATACAGTTTAACATAAAAGCATTGGATTGAAGTATGTTTGTGTTCGTTTTGTTGTTTTTTTTTTATTTCCTGCACCTGATCAGGGGAGCTTTAAGTAGGACCGGAGAGGGTTAATATGTATGACCGACCCCTATTACTTTTACAAAAGGAACATTTTTCGCTTGGGGACCTATTCCCACCGACCACGCCGTAGGGGTTAATTTATTTCGTCAATTTGTATAGAAAAGTATAAATAGACGCTCGGCAGTGGCTTTCTACTGTAGCGCAGTCGCTTGGACTTGAAAAGTAGAAAGCTTGATTTTTATACCCCCACGTTTAAAAAACGTAAATGGGGGTATATTAATTTTGTCACTCCGTTTGTAACGCCAATATGGAGGCGTGGTAGGTATAGAAAAGTATATATATTCTTGATCAGCATCACCAGCCGAGTTGATTTAGCCATGTCCGTCTGTCTGTGATCATGATTATAGCCGTCATTTTAAATATTGAATTTCATCATGAAATTCAATATTTAAGCTTTTATCTTAAAATGCAGGTCAAGTTCGTAAATGAGCCAAATTGGATGAAAACTACGCCTACCTCCCATACAAAGTGACTTTATCAAAACGGTAAAATCTCTTAGAATTCAACAAAAATGAATATATGGACTTGCAATTTTGCATATGAGTTTTGATGTGCAAAATACACTCTAAGTATGAAATTCAACCAAATCGGATGAAAACCACCCCTACCTCCCATACAAAGTGACTGTATCAAAAAGGTAAACTTTCTCTAAAATCCACAAAAATTAATGTATGGACTTGAAATTTTGCATATACACTTTGATATATAACGTGTACTATGTGTATGGAATTCAACCAAATTGAGTGAAAACCACGCCCACCTCCCATACAAAGCGACTTTATCAAAAAATAAAAGCGAATAATTTCTGTTAAAAATATAACGAAAACGTTTCTACAGATAAACATTTCATTGATTGCTTAAGACTTTGAAAATACTTTGCTTCGGCCGTGGGGGTATTTTAACTTCGGCCCAGTCGAAGATCATTTCTTACTAGTTTTAAGGTAGGGTAGAAACAAAATATAATCAAGCCTGACTTATGATTCGTTTTTCAGAAGCTAGTCGTGGCTTGTAGGTTAGAAACATATCAAGTTTCTACAAGTCAAGTCAAAACTTGATTTTTTCAAGTTACTTGATTTTCAATTGACTTGTTGTAGATCTCTGGTATGGACCCAGTGCAACCCTGTGCTCTTAAAATAATATATTTGGCAGCACTTCTGGTTTCCATTTACTAGATATTTCAATAAAGTTTCTAAATTCATACAAGAAATGAGTTAAAAAATAGGTGATTCTAATGATGAAACTGAAAGTACTTCCAGCTCCAGCAATGGGGCTTCGTCTGATTAATGGAATTTGAAGAGCCGAGTGCAAGCAAGAAAAATCCGAAAAACTCGAAAAAATTCCGTTTTTATGCTTATTATATATTTGAGCTTGAAAGACCGAATTCAATTTTTATCAACTGCAAATATGTTTTGTTCTTGGTATTGTTTTATATCATATTGATATAGTATGTAAATATATAAATACGTACGTATATTCACAGAGTAAAAAATAATGTAAACATATATAGCCTTTTTTCAGCCCCTTTTTTTAAGCCATCTAGCCTTTTCTAGCCCTTTTTTAAAGCCCATCTAGCCTTTTTCCCCAAAAATTTCTGGCAACACTGGTTACAACAGACTGCAGTGGCTTTGTAGGCAGCGTCTTTCTCTGCAGTACCTTCGCGACACTCCTGGTGTAAGTGGTTTCGGCGAGGGCGGTGATAGCCAATCACTTCTTTGGCAGTCGTACACATAGAGAGGGAAATGTGGTTCCACTGCGCGCATATATCTTCGATCGGAGAAGTGCTTTTTTGAAGCAGGAGTGAGAGTCGAGTAGCGCAGTCTTCGGCTTCGAACTTCGAGTAGCAGTTCGTTTTGACTGCAGCTTTTCAACGTCTAGCTTTCTCTGAGCTGGATTGCGCGCATTCTTGGTTGCGCACAGACGCATACGGATCTTGAGAAATTTTGCTTAGAACTCTAGGAATCCAGAATGATTTTGAGATTTGAAAATAAGCCAGGAGCGTTCTTTAAGATATGAAAATATTAATAGGAACTAAGAAAAGTGAAAGTAGTGGCCTTTTCTTTAGTCTTATCTCGAGGATGGTTTAATTGCAAGAGAGTTGAAACTAAACTTAAATTACAGAAAATAACCTACATGTTTACTAAATAGAAAATTATGCATATCAAAAAGTAAAAGTTGCGCCATCTATTAGTGATTATCTTAATTTGGTTAAGACATAAGAAAAGATCCTCTACGTACACATAATTCTTGACCAATATAAAAGAAGTATACTTAATTTTCTGTGCTGGTAAATGGTAAAAATAATGGAGATTTTGTTGTTAGTTGTTTTTGAAGTGAAACTTCTTAAGCCGCGATGGGGAGTAAAATGATGATGAATCAATTCGCCGATGAAACACTTCGGCGTATTTTTTACATAGTGTTAAGAAAAATTAAATAATTATAATATAGTATGGACACAATAGCTTTTCAACTGCATGGTTCAAACATCGAGTAAATATAATATTGCCGACAAAATTAACTGCATATGGAGCATGTCTTTGATATTCATATTGAAAACATCAACCTTAAACAGAAAACAAAACAATAAAAATCGTAAGATAATTTTTATTGTTGAGCAAAATATAAAAATCCAAAAATAACAATTGAACATTTAGTTTTTGGATATCGCTTATAATTATTAAGATTCCTGCTTAAAACAGATTTAATTTACTCTTGCCATTATATGAAAAGGGACTTTTTTAGTAAGACTATATTAAAGAGTAAATCAATTAACCACTTAAAAATCAACTTTTTTGGGTTAAAGTTTCTTTAAAGGAAATTAAGAACTTAATCCATCTATTACCGCTACTAGAATCCGTGAAACGATTATAAAAATTTTTATGGGATAGCCTATTTTGAGATTCAATATGACATTTTCACATTAAAAAATTTTTCCGACGTTTAGGTTAACCGCTACGAAGTGTTGCTTTAAGGAAACGTTGGCTAATAATATGTACAAAAAATTTTGATTTTTATTAAATTTTGTGATTTACTGTGAATAACTTCTAAGCCATTTCTTTTACATTCGCTTTGCCATAAATAAAGTTGTTTTATATACTCTTGTAAATAAGTTTTAGTCGAAAATTTTATCTCTTATGGCAAAATTGAAACATCCGGAAATATTCTGAAATATTCTGCAATTAAATTCCATTCTGAAATATTTCATGTAATACATGTTTTTAATAAAAAAAAAATATTATTTAACTTTTTTAAAGTAGGTTTTATGTGTGTTCATACATGAAAAAGCTTGTCTAAAATTCAGCACTAAAAAGACCCATTTTACAATCTGCAACCCCAAAATTACTTTGTGGTATTGATACTTAACTTCTATATAAATGTTGTCGCAGAGGAACTAAAAACAAAAACACATACTTTTCTTATGTTTCAAAAAGATTATTTTATTTATTGGTATTGTTGGTATTGTTACTTAAAGAATATTAGTGTGTAAATAAAAATATTGATGTGTAATATTTGGATACATATTTCATTTATGATATGCACTAAAGCAATCCTTAGGATGCAGAGTTATGTTGCATTTAATGTATTGAAAACGGTATGTCTTATGGCACATTTTGCACTGCAATTTCTTGATTCCTGGAAGAGATTGAACAATGTGCATTTTTTCATTTAGACTTGACATATAGTTGGATCTTAATTGTTCACATTTCGTTCTTCGCCCTCATCCTCTTCGGTTAGCAACAGATTTCTAATGACAGCAGCTCTAAATTGCAATTGTGACATTGGTTCCAGATTATCTTTTTTTTGCCATGATAACATGCAGCTTCCATGCGTTAACAAGAATGGTGCTGATAGCGTTGGTGAAATGGGGCCACCACGATTTTTTACCACGAATCCTTATACGGTAATTGGCAACCACATTATCGTGTAAGACCACTCCTCCCATATTTTGGTTGTATTTGTGAATCAAATTAGGTTGTTCTTTGGATACATTTTTCTTTTCTTTTCTGTTATACACAGAGGGAAAAACCTATGGACTGAGTAAATAAATTTATGTACTCGCGACAGAAATTTCTGCACGCAGAAATTTTATATTTTTCCTGTAATGATTACATGTTAAAATCTGTATTGACTACATAATGCTTTTAAGAATTTTATGTACTCATCACAAAACTGTTCTAAATAACTTTATGTAATGACTACAGTTCCGATGTACGTAGTACATAGATTGTTGACTCATTACATATAATTATGTACAGTTTTGTGATGAGTACATAAAATTCTTTATTGACTAGAATTTTAGACAAAATCACAAAATTTTTGTGTGTAGAAAATCCTGTCATGAGTAATTAATTGTACTGAGTCCATATTTTATGTATTGAGTAAAGTTCTTGTAAAATGTTACAAGAAATATTGATTGAGTAAACGATGCTTGTATTTCTTGAAGTCTGCAATGTATTCAACACATAATGCACTGTATTAAATACATATTTTATTCATTCAACTTATATGTAACCAGTTCACGCTCATTTTACCCAGTACATGGAGCTCTCGTTGTGTTCTCATACAAGACGAAGTACATAGATTTTACATAGATGTTTATGTACTGATTACATGAGATTTTCCCTCAGTGTAGCGATCTACATTTCTTAGTGGCTGAATTGTGTCGAAATTGGTGGCAACGCTTACTTCAGCATTATCTTGCCATCGTACAAGTATTTTGTTGTTTGCATTGAAGTGACAATCGTATCCGCCTTTCTTTAGATTATTTAAGTTTCTAAATTTGCACCACACATACGGCTAGCTCGAATTGTGCCAGTAGCATAAAAATGACGCTCAGTAAGCAAACACATCAAATAGAATGATGTGAAGAAATTGCCGAAAAAGACGTAATGCGCTTGCAGGTCTCCGACTCACTCCAAAAGTCGCAAAACTGTTTGTGCCCCTCCCCCCAAGTCCGATTTGCTTATCATGAAGTGCACTAGCTCCAGTGTAAGGAATCACCTGGAGCAAATATCCATTGGACGAGCACAGACACCAGTTTTTGAAGCCGAATCGAACCGGCTGATTTCGAATATACATCTTCGAAGAATGACGTCCAAAATAGGGCACCATTTGCTCGTCAATTGACAAATTGGTTGCAAATACACCGTACTGCAAGTACTTTCGATTTAAAATGTCAAAAATTGGTCGCAATTTATATGTGCTTGCGGCAATGTATGATATCCAGAAAAAAGTAAAATCTCAATAAACCGTTTGAGGAGACTCGGCTTGCAGAAAGCGTGGAAGTTTTTTTGTCTGGCGTAGATATTTGTTTGCTTAACTATATGTGTTCTGAGCTCGGCGTCAAAAAAGAGGGAAAAAATTTCTAATGGCGTTTTTCCGGCTAAAATCAAATTAAAAATTCAATAATTTACAGTGAAAGAGAAGTAATTTTTATTTATTACTCAATCAGCGTTTCAAAGATTCTGTCTTGTTGCTGCATTGTAATTGCCGACTCGATATATGATTCAATATCGTAGTTGATGCGATGCGTTTTTCTCCATTTCGGGCTTCCAAAGTCAACAAGACTTTTTTGTAAACGCTCTTGCTTATTGAGGATGAACTCTGGACCACAGATGTCGTGAAATCAGAACATTCTGCTCCACCACCAAGTTCTACTTCTATAACACCTGCGATTTCACAAAGTGCACTAGGCTCATCTCCAGAAGGGAGCTGATATCGTCATCATTTAAATCCTCTTCATCACTCAAAACGCCTGGGGGCGGAGGAATGTACACTACCGTTGCAGTTTCTTCTTCATCACTTAATTCTTTCAGAATTTTAGCAACTTCACTCATGCACAATGCTCTTTTGCGAGCCATTTTTTTATTGTAAATGTTTATTCAGCGATTTCTTCTATAATTTTCGTAAATATTTCCCATAAAGGAGTCCGGACGCAACTAAATCATTAAAACTAACAGCTGATAGTCTACTGAGTTGCCACACTGTTGAAACGCCAAAATTCTACTTTCAATAGTTTTTTCTAAAAACAGTTCAGTTTGTATATAAGTTGAAATGCCACGAGATGTAATGTCCCCACATCCACAAAATCTCACACTTGATTTGATGCTTCACGCTCATCTCATGAAATAAATCTCTCATAGAGACGCCGATTAATTATGAAATCATAACTTAACAAAATTATTGGCATCATTATGAGGTATTTTGTGAGTAATACAAAAAATTGCGAACTATGCTGAATTTTGTAAGGGTTTAAGCCAGCGTTGCTTTAAAGAAACAGCAAAAATCAACATGTTCTGACATGCATAAATTTTAATTCTACTTATGATTTCTTAATTTATGGCTTGTATTTGATACGTTTTCCTGGAACTTAGCCTATCATATTGTTGATAAATTTATTTTTCGTAGTTTTTTAATTTTGACGTGACGAAGTTACGTTGTACTGCTCTAGTTTCCAAAAAAGTTGAAAAATGAATTTTTTAAAAAAATTTTTTAATTCATCTGCGTTTCATTGAATTGTTACTCGCTGGGTATAAGAGCTATGATTAAAAAAATAGTATGACCATAAAGGTTAATTCTTTGACTATATTAAAAAACAAAAAAATTTAATACGGCATAGGGACGAAGTGGGAGCTGCGTAAGCAACGCAACTGAAAATTTGTTACATGGAATTATTACTCGCTGAGTATTAGTGCTAGGATTAAAAATACGATACGCCAATAAAGGCCTACTGTAAGCCCTCACAACAAAGTAAGACAAAAAAATTTCTGACATCATGGGGACGCTCAAAAATCGATAACGCAACATTCATGCAGCAGCGTTGCATTGAATTTTTACTCAATGAGTATATAACCTACGATAAAAGTTTAAAAAGGAAAATAAAGTTTTTATACATGGCTTTACGACAAAAATAAAAAGAAAATTCCGGCGTCGTCAGGTCGTAAATATAGCAGCTTATGTAACAGAAATGTAATATCGTTGCATGGAATTATTACTCACTCAGGAGGAGTGCTACAGTAAATTTTGTTGTACGACAGCAGGGATGTGTTATTACGCTTCACAACTAAATTACAAAAAAAATTTTGTTGTCATGATTTCAGGGATGCAGTAAAAATGCTGCAGCCATGAAAACACGTTGCATGGATTTTTAACTCTGTGACTACTGGTGCAACGGTAAATTTTAAGGAACGAAAACAAAGGTGAGGTCTTCGGGCATATGACAAAAATAAAAAAAAAATTGACGGCGTGTCAAAAACCCTCAGGGAACCGCCTAATGTGACGCATATGCATCACTTTTGCTGGATTAATTGAAATTAGAGCACAACCAATGGGGAAGCAAAAAAAAAGCTAAACGAAAAGCACCAACTCCAAATCCAACAACAACTCCAACACCAACACCAACACCAACACCAACACCAACACCAACACCAACACCAACACCAACACCAACACCAACACCAACACCAACACCAACACCAACACCAACACCAACACCAACACCAACACCAACACAAACATCAACATCAACATCAACATCAACATAACCATTAACATCAACATCAATATCAACATCAACATAACCATTAACATCAACATCAACATCAACATCAACATCAACATCAACATCAACATCAACATCAACATCAACATCAACATCAACATCAACATCAACATCAACATCAACATCAACATCAACATCAACATCAACATCAACATCAACATCAACATCAACATCAACATCAACATCAACATCAACATCAACATCAACATCAACATCAACATCAACATCAACATCAACATCAATATCAACATCAACATCAACATCAACATCAACATCAAAATCAAAATCAAAATCAACATCAACATCAACATCAACATCAACATCATCAACATCAACATCAACATCAACATCAACATCAACATCAACATCAACATCAACATCAACATCAACATCAACATCAACATCAACATCAACATCAACATCAACATCAACATCAACATCAACATCAACATCAACATCAACATCAACATCAACATCAACATCAACATCAACATCAACATCAACATCAACATCAATATCAACATCAACATCAACATCATCATCAACATCAACATCAACATCAACATCAATATCAACATCAACATCATCATCAACATCAACATCAACATTAACAACAACAGCTTTTTTTTAAAAAAGGTTCTAAAAAAGGTATACCAGTTGATCAGCCCCACGCTCTGGTAAAATTTTAAAAATTAAAAAATATTTTTAGATGGTTTTAAACCCAATGAATGTAGAATTTATTTGCCACTCTAGCTTTTAAATATTTTTTTGTTTTTTTTTTAATCATTTTTTTAAGTTAGTGTTTCTTTAAAGAAACAGTGGTAAAAGATGGGTTAAGGCTTATTTTTCCAGTTAATTATTATGATGATCTGCTGAAGAATCGTAAGAGATTAATTTTATTGAATATAAAGTGCGTGATCTCAGACCGAGAATCGAGTTGAATCGTAAGGTTGTTGTAAAATTTCTTTGTTGTTGCAAATCTTCTTCCTTGTAGAACACACAGTTCAAAAACTGTGAGCTAATTAAATAAGACTTCATGTGGATCTTCCAAATTAAGAAGATATAATTCATAACTTTTCTGACTTTGCAGAAAGTCTAGCAGATAAGCCGCAGTGGCTCATACATTATTTTTGCAGTAGAGGTGAAAGAATAACAAATTGATTTCTTCACCAACGTGTTACACCTACGACGAAGCAACAATATTTTTTGGGGTTAATTTTATGAGGGAATTTTAAGAAATAACGCCCAATGTGTGGGCTATGTGCAGTCGCTAAGTGTGTGAGTGTGTATGTGTATATGTGCGTATTTTGATAAATCTCAACAAACTTTCTTGTTTACGTGTGTGTGCGTTCTTTCTTACACATGATTTATACAAGTTATGAATCAATTTTATCGCAAGAGCAGAAACAAAAATAAAAAATATTGCATACGCCGAGGCGCATTAATCGGCGAATAAGAAAACGTTGAAAGTTGAAGCAACAGAAATGTTAGGAAAAGCAACACAGCCGGTACCCAGCTACATACACCTATACACCTGGGTGGTGCACGTAGAATAAGATGTAAGTGAAGCTGCTGTTGCTGATAAAAATTACTTTCAAACTTGTTGGCAACACTGGCTGTGGGCAATAAGAGCTATGCGAGCGCAGAGTTTATGTGTTGAGGTGTTTTTTCTGTTTTTTTTTTTTCATAGTTATTTATTATGATTTATATGTGAAGTCTGCTTGTGCGCTTAGTTTTGCTTATAAGTGTGTGTTTGTGTGAGCGAGTGTGTCCTGATGTCAGGGTAAAAAGGGAACATTTTGCGATAGAGTCAAAACTATTAAGGGGATTTCCCTCTGTGACGATAAGTAGATTGTTTGTGTTGTTCCCCAGCGGCCTTGTTCACTGTGTGGTAAATTATGAAAAATGATGATGATGAGGATGATGGAATGAGAATGGTTTGAATTGAAAGCCACCGAGGTAATATAGATAAAAAGCTAACAAATTCTGAGTGATTTGCAGTGACAGCGAAATGCGCAGGGATATTTTTTAAATTGAGGGCAATTGCTTAAATTATCCACTAAGCTGGGGTTTACAAAATAGAAGAAGCATAATAAGAGGTCAGCAAGGGTGATAAGTGGCTTTAATAAAATATTATTTTTAGTGGATAAAATGGTTTTAAATTCATTGCTTTGCCTTGCTTCAAAGCAACAATCCGCCAAATAACTCTTCAGAGCAATTAGTCGCGAATGCTGTTGCCAATGTTGCATTTATTACGCCTACCATCCCTCAGCCCATCTAATGCCATGTGAAAAATGGCCTGACTTCAGGCCAACCTTATCATGGCGTCGCCAGAGAGCTCGGAGTCTGCCAACTGCCAGTGCTGCCCTAATGAAAATTAATGTTTCTTGATTAACAATGTTTAATTTTTAATGCTTCCCATGGCGCGAGTGCAACGAAAATAAATGAATGTCGAGCAAAAGCAGCACCCTGCAAATGTGCCAAGCTAAGATGCAATTATAAAGTTACAGCAACATCAACAAAATCAACAACAAAAACAAGAGGAATAGTGACACAAAAGCAATGCACAATGAGTGTACTTCTTTTTTGTTTTTTTTTTTGGTTGTAATGCAATTTAATGTCTTTGTTTTTGGCCATAATTTTTTGCTTTTCAAATGACCATTCGTAACTCCCAAATGAGGAAGAATTTGTGTCACGAAGTTTTCGTAATTTCCAATGTCTATGTCATGGGTCTTAGAATCCTAGACCAAAGTCACATCTTTTCTGAAAAGAGGAGGGATTCATTTAAGATTGCAAATCGACTGCAAGGTTGATAAATTTATCATTAATTTCTTCTTTTAATGGCTTTTTTGTTTTGTACTTAATAGTAAAAAAAATTTCGCTAATAAAAATATTTACATTTTTTTAACAAATAACTCATTTTGAGCATATAGATAAAAATTGTGTTTGATTTAGACCCCTGGTTGTTTTGATTTGAAATTTCCATTTTTATACCCCACGCACAGTGTTCTTTTCGGGCACTTTTTGTGCTCGAAAATCTATAACTTTTATGCGGCTGCATATTGGTGGCAGTTGAATCTACATTATTTGTTATATTTTAAAAACACGCTGAAATGTCAATGTTCGTTTTTCTTATATATTATGTAAAGATGTATATATTACTATTTAAATATGTGTATGTAAATAACAGCCCTATTCTGCCATAATCGTCACAATCAATTGATACTGAAAAACTGTGATCATTTTGGTTCGGTCTCTATTAATTCGTATTCAGGTTGAACTGTCACAAGCAAAAAGCTTTAAAAATTCACCACATCATGTTGTAAAGCTTTTTGAATTGGTCTCCTTCTTTTTATATCAACTTGCTCATCAGTTGTCACTGGAAAATAAATATCGATACATTTTTGAGTAACAATGAGCTGTGAAATATGCTGAATTGATAGCGATACCGATGATTGGCTCATGGAAGTCGAAAAATGATTACCGACATAGTTAAGATAAGAGCTATTAGCATAAAAATAAATAGTTGTCAAAAACCTCAACGCAAATGGTATGGACGACCTTCGCTCATCATGTGGTTGGAGTTCCTCAATTAAATTCCAAACACACTGTACTCGGCAGTCGAAATGAATTTGCAAAAGTGATTTCGGTGTCCTAGAAGCCGTCTTCTTAAGATATTACCTTCTTCTTGTTATTATTGTTTTTTACAATATTTTATTTGTATGAATTTTTCGCTTGTGACCTTCTTAGCTGCTTGTCACTATTTTGATCACTATTTATACAAAAAGAACTTTTAAAAAGTGCTCAGAATAGGAATTTGTATCAATTGTGACTTCTGTATCAATTGATACTGAGGTGGCTTTTGTAACTTTGTTAGAATAGAGCTGTTCATTTATTAAAAAATTTGTAAATACAGGGTGTCCGGACTTGAGATGCTAATCCGCTAAGGGGTGATTCCTGGGCTTATTTTGACCAAAAAATTGTAGGGTAAGGGGGGGTCTATTTTCAACATCCACTGAGGTACAGGGTGTTTAAAAAAATGTGTTCGGTAAAGTAGGTGCTACCAAACATAATACCACAGACTCCAAAGTATCAGACCTACGATAGTCCTGATATGGTTGTTGAATAGGATATTAATCAGGCTCTCTTTCGGTACCATAACAGTTGGAAGTTGAAAATAGGGTGTGGAGATATGGCTCTGCAAAATCAAAATTTTTTTTATTTTAAAAAATTTTTTTTATAAAAGTATGTTTTTCTCGAAAATTCGCCCTATTATTTTTTTAATTTTTTTATTTTTACTGATACCCTTGAAGTATCTCCTACAACATTTCCATACAAAGATTTTACCTGTGACGTCTTATTTAAATGATTTTTTTTATCAAAAATATTCTCTATGTAATTTTTTTTACTGAGAAATTTTTATGTACTAACAAATGAAATAAACATACTTTTTTATGACTTCTCTTTAATGATACTATTTCCAAATAATGGATATTTGGTGTATATTTATAAAAACTCTTGCATCAGGAACACGTCGTGTTGGAAATCTATGTTGATACTCTGCTTGAGCACGCAAAGCATTTCCATTGCAGAATCCATAAACATAATGGATATCTGCATATTCTTCGTTACTATAATTTGCCATTTAAAATACTTTCTAAACTTGCTAAACTTAATATTGAAACTCAATACAGAACTGTTTACGTTACACAAAGTAAGTGCACTTAGTTTATAGCATTTTTTAATGGAAATTCCAATGAAAACAAGATTTTGAAAACGAAGTTACGTCTTATTAATTGGGTGCGTTATATCGTGATTGAAGTACATTCAAGCTGAAACTAACAGTATTGTATTAAGTTCAGATGTATACTACACTATTTCTTTGGTAATAATTGTGTTGATGGAAACTTCCATAAAAACATTATTATAAAATAAGTGCACCTATTTTATAATAAAATTAGTTCTATCTTGAGTTTCGAGAGTTTACAGTATTAAGTTTAGGAGATTATGTATTAATTGTGACTTCCATATTATTATTTAATTATTTTTATTGTTATTATTAATGTTAATATTATTTGGAAATAGTATCATTAAAGAGAAGTCATAAAAAAGTATGTTTATTTCATTTGTTAGTACATAAAAATTTCTTAGTAAAAAAAAATTACGTAGAGAATATTTTTAAAAAAAACTAGTAACAAATGATCTTCGACTGGGCCGAAGTTAAAATACCCCCACGGCCGAACCAAAGTATATTCAAAGTCTTAAGCAATCAATAAAATGTTTATCTGTAAAAACGTTTTCGTTATATTTTTAACAGAAAATATTCGCTTTTGTTTTTTGATAAAATGGCTTTGTATGGGAGGAGGGCGTGGTTTTCACCCAATTTGGTTGAATTCCATACACATAGTACACGTTATATATCAAAGTTCATATGCAAAATTTCAAGTCCATACATTAATTTTTGTGGATTTTAGAGAAATTTTACCTTTTTGATAAAGTCACTTTGTATGGGAGGTAGGCGTGGTTTTCATCCGATTTGATTGAATTTCATACTCAGAGTGTATTTTGAACATCAAAACTCATATGCAAAATTTCTAGTCCATATATTCATTTTTGTTGAATTCTAAGAGATTTTACCGTTTTGATAAAGTCGCTTTGTATGGGAGGTAGGCGTGGTTTTCATCCGATTTGGCTCATTTACGAACTTGACCTTAATTTTTTAGATAAAAGCTTAAATATAGAATTTCGTGATGATAGCTTTAAAATTACGGCTGGAATCGTGATCACAGACAGACGGACAGACGGACAGACGGACAGACAGACGGGCATGGCTAAATCAACTCGGGTGGTGATGCTGATCAAGAATATATATACTTTTCTATACCTACCACGCCTCCTTATGGGCGTTACAAACGGAGTGACAAAATTAATATACCCCCATTTACGTTTTTTAAACGTGGGGGTATAAAAATCATTTAAATAAGACGTCACAGGTAAAATCTTTCTATGGAAATTTTGTAGGAGATACTTCAAGGGTATCAGTAAAAATAAATAAATAAAAAAAAATAATAAGGCAAATTTTCGAGAAAAACATACTTATATAAAAAAAATTTTTTAAAATAAAAAAAATTTTGACTTTGCAGAGCCATATCTCCACACCCTATTTTCAACTTCCAACTGTTATGGTACCGAAAGAGAGCCTGGTTAATATCCTATTCAACAACCATATCAGGACTATCGTAGGTCTGATACTTTGGAGTCTGTGGTATTATGTTTGGTAGCACCTACTTTACCGAACACATTTTTTTAAACACCCTGTACCTCAGTGGATGTTGAAAATAGACCCCCCCTTCCATACAATTTTTTGCTCAAAATAAGCCAAGGAATCACCCCTTAGTGGATTAGCATCTCAAGTCCGGACACCCTGTATAAAAATATATATATTTGGGCGGGTATAGATGTAATTTGTATAGATGAAAAAAAAAAAAAATAAAAAATCTTAGGCACTGAAAATGTTCTACGGAAAATTCTGAGTAACTTTGCCTAAGAAACCCTTAGTCTAAAATCCATTTCGAGCTTCCGGTTCTACAAGAGAGGGTTTGAATTGATGTTTTGCTGCAATATGTGAAACAAATTGGCAGACAGAGCCATAAAACCTGTACTAGGGTAAACATTTTGGGTTTTTTCGCAAGGAAATATTCGAAATATTTTAATATTTGATCAATATTCGATTATATTATATTGGGTTATATTATAAAACTACTCAATAAGAAATTAAAGACTTTCTGAGTAAACGTTTCACCAAATAAAAAATTGTCAAAAGTTTTCAGTATGGTTTTTATTTTTAACGGCCGTGGCGTAGTTGGTTAAAGTGCGTGGCCTCTATGTCAACGAACCTGGAGACCTGGGTTCGAACCCCAGCAGCGAAAGAAAATTATTTGAATTAAAATAATTTTTCTGTACGGCCGCCACCTCTCTGCAGACAATGGCAAACCTCAGAGAGTAATCAAAATGCCATGTAAAGCTTCTTGAGAACAAAAACATTCCGTTCATCGCCGTTCGAAGTCGGCGTAAAACCTGTAGGTCCGGTTCTCGGTCAATTGTATACAAACTTAATAACACGCACAACACAATTGATCATAAGAAGCTCGGTCAAAGTCCTTTCACGGGCTGAAATGGCCAGTTATTTATTTATTTTTTTTATTTTATATTTTTGACAAGTTGACTGCCCAATACGACATAACTCGTTTTAGTGTTCTTCCTCAGGAAGCCCAATACGAGTTATCTCGTAGTTTCTTGACTTTTACGCCGCTATGAGTTAGTTCGTAGTTTATTAGTGTAAATATGAATAGATGGCCTCCTGGAAGAAAATTAACAATCAAGTTTGGCTTATTAGAATAGAAATCTTATTTGAAATGAACCAAAAATATGCATTCAATGTTTATACATTAGTTAACAGAAAAAAAATATGATTAAATCAATTTGGCTTTTCGGACCAGAAAAGTGCCGTGGCATTCAACGTGTTTAGCACTTCTCGAAAGCAATAAAATCAAAAACCTAAAAAATGCATAAGAAAGAAAAATATTTCTTCTACACTAAGGGAAATAACACATATTAACATTATCCACGCCAAAGTATATATTTCATTTAAATATTTACGTGGATAAATCAAATATTTTCCTTATAACTCGTTTTTTTCCCGTACTTAAATTTTATTTATGCCAAACACTGACACACATATTCCACACAGCTGCCAAGCAGCAGCAGCATCGCACTCTGCTCCTGCAGTTTATTTCTTGCAGTTGCAGGTTTCTTATAGTTCTCATTTAGTTAATGTTGCAAGGATAATATAGCTTGGATGTTTGGCAAAGATTATTTGTGTGTGCGATGGGTGATCGCATAACATTATGTAAGGTCAAGAATCATATATAATAGATTACGCCAACAGTGCGCAGAAATGAAAATCTACTGCGCAGCCTACGTCACGCATGAGAGTCACGTGACGTTTGCTTCGAAATATTCAATAATATAAGCAAAACACGAAAGGCCGGCGAAATGAAAGCAAAACAACTGTGAAACTGCTATAAAAAAAATTTTGCCGCTTTTTTTCTGTGAAGGGTAAACACGGAAGTTAATGCCCCTATGATACATGCAATTTTCATCAAAGTTTGTATTCAAAAATATTTATATTTTATTGTGGACTAGTGTTCTTTCTTGAGAAATATTTATTTTAAAAAACAAACATTGCATAAGAAAATTAGAAGGTTTTCGAATGTAATACCCCTATAACAAATTTGTTTATTACGTTGTTTTTTTTAGTCAGTTCGACATTTTCTTCTTTCTCACAGCTGACGTCACAACAAAGATGGCGGACATGGCGTAATCTATTATATGTTATTCTTGATGAAAGGTTAGAGTGACAGCCGGACATTTTCTGACAAATGTCTTGCACCGATTGTCATTTGCCTGCATATTTTGCTTTTTCTTTTTACATTGTCTTTCGCTAATCCAAACTATTTTTGAAATTTGGCATTTGTTGCCATAATACTGCACCAACTGTCAAAAATAGTATAAATTACAGAATGAAAAAAGTAAAAAGAAAATAAAATATACAAGCAAATGGTATTTGTTGGACGCAGCTCAAGAAAAATATTTTAAATATATATCTTCACATAATTTTTTAATTTCAATATTTTTTTATAAATTTTTTCTATAAGCGATAGTTTTATTTTTTTTTTTTTTTAAATATTTGGAAGATATTTAAATATATTCGTGCATAATTTTAATATATTTTTTATTAATTCTTTTAATATTTTTAATATTTTTAATTTTAATATTGTATTTGATTCAAAAAGTATTTGAATAAATTTTAAATATTTACGTAGTCGATTTAAGCAAATGCGTTATTGGTGTAAAAATGACTCGCTTTTTGGATAAATTAAAAAAGTTTTTGGATAAATTTAATATTTTTTTCCCTTAGTGTAAATATATCTTCGACATTCTGCGATCACAGCCATAACAGCCTCGCGATTTTATCAAACAACTTTGCGAGAAGCACTTGTCAAAAGTTGAACAAATCTTTCAGGTCCTTGAATATGGCATGGAATTTGTGGATCGGGAAGTGGTGGACTGTCAATATCTAAGAATTCCTTTAAGTGATCATACGGAATGCTTCTTGGGAACGGTGGTTCCGACAAAATGTCATTATCCAAGTCCATTATGTTTACATAATCTAAACATTGAAAATTATTTTGATATTTTTTATTGTAAACTCTTAGTTTTGTTGGGTTGCAAAGGTTTTCACGGTAATATAAAATTTTTTATTGCACTATCTCGAACAAAACATTTTTTGGGTGTGCAAAATATGAATTTTGCTGAATTGTGGGGTTGATTACTTCACATAATGGGATGGTAGGTATTGTGTGAAGCGTATAAATTGAGCTAGGAGTGGACTGCCATACACAACAGAACTGTAGTATTTTATGTTGAAGTACATAGGCACATAAACTTTTATAAAATACTCTCCTGATATCAAAAAACGCCTTGAGAGGATGCCCGAATAGTTCTGATCTACTTTTATTTTTCGATTTTTTTTGATATCTATCAATTAAATTGTTAAGTTTCATTAGAACACTCTTTTTATTTATAATTTCAATGTTGAAACGATTCTAAATTTCCGTTAACTTTGTTGAGACTTCAGAAGTAAAAGTTTAGTAGGCAAATATTTTGTTTCCTGTTTTGGAGCGTTCATAAAGTAAAGAGTAACACTTTTTTGCAACTTAACTGTTGCAAAGTTTTTTCCAACAAGAGGAATAGTTTTGTTTACATATTGCAGCAAAATACAAATTATGACTTTATTTGAAAAACCGGAGGCTCGAAAAAGGTTTAAGGGTTTCTTGAGCAAAGTTGATTAGAATTATCCGTAGAACATTATCCACGCCTACGATTAAAACAAAAATTAACTCGCTCTAATATATATCCATCTATATGCAGTCATACACATTTTTATCTAAAAAAAAAAACGAGCGAGCCTTACAGTAGTCGCATACGATATGTAACATCTGACACCTCACCTTGGTAATAATAAAAAAAAAAAACGAAATGGCCGTATCAGCCCTTGAAAGGACTTTGACCGAGCTTCTTATGATCAATTGTGTCGTGCTTATTGCGAAAGGTTTGAACACAAATGATCGAGATCTAGGCCTACAAGCTTTATGCCGACTCCGAACGGCTTATGTTCTGAAGAAGCTTTTCATGGCAGTTTTTACTCTCTGAGGTTTGCCATTGTCTGCCTTGGTAATAACCCTGGTTAAAAAACATGTAAAGTGATTAAAATCATCTGAAAAGTTTTAGAAACATTTCGCAAGTACCTGTCACTCTGAATTGAATTATTCTCAATTTTTTTTTGGCTTTATCTTTTCAACTTTAAATTTTCCTCACTCTTTTTCTGCCGGTAATCTCGCAAAGTGGCGACCGTGGCGTAGTTGGTTAGTGCGTGGCCGCTATGTCAAAGAACTTTGGAGACCCAGGTTCGAACCCCAGCAGCGACAGAAAATTATTTGAATAAAATAATTTTTTCTGTACGGCCGCCACCTCTCTGCAGACAATGGCAAACCTCAGAGAGTAATACAAATGCCATGTAAAGCTTCTTGAGAATAAGAACATTCCGTTCATCGCCGTTCGGAGTCGGCGTTAAGCCTGTAGGTCCATTTCTCGGTCAATTGTGTACAAACTTAATAACACGCACAACACAATTGATCATAAGAAGCTAGGTCAAAGTCCTTTCAAGGGCTGAAATGGCCAGTTATTTATTTATTATTTTTATTTTTATTTTAATCTCGCATATACTCTGCTCTGGATTTACCAATCTCTGCAAATCCCAAAATTATTGTAATCAAATAAGATTTATATATATTTAAAATATTTACCGTGTATGCCAAAAACAGCTGTTTGGTCGTATCTTTTACTTTGAATGTTGGAAAAAATAAGGTTATTATTTTTCTTTTACATGAAGTCTGCACAGGTTTGTGTCTAAACTAAATAGTAGCATGCCCTGTAGTGGAATTCTCAAACGCATTAACGACACTTGTGTTATCGTTAACTGGCCCTTAACAACACTTCTCGTTAACTGGTATTCTCAACATCTTAGCTAGCAATGTTTGTCATTAACTTTGACAGTTCGTTAATCATATTTGTCGCTCACTTAACTACGACTATTTAGGTGCCGCTAACTTAAACATTAAGAACCTTTTATGAGAATTTGTTTTGTTAAGCTTTTGTGTTCGAAAAGAAAAAATAAAAAAATCAAAATGGCATTCCAATATTTGGCAATGGATGCAGCAATGTTGCAAGACGAAATTGCTATGCGAGAAAGTGCGTCGGAGTGGGCTGTTTTGCGAAGGGTGGACAGTCCATTTGATTTGACAGAATCAAAATTTAGAAGCTTGTACCGCTTAACACCCGAGACAGCTCATAATATAATCGACTCCATTCGAAATGACTTGCAAGGAAGAACGATTTCAGCTTTATCGGCCGAAAGCCAAGTAAGTATATTAAAAAAGAAACACTTTATAAGGAATCATTAATATGAGCTTTTTATTGCAAGGTACTTGCTGCGCTTCGGTTTTATGCAACAGGATGCTACCAGCGGCCAGTTGGAAACCAAAAAACCATAACGATGAGTCAGTCATCTGTGAGCCGTTCGATTCATCGCGTTACAGATGCAATAAATGCAAAAATTTTTCGGCTTAATGTACGCTTCCCATTTACGCAAATCGAGCGACAAGCAGCACGCACGCTATTTAGAACAGCATCTCAGCCTTTCGATGGTACTATAGGGGCGATTGACTGTGCCCATGTCGCCATAATGGGACCACCAAATCATGAAGAGGCATATGTTAACCATCATGGTTACCATTCAATCAACGTACAAATGGTGAGTCCTAAATTGTATCCACAAAAAATTTATTTCAAAGGTTTTTTGTAGATATGCGATCCAAATCTCAAGATTTTAAATGTCAATGCAAGGTACCCTGGAGCTCGCCATGATGCTTTTATTTGGAGTTCTTGTGCTGTTCGCACCGTCATGCAAAGAGCGTTTGAACGTGGTGACCACCAAACATTTTTAATAGGTACATTTCTAAGAAAAACAATTAACAATTAAACTACCAAAACCAGTTCACGATCATGACTGGTATTAAAAAAAGATAAAATGAATTAATGAAAATATATCAACTTTTTCCGTGCAGGTGATTCCGGCTACCCATTGGAACCGTGGTTAATGACTCCGTTGACAAATCAGCCTCAAGATTCACCAAAGTTTCGGTACAATAAAGCATTGTGCAAGTCTCGGAACTACATAGAGCGAACGTTTGGAGTCCTTAAGGGCAGATTTCGATGTCTTTCGGGCCAAAGAGTGTTGTTGTACGAGCCTGGGTTTGCCGGTAAAATTGTAAATGCTTGCGCAGTTCTTCACAACATGAGCGTGAGCACATTAACAGAACCTGAAATTGAGAATTTCAGAAATGAAGAGCCGGAACGAGTAGTAGCTGAAGCAACAATGGACATTGAGTCTCGTTTATCAGTTGCAAAACGTATTCAAGATCGTTTGATTGCGCACAAATTTTCTTAACCATAAATTAATTATTATTTTGCCTTAAAAATCAAAAGAAAAAACAATTCCATAAACCTTCTTTTCAATAGCTTCATGCTTTTATTTAATAGTAAATAAAAAACTTACAACTAATATAGCTTATAAAAAAAAACCTCTACTTTAACATTCTTTTTGTATTATATCTGTGGCAATAAGGAAAAACAACATAAGTCAAAATATCGTAAATACTAAATGAAATAAATAAATAAGTTGTATAAGAAAATAGATTAAATAGATAAGTAATAGATAAGTTATAAATTAAATAAGAAGTAAATTAAATAGATATAAATATCGAGACAGAGAAAATCAAACATTCCGTATTTACAATATTTTGACTTATGTTGTTTTTCCTTATTGCCACAGATATATTATTTACATATTTTTAAATTTAATTTCATTTTCACTTTTAAAAATTCCTACACTAATAAAACAAAAAACTAAAAAAAAAAAGCTAATACAAACTTAAAAAACATTGCACTTCTTGTTGCTTACACAATCCACATATCCTTGCCTACATATCCAAATATTCCACATTTGGGTTCATTGCAACTGCCAATTTCTCCAGTGCAGAAGATAATCGGTCAATAGCTAACGCTTGAATCATTGCAGCTTCGGCATGCTGCTTCGCTGCTTCGGCCTGCATCTGTAAACATACATACAAAAATATCATGACAATATCTAATAATGCCATACTAAGCATTGTACTCACCGTAATAGCATCCGCTTGCTGCTTAGCTATTGTAGCGAACTGCTCCCTGGTGGAATCGAGAACGAGCCTCTTCCTTTGTTTTTTGGGCTGCACGTTCCTACCCACGGAACTCTTTTTTCCCGCCGTCTCCACCACGTCTACCAACTCCTCAAAATCGCCAGTGTTGGGCACTGCTGGAGTGTAAAGCAGCACATCATCATTCCCTTCCTCAAGTAAAATTTGTAAATGCTATAAAGTAAGAAACATAAATGATCAAAATATCATAAAGTTGCATGCAACCATAGTAACCTCTTCCTCCGGAACGCTATCAGCGCATTTGCTGCTGCCTTCAACGTATTCCATCCCAAGAATACTTAAGACCCGCAAATCCAGCTCCGTGAGCGCAGGAATGGAAAGGGGCTTACCACCTGTTTTGCCCATTTCCTTTCTGCGCTCTCTTGCCTTCACTGAAGTCCGGCTTTTTAGGTCACGCCATGCCTATCAACGAAAATTTTTCGAAACTTTATTAAAGAACTGCATTTGTGCATTTTGAACTCACCACTTGCCACTGGCTCGCTGACTTCTCCGCTCCTCCAACACTGTTTAGCTGGCCAGCGAGTTCGTCCCACTTCTCGGCTGCTATCTGACGACCATGCATTGCCACGAACTTCCCCTCTGCTAGGCCTTTATTGGCTTCAAAAAAATCCACCATCAATCCATACTGCTCGCCTGTTGCCCGACTTGACCTTTTTTTGTTTGTATTCATTTTTATTGTTATAATTGCTTTCGTTGGTTTTTTTTTTCTTTCACTTTTCTATTTTTTTATCTGTCAAATGGCAGTGCTGCCGTATTTTCGATAGAACTAAGCAATATTTGTAGTTAGCTTTTTGACGAAACTCTTAGCTAAAATTGTAGCTTAGCAGAGTTTTGAGAATACAACATTTGTTATTGCAAACTACAAACGTCGAAAGTTAAGCATAGCGATTTCGTATCGTTAACTTTTTGAGAATTCCACTACTGGGCTCTCATCACGTATGATGAGAATCGTTTGACGATATCGTCTTGACGACAGTTTAACTTCACGTAACTCTAAAACTGTAGTATCGTCTTTACGATATCGTTTTGCTTGCTTCATGTATGGCTAACAGCTGATCATTGCTATCGTCTGAACGATTGATTTGAAACGATAGAAAATTTGATATCGTCTTCGCTTATTGTGTTATTTAAAATCGTGAAAGAAATTAAATTTAAATGTTTCAGATATGAAATTTGATTTTTTTTTTATGAGCGATTGAGTGTGAAGAAAAAACTAAATTGCTGCAACAAAGAAGGATTCTTAAAGATAAATCAAATCCTTATCTCTTAATTTATTTATTTTTTGTAACAAATTAAGCTTTGTTCAATGCTTTCGCTTGTCGAAGGAGCCATTTTTGTCTGTATTAAAAACAATTAACCTTTAAAGTGAAAATAGTTCGAATGCGATGATTGTGAGTATATTTGTTAACTTATAACAAAACTTAAACAAATTATAAATGTTTAAAATTGTTCAACAGATTTGCGATCATAAAATGCGGCCAATGGCAATAAATGGAAGATTTACCGAAAGTTGGCATCATTCCTTGGTGAAGAGGCATTTAGAGATACTTTTATAAATGGTGCTGTAGGGAATAATCACTAAATAAAAAAAATATTTTAAGTAGTCTTTTATTGATAAAAATACGTTTTTTTTATTCTGAAATGATAGTACAAAAATATAGTTGTTACAAATGTGAAGTTGCGAATCTGAAATCCTTACTGTTCAAGATATCAAAAAACACTCGATAGGAATTTGGCGTGGATATCATTATTGTTCTTGTTACTATATTTACGTAGTTTTATTTTTGTGAGGAGTACAAATTCGGTAATTTAGCACAGCATATAGTTCCAATTAAGCAATTTGATGTAATAGTAAAAAATATTTAATTTTTCAGATTTGCAACTTCACATTTGTAACGACGATATAAAAAATTCTTGTTGAAAACTGAAGTGAACTTTTATGTGCATATCTTTAGTAACTTGAATCACTTATTTTTTAATATTTATTTGCTCAAAATAATGCTAAAACTATGTTAATGTTACACGAAAAGTTTCAAAATGGGATCTTTATTTGTTTACGAGATAGAGAACCTTATGTGCAACAGCGCTCGCTGCACGTGCAAGCCGAGCAGTGTTTTTTATAAGTTCGATTGTTTTTTATAAGTTCGGACCCTAACCGGTCGGTTTATGCATGCGCTAATTGCGGTGCTCTATGGTTTTTCAGTGACTTTTAAACTTAAAAAAAAATGTACGATGAACGAGACGATAACGATATTCTTATATGAATCAAACTGTTGACGATATCGTCAGATAGTATCATTTAAACGATGATCGTTTTGAAAGTTACGTGATGAGAGCCCTGTAGTTTAATAAAATTGAAGGGAAATTGTGGCTTCGTTCAGTTTTCTGTGATTTAAAACAGATATCAATGTGGTTTGTATTTAAAACACATGTTTGTGGTTTGTGTAGCAGCTATTCGAGCCTAAAAGGCACTGTGTGAACAATTCTGGAAGCTCTGCAACTAATTGTGTGATAAATTAAATGGCGCGTGCTTCCCCGACTTCCTGTTACGCATTTCCATCACATTGCACGACATCACTCCCACATGCTGGAAACCGATCGGTAAGATATTACATATCAAAAAACAATAGCGCAATGAAACATATAAACCTCGATCAGAGTTAAAATTTTGTCACAGAAAAAGACTAAATATGCATAAAATATATTTTCATTGAGATAAGCCTGAGATTTTTTGACTCCATACATTTCGTTCCATTCTAACATACTTAGACACATAAAAAAAAAACCTTATAAAGGCCTCAGACACTACGATTTTGCCTTCTGCTTGTCAAGTCGTATAAGGCCGTTTTTATGCATACGGGCTCATCACGGTCACGCATTGTTGTTGTTTCAATGTAAAAAGGAAATTTGAGAGAGTGAGCGAGGGAATTTATTTTGCCCTGAATGGTCACCAAATGATTCGAAAATAATATGGAATCACGAGATCAAAACAGTGTTGCGCTGTGCAATTATTCACAACATTTGTGTGTTTGCATGAAAATAGTACACTTTTAGTACGAAATGTATCAAAGCAGTAATGAAACCGGCTTAATAGCAACACTCGCCATACTCATACTCGTGATACTTTTTTGCATAAAGTATTGAAAGTAGCAAGAAGTGTACTAGTGTTCAGGGATAAATGACCGTCTGTATAACATACTTTCATCACAGAGCTCAGCGAGCACTGGCGGCCTCGGTAGTCGAATTGGTAGCGTGCTCGACTGCCACACCAGAGGTCCTGGGTTCGATTCCCGGAAAGGCTATGGTCCTTCGCTTTAAACCTTTCTAAATTTTCTATCCTCTTTTCTAATCAACTGAAATTAAAAATTCATCAATATTTACGACTAGAAGTTGTAGTTGATGGTAGAGAAGTTAGTGGATGAGATTGCCTTATAACTTGAATTGACTGAGGTAAAAGCATAACACTTGCCTCTGATTCAAATTCACATGTTTCTTTTACTTTCCACCACGCTTAGAACATCCTACACGTGTTTCACTTGATTGCCCTTTCCTTCCAACTAATCTATCACCCCATTTCGAACCAAGGCAGACTTGACTGAATACGTATTCCACCTGAAATCCTTGGTTGAAAGCTAAAAAAAAAACAAAAGAAAAAAATACTACTAGGTAGAATGAAAAGTCGTAGCGTCTGAGGCCTCTATTATATGTCCTGTGACCTATTCCCAATCAGAAAGTGCAGAATTCGAAAGTAGTATTAAAAGTTCCTTCAGGCTCCATCTTCAAAAGATGGAATCCACTTAAAAAAAAAAATCAAAAGTTGGAACTATCCGATCTGAAAATCTAGACAGATCCCTTAAACAAAAAACGATATCTGTTCGGTTTTAATAAAAAATTTCCTATATAATATTTCTTATGCTTCTCAGTACTAAGAAAATTAGAACAAATAAATTTCTTAACATACTCACAACAACTTAAAATAGTTCGCACGCAAACTTAGAGCTACAAATTTTAGCGTATTCAAATTACTTAAATATAACATAATTATTTGCACAAATTATATCTTAACTAAGGCGCATATTGCGGCTGATTTAACTTTTCTACAGCTTCATGAGTTGAATCCTGTTTGGGTGGAGCCTTTGGTAGACTGAAGAATTTCTGCGACAAGAAAAATATATATTTTAAATCCAAATTAGAACCAATCCAAATACTCCAAGTACTTACATCATAACGGCCAAATTGACGGGCCTCTTCCATGGTATCTGGCAACTTTTTATGCAGTGTTTCAGGAAGAAAAGCAGCGGCAATACTACCGATAAGAAACAGCGTGCCCAAGATAAAGTAAGGAGCGCGTATGTCGATTGTAGTGCCTAAATAGACGAAGTATGGTGCTAAGATGCCGATGGCATTCGCAAGTATGGTGCCCAGTGCAATGCCAGTCTGACGAATGCAAGTTGGATAAATTTCCATGCCCTGCAAGCTTACTGTTAAGAAAGTGCCGGCATTGAGGAACTTGATGAAGCTGGCAAGACCTATCATGACGCCCTCATATTCAGCATCTATTGCAAAAAATATTAAAACATGAGGAGATGGAAATAAAAATGCTAACCTGTGGCCAATACAATGATTGGTATGCATGCCAGGAAGGACACCAAGAAGGATATCGTATTTGTAAAACGGCGTCCATATTTATCACCTGTAATAGAAAAGCCGAAAATGTTAAACTCTTCTGAGGCTACAGCCAGTATTGCACTTATAGCTGTTAATTTTTAATTTTTTTGTTCTATTGTTGTTGCTTTTGTGTAGCCAAATATGAATTAAATACTTCAAGGCCACATCCGTCATTTTCCGCTGACAGCCGTGAGCACTTACCCAAATATTTCGCAAGTAAATAAGCAGGAATTTCAACAATGCTTTGAAGTAAAAAATTCAAAAATGGATTTCCTCCCATGCGCGAACTGAACAGCACCAGTGTAAAGTAGGAAACCATTACGACACACCTTAGAATGGAAAACGCCAACAGTTGAAAAAAATAAAAGAAAAAAAAAATAAAACAAAATATTAAAAAGGAGGAAAATATAAATGCCAGAAATAACAAAAATTTTTCATTTAAATGTTTCATTTTAAGCAAATAAAAAACCATTCTAATATCATAGCGCATAAAAACCGATCTAGAAGAAAAAACTATTCCACAAAAGCATGTATTTAGTTATTTAGTTTGTTATTTAGAGTGCGCGGAACACGCCGTTCACCTTAGTAACAGTGATATTTATATGATTATTCCAGGTAAGAGTTCGATTGAATGTTATACCTTAATTTTTCGATGTAGCAACATATTCAATATTTAAACCATTTACAGCCCTATTCTGGCATAATCGTCACAATCAATTGATACTGAAAAATTGTGTTTATTTTGATTCGGTCTCTATTGATTCGTATTCAGGTTGAACTGTCACAAGCAAAAAGCTTTAAAAATTCACCACATCATGTTCTACAGCTTTTTGAATTGGTCACCTTTAGTTTAACTTGCTCATCAGTTGTCACTAGAAAATAAATGTCGATACATATTTGTGTAACAATGAGCTGTGAGATATGCTGAATTGACCGCGATACCGATGATTGGAAGTCGAAAAATGATTGCCGACATAGTTAAGTTAAGAGCCATTAGTATAAAAATAAATAGTTGCAAATGGTCTGGACGACCTTCGCTCATCATGTGGTTGGAGTTCCTCAATTAAATTCCAAACACACTGTATTCGGCAGTCGAAATGAATTTGCAAAAACGATTTGCAAAAAACATACCATTTTGAACACCCAAAAAATCGAATTGATGGTCATTCGCTGTACAGCTCTTTTTTTGGCACCAAAACATTTTTTATATTGGTTAAAAAAAATTGAAAAAATTGGTTCCAAAATTGGTACAAGCGCATGCAAAAGTATTTTATCTTCATGGATAATATTTTGAAAACAATAAAACCAATTTCTACCATAATTGTTTTTTCATTATTAGGCCAGAAATATAAATAGCAACTTTCGTAATACAAAGAATAAAAAAAAATTGTTGATAAATTTTTTCCAAATATTCACAAAGTTGAAAAGTTCGGCCTTTTGGCTGCTTAATTAAAAAATAATTTCTTTACAGAGTTTACAAATCATCGTCCTGGAATGCCAAAGCTCAGCGCTGACTATTTCTCGCAATCAAGCCAAACCATTTTGCTACTTCGGCAACATTGCCGACAAAAACTATACGATATGCGATACAAGGAAAACCTGTACCCTTTTCACTACACAAATAACTTAAGCATAAAACGGAATCAACAATTTACCAACTGAATCCCATGATTGATGTATTTCTAGCTAGACGCCAACCGCTGAATAGCGAGGGGATGCCGTATGTCACATCCTGAGTCGTTCCTGCATATATATTCCTCAGTTCCTTCTCCGACATGTCAAATGGCATGTCATTAATATCTGCAATTTTCTTAAATTGAACAAGTGCATCGGCGAAGCGACGTTTGCTAATCAACCAGCGTGGTGATTCAATAACATATCTGCGGAAAAGAATAAATTAAAACAAAATGTCAAATACCAACAATCAATATTCTAGATAATACTAACAATAATATAACAAATAAAACTATTATCGGTCGTGAATATTTCAGAAATCATACAATAATGATTGATGATATGGGAAAATCTAAAAATAGACTTGTTGGCATCCGAACAAAAAAAAAATTATTTGCAATATCATTTCGATATGAAGGAATAATATGCTTTGGACATTGTTAGTGACATGTCCATTTTTATCAAGAATTACCTATTTTGCGATACCATAACAATATCGTTTCGTGAAGCATTAACGACAGAAGTTATGTCTCGATATCGAAACGACATTGAAATTTTGATATCGTTTCGATATCGCAATTTATATGTTCTCAATATCGTTTACGATATGTCAATTTTTGTCGAAACAGAACTTTTTCGACATCATAACGATATCGTCTCGAGTATCGTTCTCGATAGAAATTATCACCTTTGCGATATCATCTCGATATCGGAACGAAATGGTTTGGTTTACTGGGTATTTACGTACTCGATTTATGCAAATACGTTATTGGTTAAAACATGACCCCGTTTTTGGATAAATTAAAAAGTGTTTGGATAAATTTAATTTTATATTTTTCTCTTAGTGTACTCACTTTCGCGTCCGTGGCGTAGTTGGTTAAGGTGCGTGGCCGCTATGTCAACGAACGTGGAGACCCAGGTTCGAACCCCAGCAGCGACAGAAAATTATTTGAATTAAAATAATTTTTCTGTACGGCCGCCACCTCTCTGCAGACAATGGCAGACCTCAGAGAGTAATCAAAATGCCATGTAAAGCTTCTTGAGAACAAGAACATTCCGTTCGTTGCCGTTCGGAGTCGGCGTTAAGCATGTAGGTCCGGTTCTCGGTCAATTGTGTACAAACTTAATAACACTCACAACACAATTGATCATAAGAAACTAGGTCAAAGTCCTTTCAAGGGCTGAAATGACCAGTTATTTATTTATTTTTATTTATTACTCACTTAGCTTTTTCATAACACCTATACCCAAAAATAACATATCCATGCAACGTGGATGCAGTTTAGAAAAAGCCTTTTTTCCAACTTTTTTGAGGACCTACGAGGAAGGATCTAACGTTCTTATGTCACAAGAAGTCAAAATAATATATGAGCCATGATGCCAGTTTTAGCGATCTTAACTTCGATCTGGCAATTAAAAATAGGCGCAAAACCCATCATAATACACAAGTCGTAACTAGATATTGAACAACTTCGATAACGATAATTCGATTGAAGCTCGCACTAGTTGCCACTGCATGAATGGCGGAAGTTGAGTTTTCTGCGAGTGGGTAGTGTGCAGTAACCACAAGAATAACACACAATTCTATGGCATGTCAAAGATGGTATAATACTTACTTGTAGAAAATTAAAACCATTGCCGTGGGCACTGTTGTTAGCCACATAAAAGACTCCCAATCACGCAGCCACCAGAAGAGCAGCGGCATCAACGATGAACCGAAGGACCAACCGAAACTTTGGTAAATTGCGATTGTGCTGCGATCCTGTCTGAAACGAAAACAAAAATTAAATTAAATCAAATCGTATTAAAATCAAGATTCAACTAAAGCCAATTTAAGGTGACATCAACTCACTCTCTGGAGATTTCCATGCCAATGATCATCGTTGACTGAAATAAAATGTTGACGGTGAGCGATGCTATACAGGAAAATATAAGGAACCAAGTGTACGAGGAAGTGGTCAAAATGGATGCAAGCCGTCCAATCGAACAGAGTATGACACTGATGTAATAAATCAAACGACGTCCAAAACTAAGCAAAGAAGTTTTTAATAAACATAGATTTTTTTCTTTTGTTTTATTGTTCAACTTTTTGTTAGTTTCTGTCTTAGTTGGCAACTTACACATCGCCCATTTGTCCGAATACAAAGGAACCAATGAGCTCGGCCACGCGTCCAACAACAAATACATTTGTCACAAACAAATCCTTAGCACAAACCCAGTGTTCCTGCGTTGGTATCGTGTTTTCGTACCATTTCTTGTCGTAACTCCAACCATGCTGACACACTGAAAAAGTATTAAAGTGAAAAGTATTTGAGTAAAATAAAAAAAGGTAAAAAAGATGAGAGAAATATAGTGGTTTGATTGCAGTAAAAAAAAAAAAAAATGATGATTTTTGGTAATGAACTCGCCGTAGTTGCAGAAAAATGCTGTGTAATTTAGTTAAAATTTATAAGAATTAGTTTTTTACTTATGACTTGCAAGTTACACAGAGTTTACCAAAAATACTTTATTGCTTCATTATGTATTTCTAACGAAGAGTTCAACGAACGATGACTATGCGAACGAAGTTGGATTGAAGCTGAAATATGTATTTCGAACACAGCTTATCGTAGCTCAATTGACAAGTTATGTTTGCTACTTACACTCAAACTGTTATAAACAAGCAGTTATCAAACGTGGCACTGCCATATCAAACATTAGGGAAGTTTTCTGTATTTTCTTTAAAGATTTCATGCATTTTTTGTAGTTTTCGTGTTGTTGGCAATGCTTTGGTTGTATTTGCAAGTGTTCTTTGACTTTTGTCTCATCGCAAAGACAAAATAAGACAGTAAAAAATTTGTATGACGGCCCACGCGGGCCATACGGGCAACAACGTGGGTATGCTGATTTATATTCAAGTCACAATGAGCAAAACAAAAAAAAAAAAAAAACGAGCGAGCCTGACAGTAGTCGCATATGATATGTAACATCTGACACCTCTCCTTGGTAATAAAAAAAAAAACGAAATGGCCGTTTCAGCCCTTGAAAGGACTTTGACCGAGCTTCTTATGATCAATTGTGTTGTGCTTTTTGCGAAATGTTTGAACGCAAATGATCAAGATCTAGCCCTACAAGCTTTATGCCGACTCCGAACGGATTATGTTCTCAAGAATCTTTTAATGGCAGTTTCTACTCTCTGAGGTTTGCCATTGTCTGCCTTCGTAAATACCCTGGTTAAAAAACATCAATAGTGATTAAAATCATTTGAAAATTTTTAAAAACCTTTCGCAAGTACCTGTTACGCTGAGTTGAATTATTCTCAATTTTTTTTTGGCTTTACCTTTTCAACTTTAAATTTTTCCTCACTTTTTTTCTGCCAGTAATCTCGCATATACTCTGCTCTGGATTTACCCATTTCTGGAAATCACAAAATTATTATAATCAAATAAGATTTATATTTAAAATATTAAACGTGTATGCAAAAAATAGTTGTTTGGTCTTGTTATCTTTTACTTTGGATGTTGGAAAAAAAAAGGTTATTATTATTCTTTTACTTTGACATTTGGCGAAGGAAATTTTGATGGCTACACAGGTTTGTGTCTGAAATAAATTGTAGTATGCGCTGTAGTTAAATAAAACTGAAGGGAAATTGTGGCTTCGTTCAGTTTACTGTGATTTAAAACAGATATCAATGTGGTTTGTGTTTAAAACACATGTTTGTGGTTTGTGTTGCAGCTATTCGAGCCTAAAAGGCTGCAAATAATTGTGTGATAAATTAAATGACGCTTGCTTCCCCGACTTCCTGTTACGGATATCTGTCGCATTTCACGACATAGCTCCCACATGCTGGAAACCGATCGGTAAGATATTACATGTCAAAAAAGTATGGCATCAACTTGGCAACAGATAAAAAAAGTCATGTCGAAGTGAAAAGAATGAGTTAAATAAAATACTAAAAATAAATTCAGAAGGAAATTAAGTTCTGAATAAGGTAAGAAGGTGGTAAGAACCTCATTTAATTTGTGTTTTTTAAATAATATGCCGATATTTTTAATAAAATTTACTTCGCAGCGAATTCTTTAATAAGAATAGAGCACAAAAATATGAAAGTTTCGCACATAAATACACCCCCCTAACCTATTTCCATTCTTTATACACATTGAAACACACCTGTTACGTTGGCTGTTCGTGTTGTGGTGTTCCATTGGTTCCAATCGTTGACTTCTGTGAAATTTGCGTCGTACATCTGACAGCTGCTGAATGTGTCGGAGCCTCTGTTGTCCTTTTGTCTACAAGAAACATTTTGTGAGAAATTTAATTTTTCAATCTATTGATGAGGATTTTGTTTATTGTCATAAGTATTTTTTTTCTTTTTTTCCGCGAAATCAAAACAATTTGGAAGATTTACATATAATGCCAGGTAAACATGAGGTTGGCGCAAAAGGCAGATATGTGGAACTGAGTAACAGTGCATACGGGAAATTCGTGGCAGGATTGGCTCTGAATATTTGTACTCTTAATAAGTTTTGAATAAAACGGAGCGGCAGATAGACAAACAGGTAGGGAGACAGAAAACATCTGGTTGTGTTTAACGTAGACACCTGCCTTGACGGCTCAATTCTACGGTGCCCCTTGGCACAAGGAGTCTTTGGGTTCAAGAAGATGAGATCTAGTGGATTAATCTTCAGGAACGCCAATATAGCAACGTACGGTAATTAACTTCCATCCAATCAGATGATCTTCCGGACGCTAACCCAGCTACGTTTCATTAGCGTCCTTCCGACAATCTACCGAACCCAACTCCTTGAACCCGGACGCGACCAACGCCCTATTTAATAGTCTCAATAACGGTTCCACCACCACACTTAAGCATATTTAATTTAATAAATATCCTGTATGGATTGCATACCGATAAAGAGACCATAGTACCAATCATGGAAGGCTAGTGTTATCACCTTCCACATTTATTGGTAGAAATCGAGACCGATCTAAAATCTCTGACACTTTGAGGGCATTGTCACCCGGTTGTAAACAAGTGCAACTCCACACCGATCATCACAGACCTGCACGCGACATTGTGCTACCACAGCCAGCACGAAACTCCCCGAAGGGCCAGCCCACGATAGTCTCCTGGGATAAAGGATTTGCCCCGACATAGCAATCACACACACTGACATAAAGCGTATCACGCATGACTGTGAAGAATAATAATATTCAACACTTATTACACCCAATCATCCTTGAGTCACCAAAAGACGTCCGACAGCCTGTCCAGCATCACCAATTCTGCATCACTGCGTTGGCAACCACAGTGATACAAAATACCTTGAGCATCCCGACAACCTCTTACTGGGGTCAAGATTATCTCTGCGCCCAAATTCACCTTGAACGCTCTGAGACCACTTTTGACAGAAGTGGCCTCATCACGCCCGTAAATTCTCCTAACAATCCGAGACCACCCTAGGGTGAGAAGTCCTAGGTGAGTCTCTTCATGTCGTTAATCTTCAGATTATACATCAAGCAACCGCCTTCAGTTTCTTCCGATTTTATTCGCTCTGATTTTTACTCACGCTTACGCACTTTTAAAAACTTCGCATTTTGCTCCGTGTTATACAGCTCTACCATATACACACATCATCGCCTACTTTACCTAGGCTGTCAGACTCTTCTAGTGGCTCACCGTGTACTGCACAAGCAATCCCATAGTTTTGCAGTAATTTTACTGCCACCCATTTTTAAAACAACCGTTTTACGCTCTCTAAAGACATATGCTTTTTATCAATGTATTTGTGTTCATGTTTCTGTCAGGACAAGGACTATCCCCGTGCTAACAAATTATTTTTCGGATCATTGCTACTCCTTCATAGGCATTAACGCTACCGCTGATCGTGTCAGACGGTCCAGCCTATTGCCATTGATTTAGCCAAACACGCAAGGCTCAAGGCGGGCCTGAAGGTAGGGAGACAGGAAGATGATATGGGGAGCGTTAATTTTGAATTATACAAGGTCGTGTAATAAATAGTTTTGTTTACGTTGGCAACGTGATGTTTCGCCACTCGTCCAGCGTATATTCTGTTTGTTCGCGTCCAGGCACTGTGCACCAATGATCCGGTATATTCAACGCCAGTATGATGTTCATGTAGACCATGGCACCCGCCATTGCCAGCCCCAAGACGAAAATCCAATTGTAGATTCGCTGAAAGCGGCCATAGTTGCCGGCTTTTGCCATAAGTTCTTGAAAGGAATCTTCTATTTCTGGCATTTTCGCCACATCCATTTCAATAGCACTATTTTTATTCTTTTCCTGTATTTTGCTCATTTTACGTATGAATGTATATTTATGTGCGTGTATCTTTCGTTATGATAAATCTATAAAGATAAAATAAGTCATTAAAATATATAATTATAATAACAAAATTATCTTCATAGAGATTATTACTTCATTTTGAGAAAACAAAACTTGAATTTTTATTTAAACTTTGATAAATTTCGAATAATATGCAAAATTAAAATGCAAATTTTATCATAAGCTGTCATCCACTTACAAAGATTGTTGGACACTAAGTTTAAACTACAATTAAATTTGATATAACTGATGCGTGTCCAAAAATACAAACTAAATTGTGCTTAAAAAAAAAAAAGTTTAGAAAATGTTATTTGATCACTTGAGTAAATAAAGGAAGAAACTCAAACAGTAACATTAAGCGCTAAATAAACAAAACAAAAAAAAAACAAATATGAAACAGAGTGCTTTATTGCGAACACTCGAGTAAATAAAACAAAAACTCGAGAAATTTCATTAAAGTTCGAAATAAATAACTCGAAGCCTCGCTCTATTAGCGAAGAGCTTACCGCCCATGGAAGAATTGACAAGGTAGATTCGCGGCTAAGAGCCATGAATCGGAATTGTTAAAAAACACAAAACAACAAATAACAGGAAAAATAATTAGAAAGTTATGTTACCGCCCATGTTCGAACTGAAATACGTTCGTCCATAGCATCCCAGTCGGAAGGTTGGCGAACACCTCTCAAAAGCGATCTCTCTTTTCTTATTGCCTCAAGTATTGTAAAAAGGCACTAATACCTTAGGATATGAACATGGCATATGATTTTCGCGAAATCAGCTTGTAACTGCAGTTAATGTTGCAACATTTTACTTGTCATTTATTTATGCTGAAGTAAACACGTGTTTTTATTAACCGAAAAAAGTTAAATTTTGTGCTAATTAAAAGGATTTAAAATGTTAATTATTGCAGCATCAACAGAAGAAATAGAAGAATAGAATTGGAAAACAAAATAGGAAACAAATCTATATTCATATCGACATCGACATCGACATCCATATCCTTCCTTCATTGCCAAAAGAAGGTACACGGATTCTTGACTAATCACTTCTTACGTGCTCAAAGATGTGACGAAGGAATGAATACCGCCAACGTAGCAGCTGTATTCAAAAAGAGGAAGAGCATTTGGCATTCTTGGCAAGGAGAATGATCGCCGAGTCTTAAAGGATGTGCCAAGAAGCTATCTTGGGATGATCGGTTTTCCTACTGGGATGGTAGAATAAACTTTTAGAATTATATAAAGACAAAGAAGGCAACAACAAACAACAACAACGGCTCTGTATAGAGCAAATCACACAGCTTGATTATACAGACTGTTTCGTTGGCCGCTACACCAACTCATCAGTAGTCTTTGCAAGACTTTACACTCAAGCTACGTATAAGAGATTTGCACAAGCCCAATCGTCATTTTTTGCCACTCGAATAACAATCGTCGTCAGCCACAATCGCACATAAAAATTAATGCACGCATACCGCTCGAGTTCGTAAAAACCGATTGGTGCTAAGCACAGTTTGTAACGATTGCGAATACATATGTACAAAGGCACCATCCAGACAATGCAGATATTCGGATGCTTCGCTTAACACTCGAGTGTCTGTTGCTGCAGCGATTGCCATCGCCTAACTCTTTCCACTCCGCAACAATACAGCGTGTGTGTGTTGTTATTTATTCTTGTCGTTGTTGGTAAATATAGCGCTTGTTACGCTGAAGGCTTCTTGTTGGTATTTTTGCGTATTGTTTCGTCACCGACTGCTTTTTTATGTTAATAATTCCTTATCAAAAATAATAGAAATCAGATTACGCCATCAGAGGCAGAAAAAGTTGCACCGTTCTGCGCAAGACGTTAGGTCTTTTGTGACGTAGATAGGAAAAGACTCTTTCTCTGTTCTTCTCACTGATTTTCTGTTCTGCAAGAAAAGACGAGAGATAGTGCGAAATAGTTCTGTACGATTTTATTTTTTTTCAGCTACAGTTGTTTTTTATGTTTTGCTCAGTGAAAAACAGCTGATTTTGACAATGGGTCGATCATGACGTAGGCAGACATGCGCATGGCATAATCTTGTATTTATTATTTTTGATTCCTTATTGTACTACGTATTCAACGATTTGTTGTTGTTGTTTGTTTTTTGTTGTAATTGTTATTGCACTCTTTAAAAACCACTCTTTGGCAATCTCTAGTTTATAACATTGTTTGTCATCCCATAGCCATGCGTGTACGGCACAAATATTTTTTTTTTCACATGAGATTTTTTCGTATACAAAAAAATCAACACTGCAGACTGCGTGTTTTCTCCGTGGTACAAATGGGCATGAAACAGGCCCGTAGACATTGAATTTTGTCTACGACCAGCAATTTAAGAATTTATTGCGTTAACAGGTGTAACGTGAAAGTGGTGAAATTTTGATTGAGTTTCGCTAGATAAGTTAAGGAGTTTCTATTGTTAATTTTACTGTGCCAAAACTATAAAAATGAGTCTACTTAATTGGCTGCAGAAACCAGAAGTAAAAAAAGGCTAGAACGGTGGAAAGTAAGTGCTTGATGTGTTAAAAAGTTGCCGAATATTTCTGAATGTTTGAAAGCTGTGTTTTTTTTGATTGTGTTTGCATTGATTGAATATTAATGGATTAACTTTTTGTTTGATGCGGAACCGACAAAATCCGAATAATATTATATTTTATCTGTATTGTACAGGGTTTGCCAATAAGAGGTGTTATTGTGAATAGCCCGCTATTGTGAAGCGCTCACTTTTAAAGATTTTATTCTTTGACATTTGACAAGTAGAAGATATGCCATTACTAAAAATGGAACGATACAACAACGTTGTGTCTTTGCTGATTGGGTCCTTGAAATGCATGAAAATGATCCGGAATTCCATCGAAAAATCATCTTGACTGATGAGGCCCATTTCCACCTAGGTGGCTACGTCAACAAGCAAAATTGTCGCATCTGGGGCTCGGAAAATCCAAGAGATATTGTTGAAAAGCCTCTTCATCCCCAACGTGTGACTGTTTGGTGCGGTTTATGGTCCGGCGGGGTCATTGGACCTTACTTTTTCGAAAATGAGGACATGCCACTTTGCGATTTGGTTATGGAAAATTTCATGAAAAGGATATTGTTCTGTAAGCATGGTTGTGGTGGCTATTTGGCTAATGTTGCTTTTCATTATTAACGGCATACCTTCCTCTTTATTATGAAATAAACATCTGATCATTTATCTCAAAAAATGGCATTTTTCTTTGAATACCAAAATAACACCTCTTATTGGAAAACCCGATAGAAAACGTTCAAGAAACTTTGGAATCTGAAAAGTCTTTAGAACTTCCTTTGTAACCTGCAGTTGTAGAAAGCTTTAATGTTGACAGCTATGTGGAAAGCGGTACAAGTACAAGTACAAGTACAAGTTGCGGTATTAATATTTTACTTTTAATGCTTATAACTCTAAGGTTGTGTGTATGATTGTAGAAATTTTTCCTGAAATATCATTTGATTCATCGGAACTGCATTCGACTTCGAGAGTATATCAATGTCCAAATAACGATATTTTCAAGTTAATGAGCAATATTTCCGATTCGAACCGCCTTGAAAGTTTTCAAAGCATTTATGTGCCTCCACCAAATTTTAATTTTCCTGCCAGCGGTTCTCGCAAACTCCGATTTAACACGTTAACTGCCATGGGGCACATACGGTGTGCCTCAGTAAAATGTAGCCTCTGAGGCACAGCGTATGTGCCTCAGTATTTGATTACACCCCCTTTACTGGGATTTTAATTTTAAAAACTTTAATTTAGTCATTCCGTTTGTAACGCCCACAAGGAAGCGTGATAGGTATAGAAAAGTGCATGTATTCTTGATCAGCATCATCACCCGAGTCGATTTAGCCATGTCCATCTGTCCGTCATCCACACTAAATATACAGTAAACGTATACATCAGGCCGTGAGGTACATATGTTGTGCCTCAATAAAATATTTCAAAATTTCACCGAAATATAAAAAAAAAAACTTTTTCTGATGTGTTCGAAAAAATGGCCTGGAGGACCCGATATTTTTTTTGTATGGTGGCAGTTAAAGTGTTATGCATTCTGGGTTGAACTGCACAGAAAAAAAAGAGTAGAACTTTTACCTAAAAATGTAGTCAATTCAGCTAAAGTAATCCGGTGATTTTCAGTCAACGAATTTGATTAGGTGCGCTACCAATTTCTTAATGTTAATTATATGCAATTATATTGGGTAGTTTAATTGCGAGAGTAGCTAAAAAAACCTAAATATTTAGGTGTACCTTCAACCATAAAATAGATAAGACACATAATTTATTAGAAGAATAAGCTAATTTTTTTTAAACTATGACCACTTCAGATTAGGCAAGCCACCTACTAAGTGTAGAAAAATCATCTAATTATTTAGATAACATTCCCACTTAAGAGTGGGAATGCCGTGCAAAAAATATGTTTTTTGTTTTGCAATTTCTATTTTGAACTTTACTTCATTTCGTCACATCATAGAGAAGAAAGATTTGTTTTATAGTAGATAGAATGAGAGAGATATATACATTGTATAAATGACTGAAAAATTTCTTTGCCACCGCTGAGAATCGAACCTGTGATCTCAAGATTTCAACAACCAATGCCTTATCTATTGAGCTAAATTTCCAATGCAAGAATATACGCTAAATACCAATTAATCAAATTGCTGTAGATGCCCATAATTTCAGAGTAGTGGACCTCATATTTTTATATACATTTTGTTCACAAATTATCAAACGGCGTAACAGCACAGCGGTAAAGCGTTTGACTATAACGGAGAGCGCTGTGCTCCTATAAAATTCAAATACGGGAAAAAAACAAGTTGTAAGGAAAGCATTTGATTTATCCATGTAAATATTTATATAAAATTTATACTGAGGCGTGGATAATGCTAATATGCGTTATTTCCCTAGTGTACGAACAAATCGACAACTTGCATTAGGTAAAATAACTAGAAGAATTAGATGATTTAATATGCAAAATTTTAGTTGAATTAACTAATTTTAATTAGGTGAATTACCTATTGCATGATTGTTAAATTAACTGTGTAAGTAGAAAAGTTGTTGAAAAGATTAGGTGAAATAGAAACTTTCACATTAGCTAAACTAGTTTAGGTAATAAATCAATTCTTTTATTTTCTGTGTGTTGGCATTGGTTGGTTTACTCCAAATTGGAAAATGCAGCTTATTGCTAGTTTTGCGTATTTTTTAACACTGGTTTTAGAGGCGCAGGATCACAACCTCTTGGTAATTTTACCGAATTATAATAAAAACTTTTTAAATAAAATTTTCTAACCTTTCAATGTGGCCTTTACAAAAGTCAGGAAATACAAGAAAATGTCGTTATTCTAATCGTGGTTATTTTTATATAGAATTTTAAACCGATATGAGTTTGCAAGTAAATTATTAAAATAATAATATAAGATGCTTAATTATTGTCACTTTAGAAGTTTGTCTTGAAAATTTTATTTTTTTTAGCATATTTCTGTATTCCAAAATGACAGTGCAACGATAAGCAAGACATATTGCCGAAACACATTGAGCTCAACAAACGACAGTTTTGAAATTATAGAACACGCGTTTTTTATGTTAAATGGGTGTGCATCCTTAAGCATACATAGGGATTGCAGTGTCACAGCGGACGCTGTGTTATTAGAATTAACAAAAAAAAAAAAAATAAGAAGACTTACCGCCCTTTTCTGCGTTTTCTTGATAAGTAATTTATAAATAAAATTTGTAAAGAATTTTATCAAGCGAAAGCTTTTTTACTATTCTACAGCAACCTTGATAAATAAAAAGTTTTCGTAATTCACCAGAGAAGGTGAATTCCTGTTAACAGCTAATTGTTCTCATTAATAGCATAACACAGAGAGCAGATTTCTGCTTTCATTTTCCTTATGTTCCACAAAAGTGTATTAATCTGTAGAAAATAATTATTATTGTTAACATTATTATGTTAATATTAACCTTGATATTGCCTGCTACGAGCAACCACAACTCTCTTGATAAATTTATCAATAGCAAATGAGATATTGACAAATTTATCAATTAAAGAGCTTTTTTTCTATCACAGAATACCAAATCTTGATAAATAGTCAATAATATCAATAATAGTCAATTTATCAAGTACGTAGAATCGGGCTGTTAATATAAATATATAAAATAAACAAAACTAAAAAATTAATTTTTTTTTATGTATTTGGTGTACAAAAAAGTTTTAAAGTGTTTTTTTTCAAGTTTGTCGCTTTATTGTGAAAAATTCGTTACAAATTCATTTCTCAAAGTATTGTCTATTTCTAGCCACTGATTTTTCCCATCTTTCTGGTAATTATATAAAAAAATACCTTTTCATTTAAAACTATCGATATTTTTTTTTAATCCAAACCCCCCCTTAGGTAAATCCTGGCTACGGGCCTGGCATGAAAGCATGAATTTTCGTTGCTTTTGCCGAATGTTGCTCATGTCTCGCTTCGTTGGGTATTCTTGATTCGTAGGCAATCGTAATCGCGACCAATCGTACTCTATGGTATTCGTATCCGCAGCGATTGGTGCATGTATTCGCGCATTAATTTTAATGCAGAAGGCACATTCGGTGCTCGTATATTGAGGATATATTCGAAACGCCATTTGAATGCAATCAAGCTGTTCTCTGCTACGTAGGTTCTACTTATACTGCTAATATGCCGAGAAAGTTTTTTTTCGAAATAAAGTTTTTAGTGTATTCTGGTAGACCACACTCAAATACACCTCCTTTAAAAAAATCAATGAGCTTTTTTGTTATTGTTGTCGTCTATTTTAAATAAAAATTGCATTAAAAAAGTTTTAATGTCCAAATTTTTCCAGATTTACTCAGTTCTTTTCTTTTCCAGCAGAGTAATAAAAAATCTAGTTACGCCTTTTCTATATAAAGCCATCGATTTATGGAATGTGGAGGTACCCAGCCAAGTTTCTTTAATCCGGCTGCTCGAGAAAATGCGGTCAACATGCGGAAAACATAAAATTAAGCACATTATAAATGACCGAAATAGACTTTCAGTGTTATCCATTACAATCCGGAAGATTTTCTTTTAAAGAAGTATCATTTTTTCCATCATCATCCAACAAAAAAAGCAAATCTGTGCAAATACTGATGTCTTTAAAATTGGCATAAAATTTTCATTTAATATTAGTGCACATAACTTTTTGCATTTAAAAAAATATTAAGGAATAAACTCAAATATCTGCAGTATTTAACAACAAGAGCTTCGAATAGTTTCAAAACAAATTAAATGTCAACAAAAAGAATGATTTGGAGAGCCTTATTCGCTTCCTCGAAAAAGAAGATAAAAGTTTTTGTCGTGCTATACTCGAAATGTAATTAGCGCCAATATTTTTTGTTTTGTTTTTATATTAAATCATTTATTGTTTTGAAAAATTATATTATTCGTTAAACTTTCAAGACCGAATTTTTTTATCATATCTATATATTAATAGTCAAACAAAAAGTTTGTGTTCCCTTTTTTTCTGTGTTACCTTCAACATATTCACATAATACTTACATATATCGATGGATAGGTATTTTCGAGTAGATTTGCACAATATAATTTTTATTCGAATATGTTGTCATTAAGATAAGTAAAACTGAGCAAATATAAAACGCTTATTTTACCAATGGGACAATGAGAAATTACAAAGCGTCATAGCTCTGTTGAACATCGCTGCTGTAGCTTACAAAAGCAAGAGTAGAATGCGGGAGTCATGGTATAATAATATAAGGTAGTATTGACAGTTGCTTGGGCATCGACCATCTGTCAAAAAAAATGTCTAGAAAGAGAGCGTTCAATTATTTCTTATGTTTTCGCCATTGTTTATGTTTCAGCGCTTGCAAATAACCAAACATTTTCTTACAAAATATTGCCTATTTTATTTAATCAATAGTGAATTATTATTACTACAACGAAGATAACTTGTGAACTTTGTGTTATTAAGTGCAAACATAAGAAAAAATGTTGAAAACGTTCAAATGTAGCAACCTCAGCAGCTGCAGATGCATATGGACGAAATTAAAGAAGTTTCCAATTATTATTAAAACACCACGGCTGGAAAACGTTAAACACATATCACACATAATTTTTTCACAACTTTCATTATTATAACTATGTATTTAACGCACATATTTTGCGGAATTTATTTATTTTTACATTCGTTTAATTCTTGTTGCACGAACAACTGTTTTTGACAGATGGTCGTTGCCTTGTTGCTGAGAAAATCTATACTTGTCAATGCTACCTGTATAATTATATCATGTGCGGGAGTGACGCAAATACTTAAAAAGAGCTGAGTAGCATCATTGTTGTTGTTGTTGTTGATGTTGTTGTTGTGGTTGTTGCTTTCTCTTAATATCTCTCAGCGTTAAAAAACTGCTGCTTGCTTCTATTATCTTGAGAATTATCATTTATCTTGATTTATTTGTTATACTTTTTTAAATATATATTATATGTTGAATAAATTTTTGTTATTGATTGATATATGCTTCCTTCTTTGTCCTTTACCACAATTTTCCTCAGCGTCAAGGTAAGCATTAAGAATTTCCATGCAAATTAATAACCATTCATTATTTGAAAAACAACTTAAGTTTCGTTACCTTGCAGAATGAGATGGCCGAATTTCGGCTACAGGCGATACTAGTTTAAATTAATATCCTTTACACTTTAATTGCTGGAAGAAAATGAATAAATTTTTTGTGTTTATGTTTTTATTGTTTATTTTACCTTATTTTTCTTCAAACAAAAAACAAGTTTTCGTCATATAATTTAAAAAAAAAAAAAAAATAAATAACTGGTCATTTCAGCCCTTGAAAGGACTTTGACCTAGCTTCTTATGATCAATTGTGTTGTGCGTGTTATTAAGTTTGTACACAATTGACCGAGAAATGGACCTACAGGTTTAACGCCGACTCCGAACGGCGATGAACGAAATGTTCTCATTCCCATTATTTTACATTTTATTACCCTCTGAGGTTTGCCATTGTCTGCAGAGAGGTGGCGGCCGTACAAATTAATCATTTTAATTCAAATAATTTTCTGTCGCTGCTGGGATTCGAACCCGGATCTCCAGGTTCGTTGACATAGTGACCACGCACTTTAACCAACTACGCCACGGACGCCACGTCATATAATTTTAGTTTTATCTTATTCGAAGGGATTCATATCAGAGGTCTGCAGCGTTACACTGCAATTGCTTTGACACTCAATTAATACTGGGTTTTTGTATGACTCAATCTCACTGATACCATGCAACGCATTCTGCGCTATCGAATTTACTTCCAACGCAATTATTTTGCAGTAGCCGATCAAACCAATGTCAAACACTATGCGATGTTTGCTTCGATTTCAGCAGTACATATCGGTGTTTGTATAAACAAAGTATGAGTATACACTGCCAACGCATGAGCGCAATGAATATAAATATGAGCTCTTTTGAGTAATTGACTCGTATACCATTGCATGTTAATCTGAACTTCGGCTAAGCAGTGCTACGAATGATTGCTTACGAACAATGAAACAGCGCAAACACTGCAAATTGACTGAATATTAAAGTAAATTTTGCAGTATATGCGCTGATTTCATTGTTTCTTAGCTTAAAATTCGTATCACTGCAACTCTTTATCTATAAATCTTAGATTTTAAATCAATTATAGCAGAAAATTTCTTGCAATTGCATTACAAATTGCATTACTACCCTTTAAGCCCAAACTTTGAAGGTCTTTTGTGCAGGGATCGTAATTATTATAAGCGATATCCAAAAACTCAAAGTTTAATTATTATTTTTAGATTTTAATTTTATTGCTCAACAATAAAAATTATCTTACGATTTTAATTGTTTTGATCAGAAATAATAGTTATTTTTTGATTTTCATTTTTCTGTTCAAGAATAAGAGTTATTTTGAATTTTTATTATTTTGCTAAAGAATAAAAATTGTTTCTCAATTTTTATTTTTTATAGAAATAAAAGTTATTTCTTAATTCTTATTTTTACGCTCAAAAATAAAAATTATTTGTCCAGTTTTATTTTTTGTAGGTAGGGAATAAATATATATAAAAATCATAAAATTTGTATGGGTACTTTCTTACATGTTTTTTTTGCATTTATTCCTGCACCTGAACAGGGGGCTTTAAGGAAGGGCCGGAGAGGGTTAGTAAGTATGACAGACCCCCATTAATTTTGAAAAAGGAAAATTTTTGCCTTTAACACCTATTCTCTCCGACCACTCCTTAGGTGGGCTCCCATACAATTTTTATGATTTTTGTATAGTTTTTCCATACACCTGAACAGATGACCTTTAAGGAAGGGCCGGAGAAGATTAATAAGTATGACCGACCCCCATTAATTTTGCAAAAGGAACATTTTTTCCTTGGGGAGCTATTTCCTCCGACCACTCCTTATGGTGGCTCTCATACATAGTTTATGATTTTTATATATCGCCCATTTCAGATTGAGGTGACCTATCAGTCGCACTGACCATCTGCGATTTGACTCAAAATTTGTTTTTAGGTTGTTTTTTTGTTAAAAAAAACCAATTCCGGAGTTTAAAGTTTAAAAAAATTTTTTTTGCGGAGCCACCGCCAATTGAATGCCAAAATAGGGCCTATTTTAAGACAACGTAGTTCAGTCAACTTAAATCACATTTTATTAACTAAGGTAACATTGGAATAGTTATCTCTTCTATTTTAAGGATCAAATATAAAACTTTTAAAAAAATATCTGTAAATTGACCCATTGTTAATTTCAAAGTTTAATGCCATGCCAACAACAGCCGCTATAATTCGTATTGAAAATTTTTTAGCACTGCACGTTTTACGCCGTAACTTCTGAACTCTTCAAGAGCACACCTTATTTTTGTATTGTTGGAAAGGTATTGAAACGTACAAAAAACCAAAATAAAGAAACACAAAAAAAATTATATCGTCTGTTGTTGGTATGGAATTATACTTTGAAATTAAAAATAGGCCAGCTTACTGCAGTTTTTCTAAAAGTTTTATATTTTTCCCTTAAAATTAACGAAATAACCTTTCCAATGATACCTTATTTATGAAAATCGGATTTAAATTGACTGAGCTACGTCGTTTCAAAATACACTCTATTTTGGCCTTGAAAAATGGTTTTAAAAATTTATAACTTCGGATTTGGTTATCTACGTAATAAACCAATCTAGGAACAAAATTTGAGCCAAATCGGAGATGGTCAATGCGACTGATAGGTCACCTCAATCTGAAATGGGCGATATTTATTCCCTATTGCTTGTGATCCACTGCAAAGTAACTGCAAATATTTTGAGCTTGAAGAAAATAAAAGCATTGAGTAAGCTTAACACATTCATCTGCTTCTTTTAATATACACTTGTGCTCATACAATTAAGACAAAAAAGAATTCGCAACTATTATTGCTATAATATTTTTCTGCTTTTGTGTTTTGCTTTCGCTTTCTCATGATAAACTATTACCGTCATAACGGTTTATGCAAAAAAAAAATTTTGAAGTAATTTGTTGTTATTCATAATCAGTGCTATTTTTTTTGCGAAGCAAACAACATCTAAGTGCTCACGTAATTAAGACATTTGATTTAATAACGGTAAATAATCGGCTTGATTCTTGTTGTCACCTCACATATGTGAGTAGTCTCACACTCGTCTCACGTCACTTGAATTGTGGTATTCTAGTTGTCATGTGAAGTGAGCGTGAGGAACATGTGGAAATGAAATCGCAAGTCGTGTTTATTGCGTCGACTTTTTATTTTTTTAGCATCAATATCAATTTTAAAGTAAAAAAAAAAATAAAAAGCAATTATTTAAGTATTATTTATTAAAATTAACATGAGTTCATTCGAGTTCTGGTTTTCGGATACTAATAGTGAAGACAGCAATGATGGTGCGAATTTAAAATTAAAAAGATTAAAGTTAAGGGACGCCTCTAACCCGTTGAAGTTACCGGATGGAGCGTAATTCCACCTCACCATCAACGCCATATGTTGGCGCATCGCACTGCGCGACTTTATGCAAAGACAAAAAATTTTTTAGACTTCTTCTAGGGCGTCCAGGTGAGCCAAACGGAAATGGCCGCCACCGGTAGAGTTTTACTCTTTCTTGTTGTGCCTCAACTTCTTTCTTAGATTGAGCTTCAATCATTCCAAACCTAAATCAAATAAATTTGTACAATTAAATCGTCGTCTTCATATGCACGACTGTATTACTTACTTTTTACCATCCTGCATCCTTTCTTATAGTCGGACCCAAGCTATTTATTTTAGTGGCCAATTTTTGCCACTTTCCATCGGAAGCCGTTTTGCCCTTTTCTGTATATATAAGGCCTTTATCGATAGATGAATTTTTTGTTATAAAACTCACCATCGCCTCAAATTGCTTTCTTGTGGTTATCTTCACTCTAAACGGAAATAAATCTATGGTATTTCAAGTTAATTTCATAAACAAAACCAAAATTAAACATATCTTATAACATACCTTTTTGGTTCTCACTTAAAAAATTTACGCGAGTAAAATGTCACTTAAATTCAACGACAAGTGACAACAAGAATACGAATTTTTGTCACAGTGAAACAAGTCACATTCATTTAGGTGAGGTGAGAACAAGAGTACGAATTTAGCGTCACAGTGAGACACGTCACACTCACTTAGGTGAGGTGACAACAAGAATCAAGGCGAATATGTCTTTCTACTTTTCTTTCATTGCATTGTACATAAAATGATTAATGTATTAATTTTAGTAATATTAAATTTTGATTTGGCCTAATGGGGAATAAAAAGAGCTCCACACCTTGCGAGAGGAAAATGATTTGGAATTCCTTCCAAAACTCTGGAAACGTTGCTAAAGTAGCTTAAAATTTGAGTGTTTCGCGTACCAGAGTATATAATGCCCTGGAATATTTTTATAAACATTAAACTTTTGATGATTTGCCACGAAATAAGCCCCGCAAAACGACAGCAACTGATGATCGCAAATTGGTTAGGTTGAGCAAATCCAACCCTTTTTAACCTCCAGCGAATTAAGGGCTCAGATGGAAACAGATTATAATGAAAAAATATCGTCGCAAACAGTTCGAAGACGATTAAAGGAAAATAGTTTAAATGGACGAGTTGCTCGAAGGAAACTAGATACATCCAAAAAAAATTTGCGAAGGAGACTTTAATTCGTAAAGAAACACTTTATAAACAGCAAAAATTTTGGGATCTCATTGTATGGAGCGACGAATCTAAATTTAATGTCTTCGGAAACGATGGAAGGCCGTATGTTCCGTATGTTAGGCGTCCTCCGTTGAAAGAATTGGACCCAAGATACACCAAAAAGACGGTGGCTCTTCCGTTATGGTTTTCGGTTGTTTCACCTCATCTGGCGTTGGTCCAATACAACAAATAAGTGGTAAAATGACAGGTGAAATGTATAAGGATATTTTGGCGGAGCATTTGGACGGAGACTACGTTGAAAATTTGCCACTTGCTGGGATCTTCCAGCAAGACAACGACCCTAAACATTGCTCCCGAACAGTGAAATTTTGGCTCGAGTCAAATCATATCCAAGTCTTGGAATGGCCAGCCCAAAGACCGGACCTAAATCCGAAAGAAAACCTTTGAGCTTTAATTAAATGAAAGGTTTCAGGTCGAAAACCCAAAAATAAGCCTGAACTGTGGGCTATTATTCAACAGGAATGGTACAAGATTACTCCCGAGCAATGCCGGTCTTTAGTATGCTCCATGAGCAACAGATGTGCAGCGGTAATTCGCCAAAAAGGGTTCCCAACTAAATATCAATATCGTTGTGGTATTTGGTAAAATTAAAACACAATTTATACAAAAACTTGTGACATAATTTAAATTCTTTTCAGATGTCCTCATTATATGTTGCTTTCATTGCTGATGAAATAAACTAAAACTGAATAATTTTATAGAAAAATTAATTACTTTTAGAAAAAAATGCCTACATTATGTATATTATTTATGGAGAAATAAATGTTAAAGGAAAATGTTTAAAAACGTTCTCCAAATTTTTTCAAAACATATATTTGTGAATTACGGTCGACATGTCTTAATTGTATGAGCACAAGTGTATAAAAAGCAGGTGTTTGACAGAAACATCAACTATCTACCTTAATTATGGAAAGGTGCACTGCATATAATATACCGCTTTCCATAAATTAGGGTAAAAAATAGCGGACAACAAAAAACAAAGTGAAGAAGAGTACTAGTAAACAACAAAAAACAGCAAAATCTGTTTAGTATTTACATTTATTTTGTACTTTATTTTGTTTGTTTTAATTTTTCGAAATAAAATCGTAAATTCGTGACATGTAAGTTAAAGTAAAAAAATCGAAATACCGCGAAAGTGCGCAGCATTGACGCAACTTGTTTTTTTTATAGAATATAGCTTGAATGTTCATAGCTTACGATAATCAAAACAGTTTTCCTTAATTCCACTCACTCATATTGAAAAATCCAACTTTTTAAGGTTAAATTGAAATAAATAAATAAATATATATATAAACACTATTTCATTAAAAAAATTTAATTTTGTATTGCTTAAATACCTGAACAAGACGGTTCCATCGTAATTTTTTGTAATTTTTAAAAAACAATACACAAAAAAAAACTTTAAAAATTTCGAATAAACACGTTTGTCACTGTGCACACTCAAAGAGAAAAAAAATGATGACTTTCAAACTGCATTGCGGGTAAACGGTAGAATATTTTTCAACTATTCTTTCACCTAGTGATGCAGAATTTTATCTTTTTTCATCGGGTACCTAACATTACTATGTACCTTGAACTTTTTTTTCAATTAATCGTCACTTTTGGCATAAAATACCCCATTGTGCGGCAGTTCGTTTGATACAACATCGCAATGCTTGCGACGTGCGTTCATACTTGCACTGCATTTGGTGTGAGTAGATTGCAAGTATCAAAAATGGTATCGCTTGCAGTTCTCTGATTCATATCTATAAAATCCTTGATATCCTTCCAAGCAATAATGTGTAAGCTATTATAAATGTATGAATGTTACAATCACTCCAAATTCGGAAAAAAATCTACCGTGGCGTTTTCGAGAAACAATGCTTCAAACTTCAATCGCGATTTCCCAACAGTCGTCAAATGTAACATACGACATTAATTTATCCAGGCGACAATTTATAGAAAGTAGTAATTCATTTTTTCTACTTTAAGAAAAAGATCTTTTAGTGATTTTTATTCAAAGTTTAAAAAAAAATTCAAATCAATCCCGCTAATAATAAAGATTTAACAGCGCGGTAACGCGTAAACGGTACACCCTTAATACTAATAGCCAACTTTTTTTTAATCGATTTGTTAATCGATTTGTTATGTAATTCTACACATCTTCTATCAAAGTGAGCGAATTTCGAAAATTGTTTTAGTTTTTACATGCAAAATATAGTAAAAACATAATAAATGAAATTAATATTACATATTTTCATTTCAGTTTGCTACAAAATGCGCATTTGAGGATTTATTTTCGTGTGCATTCTTATTTTAAACCGACTTCAAAAAGGAGGAGGTTCTCAATTTCGTTGGTTTGTCCGCTTTTTTTTTTTTTTTTTTAAATGTATGTACATCGATAACTCCTAAAGCACTTGCCCGATTTCCGTAATCTTTTGTCAACAGATAGATACCATGAACGCGGAGGTCTTTTTTTAATAAGTGGGAGATATTTGACAAAGGGGCGTGTCAATATAAGAAAAACACTGTATTTCAGTTAAAATTGACACTAGGGTACTGAAATTTACAGTAAAAATACTGGGGTAGGCACAAGTATAACAAATTACAGTCAATAAAGTAGGCGTTATTTGTCAAAGGGGTGTGGCAATATTGGAAAACGCTGTATCTCGAATAGTATTGACACTAGGGTACTGAAATTTAGTACAGGGGTAGACACAATTTTTAAAAATTACTGTAAATAAAGTGGGCGTTATTCGACAAGAGGTGTGGCAATATTAGAAACACACTATATATCGAATAATATTGACACTAGGGTGCTGAAATTTTGTGCATGGGTAGGCATAGTTATTACAAATTACAGTCCATAAAGTAGGCGTTATTTGACAAAGGGGTGTGTCAATATTGGAAAAACACTTTATCTCGAATAGTATTGACACAAGGGTACCGAAATTTAGAACAGGGGTAGACACAATTTTTAAAAATTACTGTAAATAAAGTGGGCGTTATTCGACAAATGGGTGTGGCAATATTAGAAACACACTATATATCGAATAATATTGACACTAGGGTGCTGAAATTTAGTACATGGGTAGGTAAAGTTTCTACGAATTACGGCCAAAAAAGTGGGCGTTATTCAACAAAGGGGCGTGTCAATATTATAAAAATACTATATCTTAGTTAATATTGAGACTAGCGTACTAATATTTGGTATGCAGGTAGGTGGGTAGGTAGAATCATTAAAAAAGTGAGCGGGATTGTACACAGGGTGTAGAACTTTAAGAAAAGTACTATATTACGGTTTATATTGATACTTGGAAACTGAAATTTGGCACAGGGCTAGGTAGAATCAATATAAGGTACGGTTAATAAAGTAGGCGGGATTAGAGAAACGACGTGGCACTACAAATTGTAAAGAAACAGAAATGGAAAATACCCAACAAACTTTCAGGAATTAAATAATCAAATTTGTTAAGAACAAAGTTTCATGTTTGAAATTTTCCTCAAGAATAAATACTATTACATAAAATATTTCATCTTATCTAAAAAGGAAGAAATAAAAACTATTTAATAAAAAAAAAACCGACTTCAAAATAACTACAAAGTAAAAAATAATTTTAAATAACTTTTCCCATTAATTTCTTGGTCATATTTTAAAAGCTATTTATGCGTATTATAATCAGTGTTGCCAGAAATTTTTGGGGAAAAAGTCTAGATGGGCTTTAAAAAAGGGCTAGAAAAGGCTAGATGTCTTTAAAAAAAGGGCTAAAAAAAGGCTAGATTTGTTTACATTATTTTTTACTCTGTGAATATACGTACGTATTTATATATTTACATACTATATGAATATGATATAAAACAATACCAAGAACAAAACATATTTGAAATTGATTAAAATTGAATTCGGTCTTTCAAGCTCAAATATATAATAAGTATAAAAACCGTATTTTTTCGAGTTTTTCGGATTTTTCTTGCTTGCACTCGGCTCCTCAAATTCCATTAATCAGACGAAGGAAGCCCCATTGCTGGAGCTGGAAGTACTTTCAGTTTCATCATTAGAATCACTCATTTTCTAACTCATTTCTTGTATGAATTTAGAAACTTTTTTGAAGTATCTAGTAAATGGAAACCAGAATTGCAAAGAATATTTGTTTTTTTCCATTCCTGAAATAACGATTCATTTATGAAGTGCTGCCAAAAATATTATTTTTAGAGCACAGGGTTGCACTGGGTCTATACCAGAGATCTACAACAAGTCAATTGAAAATCAAGTAACTTGAAAAAAATCAAGTTTTGACTTGACTTGTAGAAACTTGATATGTTCTAACCTACAAGCACCGACTAGCTTCTGAAAAACGAATCATAAGTCAGACTTGATTCTATTTGGTTTCTACTCTACCTTAATTGATAGAAAAAATCAAGCTTTCTACTTTTCAAGTCTACGGGACTGCGCTGCCGTAGAAAGCCACTGATGAGCGTTTACTTATACTTTTCTATACAAAGTGACGAAATTAATAAACCCCTACGGAGTGGCCGGAGGGAATAGGTCCCCAAGCGAAAAATATTCCTTTTGTAAAAGTAAGGGGGGGTCGGTCATACATATTAACCCTCTCCGGCCCTACTTAAAGCTCTCCTGTTCAGGTGCAGGAAATAAAAAAACAACAAAAAGAACACAAACATACTGTATTCTTAACTCGAGAAACGAAGTTTGCTCTAACGACACGAAGTTATTTCTTCGAACATCGAAAACAGACTTGAAAATAAACAATTTGTAGGCAAAATAATTACTTTTTCCCTACATTTCAAGTTTCTACATTTCCAGTTTTCTACATTTGGCGACTTAATTCTTGCTGCCTATGATTCGCTCAAACTTGTTGTTTCCCTGCCTCGACTTGTAGGGAGTTGAAAAACTAAAGGAACTTGAAAGAACAAATGGATCCATTCATGCAGATCTCTGGTCCATACATCTTAAGCAATATATCAAAAAAGGCTAGAAAAGGCTAGAACGAAACAAAAAAAAAAGGCTAAAAAAAGGCAAGAGGCTAGATGGTATTTTTCGAGGCTAGACGACAGAAAAAAAGGCTAGATCTAGCCTCAAAAAGGCTAGACTGGCAACACTGATTATAATATTGGAAATCTTATCATCTTCATTTTTTCTATTTTATTTTATTATCATCAATATATTAATTGCTTTATAAACATAAAAGCTTTGAAGTCGGCGCTCATCTTTGACACACAATCATGATCTTTTACCATCCGTGCACTATTTGGTGACTTGGTGACACTGTAGTAATTTTAAAAGCTTTGTACACATTAAAGTTCTCACTAAACTGAGCTTGTAGGGTGAGCTTGTAAAGCTCATATTGAATATGACATAGTGTGTAACAGCTGCACAAATAATGCATGGAACACATTGGCTACATTCAGCGTACTCAAAAATTGCCAACTGATAGAAAAAAAATCGCTAAGATGCTTTTATATTCATAAAGCTAATAATATTTTTATGATAAAACAAATTAGAAAAAATTAAAATAAAAAGACTTCAACATAGTAAGATAAGCGCCGACTTTAAAGCTTTTATGTACACTGAAAAAAAAATGTTTTAAAATTGACGACAATTGTTACTAATTTGACGATATTTGTGTTTAAAAAATAGCTTGCAACAAATTTCGTCAAAGTAAGAGCAAATGTATTTAAAAATTTTGAAAAACATATGAAAAAAAAGTAAAATTAACAACACATTTTGTGAACACATTGTGTTTAATTTTAAGCTAACTTTTTTTTTTCAGTGTACATAAAGCAATTAATATATTGATGATAATAAAACAAAATAGAAAAAATGAAGATGATAAGATTTCCAATATTATAATACATATAAATAGCTTTTAAAATATGAGCAAGAAATGAATGGGAAAAATAATTTAAAATTATTTTTTACTTTGTAGTGATTTTGAAGTCGGTTTTTTTTTGTTAAAAAGTTTTTTTTAAAGAATTTATTTCTTACAGTTTTTAGTTTGTTGAGACCATGTGTATATCATGGTAATTTAAAAACTTTATCAGGATACTTTCGAATACTTTTGGAAAATATCTAAAATATTTGTTTTAAAATATAAGAAGGAGCCATAGGAATTCAAATTCTTCAAATTATGCTGCCAATTTACACTAGCTATAGCATTATTTAAATCTTCAAAATTGCACCTGTTGAAGTAATAATATGGGTTCAAAGGTACACTAAGAGAAAAAAATATTAAATTTATACAAAAACTTTTTTAATTTATCCAAAAAGCTAGTAAATTTTGCACCAATAAGGCATTTGCATAAATCGACCACGTAAATATTTAAAATTTATTTAAATACTTTTTTAATTAAATAAAATAAATAAAATAAAATTTTTAAACAGAATTAATAAAAAATATATTAAAATTATGCACGAAGTTTTTTTAAAATGTCTTTCAATATTTAATATTTGAAAATAAAACTAACGCATTTAAAGAAAATTTATATAAAAATGTTGAATTTAAAAAACAACACATTTAAATTCAATAAGAAATATTGAGTGCAAAGCATCCGTCAGAAAATATCGAGTTGTCACTCCACCCTACATCATTTCATCAAGCGACCACCCATCGCACTCACAAATCACTCACCCATCTGCTACACAAATCACGAAATTTGTGTAGCAGAAACTTGCAACTTATCGCAAGGAGGGGAAATGTTTTACTCTCTCATTGTCGCTCTCTTTTGCAAGTTTTTGGTGTACGGGAACGCAATTTAGTAAAAACTTGTGCAAGTTTTCGAAAGTTTTCACAAATTTGCAAGTATGGGAACAGACCTTATTATTAAAAATTAGTTCTTTACTTTTTTTAAAAGACTTGCTTAAAACCCTTCACTCTAAACGCTTAATAGTCCAAACAGATTGAACATAGCCAACACATAGCGAGCTGTCGAAAACGTAATCAACGAGACGCTGTGAACATATTAGAATTTGTGTTGATAACGTTGATGTGTATATATAAAATTTTTTTGAAATGGATAATTTTGAAATTTGTTTAGCAATGTTTTTAATAATATGTATTTATTTAAAAAACAAGAGGCGATGGTGGGTACGAGAGGCGAATTTATCCAGGGATGTTGATGGATATTTCAAGACATGTTATAAGAAGATCCAAAACGTGGATCTTGAAGATTTTTTCAACCACACTAGGATGAAAAAGCCCCTTAAAACTCATTTTCAATTTATTTTGTAATGAATTTCAAGTTTTCTGATTGGAAACTATTTATTTTGACACTTGACTACCGTTGGCTACGGCAAAAGTTAAAAGTTCGTCAACATTTGCATGTTGGCTGCGTTCACTACCTGTTGGTTATTTTCATTCTGTTCATTTCATAGGGTTGCAAGGCAACCAACTTCTACGTTGACATTTCTTCTGTTGGCTGCGTGTTGGCTATGCTCAATCTGTTTAGGCTACAATGGTAATTCACATAAACGCCATGCAGATCCAAAATAAAAAATTACGTAAAATAAATTTTCAATAATTTAAATAGCTGCATTCCACTTCACTACGTTCAGTCAAATTTAAATTTTGTTTCCAATAGACTGTCTTCATTAACTCACATATAACATTTGTCTTGGTTTGTTTTCAAATTTGATCGCGTTAACTGAAATGATGGCACCGAAGTTGAACAGCGTCGACTTTAATCTGTGAGTGGAATATGACAGGCAGAAGAATTAAATGAAAATAAAATTTGTTTAAGGTGCTTCAGAGTAGCTGTCGTGCTTATTTGATATAGCGTTGATAAGCGTTTTAACTGTTTAATTGCATTATAAGAGTTGAAAAAAAAAAATTGTGTCCTTAGAAAAATGCAAGCTTCAAGCGATATACATATATATGTACACACTTTTATTTTTCACGTTGTGTTCAAGTTCAATTATATTAGGTAGGAGTGAGAAATGAGCTGCGGATTTTTTTTTTTTTTTTTTTTGTTTTGCCTGTACAATAAATGTTTTTATGAAAACTGTAGTTATTATTTTAACTTTATAAACATTATTATCAACCAGTGACGTATTGTTGGTTGTACTCCGAGTCGGTTGAAATTTTTTATAAATTTATTTTTTATTCAAAATCTGGATAGTTAACTTTCAAATGAAAAAAGTAGAACTTCAGGAGAAAAGTAGATATTTCTTACTTCGAAGATGTTTACTAATGTATTTCTGTGAAACTAAAACTAGTTAATTTTAATAAGCTTTTGACAGAAAATAGCTTGTTAGAACTGATATTTAATGCTTGTTATTCCAAAAATAGAAGTTACTGATTTACAATAACGATAATACTCGTCGACGGCCAAGATCACAAATGTGTTTACTAGTAATGATAAAAATATGCAAATGCGTAATGCGTATGCTTTTGCATAATTTCACATTTTAAAGCCATTGTTACATATTTATTACGTCTTTGTTTGTTAAAGCATATTTTCGCACTGAAAAAAAAATAAAAAATTAAAATCATACAAAATACTCGGGGTACCGTGAACTAATTTTTGCTACGCCACACAGTGGGTTGAAATCCCAAAAAATGGAGATTAAATCACCTAGAAATCAGAGGGAATTTTTGACTTATGTTTTAGTTAGATTGGGTACAAATGAAAAAAAAAATTCTGTCCGTCCGTCCATCTTTCGACATGATTAAAGTCGTAATATGGAAGCTATCGTCATGAAATTCGATATTTAAGCTTGTATCTAAAATATAAAGATTAGGTTCGAAAATGAGTCAAATCGGATCATACAAAGTGACTTTATTTTAGAAATAAAATCTCTTAAAACCTACAAAAAATGCTTTGAAATTTTGGACGTTAGTTTTTCTCTTCAATATAAATCCTAACTATGTAATTTGGCAAAAACAGATAAAAACCACGCCTACTTCCCATACAAAATGACGTCATCTAAATAGTAAAACCTCCATAAATTCCTCAAAAATTAATTCAAATATAAATAATTTTAATAATTAAAATGTATTCTGAATTTGAAATTCGGAGAAGTTGGAAGTAAACCACGCCTATAGTCCATACAAAGGGACGTCATCAATATAATAAAAAGTTCAAAACTTCGGCCCAGTCTATTATTTAAGTGACTATTATCACGATTTATGTAATAAAAATTATTCGCACAAAGACGCGCATTTTTTTATTGCTGAATTTGGAAGCTGTGTTTCAAGTTTAATACAAAATTTTCATTTCTACTTGATATTACGGTCTTCCTATTTAAAACTCCACATATATTTCGAAAATAGCGCAAATTTTGACATATTTAAAAATTTTTTTTTTGAAATATTTCTACACAATTATTTTAAACCATAATTTTTTTAAATCACGCTTAGATACCTGAAGTTGAAGGTTCCGTAATAAAAATATAACTTTTGACGAACAAGAAAAAAATATTAATTTTTGCACCATGCCAAATTTCAATTTGTTAAACTGTTCACAAAAAAACCAAAAATTTCTCAACTTTTAGGCTGTGCAGCAAAAAAAGTAAAAAAGTAAAAGAAATTTTCAGTAGTGATGTACAATTTTGTTCTCTTTAATCGAGCAGTAAAAATGTTCAAAAAAACAAATTTACATTTTTCTATTAATCTCCACTTTTTTCGATTTCAACCCTCTGTGCGCCGATTCACAAAATCCAAGTTGTTCATACTATCAATATTCAATTTTTCTTTAAAATAAAAAGCACTTTAATAAGCATTTATGTGAATACATACATTGTATTGCTTTTTTTAGTGCAACTAAGAAAAAAAATCATTAATTTCGGTTTGCTTGTTGCGATTATGCACCAATTTTTGCACTGCTGTCCCACGAAGGCTTTGGAGCACAAGAATATTCGAGTAGTCTGCATACTGTTTCGTTTGGCCCACTTAATGCATTTATCAAAAGCTTGTATGGCTTCGTTTACAGTAATAACCTCATCGCTTGTTGACGATTCCGTGTCTTCATCGTTATCGGAGATAGCAATTTATTCTGGTTCATCAGGAAGTTGGATGTCATTATCGATCGTATTCCATTGTTCGATGTCTGTTGTTGAGAAAGTTATCTAAAACATAATAAAATCAGTTTATTATCGCAAATACACAAGTTGAACGTCATCAGGACCTACAATTTCTAGCAAACTCTCTAAGTTGTCTATTTCAGTCAGTTTTTTTTATAATAAACGATCACGAAGTGTACTTAAAGGAATTTTATATCGTCTTCATCATCGCTGTCTTTAGGCTCCATTAAGCTGGTATGTTCCACGACGGGTTCCCAGCATTTCTGTATTACATCAGATTTCAATTGATCCCAGGGATCAATTGAAAAAAACACCACCAACTCCACCTTATTAACAAAGAGATTGCGTCTTTCAGGGCTAAAGCCTTTAAGTACTGGGTTACATCTCCTCTTTCAACAGCCAAGCCAAGAAGATTCTTTCTGTAATTAAGCTTCGTAAGGCGAATGACGTTCTGGTCCATTGGTTAGATTATTGGCGCAACGTTTGGTGGCATATATACGACAAATATGGAACCATCATCTGTTCTCAGAATATCCTGAGGTGGATGGCAAGGGGCATTATCCAGAAGCAAAACAGCTTTTGATGGTAAGCCTTCTTGAAGAAGAAACCTTTTTACCTGGAAATTAAGTTTTAATAATTTTTGAAACTTCATAAAGCAGCATTATGTGTAGCATTAATTTACCTGAGGCACAAATCGTGTGTGAAACCAATCTTTGAAAATATCTGCAGTCATCCAGGCATTTTTTGAACATTTATAATCCACCGGGATAACGTAAGACTTGAAGCAACGCGGCTTATGTACCTTTTGTAAAACAAGCAAAAAAACTCAAACTGTGAAAATAATTTTTTTTATTAAAAACTTTTATAAATAAAATGCATTGCAGTTTTCCTTTACTCTTAATAAACTTAATAATCAAGAACAAGTGACTTTTAAAGATTTTGTCAGGTAGGAAATCAGAACGGCCATTTTAAAACATGTTATCGTCGATTCGACGAAGCATGACCTTTATGTATAAAAATAAGCATGTCCTTCCAGGGTTAAACATTTCTATTCGCGAATTCTGATGTACACGTTACACAGCTTTTTAAACGTTCATGCTACAGAGTAGTCAATATAATAAATAGACCGTTCACCCGAGCGGGGTGTTCACGTCTATATGTCGGAACTTCTTTCTAAACTAAATATATGAAGTAAGATTTCATTCGGTAAATTTTTCTTTAATGAGTTATACGAAATGTGAGAACCCAAATTCAGTTAGATAACGCACAGGACATTGTGAAGGGCTTGTTGAAAAAGTGTTATCTCTTTTTATTAAGCTATGACTTAGTAATGACTAAGGCATAACATAACAGAAACGCAATATTTTTGAAGCGAAGCTTTTTGAAATCTGAAAAAACGACACTTTTTTCCGACACCGTTTATCTTAGAATTGATATTGTTCTTCGCTTTCATCTATTGCAACAAGAAAATATTAAATAAAAAATAATTTCTTGTCCGCCGCAGGAATTGAACTCATTCCCGTCGACTTATAGTTTAACACTTTAACCATCAAACCAAAAGGCATCTTTAATAAACATCGCTGATTCTATATTAAGTATTAACTAATGCCATGTCTACACAGAGAGTTTAGTTTGAGTTTCCAGTACAAAGTTGAGTTTTGCCACTGAACGCAACATAAACTGTTGAGTTCTCCAGTACAATTTTAAAGGATGAAACTCAACTGAACTCAACTTTGTTTCTGTGTTTATCAAAACTTAATTTGAGAAATCCCTAAAAATATGCGAATGTTCTTACAAAAAGGTACGTTCAAAGACAACTTGTACAATTTTGTAGTGAGAAATGTCCAAAACAGCTGTTTGTTTGTGCAATTTACAATTTGCAAAAAATTATCAAAAAGCCGAAGAAAAGAACTTGGTCAAGTGTAGAAGATGAGGTCTTCATATTAGTATGGGCCGATAAAAATTCAAAATTGCGCAGCCTGTCCTCAAGTGGAATTGATTTCACGGTGGTGGATGCACCGACAAAATATGAGAACACAAAAGTTAACAAAGAAATGTCACACTAAACACAATTCTGCCGACGCATCTCTATGTGAACAACTATGGTTAACTTAAAACTAAACTCAAGCTAAACTCTCTGTGTAGACATGGCATAAAGCTATGTTGCAGTAACTCACAATAATATATTTATAGAAATGTGTATTGGCTACATATCCTTCATATCTTAAGATAACTATTAGCTAATACACAATATTCACTAAGGATTGTGTATTGGATGTTGTTTCTACTTACTACTAGAGGTCGTTATGCTGCAAAATAAACAACCTGTAAGTTGATTAAATTGTAGCAAATATAATAATTTTTGTATATTTATTCCCTACCACTGAACAGAAGGCTTTAAGGGTTAATATGTATGATCAATCACCATTATTTTTGCAAAAGGAACATTTTTCCCTTTAGGACCTATCCCCTCCGACCACTCCTTACGGGTGTTCCCATACAAAAACGTAAAAAGGGTATTTTAATTTTGAACGCCGTTTATAATGCCCATAAGGAGGCCTGGTAGATATAGAAAATTATACTAATTCTTGATCAGCATAACCATCCGTGTCGATTTAGCTATGTCTGTCTGTCTGTCCGTATGTACCTTATATGTATTTACTTAAAAATAACAAATTGAGTACTCTCGAGTTGCTTGATACTTAAAAAAAAACGAACTCTTCTTACTACACGATCGTTAATTATGTTGTTGGTAATGGGTGTTTTTTTTAGGGATTTGTTTTTCGAATAGAGATAAAACTGGCATTTTGGGGTCAAATCTGGCAATTCTAATGTCATTTATGTTCAGTTTGGTTTGCCATTTCATCATGAACAGGTTGACAAAAGAACAACGCTTGCAAATCGTGCAAATTTATTTCGAAAATAATGGTTCAGTTCGCGAAGTTTACCGCAAGCTCCGTCCATTTTATGGTCGACATAATCGTCCATCAGAGCAATTAATTCGGTTAACCATGGGTCGTTTTCGCACTACGTTTACTCTATGTGATAATACGCATCCGCAGAGACGTCGAACAGTGCGCACCGAAGAAACAATTGCCGCTGTAGAGCAAAATGTTGAAGAGGACCCGAATGAATCGATTCGCCACCGTGCACAGCAATTGGAGCTTTGTCCATCAACTTTATGGAAGATTTTGCGCAAAGATCTTGACTTGCGACCTTACAAGATCCAGCTTGTGCAAGAATTAAAGCCGCGAGACCATGCAATGCGTCGTGATTTTGGTGTATGGGCCGAAAATGAGATTGATCTCGATGCTGATTTTCATCGCAAAATTTTGTTCAGTGATGAGGCTCATTTTTGGTTGAATGGTTACGTCAACAAGCAAAATTACCGCATTTGGAGTGAAGAGAATCCACATGAGATCCTTGAGACGCCATTATATCCACAAAAACTGACTGTTTGGTGTGCTCTATGGGCTGGTGGAGTCATTGGGCCATACTTCTTTCGAAATAATGCTGGAGAGTCAGTTACCGTTAATGGAAACCGGTATAGAGCCATGATAACCGACTATTTTGTTCCCGAATTGGATGGCATGAATATGGATGAGTTGTGGTTCCAACAAGACGACGCTACATGCCACACAGCGCACGTCACAATCGATTTATTGAAGGAAACATTCGATGAGCGCATAATTTCGCAGAATGGACCTGTCAATTGGCCACCAAGATCGTGTGATTTGACACCATTGGATTATTTTCTTTGGGGATATGTGAAGTCGCTCGTCTACGCCAACAAACCAGAAACGTTAGGGGACTTGGAGGCCAACATTCGTGGCGTTATTGCCGACATACGGCCCCATATGCTCGAAAAAGTGGTTGAAAATTGGACCTGTAAATTGGCTTTATTCGAGCTAGTCGCGGCGGCCACATGCCCAAAATCATATTTAAACATTAATGGCATAAAATTATCCTTCCAATAAAGCCAAATTGATGGACATTAAAACGATTTTCTTGTGTTTTATTTCAATTCGAAGTTCTATACCTCTAAAAAAAACACCCTTTACATGGTGTTGTTTTTTTATTTTTTGGTTTTGCATGGCGCGAAGGAAAAATTAACAACTGACCAAAAGTCGTTTACTTTGTTATTTTAAAGTTTTGAATTTAAAAATTATTTTAATCGAAAAAAAGCCATTAAATTATCAAATCTATGAATTTGCGAAAATACTCCGCTTCTCTAGTGTGTCCAGTGACGCACCCATGTTTTTTTTAAGCAAGCTGTTATGGAATATGTTCTAAGAGCAACTACTTCCATATATTCTGGTGGGACATTCTATGTTTTTTACGTTAATAAGCCTACGTTAGTGTGAGAAAAAAATTTTTATTAAAATATTCAATTTATATTAAAAATTCGTTATCAGTGAATACATTCAGCAGAAGATCCCAATTATAAACATCATATCATTGAATTTTGAGACAGTTGTCGGCAAGGTTGCGTTGTCTCAAAGACAACTCACCATATCTTTTGTCTGTGTAAATTGCTAGCAAGCGAGATTTAATTGCTATCTCAGCATAAGTGCTTCTGCCGCTTGAGCCGTCGACCGCTCTTTAACGGAAATCATAAGTTATTCATCTAACTTATTTGAATGGCCTGCGTATCATTCTAATTTGCTGTGACTGATCTTTGGGCTTCGGCTAGCAAGCAAATTAGAGAGCGCTCTGGGAGCGTTGAGAGCAGGAATTGAGAGCAAAGGCTTATGAAGCAACACAAAATGCAACACAAAATGCAACAACAAATCAGAGACAAAAGAAAAATACAGAAACAAGCTTTAAATGTAGTGGTGCCCATAGCCGGTCATGATGGGTCATTCAATCAGTTTCGTATGCCATGAGGATGTTTTTATGTCCTCGCCCATAGCAAGAGGATGTTTAATCGTAAAATGGTCACTATCATGGCAATTTTTTATCACTTCTCACTGAAGCCACTAGAAGCTACATATATGCATGTTAGCTTACCTTTCATTCAGTTCCTTAACGTTTGGTAACAATTGTATAGTTTCTTCTCTTTGCTCCCAATAAGCAGCTGCTACCTCAGCATCCTTAAGATCAGTAGCCCTCGCAGGAGTTTCCGGACTCCCAAAGCGCTGGTTTGCTCAATAATAGTTCTGTCTTTGTCCCGAGGTAGAAAATTCTCTATTTAACTTGATCACTTGCTTAAAGGTTCATCCTCTACTTTCTCCGGGAGTTCTGAGTACATATTATATGAGGTAGTGTGGCCATCTGTCCCATTTATTTGGGACATGTCCATGAATTTTGGCAACTGTCCTGGTGTTCCCAAATCGGACTAAATGTCCCCAAATTCTGCGAGAAATTTTTATTCATCAGTTCGGTTATTTGACGAAATTTATAACTGCTGATTAAATTCTGTGGCGTCCGTGGCGTAGTTGGTTAAAGTGCGTGGCCGCTATGTCAAAGAACTTTGGAGACCCAGGTTCGAACCCCAGCAGCGACAGAAAATTATTTGAATTAAAATAATTTTTCTGTACGGCCGCCACCTCTCTGCAGACAATGGCAAACCTCAGAGAGTAATCAAAATGCCATGTAAAGCTTCTTGAGAACGAGAACATTCTGTTCATCGCCGTTCGGAGTCGGCGTTAAGCATGTAGGTCCGGTTCTCGGTCAATTGTGTACAAACTTAATAACACGCACAACACAATTGATCATAAGAAGCTAGGTCAAAGTCCTTTCAAGGGCTGAAATGGCCAGTTATTTATTTTTTTTTATTTATTGATTAAATTCTGGAACAAAACAAGACAAGACACCATTTGATATGTGCTGGGTGGAGTGCTTCAAACATTTTGCGACAAAAAACGCGCAATATTAAAATATTTAAAATAAAATTAATAAAAAATAAATTTAAAATTATGCACGAATATATTTAAATATCTTTCCAATATTTACTGTTTGAAAATAAAACTATCGCATTTAAAGAAAATTTATATAAAAATATTGAATTTAAAAAACAACATATTTAAAATGAAGAGGAGGAAGAAACGAGGAAGAAAAGAAGAAGAAAGGAGGAAGAAAAGAGGTAAGAAAAAGTAAGAGAAAGTATTAAGCAAATATGCAGGTAAGTGACAACCGTTGCAAGATATTTTTGAGAAAGTATCGAGTTGTCACTCCACCCTACATAAATTCACCATCGCACACATCACCCATCGCACTCGCAAATCATATTGACCAAACATGCATGCTATATTACCCTTACAACACAAACCGAACGAGAACTATAAGAAACCTGCAACTGCAAGAAATAACTGCAGGAACAGAGTGCGATGCTGTTGCTGCTTGTCGGCTATTTCAGCTGTATGGAATGTGTATGTAGGTGTGTGGTATAAATAAAATTCAAATACGGGAAAAAACTAGTTGTAAGGAAAACATTTGATTTATCCACGTAAATATTTAAATAAAATTTATACTGAGGCGTGGATAATGCTAATACGCGTTATTTCTCTTAGTGTACCTATTGCTTTTCTGATACGTCCGCTACCGTCGAAAGAGCCTTTTCGATCATAAATCAAATTTGGAAGAAGGAAAAATACTTTCAAATAAGTACTTTGGAAAGCATTATATTCGTGAAATGTGACATGATTATGGAATTTTTTGAAGTTTTGAAGTTATATGGAACTTTTCTGCTTCAAAAAAATGCCAGAAATGGTGAAAAAGGTTGCTATAAATATCACAAACCAACAAAGAATACGTTTGACGATTGGAAGAGAAGAAGCAAGTCTTAGCCATCGATAATTTTTATTTTTAAGAATTTTAACTCAAAAAATAAAGTCCATACAGCAAAACTTTGTTTTTTTTTATATACAAAAAGAAGTAAACTTCATTTATTTTTTAACGTACATTTTTGGAATTTTTTTATTTCTTAATTATTTCCGAATTGTCTCCGTTTTCACTGCAGAATGCCCCCAAAATTTTGGCCGAATTTCTCCAAATGCCACAAAAATGAGATGTTCATACTTTATAAGGAGATTGTTTTTTGGGTTTACATATCCGACGTAATCAATGCAAAATATAAACACATAATTGGACAAAGTGGCTTTCTGATCGTTTGTCACCTCTCTGCAGACAATGGCAAACCTCAAAGTGTAAAAAAGACCATGATGCAAAGCCTCTTGAGAACATGCACATTAGCCGTTTGAAGTCGGTATAAAACTAGTAGGACCCTAAGGTTCCACGAAAAAATTTAGGGGTACCTCGTGAGAAATTTAGTTTCATTACAAAAAAAAAAATAAGAATGGTGTTTAATATATTCACATTTTCGTCGGAAAGTTTACAACAGGCATACATGGGCACACTGCACTATATATTAAGTGCATTACAAATACAGTAGAGTCGGGGTAGCGTGAACTAATTTTTGCAAGGGCTGTTCACATTATCCAGGCTGTTCATACTATCAAGGTTGATTTTCAGTTCAGAAAAATATGAGTTTTATTCATTTAAAATACGTTACATACATACATGGTTTTGTATGTTAATAATAAATTAAGAATTCGATATAAAATAATCTTTAATGCTAGATTGCTTTTTGCGGTCTAGACATGAATACTTGAAAAATCGATGGTATTTGCTTCAGCCCATTCTATTGAATTCAGCCCATTTGATTTAAATCCAGTCAACCAACCAGAGCTTGCATTGAAACGGCCTTCTTTTTCTTGAAAATCACTATGTAATTTTTTTGCCTTTTGCTTGAGCATCTCCTCGCTTATAGGAGTGTTTTTCTATCGCTGCTCCACAAACCAGTTGTACAGAGCCGTCTTCATACGAGGATACTCACCTTTCTTTAAAGTTGTTCTTTTCAGAGATCGGAATTTCCGGTTTGCAATAACTTTAGAGATTCTGGCCTTTTTTATTAATGCCACAAATTGTTGATTTTGCAACACCATATTCCTTTGCCAAGCTAGAAACTCCAGCTTCTCTTCCGAGCTTCTCAATTATGACGCTTTTTTCATTTAATGATAAAAATTTTAGTTTTTTTGAAGCCATCCTTGCGATAGCTTGTTGCTACATTTTAAACACGAACTTGACTGATCTTTATTTGTGCTTACATTTCACAAAAAATTAGATGAAAAAAAACGGTAAATTGTATTTTCCGTTAGTTATTTGTTGCGATTTCATTTTCGTCTTCTTTTGTTTTATTTAATTGTTGGAATTTACTCTAAGAACTCTGTTCACGTTACACAGGTTTGCACTGTTCACGCTATAGAGTACTCAATATAAAAAAATTTTACGTTCACCCTAGCGAGATGTTCACAGCACTAAGGGTTCCCACTACCCTGACTCCACTGTAGCATTAATCAGTAAATTTTTACTGATAATTTAATTAAGTTTGCATTACCAGTGAATTTTTTACTGATTATTGAAAAAAATTGCAGTAAAAATCAATTTTTAATGATAACTGACAATAATTACAGTAAAAATAAATATTTTACTGATTACTGAAAAAAATTGCAGTAATAATAAAATTTTACTGATTACTGAAAAAAAATTGCAGTAAAAAGTAAATTTTACTGATTACTGAAAAAATTAGAGTAAAAATTTATTGCTAATATGCTTGAAAAAAAAATTGCAGTAAAAATTAATTTTTACTGATTACTGAAAAAAATGCAATAATAATGATAAAAAACTCTTTTAAAGGCTTCATAAATAAGAAATTTTGAAAAATGATTGAAACCTTCAATAAACCCTCGATAAAGCATTTTTCAAATTTATCTGTTCTCATCTCAGCACAAATATTGTCAAAAAAATTTAACATTAAAAAAGTTTTTAACTATTGAGTGTTTTTTATGAATACGGCTGTGAGTCTTTAAATTGTGCGGTTTTAAAAAATATTTTCGCCCCTTCTAAGAAAAATCCGTTTTAATGTTCCGAAAAACAACACTGTTAATTGTTTAAGAAAAGCTAACAGCGTATAGCAAGTATATAATATATGTTTAAAAGAATAAAAAATGAATCGCTTTTTTTTTAAATGATTTATTTAATTTATTTATGGGGTGTGAATGGATTTTTAACTACCAGTAGCTATTTTCAGTAATCAGTAAAAATTTTACGGGCAATGCAAATGAAATTTCAAGATCAGTTACAATTTATTTTTACAGAATTTTTTTACGGAAATCAGTAAAAATTTAGTTTTACTGAAATTTTTCCCGGAAATCAGTAAAAATTTATTTTTACTGCAATTTTTTTTCAGCAATGAGTAAACATTTATTTTTACTGTAATTATTTTCAGTAATCAGTAAAAATTAATTTTTAATGCAATTTTTTTCAGTATTCAGTAAAAATTTACTGGTAATGCAAACTAAATTAAATTATCAGTAAAATTTTACTGGCAATGTAAATTAAATTTCATTATCAGTACAAATTTATTTTTACTGCAATTTTACTGGTACTGCAAAGTGCCCATCTATAACAACAGGGTACGTTATATGCTTAAAAATAAGCATCTAATGAAAATAATAATAAAATAATAAACTTAATTTAGATAAAAGTTTTTCTAAATAATTAAGCAAAGTTCTGAAAGAAATCCGTTATTTATTAAGGCAAAAAATATTCTCCATGTAAAATTTTGGTCCGTTGTTAACGATTTTGCTTGAGTTACTTCATAAAATAACTTTTTGAAAATTTTGAAGCATTTTTCATACAAGCATTTTTTTTATTAATCTTATTGTTTTCATGGTTGGCCTAGTGGTAAACCATTTTCAAAATTTGAGTAGAAGGAAACATTTCTTCCTAACTTTTGGTATTTGCTTTATAGCCACCACTTCCATATAACCCCTCATTGCAAATAAAAATAGTAAGGCATGTAATGTCTCTAGGTTGGCCCACTCGTGGGTAATACTCGAATATATCTGATATAATATCCGAAGTAAGGAATATTTTTTTATTGTTATGATATCAGTTTATATGAGAATTACGCGTGGTTTTTATTCAATTTATCCAAATTCAAACTTCTTGTAAGATTAACATATCTAAGCATATGTGTAAAATACCAAGTCAATATATTGATTTTTCTGGGAGCCCCCATAAGGAGTAGTCGGAGGGGATAGATGTCTAAAGGAAAAATTTTCCTTTTGCAGATGTAATGGGGGTCAGTCATACCCCATCCAAGCCCCCCTGTTCAGGCGTATTGAAAAACAATTTTTATTCTTGAGCGAAAAAATAAAAATCAAAAAATAACTCTTATTTTTGAGGGAAAAAATAAAAATCAAAAACTAACTCTTATTCTTGAACAGAAAAATAAAAATCAAAAAATAACTTTTAAATTTGATGAATAAAATAAAAATCGTAAGATAATTTTTATTGTTGAGGAATAAAATAAAAATCTAAAAATAAGAATTAAACTTTGAGTTTTTGGATATCGCTTATAAGAATTACGATCCCTGATTTTAACACTTAATTAAATTTGTAGAATTAGTAGAGATTTAATCAATTTGATGATGTAACTTTAGATGAGAGGTACGCTTGGTTGCATCTGATTCCTCTTCCTGGTCTTCCTCTTTAAAATAAGCTATATATTCAATTTTATAACGATAGCATTAAATAACGTATGAAATCCTCACAATGGGCGGACGTCGCTAAATCGAATCAGAAGGTAATGCTGATCAAGAATACTTATAATTTTCTATACATACCACCCCTCCTTTAGGGCTTTATAAACGGAGTTTATATATAGGAGTATATTAAGTTTTTTCTTAATATAGGAGTATATTAAGAGTAAACTTAATATACGTAGTAAGCGTGGGAGTATAAAAAGTAATGGGAGTGATTTTAAATGGGTGCTTTATTTTTCAATGGGTAGTGGTGCTTGACAAATAACATACACCTCGAAATCCTACATTTCTCTACCAATGATTAGCCATTTAAGATCAATAACCTTCGTCTACAGTACAATTGCAGTTCACAGTAATCTAAAATACTTAGAGTCCAGGGTCAAAGGCTTTCCAAAATCCGACGAACATAAAAAAACAATGAACTTTAGAAAATACAAAACATCTCTTATCAACATGTCTTTTTTAAATAATAATAAAATAATAATAAATGTTATGAATCTAAAAGTGTTCAGCTATCAGGCAATGAAAACGACAAAAAAAAATTCCACACATTAGGGGAATTGTGTTGATTTTTATTGGACAAATTTAATAATCTTGGTTTATTTGTTATTTTTTAATTGGTAGTCGAAATCAATAAGTTTTTGAAATATTATTTATGGAATATCCATTGAAAAATATAAAATACTTAATTCTTTTCTGTATCAATTTGGACTTATCTTTTGGACGGAATTAAAGAAACCAATGGAATTTAAAATTTAAAATTAAAGTTTAGTAAGTACCGAAAATTTCTTGAAAATATAAGAAACATTTTTTATGGAAACGCGTTTTTCCTCATTGAGGGTCAATAAAAAAATCATAAAGGAATATTTTCCAAAAAACCCTTCTTCACTTCACAGACTATTTAAAAAATTACCTTGTGTAAAATCCAAGAGACCTTTTTATTGCGTCAGGGGACCGCTTTTTTAATAGACATACCATACATATGTATAAGAATAGTAACACATGTGTAAAAACAGTCGATCATTTTTGTCTTTGTTTGTTTTTTGTTTTTAAATCAATATCTTGTCGTTTCCTATAACAAACAGTGCCTTACAAAAGTATTTTTTTAATCCGTGCCTTTATATATCTTACCATTTATACTTTTAAATAAAAATCAATCCTTCATAATCTGAATGTACTGCTGATGGTTCATTCTGTCAGCTTTGAACTAGATGTTGCCAACTCTATTTGCACATGTTTAATAGAAAGGCATGTATGTTTTGGATCCTATTCAGTATTCTACTTTCTCAATACTTAATTTCCACAATCCGGTCCAAAAATGTTAAATTTTGTTTCATCACTAAATATTACTCGTGACTAAATGTCATTGTCGTACTGTTTAAATTTTATCGTAAATTCTAGTCGTTTTTAACCGACCTCAAAAAGGAGGAGGTTCGCAAGTTCGTTGGTTTGTCCGCTTTTTTTTTTTTTTTTTTTTAAATATATGTACATCGATAACTCCTAAAGCGCTTGCCCGATATCCGTAATTTTTTGTCAACAGATAGATACCATGAACGCGGAGGTCTTTTTTTAAAAAAGTGGGCGATATGCGACAAAGGGGCGTGTCAATATAAGAAAAATACAGTATTTCAGTTAATATTGACACTAGGGTACTGAAATTTGCAGTAAAAATACTGGAGTAGGCAGCACTATTACAAATTACGTTCAATAAAGTGGGCGGTTTTTGACAAAGGGGTGTGGTCATATTAGAAAAACACTGTATCTCGAATAGTATTGACACTACGGTACTGAAATTTAGTACAGGAGTTGACAATATTTTTAAAAATTACTGTAAAGAATGTGGGCGTTATTCGACAAAGGGGTGTGGCAATATTAGAAACACACTATATATCGAATATTATTCACACTAGTGTGCTGAAATTTAGCACATGGGTAGGCATAGTTATTACAAACTACAGTCACTAAAGTGGGCGTTATTTGACAAAGGGGTGTGGTCATATTAGAAAAACACTGTATCTCGAATAATATTGACACTAGGGTACTGATTTTATAATAATTTAGTACATGGGTAGGCACAGTTACTAAAAATTACGGTAAAAAAAGTGGGCGTTATTCAACAAAGGGGTGTGGCAATATTATTGAAATACTATATCTCAGTTAATATTGACATTAGGATACTAATATTGGGTATTCAGGTAGGTGAGTAGGTAGAATCATTACAAAAGTGGGCGGTATTGCACATAGGGCGTGGCACTTTAAGGAAATTATTATATATCGATTAATATTGATACTTGGGAACTGAAATTTGGCACAGGGCTAGGTAAAATCATTATAAAGTACGGTTACTAAAGTGGGCGGGATTAGAGGAAGGGCGTGGCACTTTAATAAAAATTGTAAAGAGACAGAAATGGATAAACCCAACAAACTTTCAGGAATTAATCAAACAAATTTCTTAAGAACAAAGTGTCATTTTTGAAATTTTACTCAAGAATACTATTACATAAAATTTTGCATATTCTCTAAAAAGGAAGAAATAAAAACTTTTTAACAAAAAAAAAACCGACGTCAAAATCACTACAAAGTAAAAATAACTTTAAATAACTTTTCCCATTAATTTCTTGATCATATTTTAAAAGTTATTTATATGTATTATAATATTGGAAATCTTATCATTTTCATTTTTTCTATTTTGTTTTAATATCATCAATATATTAATTGCTTTATGAACATAAAAGCTTTGGAGTCGGCGCTAGTTTTTGACACACAATCATGATCATTTACCATCTTTGCACTATTTTAAACTTTTTTATTTGATGCTATGCTGCCTTGGTGACACTGTAGTAATTTTAAATGCTTTGTACACAAAACATTCTCATTATACTGGTTTGGGTGAGCTTGTCCCAGCTAGCATTTCCAATCGTAGGCGACTCTTCCACGATCGGACCGGGCGATTAAATAAATCGTCGACGATGTCGTATTCCGATCGCGCAAGTTCAGTACAACGGGAGAAATTGTGTCAAGCCGGCGACTCTTCCATTCGAGTCGTCTACGATGCTCAGAAAAGAATCGTGTAAGACGCTTTTATTCCTACTTCAAACGATCCTTGAATCAATCGCCTAATTGAGTCGTCTACGATGCGCCAAAAAGAATCGCTGAAGAGTCTTGAAACTATCGCCAAGACGATTTTAATTAATCCTAAATGCTACAAATAAAAAGGATTGTTCTGTATGGTTAATTTTTTTTATTTAAAATAAAATTAATTCAATTATTTAAAAAAAAAAAATGAGTTTGATTAGAAAAAATATATGTATAAAAAAAAAAAAAATAATTTAGGAGCCAAATCCCCCTAATTTGTTCCATCATCCTTCTTGTTCCGATCACGTTTCCTGAGCCGGTTACCAGATGAACAAAATGTTGTTGCAGCACTTTGTTAATTCTTGCAGCGTCAGTTTTAAATTTTAATTGACAAACATCTTAAAAAAGAAAAGCAAATTAGGAAAATGTAAGAACATGTAATAAAAAGTACTTACTTGTTATAATTCTCGGAATACTAAATTCCTGGATGCTGGGCTAATTATTTGTTCCAAGCCATCTCTCGAAACCAGCCTCGGCACGTATTCACTACTTAACGACTGAGTTGAAATGAAGCAAAAATCAGTTGTTGAAAATAAGCAAAAACCAATTGTTCTTTGTAAACTTTTCTAAAAATAACTGTTTAATTCGCCAAACGATCGCGAAAAGCGTAAGCGGCGACTTTAAAGGAACAGAAAATAGATTCGCAAAAACATAATTTACAAGCGTAAAATCCGATTGCGGTGATAAATCAATGGTCGTCAAAACCATTAAACGACGATTGTAGAGTAACAAAAAAGAAAAACATTCGTCAGTCAATCATCAAAATGAGTCACATAAGTACCATTCTCAAGAGTCTTATGCGAGTTTTGGCAACTAGCACTCTTTAAATGCTCGCCAAGATGCGTGAACGACGATTCACTCGTCTAAAAATTGTCACAACGACTCGCAATAGCATCATTTGGAAGAGCAAAATAAAATTCTACTTTAACAATCGTCTGGACGATTAAAAAAAGAATCGCGAAATGATCGCGCTCGTCATACAATCTTCTAAATGCTAGCTGGGGTAAAGCTCATATTGAATATGACATAGTATGTAATAGCTGCACAAATAATGCATGGAACACATTGGCTACACTCGGCGTACTCAACAATTACCAACTGAAAGAAAAAAATCGCTAAAAAGCTTTTATATTCATAAAGTTAGTAATATTTTTATGATTATAAAACAAATTAGAAAAAATTAAAATAAAAAGATTTCGACTTAGTAAGATAAGCGCCGACTTCAAAGCTTTTATGTACATAAAGCAATTAATATATTGATGATAATAAACCAAAATAGAAAAAATGAAAATGATAAGATTTCCAATATTATAATACATATAAATAGCTTTTAAAATATGACCAAGAAATGAATAGGAAAAATTATTTAAAATTATTTTTTACTTTGTAGTGATTTTGACGTCGGTTTTTTTTTTTTGTTAAAAAGTTTTTATTTACAATTTTAGTGGTTATTACTTATTAGTGGTTTAGTTCGAATTAAGGTTCCTGTTAACATGTACGGCAGAATTTTGAGGCTTTTTCTTGATTTTCCGTATTATAATGAACTCAGTGCGAGTATTAAGGTTTTTTTTTTTGGAATGTCTGATCGTTGTCCAACACGAAGCGTGTTTCTTTCTGAAATACCATGGTATAATAATAACAAGGTAGCATTGACAATGGCTTATTTTCTCTTTTACAAGAAAACAACTCCTGTCAAAAACAGCTGTGTGTGAAAATGCATCTGTAGCTGCTGAGGTTGCTGTTTTTTCACTTCAACGTTTCAACATTGTTTGTGTTTTCAATGTCGATTGTGAGCGTTCTCTTTTTAACCGACTTCAAAAAGGGGGAGGTTCTCAAGTTCTTTGGTTAATCTTTTTGTTTTTTTTTTTTTAAATATATGTACATCGATAACTCCTAAGGCACTTGCCCGATTTTCCTAATTTTTTGTCAACAGATAGATACCATGAACGCGGAGGTCTTTTTTTAAAAAAGTGGGCGATATTCGACAAAGGGGCTTGTCAATATTAGAATAACACTGTATTTCAGTTAATTTTGACACTAGGGTACTAAAATTTACAGTAAAAATACTGGGGTAGGCAGAATTATTACAAACTACGGTCAATAATGTGGGCGTTATATGACAAAGGGTTGTGGTCATATTAGAAAAACACTGTATCTCTAATAGTATTGACACTAGGGTACTGAAATTTAGTACAGGGGTAGACACAATTTTTAAAAATTACTGTAAAGAAAGTGGACGTTATTTGACAATCGGGTGTGGCAATAATAGAAACACACTATAAAACAAATAATATTGACACTAGGGTACTGATATTGGTGGCATCCGTGGCGTAGTTGGTTAAAGTGCGTGGCCGCTATGTCAACGAACTTTGGAGACCCAGGTTCGAACCCCAGCAGCGACAGAAAATTATTTGAATTAAAATAATTTTTCTGTACGGCCGCCACCTCTCTGCAGACAATGGCAAACCTCAGAGAGTAATCAAAATGCCATGTAAAGCTTCTTGAGAACGAAAACATTCCGTTCATCGCCGTTCGGAGTCGGCGTTAAGCCTGTAGGTCCTTTTCTCGGTCAATTGTGTACAAACTTAATAACACGCACAACACAATTGATCATAAGAAGCTAGGTCAAAGTCCTTTCAAGGGCTGAAATGGCCAGTTATTAGGGTACTGATATTTAGGACATGGGTAGGTACAGCTACTACAAATTACAGTCAAAAAAGTGGGCGTTATTCAACAAAGGTGTGTAGCAATATTATAAAAATACTATATCTCAGTTAATATTGACACTAGGGTACTTGTATTTGGTATGCAGGTAGGTGGGTAGGTAGTATAATTACAAAAGTGGACGGGATTGCACAAAGGGTGTGGCACTTTAAGGAAAGTACTATATTACGGTTTATATTGATACTTGGAAACTGAAATTTGGCACAGGGCTAGGTAGAATCATTATAAGGTACGGTAAATAAAGTGGGCGGTATTAGAGAAAGGGCGTGGCACTTTAATAAAAATTGTAAAGAGACAGAAATGGAAAATACCCAACAAACTTAGGAATTAATAAAACAAACTTTTTAAGAACAAACTGTCATGTTTGAAATTTTACTCAGGAACACTATTACATACAATTTTTCATATTCTCTAAAAAGGAAGAAATAAAAACTTTTTAACAAAGAAAAAACCGACTTCAAAATCACTAAAAAGTAAAAAATAATTTCAAATAACTTTTCCCATTAATTTCTTGGTCAAATTTTAAAAGTTACCCTGAGTTACAAAATGACACTTTACAAACGGTGCAGAGTTCTATCTCTAGATAGTCAATCCCGAATGCATTTTGGCTGCTGATTTCAAATATGGACTCCGTTTTTCTCCATCAGCTCGACTTTTTGAGTTATAGGCAAAAACATGAAAATAAGTTCTTTTTCTGATAGTTTTCCCGTTTTGTATTACGATGACGAATTTCAATGAATAAATATTAGACCTTTCAATTTTTGCACATAAAATTATAATATCTTCGACAGTTTTGAAGATATGGACGTTCAAAGTGGAAAAAATGTCACAATCTTACGTAGGCTGCGCTTTTTTAACCCTTTATCTTTTTGCAAAAAATTTTTTTTTTACTTGATAGAAAATTGCTCGAATTTTAATAAACATTTTAGTTTTTTTTTATTATCTTACATTTTTTCAAAGAAATTAAAAAAAAAATATTTTTAAAATTAATTTTATTAAAATTCAAGTACAGTTGATAAGGTTTTTTGATAAGCAATTGATAAAGAAGGACCATGTTTTGCTTACATCTTATATATTAATACGCAAACATCGAATGTTGTCGTACACTTTTTCAATATTTATTTTAGAATAAGGACAATGAAACGTATATCATTCGAAAGGTACTGCACCATAGATGTGCCGAATCATGTTAGATTTTATATTGATGACCTTTGACCCGAAATATTGACGTTGAAAGTTTATATTAATTTTAGCTAGGGATCTCAGAACTGGGAAGAGGTAGAATGAAGAATGTGGTATCAGATGAAAGGTCTGGCTGCACAATATGATTGGAATATAAGATTGGTGACTTTTGACCAGCTGTTTTCTCGAAACAGCTGTTTTCTCGAAAACTTGTTTTTACACCGAAGGTCCCTTTTCGTAGACCGGGTCACATATATTGTGATGGTAAAATTGCTCACAAATAGTAAATTTTGAAAAATTTCCGTTATTTTGGCATCAAAATTATTGTTATATCTCGAAAACTAGAGATGTTTTCAGTACAACGTTTTTTGTATGAAAATTCGTTGGTTGAGAAAAATAACGGTATACGAAAACGTTTTTGCTAATACTTTCCACAAATAGTATGTTAAAAAAATTTCCCGTTATTATGACATCAAAAGTATTGCGATATTTCGAAACCTGTAGATTTTTTCCATGCAATGCATTTCTTAAAGCAATGTCATTGCCTCAGAATGAGAAAAAACAATTGATATTTCAAATTTTGATTTTGCATGCAAATATCTCAGCCATTTTTCAATCGAGTTTCCCTTAATTTTCTTTGTCTGAAAGTTTAATTTAATAACTTTTGAGAAATTATAAAATATTTACCGTTATCTCACTAATTCAATTTCTTGTGCTGTTTTCAAAAAAACTCTAAAATATTCAATTTTTGTTCAAAAATTAGACCAGACATTCTTTTTTTGTAATTTTATTTTTGTTTTTCTATTTTCTCCCTCACACTCTTTCATATACCATATCATTTATTTTCGAAATTTGCTTCATTTTGACACATAATTTAATCAAGTGTTTCTATCATCGAAAATCATGAGCTACCCCCTACGATTTTTTTGATGAAAATTAAATTTTTCAAAATGGTGTTTTTGTATTTTTTATAAAGTTCTACAGCTTAAAAAATAATTTCTGTGAAAAAATTTTTCAAATATTTCAAACCAATCCAAAGTTATATACACAAATATATGTTTTAAGCGATTTCCTTATCTGCTTTATATATTATACATATTATTATTATATATCTATATATAAATAGGTGTACGCAGAACAGCTAAGAAACATTTTCTCCCGTGTTTCTCAACCAATTTTGATAATTTTTTTTAAATCAATAAGAGTGGGAAAAGGAGTGCACCGAATATCTATGGTGGGCAATTCGACCTCAAATCAGACGTTCCATTCCCCTGGTTACATTTGATGGACGTTGAAATAGAGGCGAGGCACTTTTCATCAGCCCAAATTTTCCGTATAACTTTTGAACTATAAGTCACAAATCAATGAAACATGGTAAGAACTTCCTTCCTTGACAAAGGGGCGTAGAAACACTCATACAACTCAAAGTTGTTATATAATAGCTTTGGAAGTATTTCTTCTAGAAAGTAGAATAAGGGAAGTAGGGTACTGTGACGGGCATTGAACAAAGGGGTGTGGCTCCGCATATATAACCCACATTTTTGATATCGAGCTTTGAAAGTAAAAATCACGGAACATGGAAAATCAGAATTGAGTTACTGTTTTAAGATTTCCTGCTGGTGGTGCATTTGTTGCTGTATAAGTTCGGTTACGTTTGCATTTGAGTGAAGAAAGAAAAAAAATGTTTTCAATAAAAATACAAAAAAAAAATCAATTTTTAAATGGTCGAATCTCGACCAAAGGTGATACTAGTAAGTAGAAAAATGCCAGGAATAAGTTTAGAAAAGCTTAAAGTTGGTGTAATGGATGGTCCGCAGATAAAGCAGCTAATGAAATACCCTAACTATAAAACCTCGATGACTAACCTTGAGCGCAAGGCATGGGTGTCATCTTATATATTAATACGCAAACATCGAATGTTGTCGTACACTTTTTCAATATTTATTTTAGAATAAGGACAATGAAACGTACATCATTCGAAAGGTACTCGCCCATAGATGTGCCGAATTATGTTAGATTTTAAATTTACTAGTATGGCCTGTGGCCGAAATTCGACCATTGAAATTAGTTTTAAATCATTAATTAAAATTTTTCCGATAAAATAATTAACTTAAAACAAAAAAGTATGGTTCTATTTAAAAAAAATCAATAGTTATGAGGTGGGTTCAATGATTAAAAACTTCCGTATAAACTATATTTTTTGTGAATACTCTCTCATCATTCGCCAAATGACCTTGTTCCCTATGTTCAGAAACATAAAACTTTAAGCTATCAAAAGATCTAACTCTACTTTTTGCGACATATAATTGACCATGTATAAAAACTGGCTGTCGTAATAAGACCCCAACTTTTTCGAATGTTTGCCCCAGGAAATGGCTTAAAACATAGATTTGTGTGTATAACTTTGGAGTGGTTTGAAATATTTGAAAAATTTTTTCGCAGAAATTATTTTTTTAGCTGTAGAACGTTATAAAGAATACAAAAACAACATTTTGAAAAATGTAATTTTCATCAAAAAAAACATAGGGGGTAGCTCATGATTTTCGATGATAGAAACACTTAATTAAATGATGTGTCAAAATGAAGCAATTTTTGCAAATAAATGATATGGTATATGAAAGAGTGTGAGAGAAGAAAATAGTAAAACAAAAATAAAATTACAAAAAAAGAATGTCTGGTCTAATTTTTAAGCAAAAATTGAATATTTTAGAGTTTTTTTGAAAACAACATAAAAATTGAATTAGTAAGATAACGGTAAATCTTTTCTTATTTCTCAAAAGTAATTTTATTAAACTTTCAGACAAAGAAAATTTAGGGAAAATCGATTGAAAAATGGCTGAAATATTTGCATGCAAAATCAAAATTTGAAATATCAATTGTTTTTTTCTCATTCTGAGGCAATGACATTGCTTTAAGAAATGCATTGCATGGAAAAAATCTACAGGTTTCGAAATATCGCAATACTTTTGATGTCATAATAACGGGAAATTTTTTTACATACTATTCGTGGGAAAATATTAGCAAAAAAGATTTCGTATACCGTTATTTTTCTCAACCAACGAATTTTCATACAAAAAACGTTGTACTGAAAACATCTATAGTTTTCGAGATATCACAATAATTTTGATGTCAAAATAACGGAAATTTTTCAAAATTTACTATTTGTAAGCAATTTTACCATCACAATATATATTGACACTTGTTACATGAAATAGTGCTTATTGAGGGTAACCGTAAACGATGGTGAAAAATATTAAATTTTTTTTTGCACATCTTATAAATGTCTAAATTTCTCTCTTATATCATGTTTTTCCATCTCTTATAGTTTTGCTTTTATTTAATAAATGCTCTTTTTCCACTCATATTTGAGGTCGAAGGTCACCAATCTTATATTCAATCATACTGTGCAGCCAGACCTTTCATCTGATATCACATTCTTCATTATACCTCTTCCCAGTTCTGAGATCCCTAACTAAAATTGATATAAACTTTCAACGTTAATATTTCGGGTCAAAGGTCATGAATTTAAAATCTAACATAATTCGGCACATCTATGGTGCAGTACCTTTCGAATGATGTACGTTTCATTGTCCTTATTCTAAAATAAATATTGAAAAAGTGTACGACAACATTCGATGTTTGCGTATTAATATATAAGATGACCTTTGACCCGAAATATTAACGTTGAAAGTTTATATTAATTTTAGTTAGGGATCACAGAACTGGGAAGAGGTAGAATGAAGAATGAGGTATCGGATGAAAGATCTGGCTGCACAATATGATTGAATATAAGATTGGTGACCTTTGACCTCAAATATGAGCGGAAAAAGAGCATTTATTAAATAAAAGCTAAACTGTAAGAGATGGAAAAACATGATATGAGAGAGAAATTTAGACATTTATAAGATGTGCAAAAAAAAATTTAATATTTTTCACCATCGTTTACGGTTACCCTACAATAAGCACTATTTCATGTAACGAGTGTCAATATATATTGTGATGGTAAAATTGCTTACAAATAGTAAATTTTGAAAAACTTCCGTTATTTTGACATCAAAATTATTGTGATATCTCGAAAACTATAGATGTTTTCAGTAAAACGTTTTTTGTATGGAAATTCGTTGGTTGAGAAAAATAACGGTATACGAAAACGTTTTTGCTAATATTTTCCACGAATAGTATGTAAAATAAATTTCCCGTTATTATGACATCAAAAGTATTGCGATATTTCGAAACCTGTAGATTTTTTCCATGCAATGCATTTCTTAAAGCAATGTCATTGCCTCAGAATGAGAAAAAAACAATTGATATTTCAAATTTTGATTTGGCATGCAAAGATCTCAGCCATTTTTCAATCGATTTTCCCTAAATTTTCTTTGTTTGAAAGTTTAATTAAATAACTTTTGAGAAATAAGAAAAGATTTACCGTTATCTCACTAATTCAATTTCTAATGTTGTTTTCAAAAAAACTCTAAAATATTAAATTTTTGCTTAAAAATTAGACCAGACATTCTTTTTTTGTAATTTTATTTCTGTTTTTCTATTTTCTTCTTTCACACTCTTTCATACACCATATCATTTATTTGCAAAAATTGCTTCATTTTGACACATAATTTAATTAAGTGTTTCTATCATCGAAAATCATGAGCAACCCCCTATCATTTTTTTGATGAAAATTACATTTTTCAAAATGTTGTTTTTGTATTTTTTATAAAATTCTACAGCTAAAAAAATAATTTCTGTGAAAAAATTTTTCAAATATTTCAAACCACTCCAAAGTTATATACACAAATATATGTTTTAAGCCATTTCCTTATCTACTTTATATATTATGTATATTATTATTATATATCTATATATAAATAGGTGTACGCAGAACAGTAAAGAAACATGTTCTCCCGTGTTTCTCAACCAATTTTGATAATTTTTTTTTAAATCAATAAGAGCAGGGAAAAGGAGTGCACCGAATATCTCTCAAATCAGACGTTCCATTCCACTGGTTAAATTTGATGGGCGTTGAAATAGAGGCGAGGCCCTTTTCATCAGCCCAAGTTTTCGGTAAACTTTTGAACTATAAGTCACAAATCAATGAAACTTGGTAAGAACTTCCTTCCTTGACAAAGGGGGATGGAAACACTCATACAACTCAAAGTTGTTATATCAAATAGCTTTGGAAGCATTTCTACTAGAAAGTATTATAAGGGAAGCAGGGTACTGTGACGGGCATTGGACAAAGGGGTGTGGCTCCGCATATATAAGCCACATTTTTGATATTGAATAGCATTAAAAGTAAAAATCACAGAACATGGAAAATCAGAATTGAGTTACTGTTTTGTGATTTCCTGCTGGTGATGCGTTTGGTGCTGTAAGAGTTCGGTTACGTTTGCATATGAGTGAATAAAAATACAAAAAAAAAAATCAATTTTTAAATGGTCGAATCTCGACCAAAGGTGATACTAGTTTGAATAAATTGTCAATAACTTTTTAGGAAATTGCAAAGCAAGTAATTTTGAGCAACTAGTGACCAACATGCTAGACAGTTTTAGGGATCTTGGATGTAATATGAGCATCAAGATTCACTATCTACACAGCCATTTATCCCACTTCCCTGAGAATTTAGGAAACACTAGTGATGAACAAGGTGAGCGTTTCCATCAGGACATGAAAATAATGTCCAAGGAAGATGGGACAAACATATGATGGCAGACTATTGTTGGAGTCTTAAGCGAGATGGTCCTGATGCCTTTCATTCCAGAAAGTCATTGAAGAGAAGTTTTTCAAGTCGTAAATGATGCTAACATTATCAAAAAAACCTTATCAACTGAACTTGAAATTTAATAAAATTAATTTTAAAAAATGTTTCTTTTTTTTAATTTTTTGGAAAAAATGTAAGATAATAAAAAAAAACTAAAATGTTTATTAAAATTCGGGCGATTTTCTATCAAGTAAAAAAAGTTTTTGCAAATCCGTTGAAAAATATTAGAGATACAGGGTTTCGAAAGAGCAGCCTACGTTAAATTGTGACATTTTTTTCACTTTGAACGTCGATATCTTCAAAACTGTCAAAGATATTGTAATTTTATGTGCAAAAATTGAAAGGTCCAATATTTCTTCATCGAAATTCGTCATCGTAATAAAAATCGGTAAATCAATGTAATTGGTATAGAAAAATTATCAGAAAAAGAACTGATTTTCATGTTTTTGACTATAACTCAAAAACTCGAGCTGATGGAGAAAAACGGATTCCATATTTGAAATCACGGTGATTAATAAAATTATGCCATTATTCTTCCGATTGGTACTCAGTTATTTTTTGATAATTTATTTACAAGTGTTCCTTTGCTGGAAGACTTACAGAAGCGTAACATTGGTGGTCTTGGAACGCTACGCGAAAATAGCGTTACCAAGAATATGAATCTTATTGATGAAAAACAAAATTGCTAAAAAAGAGAGGGGCACAAATATATGAATTCACTGCTTCTTGCCATTAGATGGATGGATAATGCAGTGGTAACTGCTCTTACCAATTCTACACCGTTAGAACCGATAGGCCGCATCAGACGATACTGTCGGCCAGCAAAAAAGCAGAGTTGACGTCAGTATTCCGTTTCCTATAAAGCAATACAACACATATATGTGTGGCGTGGACTTGTGTGACCAATTTCTGGCAAACTATCGGACAACTATCAGAACAAAAAAGTGGTGGTGGTCATTTTTTTCTTGGGCCATCGATTCAAGTTGTGTTCAAGAGTGGTTGCTCTATCAAAAATTAGGGAACAATATATCCCTTTTGGAGTTTAGAAGACAGTGTGCCATGCTTTTGATGAAATCATATGGAAGACCACATTTGAAACCAGGACGGGTATCTTCTACTCAAAAATATTTGCTTGATAGTCTCAGATTTGACAAAAAAGAACACATTATAATAAAAGGCGAATCACAATACCACCGCTGCAAAAATTGTGTGGGTCGTACATCATTTTTCTGTAAAAATGCATGTTGTCCTTCACCCAGAAAACTGCTTTGAACAATATCATAGCTTTTGATTTCATTTGATTTGATTTTGCATTATATAATTCCGTATTTCATTCTGTTATATTCTATTTTATAATTCTATAATAAAAAAACACCTAAAATAGAAAAAAAAGGGTTTTTTTTTAAATACGTAATTTAGCAAGCGTAAGTGCCCACTGGCAACTAAAGTTGCCACCCAAAAGCACCCCCTTACCAACATTTTTTTTTCAAAGTGCTTAAACAGCGTATGTTTCTATACCCCTAAAGACCATTTATTCGAAATTTGAGAATAAAATTTGAAAAAAAAAATTTTGGGTACTAATGAGTTAAGTTGAAGTAAAAGTCTAAGTGTTTGAGTGCAAGTCATACGACTTCTGCTTGTGTTTATTGTTCATTCGCATTTTGTAAAGCATGTAAAAAGAATTATCGAAGGATAAGGACTTTTTTGAGATACAAACTGTACGTAGACTGAAGTCTGATGAAAAGTAGTATGAAAAAGTCGTAACGTACGATGCGAACGTACGACTGAGTCATACTACTAGGTTGAATGAAAAGTCGTAGAGTCTAAGGCCCCTATTATATGTCCTATGACCTATTCCCAATCAGAAAGTGCAGAGTTCAACAGTAGTATTAAAAGTTCGTTCAGGCTCCATCTGAATATGTTTTTACATTTCAAAAATACATGCGTGATTCGAATGGAAATTTTCGAAAGATAATCAAAAGTCATAAGCATTAAAAAAGAAATAAAAATCAAAAGTTGGAACTATCCGATCCAAAAATCTAGACAGATCCCTTAAACAAAAAACGATATTTGTTCGGTTTTAATAAATAATTTCCTATTTAATATTTCTTATGCTTCTTAGTACTAAGAAAATTAGAGCAAATAAATTCTTAACATACTCACAACAACTTAACATAGTTTGCACGCAAACTTAGAGCTACAAATTTTAGCGTATTCAAATTACTTAAATATAACATAATTATTTGTACAAATTATATCTTAACTAAGGCGCATACTGCGGCTGATTCAACTTTTCTACAGCTTCATGAGTTAAATCCTGTTTGGGTGTAGCCTTTGGTAGACTGAAGAATTTCTGCGACAAGAAAAATATATATTTCAAATTTTAGAACCAATCCAAATACTCCAAGTACTTACATCATAACGGCCAAATTGACGGGCCTCTTCCATGGTATCTGGCAACTTTTTATGCAGTGTTTCAGGAAGAAAAGCAGCGGCAATACTACCGATAAGAAACAGCGTGCCCAAGATAAAGTAAGGAGCGCGTATGTCGATTGTAGTACCTAAATAGACGAAGTATGGTGCTAAGATGCCGATGGCATTCGCAAGTATGGTGCCCAGTGCAATGCCAGTCTGACGCATGCAAGTTGGATAAATTTCCATGCCCTGCAAGCTTACTGTAAAGAAAGTGCCGGCATTGAGGAACTTGATGAAGCTGGCAAGACCTATCATGACGCCCTCATATTCAGCATCTATTGGAAAAAAATATTAAAACATATGGAGATGGAAATAAAAATGCTAACCTGTGGCCAATACAATGATTGGTATGCATGCCAGGAAGGACACCAAGAAGGATATCGTATTTGTAAAACGGCGTCCATATTTATCACCTGTAATAGAAAAGCGGAAAATGTTTAACTCTTCTGAGGGTACAGCCAGTGTTGTACTTATAGCTGTTAATTTTTCATTTTTTTTGTTCTATTGTTGTTGGTTTTGTGTAGCCAAATATGAATTAAACACTTCAAGGCCACATCCGTCATTTTCCGTTGATAGCCGTGAGTACTTACCCAAATATTTCGCAAGTAAATAAGCCGGAATTTCAACAATGCTTTGAAGTAAAAAATTCAAAAATGGATTTCCTCCCATTCGCGAACTGAACAGCACCAGTGTAAAGTAGGAAACCATTACGACACACCTTAGAATGGAAAACGCCAACAGTTGAAAAAAATTAATAGAAAAAAAAAATAAAACAAAATATTAAAAAGGAGGAAAGTACAAATGCCAGAAATAACAAAAATTTTTCATTTAAATGTTTCATTTGAAGCAAATAAAAAAACCATTCCTTACATCATAGCACATAAAAACCGATCTAGAAGAAAAAACTATTCCACTAAAGCATGTATTTAGTTATTTAGTTTGTTATTTACTGGCAATACAAGATTCTCAAAAAATCGTATGGTCAGTACCAGCAGCATAAATGTTTAAAAATCACAATGTTAAATTTATTATATAATAATTATAAACATTTAAACTGTAAAGAAATATATTATTCAAAATAAAAGACAGAACAATATAAAATAAACAACAATAACTAAAACTTTAATATAATTTAATTTCGAAACAATAATATGTGAAAGCAATAATCAAGTTGAAAGTTAATTATATCAAAAATAATAATAATGAAAATATAAAGAATTACAAACAATGCAATTTTTTTACTAAGATATGGGCTTGTCCAGAAAATGGTCAACCAGAGGTGAAATAATAAATTTACTTATTTCTTAAAGTTTTAGTTGCAAATAAAAAGCTTAATATCTCTTCAATCGAATACAAGAGCTTACTTTGGTTATATTCTCTTGAGTGTAGTAAAAATGCCAGATTTATTGTCAATTGAAGTAATTTTGTATTTTTTCAATTTTTTTACTCATATTTGTGATGATAGGTTATGCTCTTTTATGCTCAAATAAGAAAACTCTGAGAGCAGCAACAACTGCCAATTCGAAATATTTCAAAGTCAATGTATGAAAAAATTTAATTTTTAAATGTTAAAAAATTAAATGTTAATTTTTAAATTTTTTAAAACATTCACATGAATTTTCAGTTAGAGGGAAAAATGTGTAAACGTCCGACACGTAACGTCCGAACAATTAAACTTGATAGCTGTGACTTAAAAAAAAATGATTTTTGAGATGATGTAGGATTTTCTTTAAAACTTATTTAATTTGCAGCTATTTGTTCTTTTAGACTTCTGAGGTGCGACCGACCATTTCGCAGAATTAATCTAAGCTTAAGTGTTAGTCTCACAAGTACTTCCTTTCTTGTAACGTCCGAACGCACGACAAAAATAAAAAATTTCGGATAAAATGCGGTAAGATGCTTGATGTTGTAATTATTATAAATTCTACGAAAAGGGAGCTATTTAACCAAATTAATTTTAATTGGAAAACTGTTTATAAAATTGGCGAAATATATAAAAAAATGTATCTGAATGTAACGTCCGAACGCTAGGACTTACCCATATGCAACATACAACATTTAAGCAAAATAAAAAACATTATTAAAGACTTGAACTCAAATGTAAGGTTAACCATTTTTTGAACTGAACGATGAAACTAAAAAATTTTAAACTATCATAAAGTCCATTCCAAAGACGAACTGATTGTACATAGAATTGTCTTTCAGACATTAGACACATATGAGGCGGATTATTAATTTTTTTAGTGCGAAAAGAGCAAGAGAAAGTAAGTCTCGAGTGCAAATAAGTCATGAGTATAAATAATCTTATGTAAGTACAGAAGTGTGCGGTAGGTTAATAAGTTGTCAAAGGTCATTAAGCGGAGTAAAGTACTGGATTAACCAGAGTGCGCGGAGCATGGCGTACACCTTCCCAACAGTGATATTTATATGATTATTCCAGGTAAGAGTTCGATTGACTGTTATGCCTTAATTTTTTTCGATGTGGCAAAATATTCAATATTTAAACCATTTAGTGCAATTCGGGGGACTGTGGTAATATCAAAGACATTTTTAGGAATAACGAGACGTTTGGACTTTACAGGATAAAGGGTTAAGCCTATCAAGATCATTGCTGAGCTGTAGAGTGAAAATATGTATGTTTTCTTTTTTTGAAGTGACATACAATTGTACATCATCGGCATACATATGTCATCGGCATATATCTACAGCTGTTTAATACACTGGGAAGATATTGATATACATACAGAAGAAAAGAGGACCTAAAATTAATCCTTGGGGGACACCTCTTCTAACAGAAAGAAGTTTTGACAATTCATTAGCCCCGACTTACAAAAGAACACCAGGTAAGATAACTAAATACATGCAACACAACAATACAAACTTTGGTTATTTATACGAGTTCAGCCAACTCGGTAAACTAATATCCGACTTGATATTTCCAATTATTACTATTTTTATTATTATTATTATTAAGAATTTAGGTGTACAATAAGACTTTGTCTTTTTTAGTACTACGAGAGAAATTATCACTGGTGGACTTAGAATTTACTTAAGAATAAATTTAAAATTAAATTTAATTAAACAGTTTAAGATCCAGTTAATATGAAAGAAATAAAACATTTTCAAGCATAAAAATTTCAATTTAGAATTATGTTTTTTTTTAAACTAAGGAAAATAAAGACTTATAATAATACCATTGGTAAATTGATTAGTGTAGAGATAACTGAGAGGTAAGTTAAAGAATCATAGATATGTTGCAGAAAAATAGGATAGAGTTGAGAAAAATATAGAATTATTGATTTAAAGTGCTATAATATTTATATATGCCATGTTTAAAGTTAGTTCGTGAGGTTATCCATTTTAGAGAGTTGGGTAAAGCATTCCACAGTCTTATGGTGCTGATGAAGAAGAACCTGCTGCTGTTAAGATAGTTAAACCTAGGAACGATAAAGCTAGTTGACCGTTGGGACTGAAGGAACTGAAGTTTCACATTAAGGTATTCAAGCCTTTGAGTATGTAAAATCGAGTGCAAAAATATAACGTTGCGAATGTTTAAATAATCAAGTAAACCACACCCCAGAAGAATTCCTTTACTCCTTAAAGAAATACTAGAGTGGTCCCCGTCAAAATCGACTTTTTTTTGTTTTAAATTAGGTAAAATAATGGTATTAGCTAGAAAAATTATAGTAAAAGTTCTTAAACATAGATATATCCTTACGTATCATCTTGAGAGATGTACTGCAGCTTAAACTGTTCTATTTCCTACAGCTATTTCCTAAGTCATCTAATTTGTTTGCCCCAAAAAATTGTATAAAAAAGAACATCTTACGCCTTCCATAGGCTGCTAACATAATTACATAATTAACTAAAACTTAACCATGCAAGACTTTTTTAAGCCTTAATCAAGCATTGCAATTGGTACAGTTCAGTAAGTCTATCTTGGTTCGATAATATTGCTGAGTTTTAAAGCTAGCTTTTTAGAAATATGGAAAGAATTAAAAAAGGTGTGCATAATAAACTGGCTGGGATTCGAACCCAGGACCCCAATATGTCAAGCAATTACGTTTTGATCCTTATACCTACTACCGAGATCATCGTTGTTGGTCCTGACTGTTCCGTATGTTTCGAATGTTCTTAAGTTATTACTTCCTTATAATTTTCTTTTTATTTGAACGATAAAATATAAGTTGTTTACTTTTATTCTTCTTGTATCTAGCCATCAATGACTCTATCCTCTCAAATGTAAATATAGTGCAGTCCTAAAACTGCTGAAGGCATTTTCGTGCACTATGTGATATAAAATTAATTGGAAATTTCAACAATCTTATAATGCTTTTAGAGTAGCGCATGGAAACAAAATGAGATATCTCATCACAATCATCCCACGATAGCAATCCTCTAAAAGAGTTTTGTAGGTACTTTACTGTAAGATCAATTGCGCATGACTCTATGCTTTTGTGAGCCTTAAATTACTCATTCAAAAATAGATTATACAGGAATGTTCCTTGAGATGTTATTTTGATAAACTATTCATAAACATTGGTAAGAAAGTTATCTTTGGGTAACTGCTGACTTGAAGCTGATACCTTCTGTTGAAATATATGAACAATTTTTCGTAGTATTTTTCTCAAACTCATAAATATAAGGAGAATCCTTAGAACACTTATAATTATTCAAACAAAAACGGGATAGCTCACTGCAAATACCATGTAGAACTATTCCAAATTAAAGATTAAAGTTTGGGCTTTTCTTAATATTGAAATTAACTTGAACTTAATTAATTTTTTGCTTTAAAGCAATTATTTGTATATTACATAGTCTTGGTTAAGCCCTGGTTCAAAAATTGGTATTTGTTAGATATTTTGAGTTAATCAATAGAAACGCCTTTACCTTAAACAACTCAACTCTTTTAATTTCCCTGTTATAAATCTAAGCAAACCTTCATTAACCGGCCATTAAGTTATTAATTGTGATGTACTGTGTGAATTGCTGTTTATTTCCAAAATAGAATGGTTACCCATATGGCCATGGTATTGAAAGTGTCCTAAAGAATTATCTACGTGGTAAGCAAGCTTGCAACCACTTGTTTCGGCCAAACTCCAAAATTTGCGGAAGATGCCTCGATCAATTTTTTAACCTTGAACAAAACATATCAGTAGTTGGTTTCAAAATCATTTAGCGTTTTCATATACACTGAAATATATCAATATCCTACTAATATTTAATATCGAATAATTTCGTCAAATAATCGCTTGGATCGCTTTATAGCGAAATGTAGCCATTCTAACCACGGTTTTGAAAATATGAAAATGTTCTTGATAGTTGGCACATCTACGTGGTATACTTCTCATTTTGACATCTCAATCATATTTGTACATGTAGCCGTTTTACCTCAGCGACTCCCGCAAGAAAATTAATATATACATGATCATAACGATTTATTCCATACGCATACCTTGCCGCATTATTGAATGTAAACAAGAGTTTATGCTGTGATAGGGAGTCCAGCTGGCTATATATAACAGCAGAGTATGTAATATGCGGTAAGATTAATTGCAAAACAAGTCTGCGACGAGTTTCAATGGGCGTAAAGTTTTGGGAAATGCGAAGGTGCCATAACGTCCCATATATTTTACCTATTGTGGAATTAATATGGTCTGTACAAGTCAACATGGAGTTTATAATATATCCTAGGTTCTTAGCTTTAGGGATAAAATCAAGCATTTTATCACTAATAAAAAGCGGAGGGATAACAATGAAGCATGAATCACTCCTCGCAATTGGCAATACTTTAGTTTTTAAGGGGTTTATTAAAAGCAAGTAAGAAACAGCCCAGTTATTTAACAACGTCAAATCGTAGTTCATTCTATAAGTTAAGTCCTCTAAAAGTCCAGTAGGTCTCGAAAGATAGAGTTGCACATCATCTGCATATGCATGTACAGTAGTGTCCCTTATTTTGCGATTTTTGGAAATGTCAAGGGGCTGAAAGGTCTTTTTTATGCGTTTTTATATTCTAAAAACGAAACTAAAAAAATTTTTTTTACGACAACGTTTACCCGTGCCAATCGGGCCCGAAAAAATGTCCATATTAGACCATATTTGCACAAATTAAAAAAAAAATCTTTTCTCTGCTTTTTATAAATGTTTTGCATTTTTTGGAACGCATTCATAAGAAATATGATATCTACAAAGTTTTTTTTATGGTGGGCGTGGTTACCGCCCCTGCTGCGTCGAAATTTCTCCCTCAGCCTTTTCCCACTTTTTCATGGAATTAAAGCAATTTAGGCATTAAAATCAACAATAATTAAGTACATTTTTATAATGCAAAAAGTATTATTTCATTTCATTAAATTCACATTATTTACTTACAAAAATTAACAATAAATTTAAAAACTAATATTTAACCCTACGGCGGGCGCGCAACAAGCTAATACCTACAAGCAGTCTTATTGGGGCTTTTCAACCGAAATCATGGTTTTTTTAAATTATAATAAGAAATACAAATGAATTATAAGTTTTTTTAAGAGTACAGTAGACTCTCACAAAGTAGAACCACTTTGTTCCACGCGTGTTTCTAATTTCTGAAATGTTCTAGTTTCTGGACGTTTTTTTTTCACAGAAATGTAAAAGAAAATAATGAAACTGATTAAAAAAATTTATGTTAACTCAAAAGAATTTTTATTATTAATATTTAACTTTTTTTAGCATAAATTTCATATAATTCCCCTATTTATATTTATATCAATGAGCAAAGATTACTTACGAATTTAATAAATAAAGAAACGTCCAGAAATAAGAACCAAATTCTGATTTCAGAACATTCAATATTGAAATGGCAGATTCTAATTTCTGGAAAGGTCGAATTTGTGAGTGTACGGTATTTTTTTTTTTGACAGTTCCAGAATATTTTTCGAGTATTTTGGGCCACAATAAGTAGGTTTTGTAGCTGCGTTTCTGATTTTGTAAGCTCGAGAAATTCTTGAACAAGTTGTACCCCACACTCCGCAACATCATGAACAACACAAAGATATTTAAAATAATTTTTTACTCTCTAGTATTCTTCATCTTTTTCCCATTCGTCTGGATCATATTTTAAAAAATTGCATGTCAAACTAAACCTACGAAATAGATTTGTTGTTCGACAAGATGCAAAACAATCTAAATCTTTATTGTCCATTCATTTAAAGAATTTGGGTTTACGATTGGATGATTACATGGAAACTTCTGAGCTTGCAATGCTGTCACCATACTGCGTTTTCTCTCAATAGAAACCGCATCATCGAAAAAAGCGAGTGCTACAAGTTCTTCGCCAAGGTACCAAAGATGCCGACCAAATTTTTGACTTGCAGCAATGGATATTTTTTTGTCCAAATCTTTTAAAAAAGGCAGATCCTGACTTGGAGCTTTTGTGCTATTAGTAGCTTCGAACCAGACTTTGATGTATAGTAGAACTACAAAAATACAGACTTGATGGATTCCGATAATAATGAATAGCATAAAAGCTCCAAATAGGGATCTGTCTTTTTTTAATTAATTTGTATTTCTTATTATAATTTAACCATCTAGGGGCATACATTTTTGGTTTTTGATATTTTTTATTTATAAAAAAAAACCATGATTTCGGTTGAAAAGCTCCAATAAGACTGCTTGTAGGTATTAGCTTGTTGCGCGCCCGCCGCAGGGTGAAATACTCGTTTTGACGTAGAATACGTCATTCTCAGAGGTAAGCAGGGTGGTTGATAGTGATCAGGTGTCGGTATTAGGTCACAATTTGAGCCTTTGGTGGGCCTAAAGTACTGATCGTACCATGTTGATGTTAGCACTTGTTGGTCTGCTTGATCCTCAATGCGACAAAAATTCATGTTTGAACTCTCTAACTTATATAAATTTTACACAATTACATGAAATATAAAGCCAACATTTGATGTTTTTGTTTGCTTAAATTTGCTTCCTATTTATCGACAGTTTCCGGTTTTATCGACAAAACCATAAAATATGTATGGGAGCCCCCTTAAGGAGTGGTCGGAGGGAATAGGTGTCCAAAGCAAAAATGTTTCTTTTGCAAAAGTAATGGGGGTCAGTGATACATATTAATCCTCTCCGGCACTCTCTTAAAGGTCATATGCTCAGGTGTATGGAATAAACCAAAACCATAAAATTTGTATGGGAGCCTCCTTAAGGAGTGGTCGGAGGGAATAGGTGTCCAAAGCAAAAATGTTTCTTTTGCAAAAGTAATGGGGGTCGGTCATACATATTAACCCTCTCCGGCACTCTCTTAAAGGTCATATGCTCAGGTGTATGGAATAAACCAAAACCATAAAATTTGTGGCGTCCGTGGCGTAGTTGGTTAAAGTGCGTGGCCGCTATGTCAACGAACCTGGAGACCCAGGTTCGAATCCCAGCAACGACAGGAAATTATTTGAATTAAAATAATTTTTCTGTACGGCCGCCACCTCTCTGCAGACAATGGCAAACCTCAGAGAGTAATCAAAATGCCATGTAAAGCTTCTTGAGAATAAGAACATTTCGTTCATCGCCGTTCGGAGTCGGCGTTAAGCCTGTAGGTCCATTTCTCGGTCAATTGTGTACACACTTAATAACACGTACAACACAATTGATCCTAAGAAGCTAGGTGAAAGTCCTTTCAAGGGCTGATATGGCCAGTTATATATATATATATAAAATTTGTATGGGAACCCCCTTAAGGAGTGGTCGGAGGAAATAGCTCCCCAAGGAAAAAATGTTCCTTTTGCAAAATTAATGGGGGTCGGTCATACTTATTAATCTTCTCCGGCCCTTCCTTAAAGGTCATCTGTTCAGGTGTATGGAATAAATATACAAAAACCATAAAATTTGTATGGGAGCCCCCCTAAGGAGTGGTCGGAGGGAATAGGTGTCAAAGGCAAAAATGTTCCTTTTGCAAAAGTAATGGGGGACAGTGATACATATTAATCCTCTCCGGCACTCTCTTAAAGGTCATATGCTCAGGTGTATGGAATAAATATACAAAAACCATAAAATTTGTATGGGAGCCCCCCTAAGGAGTGGTCGGAGGGAATAGGTGTCAAAGGCAAAAATGTTCCTTTTGCAAAAGTAATGGGGGTCAGTGATATATATTAATCCTCTCCGGCACTCTCTTAAAGGTCATATGCTCACGTGTATGGAATAAACCAAAACCATAAAATTTGTATGGGAGCCCCCCTAAGGATTGGTCGGATGGATAGGTGTCAAAGGCAAAAATGTTCCTTTTGCAAAAGTAATGGGGGTTGGTTATACATATTAACCCTCTCCGGCACTCTCTTAAAGGCCATATGCTCAGGTGTATGGAATAAACAAAAACCATAAAATTTGTATGGTAGCCCCTCTAAGGAGTGGTCGGAGGGAATAGGTGTCAAAGGCGAAAATGTTCTTTTTGCAAAAGTAATGGGGGTCAGTCATACATATTAACCCTCTCCGACATTCTTTTAAAGGTCATATGGTCAGGTATATGGAATAAATATTTTGCTAAATAGTTTTTAAAAAAGATGTCATCAAAAGCGAATTGAATAATTCTACGTCTTGTGTTACGACATAGTCGAAACTACTGTATCTTTTTTAATTTATTGTTAATTTTTGTAAGTACATAATGTGAATTTAATGAAATGTAATAATACTCTTAGCATAATAAAAATGTACTTAATTTTTGTTGATTTTAATACCTAAATTGCACTAATTTCATGAAAAAGTGGGAAAAGGCTGAGGGAGAAATTTCGACGCAACAGGGGCGGTAACCACGCCCACCATAAAAAAACTTTGTAGATATCATATTTCTTATGTATGTGTTCCAAAAAATGCAAAACATTTATAAATTGCAGAGATAAGATTATTTTTTTAATTTGTGCAAATATGGTCTAATATGGACATTTTTTCGAAACTTTCGGGCCCGATTGGCACGGGTAAACGTTGTCGTAAAAAATTTTTTTTTAGTTTCGTTCTTAGAATATAAAAACGCATCAAAAAACCTTTCAGCCCCTTGACATTTCCAAAAATCGCAAAATAAGGGACACTCCAATCCTCAAGAATGCTTATAAAAGATATAAAATAAATAGAACGATACGGTCGGTAAACGCATCGCAGAAGCAAATTTTTATCCCCGTTCACTGTCAATATCACTGTTCGGTTGTGACTTATGTAGTATTATACAGTCAATATTATCTCAAACAAATATTGCCACTCCACCTGCATGACCTACCCTGTCTACACGAAATATTCTGTACCCGTTTAAATTAAAAAGAGAATCCGGCATATCAGCATTAAACCAAGTTTCATTCACACCTACAGCGTCTACACCAGAATCTTCAAAAACATATCTCAGCTCATCAATTTTATTTACTAAGCTTTGCGCCTGACACGCCTTGAAACCACTTCTTTGCTTAGCAAGAATTCGCATTAAGTAAAAATTACTGCCTTTGGAACGAAGATAAGCAGTGCTATGATAATTTATCATTTTTGTAATATATAATAAAAACTTCTTTTTTTTGTAACGCGTTCATAATTTTACTATTTTTCGAAATTATAATGTTCAGAACCTTAACACCAAAAAACATATAATGATGAAGTGAAATAATTGTTGCGATATCGTTGAAATGATGTGTACAAAAGAACACATTTGAAATGATTTTATGTGAGAGACTCACGAAAAAGCTGAATGTTATTTGCTTCATAATTTCCACTAGTATTACCAGTATGGGGAGGAAGAGCGATGCTATTGAGTACGTGTTCCTGGGTGATTTGTTGAAAATGCATAGAGCTGTTTGGGACTCCCGTATCTGGAACAAATCCAATGACGTTGCTAAGCTTCTGCATAGAGTCGATAAATATAGCATTATCGTTGCCCGAGCGTTTTACGTGGACGATTCCGCAACGTTTAAATGCTGCCGTCAATAGATGCTGCTTTTTCAGACGCAACGCATGTTGCAGGATAGCTGAGTTGGCTTTTGTAAGGCCTTCGTATATATATATGGGTTTGGTCGATTCAAATCCCGCACGGTGTAGACGTAGTAAGTCATTACTCGATCGTCGAAATTTAGAAACAGTGTTAAGAACAAAGTTTCTGTCATAAGGCGTCTCAAATTTTGCAATAATCGTTGTATCCTTGTTTTATTATTATCTAAGCGAATAATATTTTTTACGCTTGGGGGCTTGATGTTAACAGAGGTGCAAATTTGGGATAAGATACCCCGGAGTTTTTAACCTTCAGAATAAGGTACGCCATTTAAACTCAGATCGCAAGCAACAGATACATTATATTGTCGTTCTACTTGAGACTGCAATACTTCAATCTCTTTCCTAAGAGCAATAACATCAGCAGCAGCCTTAACATCAGCCGTTTTATTAGCATTAAATTCAGCTCGAAGAGCTTCAATATAATTACCATCCTACAACACTGTAAAAATTTGATATAACGATTTCAATCGTGCTCGACGTTCGCCATAGGACGAATACTGTGAAGGTCATCTAAAATCGGTTGCTGTGCCAGAAAACCTTGATGGTATGTGTGAAGGTTGAGGCATCTTTGCATATTAGTATGACAAGCATCAATAAAATATTGCGTGATCATTTGGCCATAAAAAAAGATTTGTCTGCGTTGGATCCCACATAATCTGACAAACGATAAAAAAGGCTCGTGTCGTTTGGTGCAAGGAAATGTTAAAAAATACGATAAAAGTGCATCAAAGGTGGTATATAATATCTTTACAGGTGGCGAATCATGTATTTGTGCAATTGAGGCCGAAACAAAATAGCATTCAACTCTATGGGCTTTCCAAAATAAGCTAAGTCCATAAAAGTTGTTCAAGGAAGAAGCACATCAGAGCAGATGGCTTCCGGTCTCTTGAGCATTACCGACCATGTGGCGACATTTGCGTTAGAGCAACGTACGACGATCAATGCTGAATGGCACACTCAGCTCTCGCAATTAAGCCAAACCATTTTGCTACTTCGGCAACATTGCCGACAAAAACTATACGATATGCGATACAAGGAAAACCTGTACCCTTTTCACTACACAAATAACTTAAGTATAAAACGAAATCAACAATATATACCAACTGAATCCCACGATTGATGTATTTCTAGCTAGACGCCAACCGTTGAATAGCGAGGGGATGCCGTATGTCACATCCTGAGTCGTTCCTGCATATATATTTCTCAGTTCCTTCTCCGACATGTCGAATGGCATACCATTAATATCTGCAATTTTCTTTAATTGAACAAGTGCATCGGCGAAGCGACGTTTGCTAATCAACCAGCGTGGTGATTCAATAACATATCTGCGGAAAAGAATAAATTCAAACAAAATGTCAAATACCAACAATCACTAATGTAGATAAGAAGAATAAAAATATAACAAATAAAACTATTATCGGTCGTGAATATTTCAGAAATCTAACAATAATGATTGGTGATAAGGGTAAATCGAAAAATAGACTTGTTGGCATCCGAACAAGAAAAAAAAAATTATTTGCAATATCGTTTCGATATCAAGGAATACTTTCGACATTGTTATTGATATGTCCATTTTTATCGAGAATTACCTTTTTTCGATATCATAACAATATCGTTTCGTGAAGCATTAACGACAGAAGTTATCATCTTTACGATATCATCTCGATATCGAAACGACATTGAAATTTCGATATCCTACGAGGTAGGATCTAATGATTTTATGTCACAAGAAGTCAAAATAATATATGAGCCAGGATGCCGGTTTTAGCTATCTTAACTTTGATCTGGCAATTAAAAATAAGCTCAAAAACCATCATAATACACAAGTCGTAACTAGATATTAAACAACTTCGATAACGATAATTCGATTGAAGCTCGCACTAGTTGCCACCGCATGAATGGCGGAAGTTGAGTTTTCTGCGAGTGGGTAGTGTGCAGTAACCACAAGAATAACACTCAATTCTATGGCATGTCAAAGATGGTATAATATTTACTTGTAGAAAATTAAAACCATTGCCGTGGGCACTGTTGTTAGCCACATAAAAGACTCCCAATCACGCAGCCACCAGAAGAGCAGTGGCATCAACGATGAACCGAAGGACCAACCGAAACTTTGGTAAATTGCGATTGTGCTGCGATCTTGTCTGGTAAACGAAAACAAAAATTAAATTAAATCAAATCGTATTAAAATCAAGATTCAACTCAAGCCAAGTTAAGGTGACATCAACTCACTCTCTGGAGATTTCCATGCCAATGATCATCGTTGACTGAAATAAACTGTGCACGGTGAGCGATGCTATGCCGGAAAATATAAGGAACCAAGTGTACGAGGAAGTTGTCAAAATAGATGCAAGCCGTCCAATCGAACAGAGTATGACACTGATGTAATAAATCAAACGACGTCCAAAACTAAGCAAATAAGTTTTTAATAAATATAGATTTTTTTCTTTTGTTTTATTGTTCAAATTATTGTTAGTTTCTGTCTTAGTTGGCAACTTACGCATCGCCCATTTGTCCGAATACAAAGGAACCAATGAGCTCGGCCACGCGTCCAACAACAAATACATTTGTCACAAACAAATCCTTAGCACAAACCCAGTGTTCCTGCGTTGGTATCGTATTTTCGTACCATTTCTTGTCGTAACTCCAACCATGCTGACACACTAAAAAAGTATTAAAGTGAAAAGTATTTGAGTAAAATAGAAAAAGATAAAAAAGATGAAAAAAATATGGTGGTTTGATTCCAGAGGAAAATTAAAAAAAATAACCCTGTGTAATTGGCAAAAAAAAATAAAAAAAAATTAATAATAATTTTTGGTAATGAACTCGCCGTAGTTGCAGAAAAATGCTGTGTAATTCAGTTAAAATTTATAAGAATTAATTTTTTACTGACTTGCAAGTTACACAGAGTTTACCAAAAATACTTTAATCTTTCAAACCGTAAAATATGTGTATTACAATAAAATGTCCATATCCTTTTCCTTTAGATCAGTGGTGATCAACGCACGGTTCAACATGGCAGTTTTTTGTAAAAAAAATCTGGCAACACTGATGGGAAACCATGTAGTGAGCACTACTGCTTTAGACCAGTGTTAAACAGTTTTGCTCCGAAATGCATTCACAAAAGCAAAAGCACGAATATATCTCACATACAGCCACGGTTGCCACTTTGGTCATTTGTGTCCAAATTTGGTCATTTTTGTTTCACTTGGTCGCTTGGTAATTTTTTTCTACATCTGGTCACTTTTTGTAAAGAAATGAAATTTATAAAGAAATGAAAAAAGAATTTGATGTTCTCAAAAATTAAATGCATGAACTCAATGCCGTAGATAGCTTTTTGCAATGAGAGGGGATGAAATTTTTTTTTGTGACAAGCATACATAAAAAAATTTGTAAAAATCGAAAAAAAATTAAACTCTCATTCCGGCTGGCTTGGATTGTTTGCTTATTCAAGGATTTCTTTAGCCGATATAACTATTTCGCGATGAATCGCCAGTGTGTCGAACTTTATTCTGACAAGTACTTGCAATGGTTGAGACCCTTGTCCACCACCTTTAGCAAACAATACACAAGGAATGCAAATATGCAAGCAATAAAGCCAGAAATGCAAATATGCAAGCAATAAAGCCAGAAATATGCAACCAACCATATTGTATTGTATGGAAATATTAAACAGCGAGTCTTCAAATTTTGCCAAAGATGAAATTTATAATTTTAAGGCGTAGCCCACACAATAAATTTCTTCTACCATCTTCACTTTGGACTATTTTGTGGACCAGTGCAAAAATTCTATCGAAGGGGGCTTTATCGCCTAAATTGTTCCTTTCTACGCCACTGCATGAACTGCATCTGCATAAATTAAAAAATATAGCAAATTATAATTTTGTGTGAATGTACTACATTTTGAAATTTATAATGTTTTGGTCACTTTTTACTGCATTTGGTCACTTTAAATTTTCAATTTTGGTCACATATTTTATTTTCAAGTGGCAACCGTGCATACAGCATCTATGCTGTTCGTGTACTTATGCGCTCAGTTTTATCAGATCGTCTTCTTACACTGAATAAAATTTTATTTTTATTTTTAATTTATGTAAAATTTAATTTTCATTAATTAACACATAATTTTTTAATCAAGTAATTTAATGTTTCAATGCTTTACTTTATTTTATCACATATTTTTGTCTTTGAAATAATTTTCTTTTATTTATTCATCCATCATTGAAATAAGTAATTAAAAGAAATCAAAAGACTGTATTTATCTCATATAATTTATACTTGTCTTTACCTAATCGTTTCCATTCTCTTATATATTTTTTCTTAGCCCGTATTTTTTTTATATACACAGAAAAAAATATGTTTTAAAATTGACGACAATTGTTATTAATTTGACGAATTTTGTGTTTAAAAAATAGCTTCCAAAAAATTTCGTCAAAGTAAGAGCAAATGTGTTTAAAACTTTTGAAAAACATGTGAAAAAAAAAGCAAATTATAAACACATTTTTTGAACACATTGTGTTCAATTTCAAGCTAACTTTTTTTTCAGTGTTTTTTTTCTAACTTTAATCAATTTCTCTTTTCTTAGCTATTATTATTATTAGATTTTCTAGGTTTGGCTTTAACTTAATTTTGCTTTTACCTTATCAACCTTTGTGAATTCCATAAATAAACTTGAAATATAAACTGCGTGCAATAGCAAGTCAACTTGTTTAAGTCTTTTTGCAAAATAACACGCAATTTTCTTCCAGTGAAAGCTTAAAAGCTCGCTTGTTTTAAAGCAAACTGAGAATGTATTTGTGGGGCAAAGCTGTTTAACACTGCTTTAGTTTAAATTGGCACACATTTGTACCATGAACCATCAAGACAAGATCAAGCAATCAGCAGTGCGAGAAAAAAGTCTTTTTTTCTTTTTTTCTACAGCAACATAGCTTTAGTTAATACTTAATATTGAACCAGCGAAATTTTATAGTGAGTACTTTTGGTTTGATGATTAGAGCGTTAAACTGTCAGCCGACGGGCATGAGTTCAATCCCTGCAGCGGAAAATAAATTATTTTTAATTTAACATTTTCTTGTTGCAATAGACGCAAGCAAAAAAAAAAACAATATCAATTCTAAGAAAAACGATGTCGAAAAAAGTATCGTTTTTTCAGATTTCACTCCAGCAAATCGCAGCTTCGCTTAGAAAAAAACTTGAACATTTCTCTGGCAACACTATAAGGGCTGTATTGTTCACCTCTGGATATCTTTTTCCAGTGGATATTGGCTGGTTTGCTGTTATCTGAAACTACTGAAAATCTAATACTTTACCCACTGCACTATGGTCAAGATGTTAATTTTTTTGGCATAAAGTCCAACATTTTTTTATAAGGTTTTGACAAATCAGGTGGCAACGCTGTTTTTTATACGAGCTGTCAAAGTTGGCACCTAAAAATAACCAACATATTGTACACAGCTGTGTCAACAAGTGCTAAACATAAATCGTGTGTGCATCAGAGATCTGCATGAGTGGATTCATTTGCTGTTTCAAGGTCCTTTAATTTTTTAACTCCCTGCAAGTCGAGGCAGCCAAGCAACAAGCTTGCGCGAATCATAGGCAGCAAAAATCAAGTCGGCAAATGTAGAAAACTTGAAATGTAGAAACTTGAAATGTAGCGAGAAAGCAATTATTTTGCCTACAAATCGTTTATTTTAAAGTCTGTTTACGAAAGTTCGTGGAATTAACTTCGTGTTGTCAATGCAAACTTCGTTTCTCGAGTTGAGAAAACAGCTTAACTTCAAAGAAGTGTCGACCACAACAATAGCTTTTGTCTCATTTACACTTTCGTGTTTACGCAAAAAGATAAAGTGTTGCTCCACACTCGTGTGTACTACACGGTCGACACTGCTTTAAAATATTGGATTGAAGCAAAAATAATAGAAATCAGATTACGCCATCAGAGGCCGAAAAAGTTGCACCGTTCTGCGCAAGACGTTAGGTCTTTCGTGACGTAGATAGGAAAAGACACTTTCTCTGTTCTTCTCACTGATTTTCTGTTCGTGCAAAAAAAGACGAAATATAGTGCGAAATAGTTCTGTGGTATTTTTTTTTTCAGCTACAGTTGTTTTTTTATGTTTTGTTCAGTGAAAAACAGCTGATTTTGACAATGGGTCGATCGTGACGTAGGCAGACATGCGCATGGCATAATCTTGTATTTATTATTTTTGGGATTTAAGTATGTTTGTTTGTCATTTTTTGTTGTTGTTGTTGTTTATTTTTTATTTTGTCACTTTGTATAGAAAGTATAAGTAGACGCTCGTCAGTGGCTTCTGCGGCAGCGCAGTCGCATAGACTTGAAAACAGACTTGAAAAGTAGAAAGCTTGATTTTTTTCTACCAATTAATGTAGGGTAGAAACAAAAGAGAATCAAGTCTGACTAATGATTCCTTTTTCAGAAGCAAGTCGTGGCTTGTAGTGTAGAAACACATCAAGTTTCTACAAGTCAAGTAGAAACTTGACAAGTTACTTGATTTTCAATTGACTTGTTGCAGATCTCTGGTGTGCATCAACAATTTGCTTAAAACTATAAAATTAGTAATGGATAATATAAATCAAGGTATTTATATAAGTAAAATGTAAAAAACTTTGCCTTTTTTTTTTGTTTATTGTTTTTATAATAACGTGATTTGTGTAAGTCCTTTTTTTGCAAGAAATTAGAAATTTTGTTTGTGTTTCGTGGAGTTAAAGTTATGTGTACCGTTCCGTACAATTCATAATTTGTATACCAGGCGAAAGGTGATAATGTGTGCTTTTAGGTGGTATGTGAAACTTTTGCTCATTTTTGCCCAAAATATTCGACATTTTCAGAAACTTTCGTATGTCAACATGAACAAATTCTTAAAGTTTGGGCAGAAAGCAATCGTAATTTGAATACTGTATTCAATTGAGTTCTTCAAAAAATAAATAAAAACGATTTAAGTATGGAAAAGAAAGAAGAAATTAAGAAAAAAATTCGACGTTTGTGTGGCTATGTAATCGAAAAATTAGCGAAATAGAATGATCTCCAGGTTCAAAGAGAAATACCCTGAGTGGGTTTAAGCTAACTATGTAATAACAATCAATCAAATTAAAAACTTTTGAAAATACATACGTGTTTTTATATATAATTCAACTTTTTTTATACACTATTAGATACTCAAAAGTTAAATTTAACCAGTAAGTAAATCTAAACATTACACTTAAATATATCTATAATATTTTGATGTTTTATTTATTTTAAATTTGTCCGTATATGCTTTGTGGGTGAGGCTCTTACGCGATACCTATCATTTTGGTATATTATAATGCCTATAGAACCAAAAGTATATGTGCAGAGTTTCAAACGAATATCTCACTCCTACACTAAGGGAAATAACGCATATTAACATTATCCATGCCTGAGTATATATTTCATTTAAATATTTACGTGGAAAAATTAAATATTTTCCTTACAACTCGTTTTTTCCCCGTATTTCAATTTTATTTATGCCACACACTGACACACATATTCCATACAGCTGCCAAGCAGTCGCCTAGCAGCAGCAGCATCGCACTCTGTTCCTGTGCGATGCTGCTGCAGTTTCTTCGCACCAGCAGTTGCAGGTCTTATAGTTCTCATTTAGTTAATGTTTCAAGGGTAATATATCATGGATATTTGGCAAATATGATTTGTGAGTGCGGTGGTGAGTGCGACAAAGACATATATTATGAAGACATTGCATCTGAACGGCTGTTTCAATATTGAACAGACATTAGGATGTAATTATAAGCCTGGAGAAAAATTTGAGCACTTCGAAATAAAAAGCAGGGCTGACGATGAACTTACGTTTTTCGAAAGCTGCGTGAAGAGTAAACGCGAGAGCCGACTTATTAATAGACAGACGCCGAAAACATATTAGAGCAACAAGAACGGAAGTCATGCATCTCTTTTGCCCCAATTCGTTTTTGTTTGGTTATATTTTTTTATTAGAATCCTCAAGAGGCGGCTGCTTTATTTACATTTTTTTGCATGCTTTTTGTTGTTGATCAAGTTTCTCATTTTTGCAGGATTTTATTTCTTGCTTTGACTGATGGCTTTGACTGCATTTCATTGATCTTCAGAAAAGTTATATTTTTGCGATTTTGTTAACTGTGATTTAAAACAGATATCAATGTGGTTTGTTTTTAAAACACATGTTTGTGGTTTGTGTAGCAGCTATTTGAGCCTAAAAGGCTGCAAATAATTGTGTGATAAATTAAATGACGCTTGCTTCCCCGACTTCCTGTTACGGATATTTGTCGCATTTCACGACATAGCTCCCACATGTTGGAAACCGATCGGTAAGATATTACATATTAAAAAAGTATGGCATCAACTTGGCAACATATAAAAAAGTCATGTCGAAGCGAAAAGAATGAGTTAAATAAAATACTAAAAATAAATTCAGAAGGAAATTAAGTTCTGAATGAGGTACGAAGGTGGTAAGAACCTCATTTAATTTGTGTTTTTTAAATAATATGCCGATATTTTTAATAAAATTTACTTCGCAGAGAATTCTTTAATAAGAATAGAGCACAAAAATATGAAAGTTTCGCACATAAATACACCCCCCTAACCTATTTCCATTCTTTATACACATTGTTACACACCTGTTACGTTGGCTTTTCGTGTTGTGGTGTTCCATTGGTTCCAATCGTTGACTTCCGTGAAATTTGCGTCGTACATCTGACAGCTGCTGAATGTGTCGGAGCCTCTGTTGTCCTTTTGTCTACAGGAAACATTTTGTGAGAAATTTAATTTTCCAATTTATTGATGAGGATTTTGTTTATTGTCTTAAGTATTTTTTTCTTTTATTCCGCGAAATCAAAACAATTTGGAAGATGTACATATAATGCCAGGTAAACGTGAGGTTGGCGCAAAAGGCAGATATGTGGAACTGATTAACAGTGAATACGGGAGATTCGTGGCAGGATTGGCTCTGAATATTTTTACTCTTAATAAATTTTGAATAAAACGGAGCGGCAGATAGACAAACAGGTAAGAAGACAGGAAGATGATATGGGGAGCCTTAATTTTGAATTATACAAGGTCGTGTAATAAAAAGTTTTGTTTACGTTGGCAACGTGATGTTTCGCCACTCGTCCAGCGTATAGTCTGTTTGTTCGCGTCCAGGCACTGTGCACCAATGATCCGGTATATTCAACGCCAGTATGATGTTCATGTAGATCATGGCACCCGCCATTGCCAGCCCCAAGACGAAAATCCAATTGTAGATTCGCTGAAAACGGCCATAGTTGCCGGCTTTTGCCATAAGTTCTTGAAAGTAATCTTCTATTTCTCGCTTTTTTGCCACATCCCTTTCAATGGCACTATTTTTATTCTTTTCCTGTATTTTGCTCATTTTACTTATAAATGTATATTTGCGTGCGTGTAGCTTTTGTTATGATAAATCTATAAAGATAAAATAAGTTATTAAAATATATAATTATAGTAATAAAATTATCTTCATAAAGATTATAACTTCATTTTGAAAAAACAAAACTTGAATTTTTATTTAAACTTTGATAAATTTCGAATAATATGCAATAATAAAATGCAAATTTTATCATAAGCTGTCATCCACTTACAAAGATTGTTGGACTCTAATTTTAAACTAGAATTAAATTTGATATAACTGATGCGTGTCCAAAAATACAAACTAAATTGTGCTTAAAAAAAAAAGTTTAGAAAATTTTTATTTGATCACTTGAGTAAATAAAGGAAGAAACTCAAACAGAAACATTAAGCGCTAAATAAAAAAAAAAAAACAAATATAAAACAGAGTGTTTTATTGCGAACACTCGAGTAAATAAAACAAAAAATCGAACAATATCATTAAAGTTCGAAATAAATAACTCGAAGCCTCGCTCTATTAGCGACGAGCTTACCGCCCATGGAAGAATAAACAAGGTAGATTCGCAGCTGAGAGCCATGAGTCGGAATTGTTAAAAAACACCAAGCAACAAATAACAGGAAAAATAATTAGAAAGTTAGTAACGGTCCATGTTCAAACTGAAATACGTTCGTCCATAGCATCCCAGTCGGAAGGTAGGCGAACACCTCTCTAAAGCGATACATCTTTTCTTATTGCCTTAAGTATTGTAAAAAGGCACCAATATCTTAGGATATGAACACGGCAGCTTTTCGCGAAATCAGCTTGTAACTGCAGTTAATGTTGTAATATTTTACTTGTCATTTATTTATGCTGAAGTAAACACGTGTTTTATTTACCGAAAAAAGTTAAATTTTGTGCTCATTTCACCAGGATTTCAAATGGTAATTATTGAAGCATGATTAGAATAGAGAAATAGAAGCATAGAATTGGAAAACAAAATAGGAAAGATATCTATATCCATATCGACATCGACATCGACATCGACATCTATATCCTTCCTTCATTGCCAAAAGAAAGTACACGGATTCTTGACTAATCACTTCTTACGTGCTCGAAGATGTGACGAAGGGATGAATACCGCTTACGTAGCAGCTGTATTCAAAAAAAGGTATGGCATTTAGTTAGAGGTGGGTAACTCAGTGCTGTGCTATGGCACTGTGCTGACTCTCTGCAGTGTGCCAAGTGTGCTAGCACACTACATTGACTCACATAGTGAGTCACGATGAAGACCAGCACTTTTGCGCTTAAAGTGTCTATCATGTATTGTGTGACAGTCAGTAGTGAGCATATGTGCTAGTACACTACGTTGACACACATACTAGTTGCACACCCAGTAAAGTTGGTTTTTGTTTCACTTTGGCTCACTTGCTATAATTGACAATATGCAATTTGTTTTATAGCCTATCCGCATTGAGTGCAACAAGAACCGAGCGCCAACTGTCAGTTTTAATTTACATCAGTGTTAACCCCGTACTACACACGCGTGTGAAGCAACCTTCGTATTTTTACGTAAACACGAAAGAGTAAATGAGACCAATGGGGTTGCTGTGGTCGCAGCTGATTTGCATGTATTTCTTATGAGACTAATATTCGACTGCTTTTGCTTTTCGACTGCGACACAATTGTGCTAGCACAGTGTGCTGACTCCTAAGGGTGCACATGTGCTAGTGAGTCAGCACACCAAAAATTGTGCTATTACCCACCTCTACAAATAGTTGGTTGCATCTTTCTGGCTTTATTGTTTGCATATTTGCATTGCTTGTATATTGTTTGCTAAAGGTGGTGGATAAGGGTCGTAACCATTGCAAGCACTGGTCAGAATAAAGTTCGACACACTGGCGATTAATCGGGAAATAGTTATATCGGCCGAAGAAATCCTTGAATAAGCAAACAATCCAAGTCAGCTAGATTTTTCGCTTTAAAAACGTTAACAAAAAATATAAAAATAAACGTTTAACTTTTTTCGATTTTTACAAATTTTTTGACGTGACGAAGTTACGTTGTACTGCTCTAGTTTCCAAAAAAGTTGAAAAATGAATTTTTTAAAAATTCATCTGCGTTTCATTGAACTGTTACTCGCTGGGTATAAGAGCTATTATTAAAAAAATAGTATGACCATAAAGGTTAATTCTTTGACTATATTAAAAAAACAAAAACAAATTTAATACGGCATAGGGACGTAGTGGGAGCTGCGTAAGCAACGCAACTGAAAATTTGTTACATGCAATTATTACTCGCTGAGTATTAGTGCTAGAATTAAAACTACGATACGCTAATAAAGGCCTACTGGAAGCCCTCACAACAAAATTAGACAAACAATTTCTGACATCATGGGGACGCTGAGAGAGCCGCTCAAAGATCGATAACGCAACATTCATGCAGCGGCGTTGCATTGAATTTTTACTCAATGAGTATATAACCTACGATAAAAGTTTAAAAGGGAAAATAAAGTTTTTATACATGGCTTTCCGACAAAAATAAAAAAAAAAATTCCAGCGTCGTCAGGTCGTGAATATAGCAGCTTATGTAACAGAAATGTAATATCGTTGCATGGAATTATTTGGATCGTTGCGTGGAAAAAAAATTTTGTTGTCATGATTTCAGGGATGCAATCACATAATGCAGTAAAAATGCTACAGCCATGAAAAAACGTTGCATGGATTTTTAACTCTGTGACTACTGGTGCAACGGTAAATTTTAAGGAACGAAAACAAAGGTGAGGTCTTTGGGCATATGACTAAAATAAAAAAAAAAATTTGACGGCGTGTCAAAACCCCTCAGGGAACCACCTTATGTAACGCATATGCATCACTTTTGCTGGATTAATTGAAATTAGAGCACAACCAATGGGGAAGCAAAAATCAACATCAACATCAACATCAACATCAACATCAACATCAACATCAACATCAACATCAACATCAACATCAACATCAACATCAACATCAACAACAACAACAACAACAACAACAACAACAGCAAGAAACTTCGTCACGTCAAAACCTACGGGTGTGTCCACGGCACAACCAACTCTTTTTTGTGTATGTTTATCACGAAAATAAATTTCATCCCCTCCCATTGCAAAAAGCTATCGACGCCACTGAGTTCATGCATTTAATTTTTGAGAAAATCAAATTCTGTTTTCATTTCTTTATAAATTGCATTTCTTTATAAAAAGAGACCAGATGTAGAAAAAAATGACCAAGCAACCAACTGAAACAAAAATGACCAAATTTGGACACAAATGACCAAAGTGGCAACCGTGGGCATAGCCTCAACTCATGTGTATATTCAAAATTAGGTCACAGCGATTTACCGCTATCAGAGTATATTGGAGTTATGTTATTTTGTTGTTAGCTCCTCCCTTTTTCCACACTTCCATTTTTAGGGTTCAGTTAGCTTAACTGGTGGTACACCTAAGATGGCGTCCGTGGCGTAGTTGGTTAAAGTGCGTGGCCGCTATGTCAAAGAACTTTAGAAACCCAGGTTCGAACCCCAGCAGCGACAGTAAATTATTTGAATTAAAATAATTTTTCTGTACGGCCGCCACCTCTCTGCAGACAATGGCAAACCTCAGAGAGTACGAGCCGTTGTGTTGTTGTTGGTTGTTGCCTTCTTTGTCTTCATGTTGTCTTGTTGTCAACATACTTGGCCTAAAGCTCAAATTTGTTTTCAATTTAAATAATGAAAGGCCGTATTCAAATATTAAGATATAAAGACAAAAGTATTGCAAGCCGATCAAAATTTTATTAGGAAGTGAAGAACAATTTCAATACAATTTTCATTAAAAACAAAATATCAAAGTTAAACAGATTCAAAAATTTACTAAGCACAAAGTGATTTTTAAGCAGGTGTTATTGAAATTATCGCAACACCCCTGTTGTTCCGTGGATTTATTTTGTCGCCTTCTATTATCTTCAAACAACTTTGGTTATCTTCGTAGATAATTGGAATACCCCAAATCATCCAACAACGTTTTTAACCAAACAGCTTCCTGCGACGTCTCTGCAAGTGCAACTTATTCAGCTTCAGTTGACGACAGTGAGACATTTGATTGCTTGCGACTAGCATAGCTTATTGTTGCTGAACCAAGCATTAAGATATATACACTGGTAGATTTTCGATCTCTCTCATGTCAGCTGCCCAATCCGCATCAGAAAACCCAGTAAAGGTTTAATCTGCTTTCGTACCGACACACAACTTGAGATCTTGAGTTCCCTTTAGGTACTTCAGCACTCTTTTAACCTCCAACCAGTCTCTTTTACTTGGATTACTTGTCTTGCGAGATAATATCGAAATTGCTGTGGTAATATCCGGCCTTGTGTTTCCGGTGAGATATAACAAGGATCCGATTGCTTTACGATATTTATGATTGTTTTCCAAAAGTTCTTCATTCTCGGAAAACTTTAAATAACCAGGATCTAGAGGAAATTTAGAAGCATGTGCATTTTCTAAACCATATTCTATTATATTATATTATATACCATCATCATTTCGAATAATTTCGATCCCCAAATATAATTTAATATTGCCAAGATAGGAAATTTCAAAATGTTGTTGAATATAATTTACAATTTCTTAAATAGAATTATCATCTTCAGTGGCAACTATTATGTCGTTGACATAAATCAGTACATACATATATGTTTTTACCTCCACTTTTCTTCACATACAAGCAATTGTCAGCATTTCTCCTTCTGAACCCGAAATTAATAAGAATCTAGTTTATTCATCTTCAGCAATCAAGCCGATTGCTTTAGGCCGTAAATACTGTGCTTAAGTTTACAAACTAGATTTCTTGTCTTGGATTAAGAAAACCTTCTGGTTGTCTTAAGTAAATTTCTGTGTCTAAATCACCATTTAAAAATGCTGTCTTCACATCTATATGTCGAACAATCAAACTTTTATAAGATGCAACCGCCAAAAGTGTTCTTAGAGTGGTGTGTTTGACAACTAGTGCGAAAATCTGGTTATAGTCCTCACCAACTTCTGAGAAAACCCTTTTGCAACCAGACGAGCTTTATAGCAAAGCTTACCGTCTAATGTTTTTTTGAGTTTGTAGACCCACTTACATCCAACAAGTTTGAGTCCTTTTGGTAGTTCGATCAAGTCCCACGTTTTATTATCCTGCATTGATTTCAGTTAATCTCTCATGGCTTTCATCCATTGCTCATTATTAGGACTCAAAATAGCTTCCTTGAAAGTAGAAGGCTCGTTTGTAGTTGTTGTTAACATACCATACCGTTACGGAATAACTCCTTTTGCTGATCTCGATGAAACTCTTCGCTGAATTGAAGCAACGTTCTCTGAGTCAGAAGACAATGATCACTCCCAGCAGTATCAAAAATGCACTCCTGTCGTCTTCTGAACTGACAACAATGGATTCCTCAAAAATTCTTCATCTTGAGAAACATATTCAACATTTTCTTTATTAACATCTGTTCCCTGTGATGAGATTCGTTGTAGAGCTTATTCATGTCCTTATCGCAAACTGTTTTGCTTTCAATAAAATCGACATCCCTGCTGACGATAATACGATCGTTCGCTGTATCAAGCAAACGATAAGCTTTTGATTCTTCACAAAAGCCAACTAAACGATACTTCTTGTACACAGCATCCTACTTTTGGTATTTCTGCATATTGATATGTGCGTATGCAACAGTACCAAATAAACATCTGCATGAATCCATTTGCTTTGCCTTCTGCAAAGTTTACAATATTGTCATATAAGTTCCATATGCTACCCACTGCGCCATGGCCATCATCATAGAAGTTGAATATTTTAGGATATTATTTATTGCGTGACTTACACCTGCACCGCTTAAAGTTTTTTTCACACCCCCAGCTTGTTTGCTGCGTAAAAGAGCAAGCTATTTAAACACATACAACTTTCCTTGTTTAACATGACAACAAAATGTAAGAGTGTGTTAGTGAACACCAAATTTTGTTTCATTGTGTTTGTAACTACGTTAGAGCTGTCTAGCTGGGATGTTACAACAATTTATGGTATGCTTCAAACTTGTGTACAGTAGCTACCCAGCGGGAAAAAGAGCGCTTCCAAAGGCATCTTGCAGCGCTGCTGTGGTAACAGCAAGCGCTTGCATCCTCCTTGCCAAACGTGCTTGTTTTAACACTGTCATCATGGTGTAATAATAATAAGGTGTTAGTGAATTTTTGACAACACCAAGAATAGCTTTCTTCCTGTCAAAAAATTGAGAGCGAAAGAGAGGAGCCGTTGATAGTTGTCAAATTGTGTTGTTTGTTTGTGTTGCTAGATGATGATGTGTTGTAATTTTTATAGGTTATTGTGCGAATAAAGTTTAATAAATATTTAATTCAATTAATTGTGCCGTGTTGTGTTGACAAAAAGTTATTGCAGTTGTCTTCACCCATTTGCCAAGTTCGCCATTGAATGGTTTTGTCATTTTATGAAAAACGTGCGCTGGAAGGTACCACCGACATGAAGCTTTGGCCAGCATGCAAATCGTCTTGCATTCACATCGACTGCTTCAAGAAAATATCGAATGCCATAAAAGAATGTTCAATACCTCAACTGATAATAGCCATAAAAAGAAGTGGACATGGCATTGAGCTTCGACCGACTGCACGTTAGCCGATTTATTTTCATTCCAATTCACCAACAGCTGTTTATGACAGGAGCGGGGCGAAAAAAATTTTAATTTCGCGAGAGAAATGTCAAATTCACTAACACCTTATTATTATTACACCATGACTGTCATGTCCTAAGAAGGAAGCAGTTCGAAGTTGATTTCGAAAAAGAGAGGGAGAGAGAGAGTCGACAAAATTATATTGAGAGGTGGAGTGAGTGGGGGATGCCCACTATTGTGTAATGGAATGGATGAAAGCTGTGCATAAGGAACGAGAGGTAGAGCAATGAGTGCACTACGCTCTATCTCCACTTTTTTTTCAACTCATCAATAATTTTTTTTTGTCTATGCTCAAAGCACACTGCATAGTTAACTAGAACTAGTAAGAAATGATCTTCGACTGGGCCGAAGTTAAAATACCCCCACGGCCGAACCAAAGTATATTCAAAGTCTTAAGCAATCAATAAAATGTTTATCTGTAAAAACGTTTTGTTATATTTTTAACAGAAAATATTCGCTTTTGTTTTTTGATAAAGTCGCTTTGTATGGGAGGTGGGCGTGGTTTTCACTCAATTTGGTTGAATTCCATACACATAGTACACGTTATATATCAAAGTGTATATGCAAAATAAACAAACAAGTCCATACATTAATTTTTGTGGATTTTAGAGAAATTTTACCTTTTTGATAAAGCCACTTTGTATGGGAGGTAGGCGTGCTTTTCATCCGATTTGGTTGAATTTCATACTTAGAGTGTATTTTGAACATCAAAACTCATATGCAAAATTGCAAGTCCATATGTTCATTTTTGTTGAATTCTAAGAGATTTTACCGTTTTGACAAAGTCGCTTTGTATAGGAGGTAGGCGTGGTTTTCATCAGATTTGGCTGATTTACGAACTTGACCTTCATTTTTTAGATAAAAGCTTAAATATTGAATTTCGTGATGATAGCTTTAAAATTACGGCTGTAATCGTGATCACAGACAGACGGACAGACGGACAGACAGACGGACATGGCTAAATCAACTCGGGTGGTGATGCTGATCAAGAATATATATACTTTTCTATACCTACCACGCCTCCTTATGGGCGTTACAAACGGAGTGACAAAATTAATATACCCCCATTTACGTTTTTTAAACGTGGGGGTATAAAAATAGCATTTGATCAGTTGCGTGGTTACTTGTTTTTTTTTTTTTTTTGTTTAAGCTATTACCGCTTAGGCCGTTGTTATACAGACGCTCACGATCACATCACGGGCACGCATTGTTGTTGTTTCAATGTAAAAGGGAAATTTGAGAGAGTGAGCTAGGAAATTTATTTTGCTCAAACTGGTCACCAAATGATTCCAAAATGAAATGGAATCACGAGATCAAAACAGGGTTTCGCTGTGCAATTATTCACAACATTTGTGTTTTTGCATGAAAATAGTACACTTTTAGTACGAAATACATGAAAGCAGTAATGAAACCTGCTTAATAGCAACACTTACCATACTCATGCTCGTGATACTTTTTTGCATAAAGTATTAAAAGTAGCAAGAAGTGTACTAGTGTTCAGAGATCAAATGAGCGTCTGTATAACATACTTTCATCACAGAGCTCATCAAACGAAAAAAGAGCGTAAAAAAGGACGTGATCTTGGATCATATGAGCGTCTGTATAACAGCGGCCTTAGGCCGTTGTTATACAGACGCTCACGATCACATCACGGGCACGCATTGTTGTTGTTTCAATGTAAAAAGGAAATTTGAGAGAGTGAGCTAGGAAATTTATTTTGCTCAAACTGGTCACCAAATGATTCCAAAATGAAATGGAATCACGAGATCAAAACAGGGTTTCGCTGTGCAATTATTCACAACATTTGTGTTTTTGCATGAAAATAGTACACTTTTAGTACGAAATGCATGAAAGCAGTAATGAAACCTGCTTAATAGCAACACTTACCATACTCATACTCGTGATACTTTTTTGCATAAAGTATTAAAAGTAGCAAGAAGTGTACTAGTGTTCAGGGATCAAATGAGCGTCTGTATAAAATACTTTCATCACAGAGCTCATCAAATGAAAAAAGAGCGTAAAAAAGGACGTGATCTTGGATCATATGAGCGTCTGTATAACAGCGGCCTTATCGTGCCATATGAATTCTGACTTTGAAAACTGAATCGCAACTGAACCATGATACAATTACAAGGTAGGCTCATTTTAAAATGGATGCTCAATTGTAAAATTTTGCAACAACAAAGCTGTAGAAGCCACAAACGACAAAGGCAACAAAAACAACAAAAAAAAAACTAAAAGCTATCGGCTGATTTTGACAACTAGCGCACCCTGCTCTCCAATATGAGCCTACCTTGTAATTGTATCATGAACTGAACAACAAATAGGCATGCACTAAACAACAATGGAGAAAAGATCAAAACTTTGTCTCTGTGCTTGCTTGCTTCGAGAGAAACGCAAAGAAAATAAATATTCGAAGAGTGTGCTTCTTTCCTGCTGGACCAGCAACAGTGATGAAGCGCTTCGATCGTGATTCAATAGGAGCTGCTGCCATTTCGGACCGCTGGGTACTTTCAAATCAAACACAGACTGAAGCGAGCACTGTACAACATTCGGTTAGATCGAAGCAGAGTGTGTACATAACTTGTCGAACGTTTGTAATCAATGCATAGTTGCTTTTCTAGAGATTACATTGCTGTCTGTTCAAAAAACATCGAGTACACCTAGTGCTCGTAATGCATTCATTCTCTCTTGCTAGTTTTTGTTCAGTCAGAGGTACAGTTATTTGTTCTCATAACTGAACCAAAACGAAAAACCGAAATCAATATCAGTAATAAAGTGTCAACCGTATTGGTAACATACATTTTTCTATAGTTTGATTTCGTGTTTATTTGTGTTAGAACTAATTTAAATTATTTTTGTTGAAATGTATGCTGATGAGGTAAGATCAATAATTTTTATTAACCAGTTAAGGGAATTTTTCTATACTGGCAAAATTATTGAGCATTATATGAAGTTTTTTAGGCCAAAGAACTACAAAAAGATATTAGTACAATATTAAGAATAAATATATACAAATACAATTATAAAGACATATAATTAAAGGTATATTATATCAATAAATGTTTATTGTAGTGGCCATTAAATGCGTAAAATAAGTTAAGTAATAAATGATTTATAAATTGTTTCAAAATTGTAAAACTGGCTTGCAAGAACTTAAGTCTTATTGTAGAATCGTAGTTTTTGGAACTTGAAATTAAAATATTTTTTGTTTTTAATTTTCTCTATAAAGGTTATTTTTAGAAATAAAAAAAGTACAAATTGTAGTCACCTTGCCTTTAGAAAATAATTAATAACGTATGTATGTATATTAGAGTGTCCCTTATTTTGCGATTTTTGGAAATGTCAAGGGGCTGAAAGGTTTTTTTATGCGTTTTTATATTCTAAGAACGAAACTAAAAAATTTTTTTTTTTACGACAACGTTTACCCGTGCCAATCGGGCCCGAAAGTTTCGAAAAAATGCCCATATTAGACCATATTTGCACAAATTAAAAATAAAATCTTTTTTCTGCTTTTTATAAATGTTTTACATTTTTTGGAACACATACATAAGAAATATGATATCTACAAAGTTTTTTTATGGTGGGCGTGGTTACCGCCCCTGCTGCGTCGAAATTTCTCCCGCAGCCTTTTCCCACTTTTTCATGAAATTAGTGCAATTTAGGTATTAATATCAACAATAAATAAATACATTTTTATTATGCTAAAAGTATGATTACATTTCATTAAATTCACATTATGTACTTACGAAAATTAACAATAAATTAAAAAACTAGTATTCTAACCTGCGGCGGGCGCGCAACAAGCTAATACCTACAAGCAGTCTTATTGCGGCTTTTCAACCGAAATCATAGTTTTTTTTTATAAATAAAAAATATCAAAAACCAAAAATATATGCCCCCTGAAGGGTTAAATTTTAATAAGAAATACAAATTAATTATAAGTTTTTTGTAAGAGCATGTATTTTTTTTTTTTTTTTTTTGACAGTTCGAGTATATTTTTCGAGTATTTTGGGCCACAATAAGTAGGTTACAATTTAGTTAACCATAAGTGCTACATTTTATTCAAAAGTCATAATGATGATATAACCCCACAAGTTGAGGTGGATAATGAAGATAAAAAAAGTAGTGCACATTTTAACTGAATGGTCCGTTGCAAATTGTAAATCATTTAAAATGGTCGAAGATGAAGGTTTAAAAAAATTTGTGGAATTTCTCATATCTATTGGAGCAAAATATGGCCGAAATGTTGATGTAGATAAATTGTTACCACATCCAACGACACTTTCAAGAAACCTTGACAAACTCAAAGTCATTTATTTCAATGAAATGATAGTCGAAATAGATTTCATAAAAAATATTGGGTTTGGCTTAACCTCTGATATGTGGACCGATAATTTTCTTCGGACTAGTTATTTGTGTCTGACAATACATTATATTATTGAAGGAAAACTTGTTACCAGGTTGTTGGGAATGAAATCGATGGAAAGTGAAAGATCTACAAGTAAGTAATATTCCAATCTAATATATAACTTTTTTTTTTGCTTCCCCATTGGTTGTGCTCTAATTTCAATTAATCCAGCAAAATTGATGCATATGTGTCACATTAGGCGGTTCCCTGAGGGTCTTTGACACGCCGTAAATTTTTTTTTTATTTTTGTCATATGCCCGAAGAACTCACCTTCGTTTTCGTTCTTTACAATTTACCGTTGCACCAGTAGTCACAGAGTTAAAAATCCATGCAACGTTTTTTCATGGCTGTAGCATTTTTACTGCAATATGTGATTGCATCCCTGAAATCATGACAACAAGAATTTTTTTTGTACTTTAGTTGTGAAGCGTGATAACACATCCATGCTGTCGTAAAACAAAATTTCATGCAACGATATTACATTTCTGTAACATAAGCTGCTATATTCACGACCTGACGACACCGGAATTTTTCTTTTTATTTTTGTCGTAAAGCCTGCATGAATGTTGCGTTATCGATCTTTGAGCGGCTCTCTCAGCGTCCCCATGATGTCAGAAACTGTTTGTCTAATTTTGTTGTGAGGGCTTACAGTAGGCCTTTATTGGCGTATCGTATTTTTAATACTAGCACTTATACTCGGCGAGTAATAATTCCATGTAACAAATTTTCAGTCGTGTTGCTTAAACAGTTCCCCCTGCGACCCGATGACGTTTTGAATTTTTGTTTTGTTTTATAATGAAGTCAAAGAATTAACCTTTACGGTCATACCATTTTGTAATCATAGCTCTTATACTCAGCGAGTAACAATTCAATGCAACGCAGATCAATTTTTAAAAAATTAATTTTTCAACTTTTTTGGAAACCTGAGCGGTACAACGTAACTTCGTCACGTCAAAAATTAAAATTTGTTTGTATATTTGTTCGTCCTTTATGGCTGAATTACAATACTGCGTTAGGTCGGTCGGCCTTTGACAGCTCGACTAGAAACAATGGGTTCTTATGAAGCAACACAAAATATGACCTCATGCATTGCGTCGACCTCATCCCGTAAATATGAATTTGAGGGGGTGACGTACGATCAACGCTATGAGTAGCGACATGCTCAAGCTAGGTCGTGCTTTTGACATTCCATATTAACGCTGGGTTGCATTTTCGTTGAGCAATGCTAAAATGTGGGTATTCTTGGATTCCGATGGAAAACTCAGATTTTCATAGGATTATCGTGGGAATTTATATTTTGATGCGAGTTTTTTTTAAATTGATCAAATTTTTTAAATTAACATGCTGCTTAAGTAGTATAAAAATAATTTTGATGAATTTAGCATGATATTAATATAATTCAATTGTATTTCATATTAAAATTTATGCATATTTTAGTATATTATAAATAATATTATAAGGGTATTCATGCAAAATGGCAAACTTATATATTGGTCAATTAGATATTTTAATGAGGTTGGTTGAGGACGAATACCCTTAATATCATTGTTTGAATAATATAACACACAAAGGAATGTTGTGGTAAGGTAGATTGGCAAATGCCGTTCACTTTGTTTTTGTAAAGTTGTACCCAAGTACTCACTAATTACAATTGATTCAGCGAGCATTGTACAAGGGGGCGTGGCAGCTCGAATCTGCAATATTGAATAACTTTGGAATTATAGGTCGCACAACATTGGAATTAGGTGTTCGGCCTCGATTTACATGTGCCGTTCCACTGGTAAAATTTTAAGGGTGTTGAGAAAAGGGTGTGGCACTTTTTCGGCTGCCCAAATCGTGGGTATAACTTTCGAACTATTAGTCAAACATCAATGAAACTCGGTAAGAATGTACTATTTAGTCTTGTCCTTTGACTGGAAAAATTGAGTGAGCATTGGATAAGGGGGCATGGCACCGCCCATATAAGTCAAACTTATGGTATCAAATAGCTTTGGAACTAAATGCCGCATAGTAATGAAACTCGGTATGGAGTTGCGACTTGGTAATGCCCATCTACTAGAAAACCGAGACGGGCATTGTACAAGAGGGTGTGGCTCCACCCATACAATTACAATTTTTGATATCGAATAGCCTATGAAAGTAAGTCACAAAACGTTGAATTTTAGAATAGAATTACTATTTGGTGATGTATTTCTTTTAAAAAATTTTGACAGGCATTGTTCAAGGAGCCACACCCCGCCCATACATGCCAAAGTTTTAATATCGAATAGCTATGGAAATTAAAGTCGCATTACATTAAAACTCACAATGGAGTTCCACTTGGTGATATCCTTCTACGCCTATGGTACTTGTAAATTTGTACTACAGCACCAACTGGTGTCTAAGTTGGATTAAAGAAGAAAGCGACAAAATATTCACCGTACCTAAAAATCACAATATACCAATTTTCATTCTAATCGCATAAATAATTGTACTACCGCGCCCTCTGGTGTTCAATACAGGTCAAAAAAGATAGCAGCAAAACACTCAGCGTACATGAAAACCACTATATACCGATTTTCTTTAAATTTGTACTTAAGCGCCCTCTGGTGTTCAAGGTGGATAAAAATTGATTGAAATTGCCCCAAAACACGCACCGTACCAAAAAACTTCCATACACAAATTTACATGAATATTTCCATACGTATTTCCAACTTGCTTTCGTTGACGAAATTTCCTACATTTTGCTCTCAAAATTTGCAAAGATCTCGGCAAAAATTAACAGTAATAATAATAATAAATAGCAGTAATTTTGACAAAAACAAGAAAAGTAATGACATCAAGTAATCACATGTTATAAAAAAAAACAATATACATATATATATGTAAATAAAAAAATATCGATCAATTAAAGAAAAATTTTTTGCCATAAAAACTGAAATGTGTTTCCAGAAATTCCATTTTCAATCTTAATTTAATTTCACATTTTATCATTATATTGGAAAGTGTTTATTTATTTTGAAGATTCTAGTCGAAATTTTCACCTTAATATGTGACATTTTTCATTATTTCGCAGATTATATTACACTTAATAAAAATATCTTAGCTTTCTAAAGTAGGTTTTATGGTTCTTAATGATTTTATGACAATATCTTTTAATTTTTTTATTGATTAAAATTATAATTGCATGATTTCGGAAAAAGGGACGTTTTGTGGGAATTTTAGTATAGCTGCTTTTATTGGCATCACCAAAATGATAGACGCACGGTCTGTCAACGCAACATTTAGTTTTGCAAAGTTTGAGGTCGTCCGTTTTGACAGCTTATATCGTAAAGTTTTTACAACGGAGACCAAAGTACGGTCAAAGGCCGACCGACCTAACGCAGTATTGTAATTCAGCTATTATGCGCAGCAAGACCGATCATCCGATTGCAATAAAATTTTGTCAGCTTATTGCTTGCAATTCCGCGCAAATTATAGGCTATGTTTGATTTCGATTGCATAAGGGGGCGTGGCACCTCCTATGCAACCCAAATTTGCGATATCGAATAACTTTGGAATTATAGGTAGCATAGCCTCGAAATTTGGTTATCGACCTCAATTTACACGAGTCGTTCCACTTAGAGATAAAGATAAAGTTAGAGATAGAGATAGAGATAGAGGTAGAGATAGAGATAGAGATAGAGATAGAGATAGAGATAGAGATAGAGATAGAGATAGAGATAGAGATAGAGATAGAGATAGAGATATAGATAGAGATAGAGATAGAGATAGAGATAGAGATAGAGATAGAGATAGAGATAGAGATAGAGATAGAGATAGAGATAGAGATAGAGATAGAGATAGAGATAGAGATAGAGATAGAGATAGAGATAGAGATAGAGATAGAGATAGAGATAGAGATAGAGATAGAGATAGAGATAGAGATAGAGATAGAGATAGAGATAGAGATAGAGATAGAGATAGAGATAGAGATAGAGATAGAGATAGAGATAGAGATAGAGATAGAGATAGAGATAGAGACAGAGATAGAGATAGAGATAGAGATAGCAATAGAGATAGAGATAGAAATCATTTCTGCCGCGACAGCAACGGGTACCAGCTAGTTTCTTATATTTTAGAGGGTTCATTTTGGTTAGTTGGGTTGAAATAATTTATTTTCCATTATTTGATAGCTCTATATTTGTCTATATGCTGTAGACAATATTATTTTAATTGAGAAAATCTAAATTCGTGAACATTGTCCATTTTTCTGCTTATCTAGCCCAGATTGAACCCTTCACTTAAGTATTGAAGATCCTTATCCAACTGGAGAATAGCTTGAAGACTATTTCAGTATTTAAGGTTTTTCAAAGACTTCTAGAGATCTTCTCACTCTTCTGTTTCCAAATGATAACTGTTGATTTCAGTACTAAGACCTTTCAAATTGAATGACTCAAAAACATGTGTTCCATAAAAATATACTGATTTTAAAAATTTACTTTCCATTTTAGGTGCAAACATAAAAACTAAAGTTTTAAAACTTTTAGAAGAATTTGATCTCAAACTAGATAATTCAATCATGGTAACAGATAGAGGTGCAAATATTATTGCTGCATTTAAGTTCAACAACCATATGTTTTGTATAAATCACTTACTACCTAACACTTCAGAAAAATCTATTAAAAATGTAAAGCAAGTGCCACATGTGTAGTAAACTTGTAAAATATTTTAAAAAATTGGGTATAAACTCTATTCTAAACAACCCTTAAAAGTTTTTCACCAACAAGATGGAACACTGTGTACTATTTACTTGAATCTATTGAAAGAAATTGGATAGAAATTTCAAATATTTTAAATGAAAAAATGAACTTCAAAGAATAAGTAACATAAATTTCTGTCACATCAACCCTCTTGTAAAACTTCTAAAGCGTTTCAAAGAAACGTCAAAAAATTTGGAAGCTGAAAACAATCCAACAGTACATTTAGTTTTAGTTTATATATATAGACTTTCAAAAATTTGTACGCCTACCGAAGATGAGCTTGACGTAATACGGGATTTAAAAGCACATTTAAAAAAAAAAAGATACAGTATACCATGTATACAGCAAAGAAGTGAAACTTCTTCTTTGTATACACTCTTTCTCTTCTAGAATAAGAACCATTTTAGTGTAAAGGCTCGATTATGCAATCGTAAAGCTACGCAACGTAACGTGGCGTAGAGTTCTTTATGGAATAGAACCCATCGCTGCGCTAGGTTAAGTTACGATTTCACTAACCACTTACACTTATTTTTCATAAGATAGAACTCTACGTCACGTTACGTTGCGTTGCTATACGATTGCATAATCGAATCTTAAAGGCAAATAGAGAACTTTTTAAGCAAAAGAAATACAATAAAAAGTTTTTATAAAAAAAATATTCTGTTTATTTAATATTCATTGGTATTAGCAATTAATTTGATAACCAATTTGCGTCGTATTTACATATACGTATATGTACATATACATATATTTAGATGTGAATACAGAATACAACTTGATATATTTTTAATTCAACATATGTACGTATTAATATTACTTATATCAAACATATTATACTTATAAATAAAATAAATAACTGGCCATTTCAGCCCTTGAAAGGACTTTGACCTAGCTTCTTAGGATCAATTGTGTTGCGCGTGTGATTAAGTTTGTACACAATTGACCGAGAAATGGACCTACAGGCTTAACGCCGACTCCGAACGGCGATGAACGAAATGTTCTTATTCTCAAGAAGCTTTACATGGCATTTTTTATTACTCTCTGAGGTTTGCCATTGTCTGCAGAGAGGTGGCGGCCGTACAGAAAAATTATTTTGATTCAAATAATTTTCTGTCGCTGCTGGGATTCGAACCCGGGTTTCCAGGTTCGTTGACATAGCGGCCACGCACTTTAACCAACTACGCCACGGAGGCCACACATATTATAATTACTATTATTAATAATATTTCGATATAAAATTATATAACTACAATATATATAAAATAGTTATCTATTGAAAGAACTTATTCCAACTTTTCTTGCGCACAGTGTCAAGTTAGCGTCATGGGCGACAGCGTATGCTTCATGAATTTGGGTTTTCATATAATTTTATATCGCAATATTATGATAATAATATAATATGTGTAATATGAGCAAAATTCATAGAGGTTATACAGGTAGACCTCGCTTAACACGGGGGTTACGTTCCCGTATAATACCGTGTTAAACGAAACCGTGTTAAGTGAAACAAGAAACCAGTACAAAAAGTAGGGTTCCGTTCCAGGATATCAAAAAATACATCAAAAGCCGTTTTTTTTTACTCTTTATTAATTTTAATTGTAGTTATAACTTAAAAAATAAACAAAAATTGATTTTCAATCAAAAGTTTACTTGTTTGTATAGTTAAAAAAATAACAAACTTAAAAAAATAAAGTAACTAAAGGAATTCAAAATTTATCAAAATACAATCATGCTATTCAAATCTGTTCTTCATCGCTGCTTATGGTCAATCGTGCGCGCTTTTGAGGTGCATCCATTTGGGGCTGTTTTTTAAAAAAATCTGTTAGTTTTGACTGTTTGTTTGACAGTTTTTTATAAATTTGTTTGTATGGTAACATACAATTTTCAAGTTCTCTTTTAAACTTTAATCGCCTTTCAGCAGAAGGATCGGCATTTAAAAAAAACGACTCCAAGTTTTTGGATAGACTCATTCCCTTTTGAAGATCCTTAACCGTTAATTAATGAGTTTCGCTATCGTCTTCAGTGTCGCTGTTATCAGAATTTTGCTTATTAGGACTTTGCGATATGATTTGAATTAAATCGGAATCTTCTAATTCGGTTTCCTGCAGTAGATCTTGTTTGTAACATCGCGTTGCTAGACTTAATTCGGGGAATTCCTGATATCATTGCATATTCAAACACAAACGATGTATAAAAAGCTGCATTGAACAATTCAACAATTATGTAACTCATTTCTTCTCGCTCTCTCTCACAACATTTCATATTATGACCTACGAGTCTTATATGAATTCATAATGTTTGTCGGTAAAAGAGGTCTGCTTCTACTCCAGCAAAATATGTTATACCATTTAGCAGCAGATGGCGTTCAAATTTCGACTTAGAACTAAAAAATATCAGTTAAAATATGAAGGTTTTTTTTTTAATACATGTACTTTAATGCACACACAACAAGTGCAAATATTTTTTGACTTAAAAAAAAAAAAAAAAATTTCCGGAACCGTGTTAGAACGAGGCCATTTAGCGTGGTTAACGAAAAATGATCACAAAACGTAAACCGTGTTAGAGCGAGGCCGTGTTATAAGAAGCACGTGTTAAGCGAGGTCTACCTGTATTAATATATTGAATTAAAGATATACCAACGTTGGTATTCTAAAAAAATATTGGCATGGCAGCCCTAGTATGAGAGTCTACTTTGCGAAAATTATAATGCGCTCAGGGCAACTCTCTTATTCACTTCTGCTTCGCTGAACCTTTCTCGCTTCTTCCCGAGTCATGGCAACCCCCCTGTCTACCACACATAGAACGCAATCAGCACACAATCTGCGGCTTTTGCCACCCAGCCGTAATCGAAGCGCTTCAAAAGCACTAAACAAGCGCTTCTGCCATAGCGCTTCACACATCTGAAGCGCTTTTTAAGTAAAAAAAATTCATATTAAAATTTATATTGGATATCCTAGGATAAAAGCGCTTCTTAACAAACAAATAGTTAAAAAGCTCTTTAAAAAAAAACAAAAAACAAAGTGAGAAAATTTTATAAGACGCGAGGATTGAGCTTGGACCATTGGCATTGCAATCATATGCGCCTTACTGCTGTGATATTTCCACGCTGTCTTCGTTATGAACAAAATGTGTATAAAAATATGAGCTCCACAACTCTGAACTCTGAACTGAGAGCATACAAAAAATGCGCATAAAAAGCGCTATTTCTAGGAACGCTTTTTATTTTCCCGCTGGGCATCTACAGCAAAAGTAGTTTAATTAATTGGTGTATAGAGGTCATTTTTAAATGAAGAGTTTAGCTCGTTGGATAGAGCGTTGTCTTTGTAATCCTTAGTTCGCAGGTTCGATCCTCTGCGGTGACAAGCAAATTTTTTAAGTCTTTTATACAATGTATATCTCTTTCATTCTCACTACTGTAAAACATATCTTTCTTCTCTATCGTGTAACGAAATGAAGTAAATTGGCCTTGAAATTTCACTCCTCAATATTCTCGTTCAAATTTCGAAGCGCCGCCTAAGAAGTTTCACTTCAAAAACAATTTAGAAAATCTGGTTCTTCCAAACACTTCTCTATATAAGTTAACACAATATTCTGACATTGAGAAAAATTGGATAAGAGAAGAATGCAAAAACCTGATGAAAAGTTACGTTGAAACAACTGCAGAAAGTGATACAGACATGACTACTCCTACAGTTTCAGCACTTAATGCAGAACTTTTTACAGATTTTGTGCAACCTGTGCAACCTGTGCAATTGTTAAGTACTGAAGACAAAATATCAAATGAGCTATCCAAATATGTAAATTGCAATGTAAGTTTTTATGATAAGTTCCATCTGTTGGAATGGTGGTTTTTACATCGATAGGAATATCCTTTATTATATGAAGTGAGCCAGAGACTATAGATTGTATAGACTTTGCAACTGAAAGCCACTTTCAACATTGAACAAATTGCAGGATGTAATTATCGGCACGGCGAAAAACATTGGCACGGCGAAAAACATTGGCACGGGCAGCGAAAAAGCAGCGCTGAGGGCGAATTTGTGTTGCTGGCATTTGTTGATAGACTCTAACACAGGCCTAATCAGGGAAATGAATAAAAGGGCCAAAGCCTAATTAAGAAAGATAATCGCCTGATTAAAATAAACAACAAAACACATTAACAACAACAAAAGCGAACATTTTAGCGTCACCACCATCGACGGCAACCTAATCTGTTGCTTTTTGCAAGTGCAAAGAATAAGTTGATAAAAAAATCCCAAAAACAAAATACATACCCGACAAACATGCGTAGCAGAACACGATTGGCTGATAGGGGGCAAAAAAAAATAGGTGGCAACCCTATCAGCCATCTTGAATTTTAAAATTCTGACTTCAGATTCGAAATCAGCGACCCCCTAAAACTGCTGGATAATGTTTAAAACTCTTAAAAAAGCACATATTTAAGTGGCAACCCTAAAGGGTTACAAATTTCACAATTTTGAAATTCTGCCAACGGATTCGGATTCAGCGACCCATTTTTGCCTAGTGTTCGCCCCAGCATCGAATTCGTAAAAATAAAAAAAAAAATGAGGTGGCAACCCTATCAGCCATCTTGAATTTTAAAATTCTGACTTCAGATTCGAAATCAGCGACCCCCTAAAACTGCTGGATAATGTTTAAAACTCTTAAAAAAGCACATATTTAAGTGGCAACCCTAAAGGGTTACAAATTTCACAATTTTGAAATTCTGCCAACGGATTCGGATTCAGCGACCCATTTTTGCCTAGTGTTCGCCCCAGCATCGAATTCGTAAAAATAGAAAAAAATTAGGTGGCAACCCTATCAGCCATCTTGAATTTTAAAATTCTGACATCTGATTCGAAGTCAACGCGATAGAAGAGGCAAGCATCATTCGCATGATGACTCTTTCCACGGAGTTTGAGTTCAATGCCTTTTGCATACCAATGATCATTAATGAAACGTTTGATCTGGTTTCGTTTTCTATACTGACACGATAGCAAAAATTATAAAAATTACGTTTAGTTCTCTCTTCCACTGAAAAGTTTCGTGTATCGGTAGCCCTCACGAATGAAACGAATGAAAAATAAAGGTTTTGTATCACCCTCTGAGCGATCGGTTCGGATATCGTTTAGTTTATTTGCGTTCTCTGGATATAATATTAACTTAAGTTCAAAAAAATTAATAAATTTAGCAAAAAAATAATTTTTGATGTCATTTTAAAGGTGATAAAATTATCTACAATTTTATCCTTGGATGCATTTCAATTCATCGGGATAGACAAAATCGCAAAAATATAAATTTCCTGACGATCGCCAAATATTAAGCTAATAAAAAATTTTTAACAAAAAACAAAAACCGACTTCAAAATCACAGAGTAAAAATAATTTTAAATAACTTTTCCCATGAATTTCTTAGTCGAATTTGAAAAGTTATTTATATGTTTTATAATATTGGAAATCTTATAATTTTCATTTTTTATATTTTGTTTTATTATCATCAATATATTAATTGCTTTATGTACATAAAAGCTTTGAAGTCGGCGCTTATCTTACTAAGTCGAAATCTTTTTATTTTAATTTTTTCTAATGTGTTTTACTATCATAAAAATATTACTAACTTTATGAATATTAAAGCTTTTTAGCAATTTTTTTCTCACAGTTGGCAATTGTTGAGTACGCTGAATGTAGCCAATGTGTTCTATGCATTATTTGTGCACCTGTTCACACTATGTCATATTCAATAAGAGCTTTACAAGCTCACCCAAACCAGTATCATGAGAATGTTTATGTGTACAAAGCTTTCAAAATTACTACAGTGTCACCAAGGCAGTATAGCATCCAATAAAAAAGTTTAAAATAGTGCAGGGATGGTAAAAGATCATGATTGTGTGTCAAAGATAAGCGCCGACTTCAAAGCTTCTATGTTCATAAAGCAATTAATATATTGATGATAATAAAACAAATTAGAAAAAATGGCAAATGATAAGATTTCTAATATTATAATACATATAAATAACTTTTAAAATTTGACCAAGAAATTAATGGGAAAAGTTATTTAAAATTATTTTTTACTTTGTAGTGATTCTGAAGTCGGTTTTTTTTTTTTTTTGTTAAAAAGTTTTTATTTCTTCCTTTTTAGAGAATATGAAAAATTTTATGTAATAGTATTCTTGAGGAAAATTTCAAACATGACACTTTGTTCTTAAAAAATTTGTTTTATTAATTCCTGAAAGTTTGTTGGGTATTTTCCATTTCTGTCTTTACAATTTTTATTAAAGTTCCACGCCCTTTCTCTAATCCCGCCCACTTTATATACCGTACTTTATAATGATTCTACTTAGCCCTGTGCCAAATTTTAGTTCCCAAGTATTAATATTAACCATAATATAGTACCTTCATTAAAGTGCCACACCCTATGTACAATCCCGCCCACTTTTGTAATGATTCTACCTAACCACCCATCCACCTACCTGCATACCAAATATTAGTACCCTAGTGTCAATATTAACTGAGATTTAGTATTTTTATAATATTGCCACACCCCTTTGTTGAATAACGCCTGCTTCATTGACCGTAATTTGTAGTAACTGTGCCTACCCATGTACTAAATTTCAGCACCTTAGTGTCAATACTATTCGAGATACAGTGTTTTTCTAATATGACCACACCTCTTTGTCAAATAACGCCCACTTTGTTGACTGTAATTTGTAATAACTATGCCTACCCATGTACTAAATTTCAGCACCCTAGTGTCAATATTATTCGATATATAGTGTGTTTCTAATATTGCCACACCCCTTTGTCGAATAACGCCCACTTTATTTAGAGTACTTTTTAAAAATGTTGTCTACCCCTGTACTAAATTTCAGTACCCTAGTGTCAATACTATTCGAGTTACAGTGTTTTTCTAATATGAACACATCTCTTTGTCATATAACGACCATATTATAACCCGAAATTTGTAATAATACTGCCTACCCCAGTATTTTTACTGTAAATTTCAGTACCCTAGTGACAATATTAATTTAAGTACAGTGTTTTTCTAATATTGACACGCCCCTTTGTCGAATATCGCCCACTTTTGTAAAAAAGGACCTCCGCGTTCTTGGTATCTATCGGTTGACAAAAAATTACGGAAATCGGGCAAGTACTTTAGAAGTTATCGATGTACATACATTTAAAAAAAAAAAAAACAAAAAAAGCGGACAAACCAACGAACTTGAGAACCTCCTCCTTTTTGAAATCGGTTAAAAATATTAGCGAAACAAAAACCTACAGACAAGGGAAGAAGGAAGAGCAATAACAAAAACCATACAAAAAAAAATGTAAGCAATCCAACCGTCCGTCCGCGTAGAATTCCAATGGAAAAAATAAAATAAACATGGCTTCTCGACAACTTTGTTGATAAGATTTTGACGTTTTGGACTATCAACAAACGCTAGCAACACAAATTCGCCGTCAGCGCTGCTTTTTCGCTGTCCGTGCCAATGTTTTTCGCCGTGCCGATAATTACATCCTACGATTTGTTCAATGTTGAAAGTCGCTTTCAGTTGCAAAGTCTATACAATCTATAGTCTCTGTTTGTTCACTCACATATTAAAATTTTAAGTACTAACAAATAATTTCTCAATAATTCAATAGATAGGAAAATTTTTAACAAAAAACTCGTCGGCCTTGATAACTTCGTTAACATTAAAATTAAAACCCAAGTAGAATTTACTGGGACTGAACCCAATATATGTCTTCAAATTTGAATCTGCCATCCATGCCAGGACTCCTAACCTGACAATTAAGGGGCCTGGGTTAAGAAATCATTTGTTCACTAACGCATTAGAATTGTAAATAATAGCATGAGCCGTACGTTTTTAGTTCGCTTTAAAAACGTGGTAAATCAAATGTTTTTTTACTTAAATAATTATTTTCATTAAAAATCTTTAAACTTATTTTTTTTTTTTTATTTTAAGAAATTATTCATAACATAATGAATATGAAAGTGCATAAACATCACTAGCATGAACGCTTTAAGAATAACTATTAAAAAATCAAAGAACTGTAGACAAAGCAAAATTTTACGTTGTGGACGATCACAGCGAGGCGATTACTGGTTCACGAAAACACATTGCTCTCGAGCTATGGGAAACCATGCAGTGACGATCGCGAACTTATCTACGCACTTCCACTGTCACCACAGTTTACAATTAAGGACTGGAATGTTCTTAATATAAGCTATATATGACATTATTTACTCGCTAAGATTTATTCACTGCTTTAAACTGATGTCACTTTTATCGATTGAAAGCCAATACAAAACAGTTTAAAAACACTTAACTTTTTGGAATTAATCATAATATCTCTATAGTTAGTTAGTATTGCGGAAAACGCCATGATGGATCAAAGAAAAAAAAAATTCTTACTTGCTTATATACACAGTAAAATTCTAACACAAAATATCATTGAAAATTATTGGAGCATTTGAAGGACAAAGGCAAATATTCAGCATGACCTTGTTGAACCATAGCCATAACCATAAGCCATTACGGCTCTCAAAATAATTTTTGACACAAATTTTCGCGTTCTGCGCCATCCGACTGAACTTAGACGATTTTTTGTTTTCCTATGTGAATAATTCCCACCGAATTTGTCAAAAATCTTTATTCTTTATAATCATTGTTTTTACATTCAACCTGCGGATCGAATTTTTTGCGAATGTATTCTACTGAAACGTTTGAGTTAAGCATATAAATTTATTTTTTCTATTTTTTCCGCGTTTTTAGAATATATTGATAATACTGTGCACAAAATTATGATCAATGGCGTGCTTTTCAATTGTTTTTTTTTTTTTATAATAATTTTATGCTGTTTTTATCTTGTTTTTCTCACACAAAAATTTAAGATTTAATTTTTTTTTTTGTTTGTTATACACTTAAAAATCAATTTTTATTGAATTTCCGCGATGGAATATTTTTATTTAGGTTATCATTTGCTATCGATATTTAACTATTATGACAACTGTCATAATACCAACTTGTTTTATATTGATTTAAACTTTATTTTTAAATAATTTAACCACTCTGGCACTTTCTTTATGTACTAACACCGAACTGATAGAAAATAATAAACGTATTCACAGAACTGCGGAGTAAAACTAAAGTTAAGATGGCAACAAACTAAAGTCACTTTATGCTGCAAAAACATTTTTTGTTAATTTTCTATTATTTCGATACACACGTGCTTTTATAACGACTTAGCCAACGCCACTCACCGCTCCTAAGCAGTGAGAGTGAATTTTTTCAACCTTCAAAAAACATAAAATTCTGTGATAAGTCCGATCAACTTCATACTGAATATCTTTATGTCAACCGTTTGCATAAATATCTCATAAAAAATTATGTATTTTTGTGTATATGTTTTTTATTCTTTCGTTCTAAGAAAATAAGAAATGGAGTAAAACTTGATTTTAATATCTATTTTATTTAACAAGCGAAATGCTAATTTAAATCATTCTAGACACAAGTTCATTTTTATTTTTGTTTTTTTATATGCGTTATTTAAATGCTGGTCGACAAGATTGAGCATTTTTAAGAAAAATAAGTTTCCACTTGCCTTACAGCAAGAAAGTAAAGAACAATGATTGCCCTTTTTTTAAGAACAAAACCAGCAACTCCATCAATACTTAAAATTTGAACAAAGTAGCTTAAAAATATACACTAAATAAATATCCATGATACAATAACAAGGTAGGTCGGGAATGGAGAGACTGAAAAGAACCTCTTATGTATTGTATTTTCTTTTGTAGTATTTTGAAAATACGGTATTGTTAATACCTACAATTCCGTCTTCTCCGGAAGATAAACTCATGACTTATCGCCTTACTGATAGAATAGGTTTATAAGATAAAATTAAAAGTACTGAAAGATAGCGGGGTAGTACAACAGAAAATACAAATCCAATAGTTAAATCGATTGAATATTTTGGTGTTTATAGAAGGTATTGTATAAAAAAAATTATAATCATTGGTTAATGTGATCAGAACTAATTACTAAAACTAATATGCGGAGTATTAGTAGTATAAGGCAATGGGGTACCTTTCCTGTAATTTCCACTCTTTAATACATGTTGACATGTTTTTAATTGGCACCATTGTAAGTTCATATCTTAACATTGAAAAAAAAAATAATGTTATAACATATAACCAAATTACAACTAAAACTCCAAGCAACATATATGTCCTGGCACTTGACAATGCAGTTCAAGTCATGAAATATTAGTCAATTCAATAAAAGATAGTAGCTGGTAATACCTTTATCTCTCGCAAGGTGTACCGAACACCCGATGATTTAAATTTTCTGCGCAATTTCTTTTCCTAATTAAATTTGAATACCGCCAGTTCGAATAACTAAAAATAGGTCTCTTTTAATACGTAAATATGTTTTTTTTGATATAATTACAAATTTTGATGGAATCAACAAGTATTTTATTATTTTAGCATTAAAACCAGGGTGCGAAGAACGTTTGAAATACAAATGTTTTCAATTATCGTTCTCTTCACAAAAAATTGTGCTCACATATTCTTACGAACGAATAAAGAACGCTCTGCTTGCGTCGTTATATTTATCTCTGATAAATTTGTCAGCTTCGTATTTTTTCAGACAAATTTTTCACACAACAACAAAAAACAACGAACGTTCGTTTGCTATCATTCATTTGTAATGAACGTTTGAAGAAAAAATTCAGGAACGTTCGTTTGTACCAGTGTCGCCAGATGAAATTACCACCAAAATTATATTTTTCTTACACTTAATTCTCACAAATTACCACACTCGCAAAATACCTCAAATCACAAAATACCACAATACCTTAAATTACCACAAAATACCACAAAATCCCTCAAATTTTCTTCTGAAGTATTTTTAGGTATTGTGGTATTTTGTGGTAATTTGAAGTATTTTGTGGTAAATTGAGGTATTTTGTTGTAATTTGAGGTATTTTGTGGTATTTTGAGGTATTTTTTTTTGCCACGCGAGAGATTTTTACCACAAAATACCATGGGATTTACCACATCCCACAATCGTTGAAAAATACCATAAGTACTACTTATTTATCGTGCTTTTCTGGCAACATATGTAGCTCGATCTGGCACAATTTTTTTTTTTCAATGAGGCAAAAATAACAACGTGTATACGAAAAATCAACTCAAACCGACGACGCATGCACAACAGCGAACAAATTATTTTTTCTTCAAACGCTCATTAGAAATGAACGATAGCAAACGAACGTTTGTTGCTTTTTGTTGTTGTGTGAAAAATTCGTCCGAAAAAATTCGAAGCTGACAAATTTATCAGTGATAAATATAACGACGCAAGCAGAGAGTTCTTCTATCGAGTGCGAACGTTCATCTATTTTGAAATTTTTCGTTTGAAATTTTACTCACAAAGCAAAAAACGAGCGAGAAGATCGTATTTTAATCATTTGCGAACGAATTTTTCCGCACCCTGATTAAAACTGCAACTTTCTGTGAAAAAAAAATGTAAAAGCTCGATTTTTTGTTTGTTTCTATATAAATTTTTTGTAATTAATACAAATTACACGGTGTAACAGTGAAAATAAACTCGGCTCGAGACATAGTAGAGGTTGTAGGTCTTGTTGAACATAAGATAACTGCATACTTAGTTTTGTGAATATACCCTCAAAATCGGGAATTGTGGTCAAAAAACCGATTTTAGGTAGGTGCATGTATAGTTTGTTATGTAACTCCGTTATATCTAGCTCAATTTTAAAAATTTAAACATTGATAAAAAGAAGAAAAATATACCCTTAATATAATATACAGACCGTTTTTTTACAAAAAGAATTGACAAAGTTACAGGCAAAATCATTTGAAAATTTCTCATTTCTTTTTAATTTTTTCAACTTTAACAACGTTTTGTTAACAAATTTTGTTTTTTGGCACTATTAGTTTTAGTAAGATTCTGAAAGCCTGTTAAATTTTGCGTTGAATAAGCTATCATTTACTTCAATTGGCTGAAATACAAATGCACTATCGAATTTTTAGTATTCGTAAAAAAATACAAAAAATTTTATTTTTTTTTTTTTTTTTCTAAAAAGGTTTATTTGACCTTTTTCGTTTATATATATTATAATCGATTTCACGTTTTAGGGACCAGCAGTAGTCTGCCAGCATGTTTATGGAATTTTTTCCCTAAAAGCCGGTTTCTATAGCTTCCATCTCCTGGTGGAACCTTTCTCCTTGTTCATCACTAAACTGCCCAAGGCTATTCGGGAAAAAGTTTATATGGGAGTGCAAAAAATGTATTTTGATTGACATATTGCAGCACATTTCTTCGTAGGCACTTAAAAATTCATTTACAACATCTAAGTAATTTCGACTCTTCTTCTTGCCGAGGAAATAAATGCATAACGAAATAAAACTATTCCAAGCTCTTTTTTTCAACTGGATTTAATTTAGAAACGAAATCAGTGTCCAAGAAAATTTTCCAAATTTGTGGGCCCACAAATAAACCTTAGACTAACCGAAATGAATAAATAACTTTTATAAAAGATTTGAACGTGCAGGGTACTTTCTTTGATTTTGGCCTCACTTAACCTAGGAAACGCTGCAATCAGATTTTTTTTTTTTTTTTTTAGCTTTGAACCAAGGATTTCAGGTGGAACACCTATTCAGTCAAGTCTGCCTTGGTTTGAAAATGAGATGATAGATTAGTGGAAAGAAAAGGGCAATGAAACACGTGTAGGATGTTCTAAGCATGGTGGAACATCCTTATATTTATTAATCACACGACTATCCCATTCGCAAATAATGCAAGGATACTTGGTATATCCACCTTGCATTCCAAACAGTATTGTTAGAGCCTTTTAGTCGGCGACATACATATATCAGAATTTAACATATCAAGAATCACACAAAAAGTTTTTAAATAAATCATACTCTTGCAAGATCCCTCAATAAACAAACGCCATTCATTCGGAGCGTGTTTGTGGTTGAAAACTGCAAACAGTTCCGTCACATCCGGGCAATACACCAGCTTTATGATAATATATTTAAACGAAAAAGGTCAAAAAAACATTTTTAGAAAAAAAAAAAAATTTTTTTTGTATTTTATTACGAATACTAAAAATTCGATAGTGCTTTTGTATTTCAGCCAATTGAAGTAAATGATAGCTTGTTGAACGCAAAATTTAACAGGCTTTCAGAATCCTGCTAAAAATAATAGTGCCACAAAACAAAATTTGTTAACAAAACGTTGTTGAAGTTGAAAAAATTAAAAAAAAATGAGAAATTTTCAAATGATTTTGCCTGTAACTTTGTCAATTCTTTTTGTAAAAAAACGGTCTATATATTATATTAAGGGTATATTTTTCTTCTTTTTATCAATGTTTAAATTTTTAAAATTGAGTTAGATATAACGGAGTTACATAACAAACTATACATGCACCTATCTAAAATCGGTTTTTTGACCACAAATCCCGATTTTGAGGGTATATTCAAAAAACTAAGTATGCAGTTATCTTATGTTCAACCAGGGCTACTACCTCTTCTATGTCTTGAGGCAAGTTTTTTGATTTGTTTTCATTTTGTAACACCGTGTTATTTTTTGGAAAAAAAAATAGTTTTGTTTTCTTAAACAAGCTTTTATGTTTAGGATTACTTAAAAAAAAAAGTTGTTTTCTTTAAGTGTTTTATGGAGTATTTGAAACACCCCGCCAATGACAGCGTCCAAAAACTAAAACTTCCTTGCCAACTTAAATAAATAAATAAACTGGCCATTTCAGCCCTTGAAAGCACTTTGACCGGACTTCTTATGATCACATTGTGTTGTGCGTGTTATTAAATGTTTGAAAATTGCTCAGCTTTAGTTAAACCCATCAAGATAATCCTAAATAAATCGCTAGCTTCTGGTATATATGCACTTTAGTAAGAGAGCGCAATTTCATGAAAATATTACACTGACTTTTTTTCGTGGATTGTATGAGCGAAATTTGAAAGAAATCTATTCAAAGGTTAAGCTATGAATGATGGTCGAATAAACAAACAGAAAATGAGTTTAATTAATATTGATAATTTCACCTCCCAATATTGTGTTCCCACTTGCTGGATTTCAATATGTTACGAATAGCACAATTGTTTTAAATTAGTTTTTTACTTATTTACTTAAAACACTTCACTCTAAGCACTTAATGGTTATTCACATAAAAGTCAAATTTAAAATTTTCAATTATTTAAATAACTGCATTCCACCACACTGCGTTCAGTCAATTGAAAATTTCCAATAGATTGTCTTCATTAACTCACATATAACATTTGTCTTAGCTTGTTTTCAAATTTGAATCGCGTTAACTGAAATGATGGCACCGACGTTGAACAGCGTCGACTTTAATCTGCGAGTTGAATATGACAGGCAGAAGAATTAAATGAAAATAAAATTTGTTTAAGGTGCTTCAGAGTAGCTGTCGTTCTTTTTTGATATGGCGTTGATAAACCTTTTAACTGTTTAATTGCATTCTAAGAGTTGAAAAAAAAAATTGTGTCCTTAGAAAAATGCAAGCTTCAAGCGAAATACTTTTATTTTTCCCGTTGTGTTCAAGTTCAATTATATAAGGTAGTAGTGAGGGATGAGCTGCGGATTTTTTTTTTTTTTGTTGTGCCTGTACAATAAATGTTTTTATGAAAACTTTAGTTATTATTTTAACTTTATAAACATTATTATCAACCAGTGGCGTATTGTTGGTTGTACTCCGAGTCGGTTGAAATTTTTTATAAATTTATTTTTGTTTTCAAACTCTGGATAGTTAAATTTGAAATGAATAAAGTAGAACTTCAGGAGAAAAGTAGATATTTCTTACTTCGAAGATGTTTACTAATGTATTTCTGTGAAACTAAAACTAGTTAATTTTAATAAGCTTTTGACAGAAAATAGCTTGTTAGAACTGATATTTAATGCTTGTTATTCCAAAAATAGAAGTTACTGATTTACAATAACGATAATACTCGTCGACGGCCAAGATCACAAATGTGTTTACTAGTAATGATAAAAATATGCAAATGCGTAATGCGTATGCTTTTGCATAATTTGACATTTTAAAGCCATTTTTACATATTTATTACGTCTTTGTTTGTTAAAGCATATTTCCGCACGGAAAAAAAAAAATAAAAATAAAAAAATTAAAATCATACAACATACAGTGGACTCGGGGTACCGTGAACTAATTTTTGCTACGCCACACAGTGGGTTGAAATCCCAAAAAATTGTTTGAGTTAGATTGGGTACAAATGAAAAAAAAATTCTGTCGATATTTTAATATTATATAATTTATAATTTTAATATTTAAAATGTATTTTGAATTTAAAATTCGGACAGTTGGAAGTAAACCACGCCTATCGTCCATACAAAGTGACGTCATCAATATAATAAAAAGTTCAAAACTTCGGCCCAGTCTATTACTTAAGTGATTATTATCACGATTTACTATTATCACGAACTATTTGCGCAACTTTTTATTGCTGAATTTGAAAGCTTAGATATTCAAGTTTAATACAAAATTTTCATTTCTACTTGATATTACGGTCTTCCTATTTAAAACTCTACTATGTATATTTCAAAAATAGCGCAAATTTTGACATATTTAAACATTTTTTTTTGGAATATTTTTACACAATTATTTTAAGCCATAATTTTTTTAAATCACGCTTAGATTCCTGAAGTTGAAGGTTCCGTAATAAAAATATCACTTTTGACGTACAAGAAAAAAATATTAAGTTTTGCACCATGCCAAATTCCAATTTGTTAAACTGTTCACAAAAAAACCAAAAATTTCTCAACTTTTAAGTTCTGCAGCAAAAAAAGTAAACAACATATAACATTGAAATTTTCAGTAGTGATGTACAATTTTGTGCTCTTTAATCGAGCAGTAAAAATGTTAAAAAAAAAAAAATTACATTTTTCAATTAATCTCCACTTTTTTCGATTTCAACCCTCTGTGCGCCGATTCACAAAATCCAAGTTGTTCATACTATCAAGATTCAATTTTTTTTTTTAAATAAAAAGCACTTTATTAAGCATTTATGTGAATACATACATTGTATTGCTTTTTTTAGTGCAACTAAGAAAAAAAAAAGATACAGTAGTTTCGACTATGTCGTAACACAACACGTAGAATTATTCAATTCGCTTTTGATGACATCTTTTTTAAAAAATATTTAGCAAAATATTTATTCCATACACCTCAGCATATGACCTTTAAAAGAGTGCCGGAGAGGGTTAATATGTATGACTGACCCCCATTGCTTTGGCAAAAAGAACATTTTTGCGTTTCACACCTATTCCCTCCGACCACTCCTTAGGGGGGCTCCCATACAAATTTTATGGTTTTTGTATATTTATTCCATACACCTGAGCATATGACCTTTAAAAGAGTGCCGGAGAGTGTTAATATATATGACTGACCCCCATTACTTTGGCAAAAGGAACATTTTTACTTCAGACATCTATTCCCTCCGACCACACCTTAGGGGGGCTCCCATACAAATTTTATGGTTTTTGTATATTTATTCCATACACCTGAGGATATGACCTTTAAAAAAGTGCCGGAAAGGGTTAATATGTATCACCGACCCCCATTACTTTTGCAAAAAGAACATTTTTGCCTTTGACACCTATTCACTCCTTAGGGGGGCTCCCATACAAATTTTATGGTTTTGTCGATAAAACCGGAAACTGTCGATAAATAGGCAGCAAATTTAAGCAAACAAAAACATCAAATGTTGGTTTTATATTTCATGTAATTGTGTAAAATTTTTATAAGTTAGAGAGTTCAAACATGAATTTTTCTCTCAGTGAGGATCAAGCAGACCAACAAGTGCTAATACCAACATTGTACGATCAGTACTTTAGGCACACCAAAGGCTCAAATTGTGATATAAAAACCGACACCTGATCACTATCAACCACCCTACTCACCTCCGAGAATGACGTATTCTACGTCAAAAAAAAATCATTAATTTTGGTTTGTTTCTTGCGATTATGCACCAATTTTTGCACTGCTGTCCCACGAAGGCTTTAGAGCACAAGAATATTCGAGTAGTCGGCATACTGTTTTGTTCGGCCCATTGAATGCATTTATCAAAAGCTTGCATGGCTTCGTTTACAGTAATAACCTCATCGCTTGTTGACGATTCGCTGTCTTCATCGTTATCAGAGATAGCAATTTCTTCTGGTTCATCAGGAAGTTGGATGTCATTATCGATCGTATTCCATTGTTCGATGTCTGTTGTAGAGAAAGTAATCTAAAAAATAATAAAATCGGTTATTATCGCAAATACATAAGTTAAACTATAGACTTACATCAGGAACTAAAATTTCTAGCAAACTCTCTAAGTTTTCTCTGTTTCAGCCAGTATTTTTTGTAATAAACGGTCTCGAAGTGTACACTAAGCGGAAAAAACATTAAATTTATACAAAAACGTTTTTAATTTATCCAAAAAGCGAGTAATTTTTGCACCAATAACGCATTTGCTTAAATCGACTACGTAAATATTTAAAATTTATTTAAATACTTGTTCAATTAAATAAAATATTAAAATATTTAAACAGAATTATTAAAAAAAAATATATAACATTATGCACGATTTTTTTTAAATATCCTTTCAAGTATTTACTATTTGAAAATAAAACTATCGCATTTAAAGAAAATTTATATAAAAATATTGGAATTAAAAAACAACATATTTGAATATTCCCCACGAGCTGCGTCATTTGGTAGCATATTTTATTTTCTTTTTTACTTTTTTCGTTCTCTAATTTATACTACTTTTGACAGTTGCTGCAGAATTATTGCAACAAATGTCAAAATAGTTCAAATTAGAGAAAGAAAAATTAAAAATAAAATAAACATAAAAATATGCAGGCAAATGACAACCGGTGCAAGACATTCGTGAGAAAATGTCCGGTTGTCACTCTAACCTTACAAAAATTCATTTTGCGATCATCAATCGCACTCTTGCTACAATAACTAAATGAGAATTATAAGAACTAAAGTTGCAACTGTAAGAAATAAACTGCAGGAACAGAGTGCGATGCTGATCCTGCTTGTCGGAATATGTGTGTACGTGTGCGATGCTGTTGCTGCTTGCTTGTATGGATTATGTGTGTACGTGTGTGGTATAAATAAAATTCAAATACCGGAAAAAAACGAGTTGTAAGGAAAACATTTGATTTATCCACGTAAATATTTAAATAAAATTTATACTCAGGCGTGGATGCTAATATGCGTTATTTTCCTTAGTGTACTTAAAGGAATTATATCGTCTTCATCATCGTTGTCTTTAGGCCCTATTAAGCTGGTATGTTCCAAAATGGGTTCCCAGCAGTTCTGTATTACATCAGATTTCAATTGATCCCAGGACCTTATTAACAAAGAGATTGCATCTTTTAGGGTTAAAACCATTAAGAACTGGGTTACATATCCTCTTTCAACAGCCAAGCCAAGAAGATTCTTTCTGTAATTAAGCTTCGTCAGGCGAATGACGTTCTGGTCCTTTAATTGGATTATTGGCGTAACGTTTGGTGGCATATATACAACAAATATGGAACCATCATCTGTTCTCAGAATATCCTGAGGTGGATGGCAAGGGGCATTATCCAGAAGCAAAACCGCTTTTGTTGGTAAGCCTTCTTGAAGAAGAAACCTTTTTACCTGAAAATTAATTTTTAATAATTTTTTAAACTTCATAAAGCAGCATTATGGGTACATTAATTTACCTGTGGCACAAGCCGTGTGTGAAACCAATCTTTGAAAATATCTGCAGTCATCCAGGCATTTTTTGAACATTTTTAATCCACCGGAATAACGTAAGACTTCAAGCAACGCGGCTTTTTTGCGTGCCCAATAACCTTATGACGTCCAGTAGCATTCGTGCATGCTAAAAACGTAACGCTAGTTTTTTCTGCTTTTCTACCAGGAGCAGTTTTTTCAGCGCTTGAAATATACGTTTTATCCGGCAGCATCTTCCAAAATAGGTCAGATTTGTCCGCGTTATAAATCTGATCTCCACATAGCTGAAGCTCTTTTATTGTGTTGCTGAAACGTTGTCGAAATGTTTAAACGGTTGCTTTCTCAGATGAAAGTTTCTCACCGCATATTTTTAAGAGTCGTATACCAAAACGTGATTTAAAACCAGCCAGCCACCCATCACTGGCATTAAAGCCTCCTTTTTCCTGAAGATCAGCATGCAATTTCTTTGCTTTGGCTTTGAGTACGACACCAGTCACGGCTAATTCTTTTCGTCGTTGCTTTACAAACCAGCTGTAAAAAGCTTTTTCCATCCGAGGATATTCCCCTTTCTTTAGTGTTTTTCTTTTTTGTGAACCACTTTGGCGTTCTGACACAGCCTTGAAAATTTTCTGCTTTTTTTATTAATTGCATATATCCTTGATTTGGCGACACAATATTGTTTTTCCAGGTGTGAAACTCTTGGACCTTTTTAATTTTTTCAATTATGTCGCACTTCTTTTTGATAGATAAAAATTTTGGATATTTTTAACTCATTTTGGCAAACTCAATTCACAAATGAAGCAAAACTGATTAGAAGCAAAACATGCGTTATTTTGAAACTGCCAAAAAATTACAAGGAAAAATTTAGCAAAAACAATTCTACAGCAGATCTGTATACAAACTTGATTAACAGTTATTTTTCAGTTAATCCCCAGCCCGAGTCCACTATATTTGTTGGAACTTCTTTCTAAACGAAATATATGAAGTAAGATTTCATTCGGTAAATTTTTCTTTAATGAGTTATACGAAATGTGAGAACCCAAATTCAGTCCATGTGAACTATTAAAAAACAGCCAGTTAAATAACGCACAGGACATTGTGAAGGGCTTGTTGAAAAAGTGTTATCTCTTTTATTAAGCTATGACTTAGTAATAGCTAAGGCATATCATAACAGCAACGCAAAATTTTTGAAGCGAAGCTTTTTACACCTTGTTCTGCGATTTGCCGGAGTGAAATCTGAAAAAACGACACTGTTTTCCGACGCCGTTTATCTTAGAATTGATATTTTTTTCGCTTGCATCTATTGCAACGAGAAAATATTAAATTTAAAATAATTTCTTTTCCGCTGCAGGAATTGAACTCATTCCCGTCGACTAATAGTTTAACACTTTAACCATCAAACCAAAAGGTCTCGTTAATAAACATCGCTGTTTCAATATTAAGTATTAACTAATGCCATGTCTACACAGAGAGTTTAGTTTGAGTTTCCAGTACAAAGTTGAGTTTTGCCTCTGAACGCAACTAAACTCTCGAGTTCTCCAGTACAATTTTAAAGGATAAAACTCAACTCAACTTTGTTTCTGTGTTTATCAAAACTTTATTTGAGAAATCCCTAAGAATATGCTAATGTTCTTACAAAAAGGTACGTTCAAAGACAACTTGTACAATTTTGTGGTGAGAAATTTACTATTTGCAAAAAATTATCAAAGCGAAGAAAAGAACTTGGGCAAGTGTAGAAGATGAGGTCTTCATATTAGTATGGGCCGATAAAAATTCCAAATTGCGCAGCGCAAGGAAGAATTCGCATGTGTACGCAGAAATTGCTGCAGCCTTGTCCTCAAGTGGAATTGATGTCACGGTGGTGGATGCGCCTACAAAATATGATAACACAAAAGTTAACAAAAAAATGTCACACTAAACACAATTCTGCCGACGCATCTCTGTGTGAACAACTATGGTTAACTTAAAACTAAACTCAAGCTAAACTCTCTGTGTAGACATGGCATAAAGCTATGTTGCAATAGATCACAATAATATATTTATAGAAATGTGTATTGGCTACATATCCTTCATATCTTACGATAACTATTAGCCAATACACAATATTCACTAAGGATTGTGTATTGGATGTTGTTTCTACTTACTACTAGAGGTCGTTATGCTGCAAAATAAACAACCTGTAAGTTGATTAAATTGTAACAAATATAATGATTTTTGTATATTTATTCCCTACCACTGAACAGGAGGCTTTAAGGGAGGGCCGGAGAGGGGTAATATGTATGATCAACCCCAATTATTTTTGCAAAAGGAACATTTTTCCCTTGAGGACCTATCTCCTACGACCACTCCTTACGGGTGCTCCCATACAAAAACGTAAAAAGGGTATTTTACTTTTGAACGCCGTTTATAATGCCCATAAGGAGGCGTGGTAGATATAGAAAATTATACACATTCTTGATCAGCATAACCATCCGTGTCGATTTAGCTATGTCTGTCTGTCTGTCCGTATGTACCTTACATGTATTTACTTAAAAATAGTAAATTGAGTAGTCTCGAGTTGCTTAATACTTTAAAAAAATACGAACTTCTTCTTTCTACACGATCGTTAATTATGATGTTGGTACATGGTGTTGTTTTTTTTTGTTTTTTGCATAGCGCGAAGGAAATATTAACAATTGACCAAAAGTACGTTTTCTAAGTGACAAAAAAAAAAAACTAATATATGACAAAACTAATATGACGAAAAAATAATGAAATATAATAAAACTTACTGGTGTGAAGATAAACGTGTATTTTTTCGTTTACTTTGTTATTTTAAAGTTTTGAATTTAAAAATTATTTTAATCGAAAAAAGCCATTAAACTATCAAATCTATGAGTTTGCGAATATACTCCGCTTTTCTCGTTTGTCCAGTGACGCACCTATGTTTTTTTTAAGCAAGCTGTTTCGGAATATGTTCTAAGAGCAACTAAAGAGTGATTTTTTAAGTGCCTGATAACTTTTTTTTTAAAAAAAACGCATAAAATTTGCAAAATCTCATCGGTTCTTTATTTGAAACGTTAGATTGGTCCATGACATTTACTTTTTGAAGATAATTTCATTTAAATGTTGACCGCGGCTGCGTCTTAGGTGGTCCATTCGGAAAGTCCAATTTTGGGCAACTTTTTCGAGCATTTCGGCCGGAATAGCCCGAATTTCTTCGGAAATGTTGTCTTCCAAAGCTGGAATAGTTGCTGGCTTATTTCTGTAGACTTTAGACTTGACGTAGCCCCACAAAAAATAGTCTAAAGGCGTCAAATCGCATGATCTTGGTGGCCAACTTACCGGTCCATTTCTTGAGATTAATTGTTCTCCGAAGTTTTCCCTCAAAATGGCCATAGAATCGCGAGATGTGTGGCATGTAGCGCCATCTTGTTGAAACCACATGTCAACCAAGTTCAGTTCTTCCATTTTTGGCAACAAAAAGTTTGTTAGCATCGAACGATAGCGATCACCATTCACCGTAACGTTGCGTCCAACAGCATCTTTGAAAAAATACGGTCCAATGATTCCACCAGCGTACAAACCACACCAAACAGTGCATTTTTCGGGATGCATGGCCAGTTCTTGAACGGCTTCTGGTTGCTCTTCACTCCAAATGCGGCAATTTTGCTTATTTACGTAGCCATTCAACCAGAAATGAGCCTCATCGCTGAACAAAATTTGTCGATAAAAAAGCGGATTTTCTGCCAACTTTTCTAGGGCCCATTCACTGAAAATTCGACGTTGTGGCAGATCGTAAGTCTATTCATGATGAAATGTCAAAGCATACTGAGCATCTTTCTCTTTGACACCATGTCTGAAATCCATACTTTCCATACTTCCATATTTTCTGGTGGGACATTCTATGTTTTTTACGTTAATAAGCCTGCGTTAATGTGAGAAAAAAATTTTTATTAAAATATTCAATTTATATGAAAAATTCGTTATCAGTGAATACATTCAGCAGAAGATCCCAATTATAAACATCATATCATTGAATTTTGAGACAGTTGTCGGCAAGGTTGCGGTGCACAGTGCAACGAGTGCGGACAAAAATAGCTTACGAAAAAAAGTCATGAATTTATAAAACTTAATATGCTGAATAATAGTGTAGGGTATTAATATTCTTGTGGCGTCCGTGGCGTAGTTGGTTAAAGTGCGTGGCCGCTATGTCAAAGAACCTTGGAGACCCGGGTTCGAATCCCAGCAGCGACAGAAAATTATTTGAATTAAAATAATTTTTCTGTACGGCCGCCACCTCTCTGCAGACAATGGCAAACCTCAGAGAGTAATCAAAATGCCATGTAAAGCTTCTTGAGAATAAGAACATTCCGTTCATCGCCGTTCGGAGTCGGCGTTAAGCATGTAGGTCCATTTCTCGGTCAATTGTGTTCAAACTTAATAACACGCACAACACAATTGATCATAAGAAGCTAGGTCAAAGTCCGTTCAAGGGCTGAAATGGCCAGTTATTTATTTATTTTATTATTAATATTCTTCATGTAAGAGGACTTTGCGATATCTTTTCTATTACAGACATGCCACTCTTTAAAAGTTGACTTTATGAAATTCTTCTTTTGACAATTTGACACTGTATATATCTTAATAAGGCGTAAATTTTAGTATAAAAAATATGCAAAAAAATTAATTTATATATATTTTATGTGTTTTAGCTAAAAATTTTTAATTAGAAGGAAAAATAAAAAAATTTTTGTATAACTAAGGACAGGTTGTAAAAATCTAAAAAAACCAAAACTTTGAAAAGCAATAACAAAAAAAAAGCATTTTTGTTTTTTTTTTTAGTTTTAGTATGTCGAATATCAATACTTTCTCAACATGTTCCCAAAATTTGGTTTCCCGAAACTTAATAATAAGGACTTTATGCTCACTTTTCTGGAGCATGTTTTAGCGAAAATGAGCAATTTTGTATGAAAAAATAACAACTTTTTCACAAATTTGAAAACACAATAAAATAAAAAAAGCATTTTTGTTTTTTTTTTTAAATTTTAGTATGTGTAATATCAACATTTTCTCAATATGCATTCAAAATTTGGTTTGCCGAAATTCAATAATAATGACTTTATGCCCGCTTTTTTGGAGCATGTTTTGGCGAAAATGAGCAATTTTATATGAAACTAGTAAGAAATGATCTTCGACTGGGCCGAAGTTAAAATACCCCCACGTGCGAACCGAAGTATATTCAAAGTCTTAAGCAGTCAAAAAAGTATTTATTTGTAAAAATATTTTCGTCATAGTTTAACAGAAAATATTCGGTATTGTTTTTAATGAAGTCACTTTGTATGGAAGGTGGTTGTGGCTTGCACTTGATTTCGTTGAATTTTATACACAGAGTACATGTTATATATCGAAGTTCATATGCAAAATTTGAAGTCCATATATTAATTTTTGTGGAATTTAAAGAGATTGCACCTTTTTGATAAATTCACTTTGCATGGGAGGTAGGCGTGGCTTTCATCCGATTTGGTTGAAATTCATACTCAGAGTGTATATTAAATAGCAGAGCTCATGTGCAAAATTTCAAGTCCATATATCAGGTTCTGTGAAATTCTAAGAGATTTTACCGTTTTGATAAAGTCACTTTGTATGGGAGGTAGGCGTGGCTGTGATCCGATTTGGCTCATTTTCGAACTTAACCTTTATTTTTTAGATAAAAGCTTAAATATCGAATTTCGTGATGATAGCTTGAAAATTACGGCTGTAATCGTGATCACAGTCAGACAGACGGACAGACAGACGGACATGGCTAAATCGACTCGGGTGGTGATGCTGATCAAGAATATATATACTTTTCTATACTTGCCACGCCTCCTTATGGGCGTTACAAACGGAGTGACTAGAGTGACGGAGTTTTTTAAACGTAGGGGTATAAAAATAACAAATTTTTCACAAAGTTCAAAAGGCAATAAAATAAAAAAAGCATTTTTGTTTTTTTTTTTAAACTTTAATATGTGTAATATCAACACTTCTTAAATATGTTCCCAAAACTTGGTTTGCCGAAACTTAATAATAAAGACTTTACGCCCACTTTTCTGAAGCATGCTTTGTCGAAAATAAGCAATTTTATATGAAGAAATAAAAAACAATTTTTCTCAAACATAAAAAAAAAATTAATTTGTTTAATAAAACTTTCAAATAAAACACTTTATCAACAAAAAAGCCAAAAAAAAGGAGTAATGGCAAATTATCTGAATCTTGTTTTCGGTAAAATGCCCTTCACGTTCATTCTGGAAAATAATTTATATAGGAGGTGGGCGTGCTAGTGGGCCGATTTGGTTCATTTTTACACCAGCTATTTATAGCTACAAGAGACCTATGTGTAGTAAATTTAAATGATCTGTGGTAATTTTTTGTGTAAATATACCTGATTACCGATTTCAGCTATAAGGGTGGTGGTCATATTAGTGAACTGATTTAGTTCATTTTCACACCAGCTGTTTAAAACTCTAAACGAACTATGTGTACCAAATTTTATTGATCTAGGATAATAGTTTGGAGAACTATTGCATATTACCGATTTCGGTTATATGGGAGGTAGGCTTCGTTCATTCAATTTGAACGAAATTTTGTGAAAATAATTCTTTCATCGTAAAACTAATTTTTACAAAATTTCATGATTCTACACTAAGGGAAATAACGCATATTAGCATTATCCACGCCTCAGTATAAATTTTATTTAAATATTTACGTTGATAAATCAAATGTTTTCCTTACAACTCGTTTTTTCCCGTATTTGAATTTTATTTATACCACACACGTACACACATATTCCATACAAGCAAGCAGCAACAGCATCGCACACGTACACACATACTCCGACAAGCAGCAACAGCATCGCACTCTGTTCCTGCAGTTTATTTCTTGCAGTTACAGGTTCCTTATAGTTCTCATTTAGTTATTGTTGCAAGGGTAATATAGCTTGCAAGTTTGGCCAAGAAATGAAATGATGTAGGGTGGAATCATGAACCAACAAGAAAAGATCAAGCAATCAGCAGTGCGAGAAAAAAGTATTTTTTCGTGCTACGTCATCGGTCACAAAACAAGCTATATTGCATACGTTTTTCATGCAAAACATGTGAAAACTTAGATAAAAGTGGAAAATTATAAAATTAACAAGTTTAATTCACGAAAAAAGTGTTTAAATACTTTGTTTGCTTATATTTCCATGCAATAACGAAATTTAAAGTAATTTTTTTTTTGCTGTTGCAATTATTGCACGTCGCTACAGCACACTTAATTTTTATAAAAAACACAAAAAATTACTGAATTATAAACACTAATAATTATTTAAAACTTCAAGAAATAATTTTTCACATCCAATCGCTACACGTAAACAAAAGAATTTGTGACTGATGACGTCAGACCTATCAGCTTTGTTTTTTTTAGAATATGGCGGCTCTTTTCTTTGCATGATCTTTATTTGGTTCATGGAGTGGAGCAGAGCTGCCAGGTGGCGGGATTTTTCCCCTTTTTCGGGACTTTTCGTACAAAACGGGGAGGCGGGGAAAACATTGATAAAAACTGGGAAAATTAAAAATAAAATAGCGAATGGAAAAATATATCGGCTATTAGAAAAACGAACTACAATTTTTTATTTTAACTACATAAATTTTTTGTTTGCCATTTTTTACAAATCTGAATGTGTCATATATGGAAAAATAGAACTAACTTTGAAGACTTGTTGATTGTTTCATGCGAAAGGAATACGTTAATAGTCATAATATTATTTTTGATGTAGACTTAAACGATTTCGATATTTTTTTTTAAGGTGCTATATAAAGGGCCATTCATAGATAGTAAAAATGAAAAATAAAACTTTAAGCTTTAAAACATTTTCATACGTTATTTCGGATCAATTCGAGTGGAATGATTTTGACCAAGAATATAGATCGTTAAGAAATATAAATTTTTCAAATATATCATCAGAAATTATCCAGGAATTCTGGAAAGAAGTTATATTTTTCATTGATTCAGATGATATTTAAAAAATAAAAAAAATGTCGTTTATTTTTTGCTTTCCCTATAGCGGGGCAAGGGCTGAAAATGCTTTTTCAGCTATTAATTAAAATAAAACAAAAATAAGAAACTTTCTTGACGAACCACTCAATGCGGAATTCTCCGCAGTAAATCCTTTATGAAATATAAAAATTGCTTTGCAATTGAAATAAATTCAGAATTTTTGACTTTTTATAATAGAAATAATACACATACTCTTGTTTACTTGGTTTGATAATATATATAACAATATGTATATTTCAAATAATTTCTTACAATTTTTTATAATCTCAAAAACTTAACGTTCGAGTCAAAATACAATATCGCTTAAAATTTTCATTTTTATTTTTATTTTTTTTATAGATACGTACGTTTTTCCTGTTTGTATTTATTTTTGTTATAGTAAAGTGAAGCAATAAACTTGTTATTTCTTTAAATTATTATTTATTAAACAATTTAAAAACCGGGGAAAAAAACGGGGAAACTCGAAGTTAAAAACGGGGAAAAATATTCATTTGTATGCAAAAATTGGGATTATTTTTCGCTAAAACCTGGCAGCACTGGGGTGGAGTGACAACTTGGTATTTTCTGACAAATATCTTGCACCGGTTGTCACTTACCTAGATATTTTGCTTCTACTTTTTGTAGTACTTTTTCCTCCTTTAGTTTATACTATTTTTGACACTTGGTGCCGTAGAATTGCACCAACTGTCAAAAGTAGTATAAATTATAGAACGAAGAAAGTGAATCAGAGAATTGATAGACGCAATATTCAATTTAAATATGTTGGTTTTTAATTTCAATATTTTTATATACATTTTCTTTAAATGCGATAGTTTTATTTTTTTTTAAATATTTGAAAGATATTTAAAAAAATTCGTGCATAATTTTAATATATTTTTTATTAATTCTGTTTAAATATTTAAATATTTTATTTAATTAAAACAGTATTCAAATAAATTTTAAAGCATAAATTAAACCAATAGATTTCGAGTTATCTATCGAACCGTTTTAAAAAAACTAGTTTCGAGGAAATCGCGTTTAAAGTTTTTTATTTACGTTGTATGGAATTTAGACATAGGTTAACAAAAACCGTTATAACTTCTGTTTTTTTTTAAATATCGATTTAAAAATGTGTATGTATATTCTTAAAACTATAAAGAAGACATTAAACAAAAAAAATTTTTTTTCGAAAAATTTACACGTTCACTATTTAAAATTCACTATTTAAGTTTTTATTTAAATGTTCATTTTCACAAAAACAATTCACATTTTTTATTTATTTGTTAAATCTCCGTTTCTTCTGATTTCCTTCGAAGTAGGATCCGTGAAATCCGTTCGTTTGCCTGTCCTCTGAGTATTTACGATGGGCCGTCCGGTATAGAACCACTCGGGCCAGGTGTAAGCTTTGGTCGTTATTCTCGTAAAAAAATATGGGTGAACCCTAGTGTGCGATCGACTTGGATGCTTTTAAAGCAGACCGTCCGGCATGAAACCACTCGGGTCGACAGAAAAAAACAACTTTCGTGATGCCACTAGTATGTTTTATGACCGGCCGTCCGATATGAAAACCACTCGGGCCGGATGTAAAAGTCGGTCTTTTATATTGTCGCAGTGTGCTGAACAAAAATAGCGCGTCTACTTGGATGCTTTTAGAGCCGGCCGTCCGGTATGAAACCACTCGGGTCAACAGAAAAAAACACCGTTCGTGACGTCACTAGTATCGCCGGCCGTCCGGTATGAAACAACATGGGTCGACAAGAAACACTTTCACTACTGCCTTTAGTCACTCGTGCTTAGTCACTTGTACACTTCTTCACTTGGTCACTTGTTCACTTTGTCACTTGTTCACTGGGTTACATTGGGTTACTTGACTCACCGATGTGCGTTGTTCCCGTGTTGACTTCAAAAGGAGCCACTGTTGGTTCGCTGACTCTTTTTATCCCCAAAAAGGGTAACGGGACCTTGTTTGTGTCGCCAATTTCCATCTGATCTCGTTAATGACCCCTATGTATTTTGTTATTGCCACGTGTGGGTGCATAGAATGCATGTTGTTTGTGTGTTTTGCTTGCTTTGCTTTATGTGGCTTCGTTATATTAGGGGTTTTCACGATTCAGTGCATTTGAGCATGAGCAAAAAATCCATGCTTTTTTTCTCTTTACACTAACAAAATGTACATACAATGAGAAAAAAAGCATGGATTTTTTGCTCATGCTGAAATGCACAGCCAAATGCACTAAATCGTGAAAACCCATATTGATTTGTTGTGTCAATTGATCATGCCACTGGCTTGCTGTATGCGTTGTTGTTGTTTGATTGCGGGTCGCCCAGCTGCGTGTTTTATGGACAGGGGCGGTTTAGAGTTGCAAAGCCGGTTCAAGTTTTTCGGGGCCCTTTGTGCAGCGGTGGTTTACAGGGAACTTTAAGGCATAAATTCAACGAATTTATGTTTCCTTACAACTTCTTGTAAGATTTATATATCAAAGCTTATGTGTAAAATACCAAGTCAATATATTGATTTTTGTGGAATTTATGAAGGTTTTGATATTTTGATTACGTAACTTTGTATGTAAATAAGGACAGGTTTCAGATTTTCGATTTAAAACAACTTTAAACAAAAAGTATCAACCAAAGCTTTTGTGTAGAATTTTAAGTGTTAAGTTAATTTTTACACTTAATTAAATTTGTAGAATTAGTACAGATTTAATCAATTTGATGACGTAACTTTAGATGAAAGGTCAGCTTGGTTTCATTCGATTTTGAAAAACTTCAAATGCAGAGTACACATTTGGAAACAAAACTTTTTTGCAGAGTTTCATGGTTTAATATAAATAGTTGTGGCATTTGAAAAAGATTTCACCATTCTAGTGATGTCGTTTTGTACTGGAGGCGTCGGATCTGACTCATTTGCGAAGTTGGTCTTCCTCTTTAAAATAAGCTATATAGTCAATTTCATAACGATAGCTTCAAATTACGTATGAAATCCTGACAATGGGCCGACGTTGCTAAATCGAATCAGAAGGTGATGCTGATTAAGAATACTAATACTTTTCTATACATACCACCCCTCCTTTAGGGCTTTATAAACGGATTGTATATATAGGAGTATATTAAGAGTAAACTAAATATACTCCTTACGTAGCAAGCGTGGGAGTATAAAAAGTAATGGGAGTGATTTTAAACGGGTGCTTTATTTTTCAATGGGTAGTGGTGCTTGACAAATAACATACACCTCGAAATCTTACATTTCTCTACCAATGATTTGCCATTTAAGATCAATAACCTTCGTCTACAGTACAATTGCAGTTCACAGTTATCTTAAATACTTAGAGTCCAGGGTCAAAGGCTTTCCAAAATCCGACGAACATAAAAAAACAATGAACTTTAGAAAATACAAAACATCTCTTATCAACATGTCTTTTTTAAATAATAATAAAATAATAACAAATGTTATGAATCTAAAAGTGTTCAGCTATCAGGCAATGAAAACGACAAAAAAAAAAATACCGCACATAAGGGGAATTGTGTTGATTTTTATTGGAAAAATTTAATAATCTTGTTTTATTTGTTACTTTTTAATTGATGGTCGAAATCAATTAGGTTTTGGAATATTATTTATGGAACATCCATTGAAAAATATAAAATACTTAATTATTTTCTGTATCAATTTGGACTTATCTTATGGACGGAATTAAAGAAACCAAGGGAATTTATTGGGTGTTGGAATTAGTTTTAAAGGTTTTCTAAGAGATGGCGTAACTATCAATAGATCGCATCGGGCACGCCTGTGACTATATTCATTTCAAAGCACATTGTCTAAGCTTCATTTTTCAGTATGTGTCATTCCACTGAAGTGTAAACAACATATATATATTTCTCTGTGAACATGTCGACTTTCGTTCCAACAAAACGCAATTTGCGGGAAGGTTTACTTTTGTGCTTCCATTTGAAGAAAAAAGCGGTTGAAGCACAACGCACGCTTACTGAGGCTTACGGGGACTATGCTCCATCAATTTCTACTTGTGAGTACTGGTTCCGTCGGTTTAAAAGTGGTGATTTTGATACGGAAGACAAAGAGCGTCCGGGCCAGCCGAAGGGTGGGATCAGAAGGGTGTCGTGTACTATGAGCTGCTAAAACCCAACGAAACCATCACTGGGGAACGCTACTAACAACAATTGATGCAATTGAGCCGAGCATTAAAGGTTAAACGGCCGGAATATGGCAAAAGACACGACAAAGTGGTTTTTCAACATGACAACGCACGGCCACATGTTGCAAGAACCGTCAAGGAAACGTTGGAGGCGCGGATTGGGATGTGCTACCCCACCCGCCTTATAGCCCAGACATAGCCCCTTCCGACTACCACCTATTCAGATCGATGACGCATGGCTTGGCTGAGCAGCGTTTCACTTCTTACGAGGATACCAAAAAATGGGTCGATTCGTGGATTGCCTCAAAAGACGAGTCGTTCTTCCGGCGCGGAATCCATATGCTGCCAGAAAGATGGGAAAACGTTGTAGCTAACGATGGACAATACTTTGAATAATATACATTGTACCGTTGTTTCTAAATAATTGCTCAAAAACCGAAAAAAAACCTTTAAAATTAATTCCAACCCCCAATAATATTAAAGTTTCGTTAGTACCAACAATTTCTTGAAAATATAAAAACATTTTTTATTGAAACGCGTTTTTCCTCTTTAAGGGTCAATAAAAAAATCATAAAGGAATATTTTCCAAAAACCCCTTCCTCACTTCACAGACTATTTAAAAAATTACCTTGTGTAAAATCCAAGAGAACTTTTTATTGCGTCAGGGGACCGCTTTTTTAATAGACATACTATAAATATGTATAAGAATAGGAACACATGTGTAAAAACAGTGTAAAAACAGTAAATCGATATCTTATCGTTTCCTATAACAAATAGTGCCTCACAAAAGTATTCTTTTAATCCGTGCCTTTATATGTATATCTTACCATTTATACTTTTAAATAAAAATCAATCCTTCATAATCTGTATGTACTGCTGATGGTTCATTCTGTCAGCTTTGAACTGGATGTTACCAACTCTATTTGCTTATGTTAAATAGAAGGGCATGTATGTTTTGGATCCTATTCAGAATTCTACTTTCTCCATACTTAATTTCTACAATCCGGTCCAAAAAAGTTAAATTTTGTTTCATCGCTAAATATTACTCGTGACCAAATGTCATTGTCGTAATGTTTATATTTTTTCGTAAATTCTAATCGTTTTTTTTAAATTTTTTTTTTACTTATTAGTGGTTTAATTCGAATTAAGGTTCCGGTTAACATCTGTTAACATCAACACTGTTTGTGTTTTTAAGATAAAATTGGCTTGAATCGTTTCCAGATTGTTGTCATAACATCGGTCCTTTACGGTTCCACAAAAAAAAAAAGAAGTCCAAAGTGGTCAAATCGCAGCTTCGAGGCGGCCAATTGACATCGCCAAGACGACTGATAACACGATTTGGGAATTCGGTGCGCAAAAGATCGATTGTGGCATGGGCTGTGTAGCATGGCGCGACATCCTGCATGAAAAAGAGGTTGTCCAAATTCATGTCTCCAATTTCAGTAAAAAAAAGGTAGGTTAACATGGCTCTGTAACGTCCAGCGTTGACCGAAACGTTGTTCCCAGTCTCATGAATTGAGTCACACTCTCGGCTACAGCAGCCACATTCTCGTCTGTGCGCACCGTACGACGATGTGGACCATGAGTGTTGTTCATTAGCATACCAGTCTCACGAGCTTTTTGCACAAACTTGAGTACTGCAGGCGCGGTGGGTGCTTCATTTCGGCCAAAACTTCTTTTCAAATCTAGCTTTATAGCGTTAAAACTTTTACTTTTACGTTAAAACTATTAGTAACATTTTTTTAGAGAATTCTCTGATCTACAAATTTGTTGTGAGCATATTTTCTGTTCGACGAAGAGGAACGGAGATTTTGGCGAATGACTGGTTTCTGTACTCTTTGAAATGGTATCATAGGGAACTCTTGACAGGTTGTCAGTTATCCATTAATTAAGAGGTTACACCAAAAAAAATATAACCTAACTTTTCGATTTCATATTAAAAAAAACAAAACACAAGTCCGTCGCATTTCACATATAAATCCCACATGCCGGAAACCGATCGGTAAGATATTACATATAAAAAATAGCGTAATGAAATATATAAACCCTTGGACAGAATCAAATTTTATGTCACAGAAAAAGACTATAGATGCATAAGATCAGTGTTGCCAGAAAAAAAATTTCGCATCGTAACTTTCACTTTCAGCCCGTCGGATTTTCGTCGAATTTGTCGGAAGGAAGACAAATAAAATACAATATAGATGTATGATCCACATTTCAGGTTTATTTATTTAAATAAACTACTTTTTTTACATAATCTATTTCAAATTTAATCTATTAAGGAATGTAATACTACCTACAAACATACAAAATTAGAGAATTTGCTCTGTAGAATTTGAGCTAGAAAGACCACAACTTATACCGTACCAGAATAGTAGAAATTATTGTACTCGTGCATTTATTTTGGAACAATAACACGGTACAACACGAAAAAAACCCCGCCCATTTTGTTATCGGTTCTTTATATTTTCGTGTACGCTGATCACGAATATGCAATTATTTTTTTCGGGTCACCTCTAGTTTGGTCCCTTCAGGACTTTGAAATTTTCAAAGATAACTATTTTTGAATAATTGTTTAGTATAGAAGTTTATGTCCTATCATAACCAATTTGGTATCAAATTGAAGAAAATAAAGTAAAGAAAATTAAAAACATATTAATTGAAAAAATTGACGAAAAATGTCCTTTATGAACCGATAACAAAATGGGCGGGGTTTTTTTCGTGTTGTACCGTGTAATTGTTCCTAAATAAATGCACGAGTACAGTAATTTCTACTATTCTGTTACGGTATAAGTTGTGGTCTTTCTAGCTCAAATTCTACAGAGCAAATTCTCTAATTTTGTATGTTTGTAGGTAGTATTACATTCCTTAATAGATTAAATTTGAAATAGATTATGTAAAAAAAGTAGTTTATTTAAAATCCTTTATATCCTTGAAGTTTTTTGTCCAATTAAAACAAAAAAAATTGTTGATAAAATATAATATATTTACTATAGTTCTGCAAAATTTAATTTAAATCGCTTGGTTGATTTATTTTTAATCAATTTTTAAAGTATGTCGACTCAGGAGATAACGCTGATCAAGAATATATATACTCTTTCATACCGGCCACGCTTTCTTTTCGGTGTTATAAACGTTTCCACAGAGTTAAAATACCCTGACCTGTCAGGTGCCGAAGTCTTTTCGGCACATATGTAGATCCGCCACTGATTGCAATGCAACTACCATGTTATTCTATCATGATTCAGTCTTTTTGTTCACTATCGAAGTAGTCGTTTCAATTTCATTCAGTTAAAAAGTCAGTACGATTTTGAGATTAGTTAAAAATGCAATTCGAAAGTTTTAAACATAAAAATTGTGTAAATTGTTTTTGCAATATTTGTGGTGAATTTACAGTTCTTAAACAAAGAAAACCAATTAGTGATTATTTGCGATTAATTTACTTGAGGTACTTTGGATTTGAAATTCTTGCCGGTGAAAATGTGTCTTTTGCTCCCAACATATGTTGTGATATCTGCTACAGGAATATGCTACGTTGGTCTAGTGGAAAATTAGAAAGCATGCCATTTGGTATTCCTATATTGTGGGCACCTCAGTTGGAGCATGATGAAAAGAACTGTTATTTTTGTGTTATCAATATAAGGGGTCATAATTCAAGAACAAAGGCAATAATAAACTATCGAAATTTGGATTCAGCAATTCGACCGAAGCCACATGATGAAGCAACACCAGTGCCAAGTCGAACATTAGGTATCACACAGCCAAGTTTACATAATTTCGAGCGTGCACCAACTTTAAGCCTTCACCAATCGCAATGTTGCAATGATCCATCATATGCATCATCATGTAATTCTGGCTGTACTCATATTCCATTTAATACTGAAAGTTTTGACCATTTCGTCAGAGTGTTGGGTCTAAGTAAAACTAAAACTGAAATTGCGGCTTCTATTCTTCGCGATCACAATTTATTGGATACCAACGTGTGCGTTACAGCTTCTCGTCGTCTATCCCATGAGTTGCAGTCGTATTTTAATTTCTCTGACTTAATTGTTTATTGCAACGATATTGCAGCAAAGACTATAGATTGTATAGACTTTGCATCTGAAAGCCACTTTCAATATTGAACAAATCGTAGGATGTAATTATCGGCACGGCGAAAAACATTGGCACGGGCAGCGAAAAAGCAGCGCTGACGGCAAATTTGTGTTGCTAGCATTTGTTGATAGACTCTAAATCCTATCAGCAATGTTGTCGGTAAGACAAGTTTATTTTATTATTTTCATCGGAATTCTATGCAGACGGACTGCTTGTTTGTTTACATTTTTTTTGCATGGTTTTTGTTATTGCTCTTCCTTCTTCCTTTGTCTGCAGGTTTTTGTTTCGCTAGCAGGGGCGCACCCAGAAAAAAATTTTAGGGGGTGTTTTATATTTTAATTTATAGACTTATTCAAATTTCATATATAATATTTACAGTACAAAGTCAATTATTCTTTTATTTTGTGCCATTGAATTTAATATGTCCTCAATAATAAAATTGAAATTAATGAAGGCATTGAAATTTTATGAAATTTTAAGAGATTCTTCCAATTTCATATTACTTTCTATGTGGGGTTAGCGTAATTTTCATACGAGATCGCTAATTTGCATTATGATCTTTATATTTTAAATACAAGCTTAAAATATATCGAAATTCATAACGATGGCCCCAAAATCTCTGCTGTGATCGTCATTATAGCTGAATTACAATACTGCGTTAGGTCGGTCGGCCTTTGACCGTACTTTGGTCTCCGTTGTAAAAACTTTACGATAAAATCTGTCAAAACGGACGACCTCAAACTTTGCAAAACTAAATGTTGCGTTGACAGATCGTGCGTCTGTCATTTTGGTGATGCCAATAAAAGCAGCTATACTAAAAATCCCACAAAACGTCCCTTTTTCCGAAATCATGCAACTATAATTGTAATCAATGAAAAATTAAAAGATAGTGTCATAATAGCGTTCAATAGCGTTAAAAATCTTTTTTAAATGCTTTATAAATAAGATAATTTTAAAAATGGAGGAAACCTTCAATAAACCCTCGATAAAGCATTTTTAAATTTTATTTTGTTTTCATCTGAGCACAAATTATGTCAAAAATACATCAAATTGTTTTATAATATATAAAAAAAAAACAGAAAATGTAAAAAAAAATTATTGAAAATATTTGTTTATAAATGAGAGGATTTGAAAAATGGCTGAACATCCAATAAACCCCTCATCATGGTATAATAATATAAGGTAGTATTGACAGTTGCTTGGGCAACGACCATCTGTCAAAAAAAATGTCTAGAAAGAGAGCGTTCAATTATTTCTTATGTTTTCGCCATTGTTTATGTTTCAGCGCTTGCAAATAACCAAACATTTTCTTACAAAACATTGCCTATTTTATTTAATTAATAGTGAGTTATTATTACTAGAACGAAAATAATTTGTAAACTTAATGTTATTAAGTGCAAACATAAAAAAAAGGTTGAAAACGTTTAAGTGCAGCAACCTCAGCAGCTGCAGATGCATGTGGACGAAATTGAAAAAGTTTTCAATTAAAATTAAAACACCACGGCTGTTTGTAAGAAAATGTTAAACGAAAACGTTAAACACATATCACACATAATTTTTTCACAACTTTCATTATTATAACTGTGTATTTAACGCACATATTTTGCGGAATTTATTTATTTTTACATTCGTTTAATTCTTGTTGCACGAACAACTGTTTTTGACAAATGGTCGTTGCCTTGTTGCTGAGAAAATCTATACTTGTCAATGCTACCTGTATAATTGTATCATGTTACAAAACAAGATAATAAAATGACGATGTTTTCAGTGCAGAGAGTAGCTTCGAAAAAACAACGATGTTTAAACATCAAAATGTTGACGAAATTGTGACAAATAAATTAAAAGTCATTGAATTTATCAAATACACAAACCATTATTGACACTGTTCCCACTTCAAATCGAAAGTGTTCCTATTTTAACTACAAAGCAGCTACAACATTTTTATGAATAACAAAATTTTAAAAGACTTTTTAGCATTAAAAAGCTTTTTAAGTATTGAACGTTTTAAAGTTATTTGAAGATATTTTTATGGATACGGCTGAAAATATATAAATTTTTAACCTTTATTACTATCGATTAAAGACAATATATTATTAAAGCTTGGAAATTAATCTTTCATTTGGTGTATAAAATTTAAGATTTACTTGAACTTTTATCGTGTTTTTCTATGATATAATGATTGCCCTTGTACGAAATGCTCTAAAAAATAGGGTAGATAACGATTTCTGGAACGCCACGATTCGACAGTGCATTTCAGAAGTTCTCTTCATAAAAATAAGAATGGCTGAAGGTTTTCTAGTAGATGGACATTACCAAGTGGCAGCTCCATACCAAGTTTCATTATTATGTGGCATTTAACTCCAAAGCTATTTGATACCATAAGTTTGACTTATATGGGCGATGCCATGCCCCCTTGTCCAATGCTCACTCAATTTTTCCAGTCAAAGGACAAGACTAAATAGTACATTCTTACCGAGTTTCATTGATGTGTGACTAATAGTTCGAAAGTTATACCCACAATTTGGGAAGCCGAAAAAGTGCCACACCATTTTCCCAACGCCCATAAAATTTTGCCAGTGGAACGGCACATGTAAATCGAGGCCGAACACCTAATTCCAATGTTGTGCGACCTATAATTCCAAAGTTATTCGATATTGCAGATTCAAGCTGCCACGCCCCCTTGTACAATGCTCGCTGAATCACTTGTAATTAGTGAGTACTTGGGTACAACTTTACAAAAACAAAGTGAACGGCATTTGCCAATCTACCTTACCACAACATTCCTTTGTGTGTTATATTATTCAAACAATGATATTAAGGGTATTCGTCCTCAACCAACCTCATTAAAATATCTAATTGACCAATATATAAGTTTGCCATTTTGCATGAATACCCTTATAATATTATTTATAATATACTAAAAAATGCATAAATTTTAATATGAAATACAATTGAATAATATTAATATCATGCTAAATTCATCAAAATCATTTTTATACTACTTAAGCAGCATGTTAATTTAAAAAATTTTATCAATTTAAAAAAAAAACTCGCATCAAAATATAAATTCCCACGATAATCCTATGAAAATCTGAGTTTTCCATCGTAATCCAAGAATACCCACATTTTAGCATTGCTCAACGAAAATGCAACCCAGCGTTAATATGGAATGTCAAAAGCACGACCTAGCTTGAGCATGTCGCTACTCATAGCGTTGATCGTACGTCACCCCCTCAAATTCATATTTACGGGATGAGGTCGACGCAATGCATGAGGTCATATTTTGTGTTGCTTCATAAGAACCCATTGTTTCTAGTCGAGCTGTCAAAGACCGACCGACCTAACGCAGTATTGTAATTCAGCCATTACATTTTTTTTTTTTTTTTTTTTTTGACTAAACCAACGCTCAGGGGATGCCCCCTATAAATGCGCAAGCATTGTGTTGATTCGGAAGAAGGGTGATAGTTAGTTGGAGGGTGGAAAGATAGAGTAGTGTCGGTGAAGATTAGTTTTAAATTTACATAGCTCAAAGCTGCCGGGGAATACGCTCGCAGGGAGATTGTTCCACAATTTTACTGTACGACCGAAGAATGAATTATCTCGGTAATGCGAGGTTCTATTGTGCATCAATTCTATGGCACAGAGCCAAAAACCACCACATAAAATCAATAAGACCACCAAATTGAGATATTTTATTAGGTTTTCTTATTAATATTACCAAATAATAAGAATTTTCCATAAAAAAATCTTTTCAATTCTATAGAGAAAATCTTATTAAAAATTAACAACTACTATCAAACATTTTTTAATAAGATTAATTATTGAATGAATGAAATAATGTGGAAATCTTATTAACACTTAACTTTAATAAGAAAATCTCTTTTTTCACTCTCCAAAGTTTAAGAAGAGAAGAGTTTAAGAGTTAAAATTAATAAGAAAATCTTATTGATCTGCTTTTATAAAATTTTTTTATTAGACACCCTTTTAAGAAGATAGTAATGGTGAAAATGCTACTTATTTTTGGTTTCTTTGCTTTAGCTTTCAGTCGTTTAAATAAAGTAAAATAAGAAAAATGTTATAATGGAGAATGATATTTGTATTCCAGAACTTGTTTTGGACGAGGCTAAAATTCTCGAAACTTTAGCCATATATCAGTCGTGGGCTTGAGTGACTCAATTTTGACTTTATTAAAAATGTACGGTAAGGTTCTTGACAAAAGTTGGATATTGAGGATGCCGCCAATTTCTTTGAAGGCCTCGACAGCGTATTTTAGATACAAAGTCAAAGTTAATTTAATTTTAACATATGTATTTAATATTCATAAATAACAACTTTATTTAATAATGCATAAATTTTAATAAAATCTTAACAATGTGTAGATTAATATTATAGGCAGTTAAAGATATGTTTCTAGGTTAAAGATTAGCAAGATTCCGTATTGATTAAAAAAATTTCTTTAATAAAATTTTAAAAGAAATCTTATTAAATCAATAGAATTTCCTTCTTAAATTTCATGAATAAATCTTATTAAATCTATAAGATTTCTTCCTAAAAATCAGAAAGGTAACTTTTAAAATCAATAAGTAAATCACATATTTTTGATAAGATTTCCTTATAGTTTTTAAATGTTTTCTCATAAAAAAATAATAGGATTCTTCTTCAAATTATGTGGATTGCCCAATAAAAAATTCTTAAAGTTTTAATAAGATTTTCTCAATGGTTTTAATAAGACAATCTTCTTGAATGAAAACGATAGAGAAATTTTATTGATTTTTTTCTATTTTATTAGGTTGTTTTGGCTCTGTGTGGCTACATTTAAATAAAAAAGAACATTGCTTTGGCAGTCCGTGGATATGTTTGATGTAAACTGATTAAGAGAAGTTTTTTTGTTTTTGTTTTTACTAAATAACGATTACTAATTAAACTGCATCTTAATTTTTCGTTGAGATTCTAAAGTTTTGTAGAAAACAAAAATTCAAAATTCGGGTAGCTCGAAATACCCGAAAATGCTCGGGTAGCGTGGGTGCTCGAAAAGCTTGAAAATCTAGTTCTAGTTTGACCTTCATATCACATTGATAGCGGAACTCAACTTTACAGAGAACAACAGCGTAGTAGAGCATGTATGCGTATTAGAGCCCTGCATGAATATATTCGTTAAAAGAATATACACTGCTTAACTGTTGTACACTGAAAAAAATGTTTTAAAATTGACGACAACTGTTATTAATTTGATGAATTTTATGTTTAAAAACTAGCTTGCAAATTTCGTCAAAGTAAGAGCAAACTTTTAAAAACATGAGAAAAGGCAAATTATGAACACATTGTGTTTCATTTTAAGTTAGTGTTTTTTTTTTAGTGTAGGAGTACACTGCAAGCGAATAAATGTAAACAACAGATCATGTAGTAAAGAGAAAATCAGCGCATGAGAATAACTGCTAATTCGTTCTATGTTCTCTCACAACACACTTCTTACGCTGATCTGAATTTGTGAGTTGTGTTGTTTTTGTTTCTTAATCGAATTCTTGATAAAGTATGCTAATATACAGCAATGTACTATGGTGCACTGATTAACTGTTAGCGAAATGTGTTTAATTTGAGTTGGTGATTGATGAGTTGATTGAAAAGCAAAATTATTGCGATTTTAAATTAAATTTGAATAAAAAAAATATTTTTAAATCAAATTGGATATTGATGAAATAAGTAACATAAAAATAGCACAATTATTTTTTGCTTTACCTTTTCATGAAATATAAATTTAATTTTATTTTTAATAAATAGTTATTAAATTTTAATTTTAAGTTTTAGGTAATCTTTTCCTCTTAGGTAATTCTTTTCCTAATTAAAAATGCATAATTGTCTACATTATTTAAAACATCGCCAAAACATACATTTATTTAATGATATTTCAGGCAAAAAATCATACTCTGGCAGGGCTCTTTTGCGTATACAGAGCATAATTTCATAAAAACAATAAATAACACCATGAAAGTAGCTTTAAACATTCCAACTGAAATAAATAATGCTTTATAATTTGTAATTTTTTACTTTATACATTTAATTTTATTTTTATTCGTTCATTTGGGGGGGGTTTTAACCCCCAAAACCCCTACCTGTGTTCGCCCCTGTTCGCTAGGATTTTTAGCTTAATATTTGGCGATCGTCAGAAAATTTATATTTTTGCGATTTTGTCTATCTCGATGAAGCTATAGTAAAATCGCTGTAACTTTTTTAATTCAATTTGAATTGAAATGCACCCAAAGACTAAATTTTAGAAAATTTGAGCACCTTTAAAATGACATCAAAAATTATTTTTTTCACTAAATTTATTATTTTTTTTTAACTTAACTTAATATTATATCTATCTATCTAAATCCACTAATTCTGAACCTATATACATAATAAAAATAATTTATTTCATAATAAATATATTGGTCTAGTTGCCACTCAGGACAATCGCAAGCTAGAATAATAAGTCTTGTTGCTGCTGTATTTGCCTTGTTGTCACTAAAATATGCAATAAAAATATTTAAATAAATTAAATATACCTTGTTTTTTTATTGTAAATAAACTATAAATCAATTACACTATAACGAACAAGAAAAAAATATTTTTCATTACACTATAACTTGATTTTTAAATGATGGCCTTAAAGTTTTATATATTTTCGGTGTTAATTTTATAAAAATATTTTGTAATTAAATAAAAAACTTATTTTAAATATTTCAAATACAAAATTACTTGTAAAAAAATTAAAGTTAAAGTTCGAAAAATTTAAAATTTAACAAAATTAAATAATATTAAAAATAAATGGAATTAAAAATAAGAGTGAAATTAAAAAACTAAAAGCAATTTATAAAACAAACAACTTTAAAAATAAATTTTAAATAAAACGCAAAAACTAAAAACTTGTTAAAAAATATAACAGTTTAAATAAAACAAAAATAATAATTTAAAAAATGCCATTTTATAAAAATTGTGAGAAAATGATATAAAAATGAAAATGCTTAAATAAACCAATTAAAATAAAATATAAAAATTAAAAAGTGTCAAAAGTCGAAATAAAAAATATAAATTACACATAAGAAAAATATATTGAAATAAATATAAGTAAAATGAAATATAAAACTGAAAATTAAAAAATGGATTTATTTTATTTAATTTGATTTGATTTATTCATTACTTATTTTTTTTTGATGCGTTTATATGCTGCTGAAACTATGCTTTTTTATTTTATTCTTAAACTTGAAGAATAAAATAAAATATATAAAGAATTTTATTTTATTTTTATAAATAATATTGATTTTCAAATTTAAATTTTATTAATTAATTTTACAATTTTTGTTAACTTGTTATTATTTGATTTTCATTTAATTTTGTTTCATACTTTTAAAATTTTTAAAATTATTGAAAGTATTAAGCAAATTGAATAAGTAGTTGGAAATTTGTATTTACAATTTTTTTTTTCTTTTCAGCGTTTTATAATTTTTTTTGGTTTTCATTTTTATGTATTCAAAATTAAAATATATATTAAAAATTACTATTATATTCGATATCTTTAAATATCTTAAAAATAATTACAAATATAAACGAAATAAATTTAACTATATCTTAATATTTTCAAACAAATTTATCAGCATATAAACGCATCAAAAAAAATAAGTAATGAATAAATCAAATCAAATTAAATAAAATAAATCCATTTTTTAATTTTCAGTTTTATATTTCATTTTACTTATATTTATTTCTATATATTTTTCTTATGTGTAATTTATATTTTTTATTTTGACTTTTGACACTTTTTAATTTTATATTATTTTATTTTTATTGGTTTATTTAAGCACTTTCATTTTTATATAATTTTCTCACAATTTTTATAAAATGGCATTTTTTAAATTATTATTTTTGTTTTATTTAAACTGTTATATTTTTTAACAAGTTTTTAGTTTTTGCGTTTTATTTTAAATTTATTTTCAATGTTGTTTGTTTTATAAGTTTGCTTTTAGTTTTTTAATTTCACTTTTATTTTTAATTCTATTTATTTTTTAATTTTATTTTATTTGGTTAAATTTTTCGAACTTTAACTTTAATATTATTCCAAGTAATTTTTTATTTTAAATATTTAAAACTAGCCTTTTCCCGGCGCGCGTTGCTGCACCCTGCAACTATATGGGAATATAACAGGTGTATTCAAAACTTTTCTTAGACTCATAGTTTGACACCACTGTCATTTTTCACTGCCCGTTACAGTTTCCCAGTAGCAGGAGATTACCAAATAGGAACTCCATTTTGAGTTTGTATGTAAGTATTGCTACTTTTACTTTCAAAGCTATTCGATAATACAAATTTAAATTGTATGGGTGGAGCCATTCCCCCTTATATAATGCCCATCCCAGTTTTCTAGTAGATGGGTATTACCCAGTTTTAGTACAGTTTCCGACAGTGATCATACAGACTAAATTACCAATATGTAGCCAAATCGACGAAAACCGTAGGAAATATAGAATTTTTATTGATTTGTGGGCGGTAAAAAGGGGTGTGACAGAAATTTAAGCCATCTCGTACTTGAAAAAATCTACTGCCAAAATTTCAGCTCTATCGGCTCAGTAATTTTGAAGTTTCTAGCCATCACACAGACAGCGTTTTGCTTTTTGTATTTATATTTTGGATAAAGATTATTGGCTATAATTTTTGATGGGTAAGAGTAACTAAGATCATTTTTTCTAATAAATTAATTTTTTAGTTTGTATATTTTATTCAAAAATAAAAAACTTAATATTGGAAAAAAAAAAATTTGTTTGTGTATGCTACTTTTGTAGCTGTGGCTAAATTAATGTTATTTCTTGCCTTTGTCTAATCCCGCCAATATTTGAAGTATAGCTTAGAATATTTACACCAAACGGACACACCAAATTGTTAAAATGTCGTTAACAGGTTAATAAATAATTAATTTGTAAATTTGTAATTTGTATGGGAGGGACCAGGCCCCATTGTCCAATCCCGCCCATATTTAAAGTAAAGCTTGGAACGCATACATTTAACGGATGTACCAAATTTTGTTCAAATACCTGTAATAGGAGCAGAAATATCGGATTTTTAACCTGCGATTTGTATGGGAGGTACCACGCCCCTTTGTCCAATTAATTTTTTTTTCTATATAAACCATCTCGTGAAAATTTAGAATCGAATAAAAAAAAAATCATCCAAATCGCTCCAGCCGTTCTGACGTGATGCCATTACACAGATGGACCGTTTCTTTTTTATATATATAGATAGATAAGTTTTTTATTTAATTACAAAATATTTTTAACAAAATTAAGTCCGAAAATTTATATAGAACTTATTGGATCTTAAGGCCATAATTTTAAAATATTTTTTCTTGTTCGTTATAGTGTAATTGATTCATAGTTTATTTACAACAAAAAACAAGGTATATTTAATTTATTTAAATATTGTTATTGCTTATTTTAGTGACAACAAGGCAAATACAGCAGCAACAAGACTTATTATTCTAGCTTGCGATTGTCCTGAGTGGCAACTAGACCAATATATTTATTATGAAATAAATTATTTTTATTATGTATATAGGTTCAGAATTAGTGGATTTAGATAGATAGATATAATATTAAGTTAAGTTAAAAAAAAATAATAAATTTAGTGAAAAAAATAATTTTTGATGTCATTTTAAAGGTGCTCAAATTTTCTAAAATTTAGTCTTTGGGTGCATTTCAATTCAAATTGAATTAAAAAAGTTACAGCGATTTTACTATAGCTTCATCGAGATAGACAAAATCGCAAAAATATAAATTTTCTGACGATCGCCAAATATTAAGCTAAAAATCCTAGCGAAACAAAAACCTGCAGACAAAGGAAGAAGGAAGAGCAATAACAAAAACCATGCAAAAAAAATGTAAACAAACAAGCTAGTCCGTCCGCATAGTATTCCGACGAAAATAATAGAATAAACTTGGCTTACCGACAACATTGTTGATAGGATTTAGTCTATCAACAAATGCTAGCCACACAAATTTGCCGTCAGCGCTGCTTTTTCGCTGCCCGTGCCAATGTTTTTCGCCGTGCCGATAATTACATCCTACGATTTGTTCAATATTGAAAGTGGCTTTCAGATGCAAAGTCTATACAATCTATAGTCTCTGCTGCAGGCACGAGGTTGATCGATCAAATTGAAATTAGTGCTTTTTTTTAATCGAATTTGAGTAGAAGTAGCTGAACAAAAATGTAAGTTATTACGAATCGGTTAAAATTTTTAATTTGAAAAGTAGTGTTGTTTTTAGACAAATGGTGTGTGTTTAGTTTATAAAAAGAATTATTAAAAAACGTGTTGGTATTTCATGGCAGTAGATTGCCCCATGTTGCTGGTGTCTTTAGTGGCCAGTGAGCATTTACGGCCAATGTCGATTACTGTACTATTGTGTCGCATTTGTTTTGATCTGTGTTATTTGTCGGTGACTATACTGTTTCACGGTATTTCGTCGTATTTTTTTTTTTGTTTTTTTAATGTGTGTGTTTCAGTCGTATTGCAAATTTATTATAATGAGAATGTTATTTATAGGTCACTGCCAAGACGAGGATACAAGAAATTTTCGATGAATTAGGAAATTGCGATGAAAATTAATCCCATCGAGATATATTGCTTCTTCCACCTATTGAATCAGCACAGCAAGACACCGACGTTGATTCGGATCTATCTGATATTGAAGTCTCAGGAAATGTTGAGTATTTGCCACGAAGAATTTTAAACACTTGCGCAGAAATTGATGCGGAAAAAGAGTTTGAAAACAGTACTACTGTAGGCAAACAGCTTCCACAAAAAAAAAGAAAAAATGTGCTCCACAGAAATGGTCAAATATTATTCCAAGCCTTAACTTACCTACTTTTCAATCGAGTTCGGAAGCCACTGAGTTAAAGCTAACGGAGAAAGTGAAACAACCTATAGACGCATTTTTGATCATGTTTTCAGAGGAGCTAAAATGTTGATTGAAAGAAATTTATACGCAATGCAAAGAGAAAAACCATTCATTTTCCACTGATATCGACGAGCTCAAGGTGTTTATTGGAATCCTCTTATTCAGTGGTTATCATGTTTTGCCAAACCGTCGTCATGTACTGGAAAAACGACGATGATTGCATTTGTCCTATAGTTAAGAGTTCCATGGCGCGCAATACTTTTCAAAACATTCTGCAATATTTTTATTTCACTGATAACTCAAAAATTGATTTGAATGACAAACTATATAAGATTCGTCCAATTTTTGATATTCTTAACGAACATTTTTAAAAACTGCCTAATAGCGGACTTCTTAGGTCGACAAAAACATGATCCCGTATTATGGGAAGCATGGAGCGAAACAGTTAATTAGTGGTAAACCAATCCGATTTGGATTTAAACTGTGGTACATTGCTGATCACAGTGGACTTTTGCTTCATGCATAGCCATGTTGTAGATCATCAACAAATATACCTTCGCTCGGATTTGGACAAGGTGGGGATGTTGTACTGGGATTGGCATCGAAATGTAATCGATGGTAAATTCCGATTGGTACTCAGTTGTGTTTTGATAATTTATTTACAAGTGTTCCTTTGCCGGAAAAATTACTGAAGCGTAACATTGGTGGTCTTGGAAAGCTACGCGAAAATAGGGTTACCAAGAAGATGGATGAATCTTATTGATGAAAAACAAAATTGCTAAAAAAGAGAGGGGCACATATGTATGAATTCACTGCTACGAAAACACTTCTTGCCATTAGATGGATGGATAATGCAGTGGTAACTGTTCTTACCAATTCTACACCGTTAGAACCGATAGGCCGCGTCAGACGATACTGTCGGCCAGCAAAAAAGCAGAGTTGAACAAATATATGTGTGGCGTAGACTTGTGTGACCAATTTTTGGGAAACTCTCGGAAAACTATCAGAACAAAAAGTGGTGATGGCCATTTTTTCTTGAGCCATCGATTTAAGCTCTGTTCAAGGTTGGCTGCTCTATCGAAAATTGGGGAACAATATACTCCTTTTGGAGTTTTGAATACAGTTTACAATGTTTTTAATGAAATTATATGGAAGACCACATTTAAAACCAGGACGGATATCTTCTACTCAAAAATATTTGCTTGACAGTCTCAGGTTTGACATAAAGAACACATTATAATAAAAGGCGAATCAAAATACCACCGCTGCAAACTCATTCGCATTTTGTAAAGCATGTAAAAAGAATAATCAAAGGATAAGGACTTCTTTGAGGTAAAAACTGTACGTAGACTGAATTCTGATGAAAAGTAGTATGAAAAAGTCGTAACGTATGATGCGAACGTACGACTGAGTCATACTACGTAGACTGAATTCTGATGAAAAGTAGTATGAAAAAGTCGTAACGTATGATGCGAACGTACGACTGAGTCATACTACTAGGTTGAATGAAAAGTCGTAGCGTCTAAGGCCCCTATTATATGTCCTATGACCTATTCCCAATCAGAAAGTGCAGAGTTCGACAGTAGTATTAAAAGTTCGTTCAGGCTCCATCTTAATATGTTTTTACATTTCAAAAATACATGCGTGATTCGAATGGAAATTTTCGAAAGATAATAAAAAATCATAAGTGTGGCGACCTGACAACCCTGATTTGAGCGAATTCTAATACGAAGTGGTTGGCAACTCTGGTTTTGATATAGAGATAATCTTGATGGCCGCTGAGGAAAGAAGAACAAAAGAATTTATAAATAACTGAATTACAAACATTAAATAAAAGACTATTTGATTGAAAATATTTTATATAATTTCTTGAATTTTGGAGTTTCATTTGGCGGTATTACAATAAGCATTAAAAAAAGAAATAAAAAATCAAAAGTTGGAACTATCCGATCCGAAAATCTAGACAGATCCCTTAAACAAAAAACGATATTTGTTCGGTTTTAATAATAAATTTCCTATTTAACATTTCTTATGCTTCTTAGTACTACGAAAATTAGAACAAATAAATTCTTAATATACTTACAAGAACTTAAAATAGTTCGCACGTAAACTTAGAGCTACAAATTTTAACGTATTTAAATTACTTAAATATAACATAATTATTTGCACATAAATATCTTAACTAAGGCGCATACTGCGGCTGATTCAACTTTTCTACAGCTTCATGAGTTAAATCCTGTTTGGGTGGAGCCTTTGGTAAACTGAAGAATTTCTGCCACAAGAAAAATATATATTTTAAATTTTAGAACCAATCCCAATACTCCAAGTACTCACATCATAACGGCCAAATTGACGGGCCTCTTCCATGGTATCTGGCAACTTTTTATGCAGTGTTTCAGGAAGAAAAGCAGCGGCAATACTACTGATAAGAAACAGCGTGCCCAAGATATAGTAAGGAGCTCGTATGTCGATTGTAGTGCCTAAATAGACGAAGTATGGTGCTAAGATGCCGATGGCATTCGCAAGTATGGTGTCCAGTGCAATGCCAGTCTGACGCATGCAAGTTGGATAAATTTCCATTTCCTGCAAGCTGGATGTAAAGAAATTGACGGCATTGAGAAACTTGATGAAGCTGGCAAGGCCTATCAAGACGCCCTCATATTCAGCATCTATTGGAAAAAATATTAAAACATGTGGAGATGGAAATAAAAATGCTAACCTGTGGCCAAGACAATGATTGGTATGCATGCCAGGAAGGACACCAAGAAGGATATCGTATTTGTAAAACGGCGTCCATATTTATCGACTGTAATAAAAAAGTTGAAAAAGTTAAAACTCATTTGAGACTACAGCCAGTGTTGTCATTATAGCTGTTTATTTTTTTTTTATTGTTGTTGCTTTTGTGTAGCAAAATATGAATTAAACACTTCAATGCCACATCCGTCATTTTCCGCTGACAGCCGTGAGTACTTACCCAAATATTTCCCAACTATATAAGCAGGAATTTCAACAATGCTTTGAAGTAAAAAATTCAAAAATGGATTTCCTCCCATGCGCGAACTGATCAGCACCAGTGTAAAGTAGGAAACCGCTACAACACACCTTGGAATGGAAACACCAAAAGTTAAAAAAAATTAAAAAAAAAGTAATACAAAATATTACAAAGGACGAAGATATAAATGCCAGAAAAAACAAAAATGCTTCATTTATACAGTAGGTAAAAAAAACTAAAATATAACAAAAACAAAAAGATTTACAAAAATCAAATCAAAATTTTAAGGAAATAAAAAACCATTCCTAACATCATAGCGCATAAAAACCATTCGAGAAGAAAAAACTATTCCACAAAAGCATTTAATTATTTATTTAGTTTGCGATTTACTGGCACTACAAGATTCTCAAAAAATCTTCTGGTCAGTACCAGCACTATCAGCAGTATAAGTGTTTTCGGCTCCAATAAAAATGGTTCATGTGTGTTAAAGTGAGACAGCACGACGATCGTCGCGAAAAAAGTTCTAGAACGTTCAGCGGACATATTCCAATAACGCTGACGGGCAAGGTCCATATTACACGATATCCGTTTGTCCGACCTTTGTTGTTGCTTTCAATGTGAAACTGTAAAAAAAACAGTGAGAGTGACAGCGGATGCAACAACAAAATCGCTTGTCTGCCCTAGCGTAAGTCGGACAAACCGACATCGTGTAATATGGGCCCAAGCAAGAATAAACTTAACGAACCTACATTGAAACAATGGCCAGAGACTATAAAGCCACTTTCAATATTGAACAAATCAAATTGAGGCATCTTTGATTAGTATGACAAGCATCAATAATATATTGCGTGATCATTTGGCCATAAAAAAAGATTTGTTTGCGTTGGATCCCACATAATATGACAAACGATAAAAAAGGCACGTGTCGTTTGGTGCAAGGAAATGTTGAAAAATACGATCAAAGTGCATCAAAGGTGGTATATAATATCTTTACAGGTGGCGAATCATGTATTTGTGCAATTGAGGCCGAAACAAAATAGCAATCAACTCTATGGGCTTTCCAAAATAAGCTAAGTCCAACAAAAGTTGTTCAAAGAAAAAGCACATCAGAGCAGATGGCTTCCGGTCTCTTCGGCATTACCGATCATGTAGCGACATTTGCGTTAGAGCAACGTACGACGATCAATTCTGAATGGCACACGTCCATTAGTTTGCCACAAAAACCGGAGAAATTCGGAAAAAGTTGAAGAAGAGGCATATTATTCTGCATCATGGCAAAGCGAGCTCTCAAAAACATACCATTTTGAACACCCAAAAAATCGAATGATGGTTATTCGATGATTGGTTAATAAAAATTGAAAAAAGTGCTTCCAAAATTGGTTCAAACGCATGCAAAAGTATATTGATCTTCATGGAGAATCAATAAAACCAATTTCGACCATAATTGTTTTCTCATTATTAGGCCAGAAATATAAATAGCAACTTTCGTAATACAAAGAATGAAAAAAAATGTTTGATAAATTTTTTCCAAATATTCACAAGGTTGAAAATTTACTTTCTGCTTAATTAAAAAATAATCTCTTTACAGAGTGTAGAGTTGGCAGGATCGCCATGTAGGGTTGGTAGGATCGCCATGTAGGGTTGGTGGTATATTCTATTATTTTACAAGTTATTTTTAACACTGTTCAAAAATAACTTGTGGTGTTTTTAGAGCGCACCAACGCTCAGGATATGATGGCTTAAGAGCCGCGCTTATTGAGAAAATAAAAAGATAGTTTTAAGCTAGTAGAGCTCAGAATTACCATCAGATAGATTCTGTCTTTATTTTATAAAATTAAAGATATTTATACAATTTTTAACACTATTATTTTAAAATTATTTTTACCACTATTTCCAAGACTCCTCCTTGAATTCCAATATTTCATAATTTTAATTTCAAAATAGACAATTGACCAATCACTCTTGGTTTGGTAAAATTCTTCACATTTCCCCTCAAATTGATATTATCTACCAATAATTAGTTCACTAAACTTACGGCCTTGATTCTAAAGTGTCATAGGCACTTGTTCAGTTCATTAGCTTGTTGTTGTTGCCTAGAGTTTCTCATGCACATGCATTTGAAACACAACACCCGCTGTCGTGCTTATGCTTGTGCGGTATATAGCGGCAGAAGTGTAAAAGGTGCTAAGTGCATCGAAAAGAATTTGAGTGCAATGTTTTGTTTACGTTAACATTTTTGGGGATTTAATGTTTAGAATTTGTCACAATATTTTTGTTGATATCTTGGGTTTTAGTATTGTTATGTGTCGAACAATTGTAGCTACGCATGAAAGTCTTTTGGGTGGTCAGTTTGGTAACTATGTATGTACATATGTAAGTACACTACACCCTCACCCTTAAGCGAAAATTTACTTGCAAAGATAAATTTTTATGAGGTCGGAGTTTTGGAAAAGTATAAACTTAAATGAAGTATTGTATTTATTTTAATTACATTTTTAGTATGTTATAAACTTAAAAAAATATATATATATGATTTTAAATGAAATTTGAATAAGATTTCTATAAAAAGAAGTTTTTATAATACAATTTTTAATACTTATAATTATTTATTATTTAATTATTTGCGCATTCTAATGTTAAATTTCTAGTTTTGAAAAGTTATATGTAATAAAATAGTTTTATTAGAGCTTTTGATTAATCGTGATTCATTAATATTTATATTTAATTGATATAATCTTATTTTAATTGTGCTTATATAACTTTTTTTTTAACATATTATTATGAAATTTTTTATAGATATTATTTATTTCTATAATTGAGTTTACACCTTCTCTACGTACTATTTTATAAGGTCCGTGATATGGACTTTGAGATTTTTTCTTAGTTTCTAATGTTACTAATACATGATCTCCTTCTTGAAAATCGGAGATATTAACATTTTTGTCGTAAGCAATTTTACGTTTTTCTTTTACAGTTTTTATTATTTCTCTTGCTTTATTAATGGAATTTCTTAGTCTTGCTTTCAATTCGTTTGAATAATTTTCAAAATTGTAAACTGGTTCTTTATCTTTTGTTAAATCATTTAGAGTGTTCGGTAATTTGCCAAAAATAAGTTCATATGGTGAATACGATGTATCTACATGTGGTGTTGTATTATATGCGAATGTGTAATATGGAACCCATTTATCCCATTCATAATCATCAGCAAAGGATAGAAGATACTCGTTAAGAACCCTGTGGTTTCTTTCGAGTGCTCCTATAGTTTCATGATGATAAGGTGCTGAGAAAATTTGTTCTATTTTTAATAAGTCGCAAACGTTTTTTAAAAGTTCGTTTGTAAATTCCGTTCCTCTGTCAGATTTTAAATTCTTGAAAAGTCCGTACTTTAAAATCAACTGTTCTACAAGTGTTTGGGCTATTGTTTTTGCGTCTTTTGTCTCAATTGGGTGTGCTATAACGAATTTTGTCAGTTCACATTGCATAGTCAGTATGTACCTAAATCCGTTTGAAATTTTTAATGGTCCGACAGTGCCAATTGATATTGTTTCCAAACTCGTATTAGGAGTATCAGTTATTGTCATTTTTTCTTTGATGTGTCTAGTCTGTTTATTACGTGTGCAATATATACATTTGTTTATATAATTTTTCACCATCTGTCGCATATGTTTCCATACAAAGCGTTGTTTTAGTTTAAGGATAGTCTTTCTGATACCGAAGTGTCCTCCTTGGGGTGTGTCATGGTATTCTTGAATTATCTTGTGTTGCATGGTTTTATTTGTTATTCTTTTAGGTGGTTGAAATATCAAAATTTTTAGCGATTCTTTATTATTTTTATTCATTTTCTGCTGCAGCATGTTATATATTCTCTTAAATTCTTCTTTTTGTACAATTTCAAATATAATATCATTTTCAACTAGCGCTAATTCTTTTATATTCAATTTATTCATTTTAGATACTAATTTCTTCAGAATCGGCTCTAGAGTCGCTGAATTATCATTAGATCTTGCATGCATATTTTTAATATTATTATTTATTTTTGATGATAGCTTCATCGAAGTCGAATCTGGATTCGTCGATTTATCGCTACATCGCACGTGCACAGTATCATTTATTAACTCGATACTAGTATCATTCATATTCATATTTATATTCTTATCGCTTATTTCAAATTTTATTTTGCGTACGTTTTTTATGTCGCTAATTGATGTGCAATCCCATATAAAGAGTTGATCAGACTCCAGCGGTGATGTGCATTCATCCTTTGCAAGTTCTTCTTGCTTCTTTTTACTACCCCTAGTTATTACCATGGCTTTTTTTAGATTGCTGTTTTCTTCTGTTGGTATCAGTTTTTTTAATATTTCTGAATCTATTTTTACTCGCGATAGTGCGTCGGCATTTGTATTTATTTTGCCTTGTTTAAATATTATTGTGAAATCATAATCAGATAAATCCAGTCTGATTCTCGTCATTTTTGAGGATGGGTTTTTGTGACTAAATAATGAAACTAAAGGTCTGTGATCTGTAACAACTATAAATTTCTGTCCGTATAGATATGGTTTGAAAAAGTTTATTCCCCAGTGGATGGCTAAAAGTTCTTTCTCTATTATAGGTTTATTTATGTCATGTTTCTGTAGAGTTCTGCTGGCATAAGATATTGGTAAGTCTTGCCCAATGTCACCTTGTGATAATACTGCTCCTAAGGCGTAGTTTGATGCGTCGGTCGTTAAAATGAATGTTTTGGAGAAGTCTGGATACTGTAGTATGGGTGGTTCTATTAATTTTTGTTTAAGTGTCTCGAACGCTGTTTGACATTGTGTTGTCCAATTGAAAATTTGGTTCTTTTTAAGTAAGGCATTTAAGCATTGTGCGATTGTTGCAAAGTCTTTTATGAATCGTCTATAATAATTGCAAAAGGCGACGAATCTGCGCACTTCGTCCGCATTTGAAGGAATTGGATAGTTTTTTATTGTTTCATATTTTGCTGGATCAGTCTTAATACCGTTTCGTGTTATTAAATGTCCTAAATAGACTACTTCAGGTCGTAAAAATTTACATTTACTTGCATTTAATTTAAGGTTGTATTTTGATAATCTTTTGAAAGTTTTAACTAAATTATTGTTATGGTGTTGGAGGCTACATCCAAAAACTATTATGTCATCTACATATAAAAATGTTTCTGAGCTTAATCTTGTGAGTGCTAATGTCAACATACGTTGAAAACTGTTTGAGGATATTTTTAATCCGAATGGTAATCTTTTGAATTGGTAATGACCGTCATTGGTCGAAAAAGCTGTTAGAGGTCTCGAAGTTTTATCTAAAGGAATTTGATGGAAAGAACTCGTCATGTCGAGTGTGGAAAAATATTTTGCTCTACCTAATTTGTCTAATACATCTTCTATTCTTGTCAACGGAAATTTATCACTTACTATTTTATCATTTAATTTTCTGAAATCAACTACCAAGCGCCATTTCTTAGTGTCATCACTGCTTTTCTTTGGTACAAGTAGGAGTGGTGAATTGTACGGGCTTACTGATGGTTCAATTATATCATTCTTCATTAATTCTTCAACCTGTTCATGGATTTCTTTATTTTGACTGTATGGTAACCTATAATTTTTAATGTATGTGGGTGTATCATCAATTGTGGAAAGTCTTTGCGTATAAAAATTATTTATGGTTAACTGTTCATTTTTTAAATGGAATATATGTTGATAATCTCTGAATATATTTATAAGTGGATGTTTTGTTTCTATGTCTAACTCTTTCAAAACTTTTTGAAATCTAATTTCATCATTACGTGTGTCTTGCTTGAAATATAAGAATTTTGATAGGGGTATTAATTTTGGTGTTAGTTTACTTATTTTGACTTCTGATTCAGTTGTGTTTAATATCTTTACGTGGCATATTCCTGTTGATGGAACTATAGAGTTCGCTATGAATACTCCTGATTGTATTTCCTCGTTTAATATTACACTATCTTGCTCTAAATTTAAGTTTATAGGGGCTATAATTTCTGTTCTGGGTGGTATTTTAATTATATCAAAGGCATGTTTATTTATGTAAAGAGGTGTTACTATGTCAGTGTTGTTTAGTATTATTGTTAGTGTTTGTGTTTCATAATCAATTTTGCACATATATTTAGTTAAGAAATCTCTTCCTATAATTCCGTCAGTGCTTATTGGGAAATCTGGTTCTACTGCATGAAAAAAATGTTCTACTATGTCACATTGAAAATCTATTTTTAGTTGTACAGATCCCAAAGTTAAAGTTTCCTCATTTGTTATTCCTGTTAATTTACATTTATTGTCTGTTTTTATTATTGTATCTGGTGCTATATTTTCAAGTTTGCATATTGAAATATCTGCACCCGTGTCAATTAAGAACTTTAAGTTTTGTTTCGAATTTTTACATTTTACTATAATATAATTCGTATTGTTATCCGATATATTATAAATCTTTAATTTTGCTGTCCCGGAAGATCTTCTATATGGATCTCCGAGCATTCTCCGTTTCCCTGTATATCTAATATTCTGTTACTATCATTTTGACTGTCATTTATGACATACATTCTGTTTTGGTTTCTATAGTTTGGATTTTGTCTATAGTTACTGTTGGAACTTCGTCTATAGTTATTGCTGTTTTGTAAATTATTCCTGTGATTGTTGTTATTATGATTATTTTGGTTATTTGTGCGCTGCATGAAATTTGTATTGTTGTTTCTGTAATTTTGTTGTCGGGCATTAGTATTATTGTTATAGCTGTTATATTGTATCTTCTTGTTGTAGTTATTAGCTCCGTTATTTTGTCGTCCCCGGTATGAATTGTAAAAATTAAAGTTATGTTTCCTGTTGTTTGCTTTAAAGTACATTAACTGATTATTTGTTTGTATATTTTTCTCTAGTTCTAAAGCTAGATTTTTTGCGTCAATTAATGTTTTTGGTTGAGCTGCAAAAATTGTGTTCTTTAAGTCTTCATTAAGTCCATTTTTAAAAATAGCCAAAGCGTAAGATTCATTTATTTTCATAATTAAATCTCTTTGCTGAGTATTGCTATCGGTAGGTAGTTCATTAATTTGTAAATTATTTAGTTCAGATGTTAAGTTTAGTAGTTTGTCTTTAAAATTTGATACTGTACCGTTTCGTTGTGTCAGCGTAGATAGTTGTGTATATATTTGTGTAATTGTTACATTGCTTTTAAATGAATTTGTGAGAGCGAGTTTAAGTTTATCGAATGTGTCTATACTTGCTGTATGTCCTATTGTTGTTTTAACATTATTGCTTAGTTTTACATTGATTACAATGTTTATTAATTTTCTTTTGTTTTCTGGTGTAATACAAGTGCTGTCTATTAGTTCTACTAAAGTTAAAAAGGCGTTTAATTCCTTGTAGTTACCATTGAAAATAGGAATGGTTTTCAAAATTAGCTCTATATTTAGTTCAGACATTTTTAATTTGTTCTTGTTATCTACTTTGTGATTTAACAAAAGATTTTTTGTTTCGTTTAGTAATTTTTGGAATTGATCATTCAATTCATATGCCTCTATTTTATTTAAGGATTCGGCAGTTTTATTGAAATGTAAATTATAGCGATCTAAATAATTTAGCTTTAAATCAATTGTTTCTGTTTTGTATTTTCTATTTGATGATTTCTTGATATTTTGCTTAATTTTTAATACCTCATTAAAAATTTCTTTAAGTTCTTCCATTAATTTCTTATGTTTTTGTTTTTATTTATGACAATACCTACAAAATAGTTGCGAGTTATGTTCAAAGAAATCAAATCTGCTTAGTCTAATGTTACATTTACTACATTGAAAACAATTTTGATGCCAGCTTTTTCCTTCATACTCTATATATATTACTTTACCTATATCTATTATTTTTTTATAACAAGCTATGCAATGCTTTTTAAACAGGATACCATAACATCCTTGGTATTTACAAAGTGTTGCAGAATGCATTATTCAAAATGTTATTTAAAAGTTAATGTTTTGTTTAAACATTTGCTCTGGTTACGTGTTTTCTTACGTACTTTTTGTAATATAAGTTAATTCTATACAAAATGTAAGCTATTAATAAAATAATTACTAATGTAATAACTATTGTCCATGTAATATTAGTTATCTGAGATGTTGTTATTATCGACCCAATATTATTGTCAATGTTTTCATTTATAATGATTTTTTCTTTATTCTCGTTATTTAACATTGTAAGATAGTGATATACATGTGTTATGTTAGGTATCATAAGTTTATTTATTTTAGTATAATGTAAAAAAATTGTATATTATAGTTGATTTTTATTTTTTTAACCATTATGTAGGATGGGTAGTATTTTTTTATTTTGACGTGACGAAGTTACGTTGTACTGCTCTAGTTTCCAAAAAAGTTGAAAAATGAATTTTTTAAAAATTCATCTGCGTTTCATTGAATTGTTACTCGCTGGGTATAAGAGCTATGATTAAAAAAATAGTATGACCATAAAGGTTAATTCTTTGACTATATTAAAAAAACAAAAAAAAATTTAATACGGCACAGGGACGTAGTGGGAGCTGCGTAAGCAACGCAACTGAAAATTTGTTACATGGAATTATTACTCGCTGAGTATTAGTGCTAGGATTAAAAATACGACACACCAATAAAGGCCTACTGGAAGCCCTCACAACAAAATTAGACAAAAAATTTCTGGCGCCATGGGGACGCTGAGAGAGCTGCTCAAAGATCGATAACGCAACATTCATGCAGCGGCGTTGCATTGAATTTTTTTTCAATAAGTATATAACCTACGATAAAAGTTTGAAAAGGAAAATGAAGGTTTTATACATGGCTTTACGACAAAAATAAAAAAAAAATTCCAGCGTCGTCAGGTCGTGAATATAGCAGCTTATGTAACAGAAATATAATATCGTTGCATGGAATTATTACTCACTCAGCAGGAGTGCTACAGTAAATTTTGTTTTACGACAGCAGGGATGTGTTATTACGCTTCACAACTAAATTACAAAAAAAATTTTGTTGTCATGATTTCAGAGATGCAATCACATAATGCAGTAAAAATGCTACAGCCATGAAAAAACGTTGCATGGATTTTTAACTCTGTGACTACTGGTGCAACGGTAAATTTTAAGGAACGAAAACAAAGGTGAGGTCTTCGGGCATATGACAAAAATAAAAAAAAAAATTTGACGGTGTGTCAAAAACCCTCAGGGAAACGCCTAATGTGACGCATATGCATCACTTTTGCTGGATTAATTGAAATTAGAGCACAACCAATGGGGAAGCAAAAAACAGGCAAACGAAAAGCTTTTTCAACATCAACATCAACATCAACATCAACATCAACATCAACATCAACATCAACATCAACATCAACATCAACATCAACATCAACATCAACATCAACATCAACATCAACATCAACATCAACATCAACATCAACATCAACATCAACATCAACATCAACATCAACATCAACATCAACATCAACATCAACATCAACATCAACATCAACATCAACATCAACATCAACATCAACATCAAAATCAACATAACCATTAACACCAACATCAATATCAACATCAACATAACCATTAACATCAACATCAACATCAAGATCAACACCAACACCAACACCAACATCAACATCAATATCAACATCAACATCAACATCAACATCAACGTCAACATCAACATCAACATCAACATCAACATCAACATCAACATCAACATCAACATCAACATCAACATCAACATCAACATCAACATCAACATCAACATCAACATCAACATCAACATCAACATCAACATCAACATCAACATCAACATCAACATCAACATCAACATCAACATCAACATCAACATCAACATCAACATCAACATCAACATCAACATCAACATCAACATCAACATCAACATCAACATCAACATCAACATCAACATCAACATCAACATCAACATCAACATCAACACCAACATCAACATCAACATCAACATCAACATCAACATCAAAATCAACATAACCATTAACACCAACATCAATATCAACATCAACATAACCATTAACATCAACATCAACATCAAGATCAACGTCAACATCAACATCAACATCAACATCAAGATCAACATCAACATCAACATCAACATCAACATCAACATCAACATCAACATCAACATCAACATCAACATCAACATCAACATCAACATCAACATCAACATCAACATCAACACCAACATCAACATCAACATCAACATCAACATCAACATTAACAACAAAAGCAAGAAACTTCGTCACGTCAAAACCTACGGGTGTGTCCACGGCACAGCCAACTCTTTTTTTTTTACATAACTTTGTTTTTCAATAATTATTTTTTTTAAAATTTCATTTCTTAATTCTTTATCTGCTGTTATCCTAGCTATCCGGTTTAGTTCTGCCACACGTTGTCTGGCTTTGACAATTCTTCCAGCTCTTGGTCGTCGAAACTTTTTGAAATTTTCGTCTGGTTTTTCCTGTTGTACCTTTGGTATTTTATTTTGTCTTGCTCGATATTCTTCTAAAGTCAACGGTTTTGGTCCAGCGTTTTTCAAAGATGATGGAATATATGTAGGTGCGTCAAATGTTGTGGTTTCAGGCTGGTATTCTTCTATTTTGTTGCAAATTGTTTGATCTTGTTCCGTTTGTGTCAGTATTTTCTCCCACTTTGAAAAGATATTGTTTATTTCTTCTAATGTTGACATTTGGATTTTTAACTTGTATTGTTTTTGATGCAAGGAAACAGAAAAACTTCAGTTATTTAGGATTAGTTGAAATCGCAGGATCGATGGTAGCAGGATCGATGGTAGCAGGATCGCCATGTAGAGTTGGCAGGATCGCCATGTAGGGTTGGTAGGATCGCCATGTAGGGTTGGTGGTATATTCTATTATTTTACAAGTTATTTTTAACACTGTTCAAAAATAACCTGTGGTGTTTTTAGAGCGCACCAACGCTCAGGATATGATGGCTTAAGAGCCGCGCTTATTGAGAAAATAAAAAGATAGTTTTAAGCTAGGAGAGCTCAGAATTACCATCAGATAGATTCTGTCTTTATTTTATAAAATTAAAGATATTTATACAATTTTTAACACTATTATTTTAAAATTATTTTTACCACTATTTCCAAGACTCCTCCTTGAATTCCAATATTTCATAATTTTAATTTCAAAATAGACAATTGACCAATCACTCTTGGTTTGGTAAAATTCTTCACATTTCCCCTCAAATTGATATTATCTACCAATAATTAGTTCACTAAACTTACGGCCTTGATTCTAAAGTGTCATAGGCACTTGTTCAGTTCATTAGCTTGTTGTTGTTGCCTAGAGTTTCTCATGCACATGCATTTGAAACACAACACCCGCTGTCGTGCTTATGCTTGTGCGGTATATAGCGGCAGAAGTGTAAAAGGTGCTAAGTGCATCGAAAAGAATTTGAGTGCAATGTTTTGTTTACGTTAACATTTTTGGGGATTTAATGTTTAGAATTTGTCACAATATTTTTGTTGATATCTTGGGTTTTATTATTGTTATGTGTCGAACAATTGTAGCTACGCATGAAAGCCTTTTGGGTGGTCAGTTTGGTAACTATGTATGTACATATGTAAGTACACTACAAGAGTTTACAAATCATCTTCCTGGAATGCCACAGCTCAGCACTTACTCTTTCTCGCAATCAAGCCAAACCATTTTGGTACTATGGCAACATTGCCGAGAAAAACTATACGATATGCGATACAAAAAAAACCTGTACATGGCTCACAACAAAAATAACGTAAGCATAAAACGCAATCAACAAAATTTACCAACTGAATCCCATGATTGATGTATTTCTAGCTAGACGCCAACCGCTGAATAGCGAGGGGATGCCGTATGTCACCTCCTGAGTCGTTCCCGCATATATATTACTCAGTTCATTTTCCGACATGTCGAATGGCATGCCATTGATATCTGCAATTTTCTTTAATTGCACTAGTGCATCAGCGAAGCGACGTTTGCTTATCAACCAGCGTGGTGATTCAATAACATATCTGCGGAAAAGAATAAAACAAAACAAAATATTAAATAATAACAGTGAATATTGTAGATAAGAATAACAAAAATATAACAAATAAAACTATTATCGGTCGTGAATATTTCAGAAATCTAAAAATAATGATTGATGATATGTTCAAATCGAAAAATAGACTTGTTGGCATCCGAACATCTATATCAAGGATTAATATGCTTTTGACATTGTTAATGATATGTCCATTTTTATCGAGAATTACCTTTTTTCGATATCATAACAATATCGTTTCGTGAAGCATTAACGACAGAAGTTATCACCTGTACAATATCATCTCGATATCGAAACGACATTGAAATTTCGATATTGTTTCGATATCGTAATTTATATGTTCTCGATATCGTTTACGATATGTCAATTTTTATCGAAAACAGAACTTTTTCGACATCATAACGATATCGTCTCGTGTATCGTTCTCGAAAGAAATTATCACCTTTGCGATATCCTCTCGATATCGGAACGAAATCGTTTGGCTTACTGGGTATTTACGTACTCGATTTATGCAAATGCGTTATTGGTTAAAAATGACCCCGTTTTTGGATAAATTAAAAAGTTTTTGGATAAATTTAATATTTTTTTCTCTTAGTGTACTCATTTCCCTTTTTCATAGCACCTATACCCAAAAATAACAAATCCATGCAACATGGATGCATTTTGGTAAAAGCCTTTTTTCCAACTTTTTTGAAAACCTACGAGGTAGGATCTAACGATCTCATGCCACAAGAAGTCAAAATAATATATGAGCCATGAGGCCGGTCTTAGCGATCTTATCTTCGATCTGGCAATTAAAAATAAGCCCAAAAACCATCCTAATACACAAGTGGTAACTAGACATTGAACAACTTCGATAACGACAATTCGATTGAAGCTCGCACTAGTTGCGACTGCATGAATGGTGGAAGTTGAGTTTTCTGCGAGTAACCACAAGAATAACACACAATTCTATGCCATGCCAAAGAAGGCATAATACTTACTTGTAGAAAATTAAAAACATTGCCGTGGGCACTGTTGTTAGCCACATAAAAGACTCCCAATCACGCAGCCACCAGAAGAGCAGCGGCATCACTGATGTACCGAAGGACCAACCGAAACTTTGGTAAATTGCGATTGTGCTGCGATCCTGTCTGAAACAAAATAAAAAATTAAATCAAATCAAATCGTATTAAAATCAAGATTCAACTAAAGCCAAGTTAAGGTGACATCAACTCACTCTCTGGAGATTTCCATGCCAACGATCATGGGTGACTGAAATAAAGTGTTGACGGTGAGTGATGTTATGCCGGAAAATATAAGGAACCAAGTGTATGAGGAAGTTGTCAGAATGGATGCAAGCCGTCCAATCGAACAGAATATGATACTGATGTAATAAACCAAACGACGTCCAAAACTAAGCAAAGAAGTTTTTAATAAAAATAAATTTTTTTTTTCTTTTGTTTTATTGTTCAACTTATTGTTAGTTTCTGTTTTAGTTGGCAACTTACATATCGCCCATTTGTCCGAATACAAAGGAACCAATGAGCTCTGCCACGCGTCCAACAACAAATACATTTGTCACAAACAAATCCTTAGCACAAACCCAGTGTTCCTGCGTTGGTATCGTGCTTTCGTACCATTTCTTGTCGTAACTCCAACCATGCTGACACACTGAAAAAGTATTAAAGTGAAAAGTATTTGAGTAAAATAAAAAAAAGATAAGAAATAAGATGGGAGAAATATGGCGGTTTGGTTCCATAGAAAAAGTAAAAACAAATTTTTTTTTTATTATTATTATTATTTTATTTTTCTTATTTACTAATTACATTAGAAAATACTACAAATATGCATAAATATATCACGAAATTAACAAGAAATTACTGAAAAATAACTGCTATTTGTAGTTCACGAGGAACTAGTTTCAAAAGCAGTACTAAAAATAACTAATTGAATTAAGGCAAATTATAACAATATTAGGATTGAGTGACAATAAGAATAAAATATTAAAAACTTATATAAAATATAGAAAATTATTTAATATGGTAAAAATTAAAAATAATATTACAATTTTAAGAAAATAACATAATATAAATATCATAAACTAGATAGCTGAATTTTATGGCGACATAACAAAGTATTTAATGGTCATAGAATAGGACTGATTAGAACCTTGACATCATCATAACTTAAATCAAAAAGCCACATTTTGACACTATTGAGGAACTTTGTTTTATTGCGAGTACGTCTTACTTACATACGTCAATAGGTAATCTGTTAAATTAGGGGTGGGCACACGGTTGCCACTCGCCTATTTTTTTTTTACCAAATTTTCCATGAAAATGTACCAAAAAGGAATAAAATGTACCAATTTTTTTTTTGTGCCACCAACCAAACAATAACATTAAGTAATTATGTGCACTATTTACTATATTGCGTCGATTTGGTTCTACCACATTTTAAAGTTTTAGCAATTTGTGAGTCTGGGCAGCATACCAATCACAAATTTGAAAGAAAGTCCATTGGAAGAAATGGTAGTTATGCATAATGCAAAACATTACAAGCGCAAGCTCGGCCTGCCGATCTTGCTTTTCTAAAAATGTATTTTAGGCTTTCATGAATGCATTCATCGTGATATGATTGTTTTTTTTTCTTTTCATTGTTTTTGGCTATGCAAAGTATTCTTTGCATGTCTGTGCAAGTGTGACAAGTGGTTCACGAACGATTTCTCGCAGACAATACAAAATGCAGTCTCATTTTTGTTTTGCACCCAAGAAAATTGTTGCAGCCATTCTGGACGAAACTTCCCTTTGAAATCAGTCTTTGATAAGGAAGGAACATCAACACTTTAAAATAAAATTTTACAAGTTTAAATAAATTTTTCAATAAAAATTAAACAGCTACTTGCTGCATTCAGCTTAACTTTCGCAGTCAGAAATGGACGCTTATGCAAGAAATATGCAAGCACGATTTTATTTAATTTTATATGATATTAAATATTGAGTGTTTATAAGTACCTTTCCATTATTAGCGTTTTTTCTTCCACCTGCACACACTTGAAAAGCACTCTTGAACAATTGTAAATAACATTTTTTAATTTATACAAAAATTGTCGCAAAAATCTAGGTTGTTCATATTCTTTTTAATTATATTTTATACTTTTGACTCTTTCTTTCCCTCAGAATAAAGATAGAACTTCATTCAGTGCAAGTTTCCACTGAACCTAACTTTGAACACTGAACATTCAATAGCCAGCAGTGCTATCAAATTTCGGTTTTTGTGAAGTTTCTAAACTTTTACAAAATGTACCAAATCAGAAAATAATGTACCTATGTACCAAGCGAAAATAAATGTACCAATTTTGGTACAATTGTACCAAAGTGGCAACCGTGATTGTTACACACCTGTTACGTTGGATTTTCGTGTTGTGCTGTTCCATTGGTTCCAATCGTTGACTTCCGTGAAATTTGCATCGTACATCTGACAGCTGCTGAATGTGTCGGAGCCTCTGTTGTCCTTTTGTCTACAGGAAACATTTTGTGAGAAATGAAATTTTTCAATCTATTGATGAGGATTTTGTTTATTGACTTAAAAATAAAAAAATTAATAACTGGCCATTTCAGCTATTGAAAGGACTTTGACCTAGCTTCTTATGATCAATTGTGTTGTGTGTGTTATTAAGTTTGTACACAATTGACCGAGAAATGGACCTACAGGTTTAACGCCGACTCCTAACGACGATAAACGGAATGTTCTTGTTCTCAAGAAGCTTTAAATGGCATTTTGATTACTCTCTAAGGTTTGCCATTGTCTGCAGAGAGGTGGCGGCCGTACAGAAAAAGCTGGGATTCGAACCTGGGTCTCCAGGTTCGTTAACATAGAGACCATGCACTTAAACCAACTATGCAACGGACGCCGTTTAATGTCTTAGGTATGTTTTTTTCTGCGAAATCTTAACAATTGGAAGATGTACATATAGTCACATATTGACCTCTACTTAATCTTAACTTATCTATACTTACTTATATATTTACTTTCTCTTACATATTTACTCTCTCTTAATATTAATCTCTTTCTTTATTGAACTACTCTTTAATTATTTAGTTATAAGTATTATTAGTTGTTTATTATTATTGCTCATTCTTATTCCTATTCATTCTTATTCCTAGTCTTAAGCTCTTTTTAAATGTTTTTAACTTCTAATCTTGTTATTTATGATGTGACCTAGTATGTAAATTGCTAGTTTTTTAAGCTGATGTCAAAGAATAAAGACGCAACTTTTGAACTCATAACTGGCGCAGTCGGACTCGAACTACAATAAAAAAAAACTGTTGAAAAGAACTTCAGTTGTTAAACTTTGACAAAAATTTAAAAAAAAAAAAAAAAGTTCTTATAAGTTTAAAAATCGTTAATTGTGAAAAATAATGTGTGATTTAAAACTTGAAATAAATTAACTTTAATCTTAAAAACTATATAATATATACATATGTGTATATATGTAAAGGAAGCAGAAGAAATTATAGCTGTAATCTTTTGGTGTATATAGCAACAACTTTAAAAAATCACGCGATTACAGTGAGAAAAAAAAAAAAAACTTGATTATATTGTGGACAACAACAACCACTACAAGGTCACCTTGCAACAACTTTTAAAAATCACGCGATTACAGTGAGAAGAACCAAACAAAACGTGATCGTATTGTGGACAACACCAACTACTACAAGGTCACCTTGGTAAGTTGTTCTACTCTAAGGTCATTAAAGGTCAACTTGCCAAACAACAAAGGAGAAGGTAAACAAAAAAAAAAAACAGCAGACATGGACAGCATGGATGTTAACATTAAGTTTAAGCTTATTTCAACTAACCTCAATAGTATTCAAAATTATGATGGGGATAGAGATGGCTTATTAAATTTTATTAAACGTATTGATTCAATGGTACCTATTTTGGAAACTTTTCCAGAAGATTTTAAAATTTTGTTAATTGGTAGTATCAAAGATAAAATCATAGGTAGTGCAAGAAAGTCGCTTATTATAAATGGAAATGCCGATAATTGGCCACTTATCAAACAAATATTAATCGACAACCATGGAGAAAAATTTTCGGTTGATGAACTTATCGATAACATTAGAGCCTGTCGATGCAGTTCAACAATAGAAAATTTTTACGATTCATTAAATACTCTATTGTGTCGTTTGAATAACGCATTATATTTTAGTGATGATGAAAATTCATCGATTAATAGTGAGAGCAATGCTACACTCAAAAAAAAAGTTAGCTTAAAATTAAACACAATGTGTTCACAAAATGTGTTGTTAATTTGACTTTTTTTTCATATGTTTTTCAAAATTTTTAAATACATTTGCTCTTACTTTGACGAAATTTGTAGCAAGCTATTTTTTAAACACAAATATCGTCAAATTAATAACAATTGTCGTCAATTTTAAAACATTTTTTTTCAGTGTAGAATTGCTTTAAATTCTTTCAAACATGGTTTGCCTGAACCTGTTAAAAGTATAATCGTTTGCAGAAATCCAGGTAATTTAAAAGAAGCGTTTGACATTATAAAGTCTAACGGTTATTTAAAATATAACAATGATCAATTCAGATTTTTTAACAGCAATTCACAATTACAAAATAATAATAACAGTATTCAACAGAGATCATATAATAGACGGTTTCATGTAAATCAACAACAACAACAGTATAACAATAACAATTACAACAACAATACTAGCAACACAAATAACAATAACAACAACAGCAACACCAATTATGGTTACAGAAATGAACAACAACAAACACCACATAATAATACCATTTCTCACCAAAACTCTTTTGTACAGTCAAGACCAAATTACAACAATAGTTTTCAAATAAATAGAGCACAAAATCAATTTAATAGAATGGGCAATAGCTATAGTAATCAAAATATAGTCGATAATCATTTTGTTCCAAATGAACCTATTGAATCGATGGAAACAGGTGTAATTAATAACAATCCAAATTTTCAATTCGACATTCAAAAAAATTACCCTATATAAAGAAACACACACATAAAGAAACTTAAATTTATATTTGACACAGGTGCAGAGTTTAGCATAATTAACCCCAATATATGTAATCCGAAATGGAGAGTAAATTCATCTAATATCACACTAAAAGTTTTGAATCGAAATGTTTCAACAAATATAAAATACAGTTTACCACTTTTTAATGAATTTAATATTTATAAGCAATTATTTTGTTAATTTTGTCGAGTTTTCATTTCACAATTATTTTGATGGTATAATAGGCAATAATATACTTTTAAATTTAAATGCAATAGTGGATTATAAATCGAGATGTTTAAAAACAGAGAACGCATCATTACCGATTTTTTTTAGTGAAGAAGAAGAATTAAGTGTGGACAATTATTTGAAAAATGAAAGTTTGCAAGTACTTACCTGCGAAGAAGAGTTATATGACAAAGATCTAAATAGCTTATTTTCTAAGCATTTAAACCCAACAGATGAACAAATTTTAAGAAACGTTTTAAATAAATACAATGATCTTTTTTACAAAGAGGGGGAGAACCTACCTTTTACTACTGAAATACAACATAGAATAAATACAAAAACCGACATCCCAATATATAGTAAACTTTATAGATACCCTGTTGTTCATCGCGCAGAAGTCGATCGACAAATACAAGATATGTTAACTCAAAAAATAATTGTACCTAGCAATAGTCCTTACAATTCGCCACTTTGGGTTGTACCTAAAAAAACCGATAGCAGTGGAATACCAAAATGGCGAATTGTAATCGACTACCGTAAATTGAATGAACAAACAGTTGATGATCGGTTTCCAATCCCAAATATTGAAGCGATATTTGACAAGTTGGGAAAGTGTTCTTATTTTAGCACAATTGATCTCGCAAAAGGCTTTTACCAGATTGAAGTGCATCCGGATGATAGATCTAAAACCGCTTTTTCAACTGCAGATGGCCATTATGAATTTACACGTATGCCATTTGGCCTGAAAACGGCACCTGGAACATTTCAGAGGCTAATAAACTATGTTTTGAATGAGCACAAAAATAAAATTTGCGTCGTATATCTAGACGATATTTTAATATTTTCTACTAGCTTTCAAGAACATATTCAATCTATTCAAAAAGTCTTAAACACACTAAGAGCTTCTAATTTAAAAATTCAATTTCATAAATGTCAGTTTGCAGCATTCACCACAAAATTTTTGGGTCATCTTGTTTCAGGTGATGGTATTAGACCTGATCCCTCGAAGGTGGAAGCTATCAGTGCAATGCAACCACCAACTAACTAAAAGGAAATTAAACAATTTCTTGGAATAACTGGTTTCTACAGGAAATTTATACGTGATTATGCCAAAGTAGCATATCCTATGGTTCAATTATTAAAACAAAATGCAACGTTAGACTTTAAGAGCAATGATTTTTTGAATTCTTTTGAAACCTTAAAAAAGTTAATAACTAGTGAACCAGTTTTGCAATCACCAGATTTTAATAAAAAATTTACCCCCACGACGGATGCATCTCAATTTGCTATTGGCTCTGTTTTAAGCCAAAATGGTCACCCAATTAGCTTTGCATCTCGCACTTTGTCTGATCACGAAATTCGGTATTCGACTATTGAAAAAGAAACACTTGCTGTTGTATGGTCTGTAAAACACTTCCGCACTTACTTATACGGTCGAAAATTTCTTATACAAACTGACCATAAACCTTTATCGTGGTTGCATAACCTCAAAGAACCAAATATGAAGTTGCAAAGGTGGAAAATTCTTCTTAATGAATATGATTTTGATATAAGTTACATTAAAGGAAAAGATAACGCAGTTGCAGATAGTTAAAGTAGATATCTGAAAGTACATAATCAAAATTGCAATAGCGCATATGTTTTTAGTAATCAGGAAATTGACAAAAGTTCAGGCAACAGCAAAGGTGACGAAGATCTAGATATACGCTCAACAGGTGCGACAGTGCACAGTGCACTTGAAGATAACCTTAACTACATTTTTATAACGGAAAAATCTGTTAATTACTACAAAAATCAAATATACTTGAGTTATGGAAAATATGAAAGAGTTTTTACTAAGATTGTACATAAAAAGTGTCAAAATCATATTTTCGTAACAGAACAATCTATTCTAATGGAAATAATGCAAAGGGTGTTAATAAACAAAGGGATAATGTGTGTATATTGTGAAAATAATAAACTATTTTTGGAGTTTCAAGATATTTGGATTCAGTTTTTTCAAAAAAGTAATTTAGTTCTATTGAGGTCAAATTTAAAGCTTATTGAAATCTTAGATAGGAATGATATGCTGACAATTATACAAAACGAACACCTTCGTAACAACCATAGGGGAATACAAGAAATATATTTTGAGTTAAAGAACAAATACTTCTATCCTAAGATCCACAATATGATTGCTTTGGTAATAAATAATTGCGAAACATGCAAAATAGCTAAACACGACAGAAACCCTTTAAAAATTCCTTACCAAATAACAGAAACTCCAACACATTTTAATGACATAGTTCATATAGATATTTGGTTTCCATACAGAAATATAATGTACCTTACCACTATTGATAAATTTTCTAAATACGCCACATTTCATAAACTCAGTGATAGAAATTGGATAGCTATTTTAGAAGCCCTAAAACAACGCATACAGTTTTTAGGTAAAATGAATAAACTTGTGTTTGATAATGAACGATGTATTCTGCACAGTGTAGTTAATATATTTTTAAAAGAACAAAACATTCAGACTCATTCAACAACACCATATTCGAAGACTGGCAATTCTGACATTGAACGGTTACATGGCACGTTAAACGAACATCTTAGAATAATGGAAGCAGACAAGATTGGTAAAAACTTAGAGTTAGAAGAAAAACTATTTAAAATATTTTGTTTTTATAATAACACAATTCATTCTTGCACAAAAAAGAGACCTATTGATTTTATAATAAAAAATTTCGATCAAGAATTCATTCAAAATTTGAGTAAAGAATACGAACAACAAAAAATTCAGAAAATTAATAAACTAAACCAAAATAGAGACCATGATTTAAATCAATTAGAAAATATTGTACAAAACAGACAAATTCCTAAAAACAAACCTAAGATACTTCCAATAAACGTAAAATAAAATATTATAAAACACAATGGAAAAGAAAATATGATTTACAAAATAACTAATATTTAATAATTTAATTTGTTTATAATTTATGTTAAATATCATTATTTAGATTTATGTTGTAATAAATTTATCCGAAATTAATGTCAGCTTTAATGAATTAAAAAAAAAAAAAAAAAAAAATATGCGAGTACGCAAATATCTTATGGGGGGAGGAGTCACATATTGACCTCTACTTAATCTTAACTTATCTATACTTACTTATATATTTACTTTCTCTTACATATTTACTCTCTCTTAATATTAATCTCTTTCTTTATTGAACTACTCTTTAATTATTTAGTTATAAGTATTATTAGTTGTTTATTATTATTGCTCATTCTTATTCCTATCCATTCTTATTCCTAGTCTTAAGCTCTTTTTAAATGTTTTTAACTTCTAATCTTGTTATTTATGATGTGACCTAGTATGTAAATTGCTAGTTTTTTAAGCTGATGTCAAAGAATAAAGACGCAACTTTTGAACTCATAACTATATAATGCCAGGTAAACGTGAGGTTGGCGCAAAAGGCAGATATGTGGAACAGAGTAACAGTGAATACGAGATATTCGTGGCAGGATTTGCTCTGAATATTTTTACTCTTCATAAATTTTGAATAAAACGAAGCGGCAGTTAGACAAACAGATACACAGATAGATAGGGAGACAGGTTGATGAAATGGGGAGCGTTAATTTTGAATTTTGAATGCAAGGTCGTGTAAGGAAAAGTTTTGTTTACGTTGGCAACGTGATATTTCGCCACTCGTCCAGCGTATAGTTTGTTTGTTCGCGTCCAGGCACTGTGCACCAATGATCCGGTATATTCAATGCCAGTATGATGTTCATGTTTAACATGGCAACCGCCATTGCCAGCCCCAAGACGAAAGTCCATTTGTAGATTCGTTGAAAACGGCCATAGTTGCCGGCTTTTGCCATAAGTTCTTGAAAGGAATCTTCTATTTCTTGCATTTTCGCCACATCCATTTCAATGGCACCATTTTTATTCTTTTCCTGTATTTTGCTCATTTTACGTATAAATGTATATTTGCGTGCGTGTAGCTTTTGTTATGATAAATCTATAAAGATAAAATAAGTTATTAAAATATATAATTATAATAATAAAATTTTCTTCATAAAGATTATGACTTCATTTTGAGAAAACAAATTTTGAATTTTTATTTAAACTTTGATAAATTTCGAATAATATGCAATAATTAAATACTAAATATTATTGCGAACACTCGAGTAAATAAAACTTTTGTTTCAGAGGATTTCAGAGGAGAAAGAGCAAAAATTCAGTTAATTTTAGTTTGACACATAAATTATCAGTAGCGCAACATTAAAAATGTAAGCATACCCTTAACTTGCAAATTTGAATATCTGGCCATATTATGGAAAATCAAACTAGTAAAGCAAATTTTGCAAAAACAGACGAGTAAATAAAAAATCGTACGTAGTCAATTTTCAAAGAAATGAAAAAAATAACGATGGAAGCCGCTAAAAAGCCGAAAACAGTAAAAAGAATTTATAAAAAGGAAAAATGAAATTGACTTCTTTCAGTCAGTTTACAACATACTGTAAAATTATATTTATGTAGTTATTGAATATCTTTTTGTAAGGTCAGATTTTCAAGAAAAATCTATTTTAAATTTTTTTATTTGGTTTTTATTAAAAAAACCAAAATTGTATATAAAAAGTTTGTAATGGAAATTAATACTTATCAATTTCAAGTGGTGATATCGCACCCTATCTACAAAACAGTTATAACTCAAAATTTACAAATTTTTAATAATTAATGCAAAAATATTCCTAGCGATCGATCATCTTCATCAGCAATTTAAATTTTTTTTTACTTATCTTCTTTCTCTTTGATTAACACAAATCGGGTTGTCTCTTTGTTTTGTAAGGACTTGAAAAAAAAAATTATTTTTTGCTTCTCCTGCAAATTTAAGAATTTTGTGTCTGCTTTGTAGTAAGGGTGCGATATATCTAAAAATATGAAAGTTGTGAATAATTACTTTATTTTTCAAATACAGCTTTTTTAATAGAATCCTTGATTCCTTGGTAGTTCTTTACATTTTTTTTTTCTAATGTTGATCATTTGAAAAGTTGAATAAATATTTTAGAATCTCATTTATGATTGAAAATGAAAAATAATTAAAAGAGGCAAAGAAAACAGTTGCACGTGTGATTTATTTTGGGTAAATTTTAATGTTTATTTTATTGTTTTAGGAGGTTTTGGACCACTGCTTGTAATTTTTATAATTCAAATTTAGGGATTTTCGAAGAAGTTTGGGGATTTCGGGGATTTTGGACATGTCAAATGGGGGGGGGGGGGGGGGGGGGGGTTCAGAATATCTGGCAGCTCTGGGTACGGCACGGTCACGAATTGTTGTTGTTTCAATGTAAAAGGGAAATTTGAGAGAGTGAGCGAGGGAATAATTTTTGACCACCGCGGTCACCAAATGATTCGGCTGTCGATGCCAAATCACTGGATCAAAACAGTGTTGCGTTGTGGAAATATTCACAATATATAATAAATAAATAATAATAAATAAATAGTACACTTTTAGTACGAAATGTATCAAAGCAGTAATGAAACCTGCATAATAGGTTACCATACTCGTACACTTACCATACTCGTACTCGTGATACTTTTTTGCATAAAGTATCAAAAGTAGCAAAAAGTGTGCTAGTGATCATAGATCAAATGACCGCCAGCATAACATACTTTGGGCACGACATTCATCAAACGGAAAAAGAGAGTAAAAACTCGTGTCCGTGCCGTGCCCGTGACCGTAATAAATTATAACAATAACATAAATATTAATTTCTATAGTTTTAATTATTGTGTCGTTGTCTTATGGCCTAATCCAGTTTACTTTCGGTGAACACTTTGCTTTTAATTGGAACTTGAGAAGAAATAGAAATAACTAGTAAGAAATGATCTTCGACTGGGCCGAAGTTAAAATACCCCCACGTCCGAACCAAAGTATATCCAAAGTCTTAAGCAGTCGATAAAATGTTAATTTGTAAAAACATTTTCGTCATAGTTTTAACAGAACATTTTTTTATGAAGTCACTTTTTTAATGAAGTCACTTTGTATGGGAGGTGGGTGTGGTTTTCACTCGATTTAATTGAATTTCATACTCAGAGTGTATATTAAATAGCAAAGTTTATATGCAAAATTTCAAGTCCATATATTAGTTTTTGTGGAATTCTAAGAGATTTTACCGTTTTAATAAAGTCACTTTGTATGGGAGGTAGACGTGGTTTTCATCCGATTTGGCTCATTTTCGAACATGACCTTTATTTTTTAGATAAAAGCTTGAATATCGAATTTCGTGATGATAGCTTGAAAATTACGGCTGTAATCGTGATCACAGACGGACAGACAGACGGAAATGGCTAAATCGACTCGGGTGGTGATGCTGATCAAGAATATATATACTTTTCTATACCTGCCACGCCTCCTTATGGGCATTACAAACGGAGTGACAAATTTAATATACCCCGTTTACGTTTTTTAAACGGGTATAAAAATAATTTTTATTTTAACCGTTTTAAATTTTGAAATATGTGACCCGGTCTACGAAAAGGGACCTTCGGTGTGAAAATATCATTTTTCACTTTTTTGGCGATTCGGATAGACTAATGTGTGCTCTTTCTAATGGCGCAAAGCAGAAGTTTCCAACTCGTAAAGAAGTTTGTCAGGAATTTATTGAATAAGCTGAAATAAATGAAAAGACGCCATTCAGTGTGCAACAATTAAACGTTTACAAACAGCTGTTTTCTCGAAAACTTGTTTTTACACCGAAGGTCCCTTTTCGTAGACCGGGTCACATATGTTGAAATTACACATTTACGCGCATATCTTTAAAGCGGTAACTCTTTCGGTAAAGATGTTAAGGACAGTTTTGAAGAAAATTGTTGGATCTATAATTTTCATCTGAATGATTTTACGCTAGGGATTACATTAACGAAGTTACCATCTTTGGTAATCTTTGAGTCCGAATATCTTTGGATGGGCACATGTAATTGTTGTGATCTTTTCAGATGTGGGTTATTTTATTTTACTTAAGGTAAATGCGAAAATTCAGCAAAATCTGATTGTTTTTGAAGAAAAATACAAACTAACTGAACTATTGAAAATTTTGTTTTTTTTTTAAATCCGTTTTCGAAGAAAATATTAACCCCCTTACGTAACTTTTGAGCAAAAAATGGTCTCAAAAAGTAAAGAACCATCCATAGCAAATATTTAGATGCAGTTACTACATAGTTATTGAATTAAGTTTAAGAATTATAAACAAAAATTTGTGACTTAAAGGTGAAATTTGACCTTGAATTTCTCTCTTATTTGACCTAATCCGATAAAACTGAGTATGAGGGCATAATATATAGACCATCCACTATTATAAACCATTGAGATATTTGAAGTTATTTTTTCGTGTCGCACTGTGTAATTATATTTTGCTTTTTTTCAGATGACTACAGATCATGTTATGCTACAAGCAAAATGGTCCTTTTCTTCTCGCATCGCTTCATAAAAACGTCACCTAAATTACATCACAAAACAAAAAAAAAAAACAACATTTTTTTTATATACTTTAATAATTGTTGAAATTAATAAAAAAACCTTTATATCAATATCTCTGACCAGTTTTTTGTACCATTATTTCAAAAAACCGCCTTCAAAATCGCTTATGTATACATTAAAGTACCCTTAAGCTGTGGGCACAATTATTTACTTCAAATAAAGTATTAAAAAGTAAAGTATTTAAAAGTTCTTGGGGGGGGGATAATTACCCCCTTTACCCCTTGTATCCGCGCCTGATCGATTCTAAGATAAACGGTGACGGAAAAAAGTGTCGTTTTTTCAAATTTCACTCCAGCAAATCGCAGAACGAGGCGTAAAAAGTTTCTCTTCAAAAAATCAAAAAAAAAATATATACAATTCTTAAGAAAACACCTGACTTCTGTCATTCACGTTATTACTAAGATTGTAGAATACGGTCGTTTACAGGTGTTGAATAAATTCTGTTGCGTCTCAGATACAAAAAAATTCATAAACATGCTTTGTTATTCGTAAATCTATCTTTAACTACTATATTTAAATATAAGAATAAATGTATATAAATCTTTCAGTAATAATAAGAGATGCCTTCAGTCACCCCCTTTGCCTATTAAGTACATTTAAATTTGTCAAGGTAACCGATCTTAAGCATTAAACTCCAGCCGCGCGTCGGAGCTGACACGCACACTTTTTTTTGTTATAATTTTATGCTGTTCTTATCTTGTTTTTCTCACACGAAACTTTAAGATTTATTTTTTTTTTTTTTTGTTATATACTTAAAAATCAATTTTTATTGAATTTCCGCGATGGAATACTTTTATTTAGGTTATCATTTGCTATCGATATTTAACTATTATGACAACTGTCATAATACCCACTTGTTTTATATTGATTTAAACTTTATTTTTAAATAATTTAACCACTCTGGCACTTTCTTCATGTACCAACACCGAACTGATAGAAAATAATAAACGTATTCACAGGACTGCGGAGTAAAATTATAGTCAAGATGGCAACAAAGTAAAGTCACTGTATGCTGTAAAAGCATTTGTTCACAATTTTGCGTTTACTTCAAGAGATTTTGTCCAAAAGCTTGATCAATTTATTGAGTATATGTATGTATATGTATATCTTATCTTATATTATTAACCTCTTTAAAAGTCTCTCACAAGCTTCAGATGCAGCCAGGTTTTTCTATTATTTCGATACACACGTGCTTTTATAACGACTTAGCCAACGCCAACTCACCGCTCCTAAGCAGTGAGAGTGAATTTTTTCAACCTTCAAAAAACATAATATTCTGTGATAAGTTCGATCAACTTCATACTGAATATCTGTGTGTCAACCGTTTGCATAAATATCTCATAAAAAATTTTGTATTTTTGTGAATATGTTTTTTATTCTTTCGTTCTAAGAAAATAAGAAATGGAGTAAAACTTGATTTTAATATCTATCTATTTTATTTAACACGCGATGATACTCTTCTCTTTAATTTGAAAACATTTAAATGTTAATTTCAATAATTCCAGTCACAAGTTCTTTCTTATTTTTGTTTTGTTATATGCGTTATTTAAATGCTGGTCGACAAGATTGAGCATTTTTAAGAAAAATAAGTTTCCACTTTTCTTACAGCAAGAAAGTAAAGAACAATTGAAGCATAATCGCAAATAACGTTGTAAACGACAAAAAATAATTCCTCTTTGGTTTTATTGATCTTGCGCCTATTAGCTTGTCAAAGTTAGTGGACTGCTAGAACCACTGAGACTACTGATGAGTCGGAGTAGCGTCCGACGAAACCATGGTCTAGTCAGCTTGTTTTAAGTTCTGCAAAGAACTTTGTTGTTGTAGCAACCTGTTGCTTCATGAATTATTTGGCATTAAGCTTACAATATAATTCTTAAAAATTATGTTTTTTAAGAATTATAAAAGAAATAAACTTATTAAAATATACCACAATTTTATAACTCAGACAAAATTATAATTTTTGACTGGAGATAAAAAACGTATAAAACATTGTAGGCGTTTATTTTTGGTTTTTTGTTAAACACTCTGATTTTATAAAACTTTGCCATACATAAAATATAAAATAAAAATTAAATAAAAGATTTAATTACATCTAAATTTACCATTTAAAAGTGGAATAACGTTTTATATCCAAAAATTGAATGGATGATGAAACGTTTTTCCACTGAACATAACATATGACTTATTGCGCTTAAAACGTTTTTCCACTACTAAAAACGACTGCACTTACAGCTAACTGCACTTACAACATTCTTCCAAATTTCATTGACAGGAGCATTTTTATTTTCTATGGTCTCTCTATTTCTCCAAATATGAGACTGACCACTATCTCTTTGTCTTTTATAGTTAAAATTTTTCAAATTTCCGAAATTTATTTAACGTTTTGAGCATCGATAGCACGTGCGCATCAAGTTCGATTGTTCGCTTTTATTCATTTTAGAAGCACGTGCAACGTTATTCCACTGAGTGGCATTTAAAAATGCGTTAAAAATGCCCCAACCTGCATTTTTCTTTTTTATATAGTATAAGAAAGTAAATCACTTCTGTTTTTATATAGTATAAGAGAGTAATTCTATATGGTATCCGCGAAAAAAAACACTTTTAAAAAAAATGTCGCTTACAACGTTATTCGCGATTATGCTTCAATTATTGCCTTGTTTTAAAGAACAAAACCAGAAACTCCATCAATACTTAAAATTTGAACAAAGCAGCTTAAAAATATACACTAAATAAATATCCATATTATAATAACAAGATAGGTCGGGAATGGAGAGACTGAAAAGAACCTCTTATGTATTGTATTTTCTTTTGTTGGATTTTGACAATACTATATTGTCAATACCTACAATTTAGTCTTCCACGGAAGATAAACTCGTGACTTATCGCCTTACTGATAGAATAGGTTTATAAGATAAAATTAAAAGTACTGAAAGATAGCGGGGTAGTACAACAGAAAATACAAATCCAATAGTTAAATCGATTGAATATTTTGGTATTTATAAAAAGTATTGTATAAAAAAAATTATAATCATTGGTAAATGTGATCAGATCTAATTACTAAAATTAATATGCGGAGTATAATTGCCATATAAGGCAATGGGGAAGCTTTCAAGTAATTGCCGCTCTTTAACAAATGTTAACATGTTTTTCAATTGGCAAGATTGTAAGTTCATATCTTAACATTGAAAAAAAATAATGTTATTACCTATAACCAAAATACAACTAATACTCCAAACAACATATATGTCCTGGCACTTGACAATAAAGTTCAAGTCATGAAATATGAAATATAAGTCAATTCAATAAAAGATAGTACCCTAAGTAGTACACTAAGAGAAAAAAAATATTAAATTTATCCAAAAACTTTTTTAATTTATCCTAAAAGCGAATCATTTTTGCACCAATAACGCATTTGCATAAATCGACTTTGTAAATATTTTAAATTTATTTAAATACTTTTTTGATTTAAAAATAATTATACTAAATATTAAAATATTTAAACATAATTAATAAAAATATATTAAAATTATGCACGATTTTTTTTAAATATCTTTCAAATATTTACTATTTGAAAATAATACTACCGCATTTAAAGAAAATTCATATAAAAATATTGAAATTAAAAACCAATATATTTAAATATTTCTCATGAGCTGCGTCCCTCAAATACCATTTGCTTGTATATTTTATTTTCTTTTCTCGTTCTCAAATTTATAAATAGCATAAATCAGAGAAGGCGTTATATGCGTTATTTCCCTTAGTATAGTAGCTTAAACTCTCGCAGGGTGTACCGCACACCCGATGACTTAAATTTTCAACACAATTTCTTTTCCTAATTAAATTTGAATACCGCCAATTCGAATAACTAAAAATACGTCTCATTTAATACGTAAATATGTTTTCTTTTGATATAATTACAAATGTTGATAAAATAAACAAGCATTTTATTATTTTAGCATTAAAATTGCAACTTTCTTTGAAAAAAAAACTAAAAGCTCTATTTTTGTTTGTTTCTATATAAATTTTTTGAAATTAATACAAATTATTTTTTAGAAAAAATAGGTTTGTTTTGTTAAACAAGCTTTTATGTTTAGAGTTATTTAGAAAAAAAACAATTTTTTTTAAATTTTAATGGGGTGTCTGAAACACCCCGCCAATGACAGCGTCCAAAAACTAAAACTTCCTTGCAAACTTAAATAAATAAATAAACAGGCCATTTCAGCTCTTGAAAGCACTTTGACCGGACTTCTTATGATCAAATTCTGTTGTGCGTGTTATTAAATGTTTGAACACAATTGATTGAAAACTACTAGACCTACTAGTTTTATGCCGACTCCGAACGGCTAATGTGCATGTTCTCAAGAAGCTTTACATACATGGCATTATTTACTCTCTAAGGTTTGCCATTGTCTGCAGAGAGTTGACGCCCGAACAGAAAAATTAATTCAATTGAAACAATTTTCTGTGTCAGATGGAAATTGAACCAGGCTTCTTTGGCGTATGGGTCGCGCACTCTACCCACTGCGCCACGGCCGCCACAAACTTGCAAACCTACTTGAAATAAAAAGCAATCAAATATATTATTGTAGAGTCATCAATAATTTTGTATAATCTATGAATTTATGATGTCTTTGAAGTTTGAGATATTTGTTCAAATACTTAATTCTAAAGTTAATCTTACATTTAAAAAATAACATTTTTACACAAGTTGTACCTTCGATTAAACAACTCAACAGTACTAGCTTATTTTAAATCCCTTGTGTAAGCAATTCATTCTCCTTATAGTCTTCAAATATAAGTCCTATGGATTTTAATACATTTAAGAACACTGACGACGGATTTTTAAACCTCTTATGGAAACTTTGTCGACTCAAGTCTATGACTTATCTTATAATGTAAGTGCATCGAGCTGAAGATGTCTTATAATATAGCCCACTACATACTTTTCCATATCACATAAATGCATTTGGAGGCTCAGCACTCAGTTCAAAATTTTAATTTTTCTCAAGATTATTATGGAAATTGTCTATAGAATTATTTTTAATAAATCGATAAAAAGTTTATGGAAATTTAAATGTATTTACAAAGTAATGCACTGCAACCCATAGTTAAATATTCATTAAATAACTACTTTAAAAACTACTTTAAGACGCTTACTGGATCTTGTAAAAGAGTTGACTATGGCATGTATGTCAATTCGTAATAAGAAGAACAAGATTTATAATTTTAAAAACCTATCTTCTATCCGACCTGTGTCATGATAAATATCTAATAAAAATCTTTTTCGAAGTATATAAATACTTTTCTTATTGTTCTTTTAGCTTTCAATTTAAAACTTGAACACACACATACATATATAAGCTTTTAAGTTTTTGTAAAAAAAATTGTTGGACAGTATAAATGTCATATCAACAGGTTAGACAGCTAGATATATTAATTTTTGTTTTGCTCTCAATCTACAGTATTCACGCAAACATTGTATCCGTATTAGCCTAAAGGGGTCTATCTTGTTTTCTACATAGAGAATTGCATTTTAAAATAAAAACCACAAGAAATGAAATTTCTCAGTATTTTGTCGATGTATAAATGTTAGAAATAAAAATCTATTTCTCAAATCCAAAAATCTAGGCAGACACATTAGCATAGCTCAGGCGCTCTTGGAACTAGAAATTTACAATTAAGTTTGAATTCATTGATACTAGTTTTAGAATTTAAATTACCCATAATATATTGAACACATTAAACATATATATCTGTGGCAATGTGACAGACTAGCTTAAGTCGACATAAGCGATAAACTGAAATTCTACAGATTATTATTAACTTTTTTAAGGTGCACCTTTCTGTCCTACCTTTTTTTTAAATCCGGCTCTTAAAAAGAAAGTTATGACGACTTTTCTAATGACCATACACAAAATTTACATATAAAAATCAGAAAAAGGATTTTTAAAAATGTTAATGACTCACAAATATATTTTTGGACTTAAGCTAGTCTGTCATATTACCACAAATATAATAGTATATATGCATGCTCAGTGTGTAAAAAGCTCAAATGTTGCAATTACTTTTAAACTTAAAAATTAAGTTCCCAAAACAAAATAAACTTTGAAATCGTGATTAAATTCAGTCGACAATTAAAAACTTCAACTTTTAAACAAAGCGTAAAGATCTCTTGTTATGAAGTTCAGAAATTGGACAAATCTAAATAAAAACAAACTTGCGGTTGATATTTTCAGTAAAAATAAGAGTTAACGGTTTATTGATTGACAAACTAACTATTATACTACCACGATCATACTGGCCTATCCATTTAATAGTGGTTTCAATATATTGGTGTTGGGATCCCTGATTTGTCAAGCACCTGTCATTAGAATTGTCATTTCATCAGTCTATTTATCATAACCTTTATGATAGTTGATAATTTCAGCTTTGAACAACGCGTTAAAAGTTTTATCGTCTATCTATCACAAAAGTGTTGAACCTTGCTTGGCCACTTTTTGCGCTTTAAGAGAGGTTTAAGGCAAAATTATGTTTTTGTTTTAGCGTTTTTGTCAACTTATTGGGGTATACATACATAAAGCCTGAAGTACAATAGTGCGTTGCGAGAATGCGATGCGATTAAATAACGTAATCACGCACGCATTGCTCTCGCATATTATGTACAATGAGAAACGCTAGTTTTGAAGGAACCAGAGTTGCGTCGTTTAAGAATAAAAGCGTACTGTTTAAATAGTAAAATTTGTGGACAAAGGCTGTGCGGAAAGGGAATTTAGCATGGAATTAAGCATGGTTCAACATGTTGGATCGTTCGAAAGCTCAATAAAATTTGCCCGTTAGTTTTCCATCCGACTTTGTCGTCCAACATGTTGAACCATGCAAAACCCCATATTCAGAAACTTTTAACTCGTGGTAGAAAAGAAGTTACTGAGTTGAATACAATTTTTGCTGTGCTAAAAGGACGATGAAATCTTGACAACTAGTAATTTTGACGTTTTAGATTTCGGTAGTGTATTAGCGCAAGAATGTCATTTAATTTGCAAAATATTACATATTTATATAATTTTATTTTTTATAGAATTTTTTATAGAATAGAACTCTTGGGGGCTTGGAATCAGGAGTCCCTTTTCCCGTTCCATGTATTCGCACGCCACTGTTGTTACGAATGTAAATTATTGCAAGTAATATTTGTTAAAAAGAAACAATATAAAATCTAAGCGGTGCGATTCCAAGCGTTTCTTGTGGACTAAGTTGATAAGAGTGTCTTTGGGGTGGCTGCGCTCAAAAATTATCTCAGATTTGTTCTAAACTTTATAGTTTTGGTTAAAAATAAGGTATTTTGGACGATTTTCTTAAGCCTCATACGTAACGATTTTTTTTTATAATTTTTTTTTAATTCTTTTTTTTAAAAAGTATTTTCCATGTCTGGAATTTTAATATTAATAAAATAATTAATATTTTAAGTTTTTTTTAAGAATTTTTAAGTTTTTTAAAAAGTATATAATTTTGTATGTAATTTTTTAATATATAAGATGAAATTCATTGAACATAAGCTAAAGAGATCTATATTTTGTACTAGATAATATTTCAATTAATATTTTAAATAATTATTTTAATATTATTCACTTGCGAGAAAATTGAGATGCATGGTGACAGGAATGAGGTCCCACTTTATGCGTTCGGCTGCCGAAGAGGTGATTGGCTATCATCGGCCTCGCCGAAACCAGTGGCACGACCAGGAGTGTCGCGACGCCACTGTAGAAAAAGACGCCGCCTACAAAGCCACCCTGAAGTCGGTTGTAACGCGTGCTGCTGAGGAGCAACACAAAGGGAAGAGGAGGGAAGAGAGACGCATTTTCAGGCGAAAGAAAAGGAAAGCGGAAATACGTAAGTGCGAGAAAATTGAGATGCATGGTGACAGGAATGAGGTCCGAAAGTTTTTCGAAAAAATAAGACGCCAGACCGATGGTTTCAAGACCGGGGCCTCTTCCTGCAAAGATGAAAATGGGAATCTAGTGACAGATATCCAGAGTACACTGATGATGTGGAGGGAACACTTCTCTAGGCTTCTGAATGGTGACGACGACAACAATCCCGCCAATAGAGATGATATCCCGGAAACCCCAATTGTGAACGACAGCGTTGAAGTTCCGCTGCCCGACCATAGTGAAGTCTTGAAAGCTATAGCTTGGCTTAAAAACAACAAAGCCGCAGGAGCCGATGGCTAACCTGCTGAGCTCTTCAAGAATGGAGACGAAGCTCTATTTGAATGCATTCATAAGCTTCTATGCAGAATATGGTCGGAAGAATGCATTCCAAATGATTGGAACCTCAGTGTGCTCTGCTCAATCCACAAGAAAGGCGATCCCACAATTTGCGTTAACTACCGTGGGATAAGCCTTCTTAATATTGCATATAAGGTCCTGTCGAGCGTATTATGTGAAAGACTGAAGCCCATCGTAAACCAGCTGATTGGACCTTATCAGTGTGGCTTCACACCTGGTAAATACACCATAGACCAGATATTTATGCTACAACATCTTGGAGAAGACCCTAGAAAAACAAATCGACACACACCATCTTTTTGTCGATTATAAAGCTGCCTTCGACAGTCCAGTAAGGAATCTTCTATACTCCACCAAGTCTGAATTTGGTATTCCTGCAAAGCTCATCCGTCTTTGCAGAATGACACTGAGCAACACCATCAGCACAGTTAAGATCGGGAAGGATCTCACTCCTCCATTCGATACCAAAAGAGATTTCAGACAAGGTGATTCCTTATCATGCGACTTTTTCAACCTGATGATGGAGAAGATCATCCGAGCTGCTGATTTGAGACGCAGTGGCACTATATTCTATAAAAGTATTATGCTGCTGGCGTATGCTGATGATATCGATATTATTGGCCATAATACGCGCGAAGTCAGCGCAGCATTCTCCAGGTTAGTGAAAGAGTCGAGTCGAATGGGTCTTGTAGTGAACGCAGATAAGACGAAATACCTAGTGTCAACAAATAAACAGTCAAAGCGTCTTGGACAACATCTCCTTCGAGGTTGTTAATGACTTCGTCTACTTGGGATCCAGCATAAACTCTTTCAACGATGTCAGTATTGAGATAAAACGAAGGAAAACTCTTGCCAACAGGTGTTACTTTGGGCTGAGTAGGCAATTGAGAAGCAGAGCCCTCTCTCGACGAACAAAACTCACGCTCTGTAAGTCACTAATCATGCCCGTCCTATTATATGCAGCACAAACTTGGACGTTGAGCAGTTCTGATGATAAGACTTTGGGAGCCTTCGAGAGAAAGATCCTTCGGTCCAATCTGCGTCAATGGCGAGTACTGAATTTGATGGAACCACGAGCTGTATGAGCTGTACGCTGACATTGACATAGTCAAGCGCATTAAAATCGAGTGGCTCCGCTGGCTAGGTCATGTTGAGCGAATGGAAAACGCAGAAGAGGACGCCCACATCTTCGTTGGAAGGATCAGGTGTTGGATATTCTGACCACGTTTCGTGTTTCCAACTGGCGCCAGCAAGCGCAAAACAGAAATGGCTGGCGCAATTTCTTATACGAGGCCAAAACCGACTAACGGTTGTAAGCGCCAGATAAGTTAGTAAGTATTATTCACTTGAACTTTCCTCAGAAGAAGAAATTTGAAAACATTTATATTCGCTAAAAATATCTTCTTCAGCACTTTCTTCGTATCTATCTAAATAAGTTGCATTGTGTATGAAATTGATGTTCTCTGTTATGCGTGAACCGATTTTGTTTCTGGATTTCCCATGAAAGGTGACGTCAATACAAAGGTTTTTTTGTATCAATGGTCTTTGTATGTGTTTTGGTTCATGAATTATAGTCATTTTAGTGAACTTATCAACAATACAGGTGTGAAAAAATACAGGTGCGCACATATGGTGTATATGGGGAAATATTTGCAAGGGTAATTGGAAATAAATGGAATAATTTGGCAAGTCTCACTTTAGTTTGCATTTGCGCGAAAAATATAGGCATAGTAAAAATTTTCCATACCCCCCGTTACCGCCCACAAATCAATAATAATGCTATATTTCAGACGGTTTTGGTCGTATTTGACTAAAACTGGGCGTTGTCTTACTATATATATACGCCCACTTTTTAGAAATTTATATTATTCCTACGTTGTACATGTTTTGATAGTGAACTTGATATGTAGATGCTATGGGCCCAAGAGGCAGTTACTAAACATTTGAGCAAACATTAGACAAGGGGGAATTTGGCCACACAGGCTAAATTTATGATATCAAATTGCTTTGGAACTAAATGTCGTATAACAATGAAGGTCTTTCTACTGAAAAACTGGCACGGGTATTCGAAAACGGGGCGTGATTCCACCCATATAAGCCAAATTTACGATACAGAATAGCTATAGAAATAAAAGTCACAGATCATTGAAACTCAGATTGTAAATACCATTTGGTGATGTCCTTCTACTAGAAAAGGTAACATGCATTGGACACCCATACAAGCCAAATTTATGGCACAGAAAAGCTATGGAAGTAAAAGACAAAGAACATAGAAGTAAGAATGAAGTTACTACTTGGTAATATCCTGCTACTTTGAAATGAAAAATGCCAAAAATTTACAATATAGAACGCTGCTATAGACGCCAAAACTACTAAGCTGATTGAGCTAAAATTTTCGCAGTAACTTATTTATGAATGACTCCATCTATATATGTATATTAGAGTGGTCCTTATATGGCTTTTTTTGGAATTTCCAAGATGGATTGTTTTAGATCGGCTCCAAATGTCAAAAAAAAATTTTTCGAATTTTTTCAGATTTTTAAATTGACTCTCTAGTCACCCTGTACGTTGATCTTTCTGTATTCTGTTCAAATTACGATTACGGCCAAACGGATACAGCTAGATTGATAAAATTTGGTACAGACAATATTTAGAGTCATAGTCTGACTGGGGTAGAAAATGGGTACAATCGAATAATGATTTCTCCTATCTCCCATATAAGCATTTTTAAACATTGTATGGGAGGTAGGCGTTAACAATAATCACTTAGGCTCATTTTTCGTCCCAAACAGCTCAATGATATTTAAGTTATCTGTACCAAATTTCATGCACCTAGCTTTATCCGTTTGACCGTAATCGTTATTTCAACATACTACAGAAAAACGGACGAACAGGGTGACTCAGGGCTCAACATATTCAATAAGCAGACGGTCAGGCAGAGGAACAAATATAAGAATACGGCTTAAGTGACGCTGATCCTTCCCTGCGTTACAAACTTAAATATCATTAAGCTGTTTGGGACGAAAAATGAGCCTAAGTGATTATTGTTAACGCCTACCTCCCATACAATGTTTAAAAATGCTTATATGGGAGATAGGAGAAATCATTATTCGATTGTACCCATTTTTTACCCCAGTCAGACTATGACTCTAAATATTGTCTGTACCAAATTTTATCAATCTAGCTGTATCCGTTTGGCCGTAATCGTAATTTGAACAGAATACAGAAAGATCAACGTACAGGGTGACTAGAGAGTCAATTTAAAAATCTGAAAAAATTCGAAAAATTTTTTTTTGACATTTAGAGCCGATCTAAGTTGATCCATCATGATGTTGATTTTAAGGACCACTCTAATGTATATGTATATATATATAAAATAAGGAGCTTATGTTTGTAACTATGCAATAGACTCCTAAACTACTCATCCAATTAGAATGAAAATTTGTGTACAGAAGGTTTTTTGGTACGGTGCGTATTTGTGGGCTATCAATTTTGATCCACCTTGAACACCAGAGGACGTTGTAGTACAAATTTTTTACAAAACTGCCTAAAACTCACAAACCGCTTATGTGATTAGAATGAAAAGTGGTATACAGTGGTTTTCATATACGTTGAGTGTTTTTCTGCTATCTTTTTTGACCTATCTTGAACACCAGAGGACGCTGTATTACAAATTTTTTGCAAAACCACCAAAAAATCCCAAACCGCTCATGCGATTAGAATGAAAATTGGTATATAGTAGTTTTCAGGTACGATGAGTTTTTTGACAGTATCTTCTTTTAACCACCTTGGACACCAGATGATGCTGTAGTACAAATTTTTTACAAAATGGCATATCTTTAGTTGTTTACAGTTTAGGTTACATGTGCAAATATTTACAATATATAAAATATTTCTTAAATTTAGTAAAATTAAAAAAATTTCCGTTATTTTGACATCAAAAACATAAACATATCTTGAAAACTATGAAAAATTTTACTACAACGATATATTTAATGCAACATCGTTGCTCAAAAATGAGAAAAACACAATCAGAAATTTATTTTTTTGACTTTCGATTCCAATATCTCCGCTGCTGTTTTATACATTTTGTTAAATTTTTTTTTGTCTTAAAGCTTCATTACTAGCTATAAAAACCTTATTGCAAAAATACCGTTAGTTAAGTATATATATTTTAAATATTTTTTTCAAAAAAGGTCTGAAATTTTGGAGTTTTCCTCAAAAAAATTTGTTTTTGTTGTAAAAATAATTTAAATTCAAATTCTCAAATTTTCAACTCTATTTCAACACTATAAAATTTACAAGCAAAATTTATTTCAATTTTACGCAAAAATTAACAACCATTTTTGTGATTCAAAAAGCAAAGACCTAACCCTCGATTTTTTCGAACAAAATTTTTTTTTCCAATATTGTGTTTTTATATTTTTGAAAAAATTAATTTTTTAGAAAAAATTATGTTATAATATAGGTTGCCACACCCCCTTTTATCGCCCACAAATCAATAAAAATGCTATAATTCCGATGGTTTTGGCCGTATTAGCCTGCCATTTGGTAATTTATTTTGTTTTCTTACTGTCGGCAACTGTTTCTCACTGTCGGCTGGATGCAGCAACGCGCGCCGGAAAAAAGCTAATATTACAATATATTAAGTTTTCATATTTTAAGAGTGCTTCTCTGAAGAGGCTTTAGAAGCAAGGCAGAAGGACGCCCGAAAAATTCGCTTGTCGCTTACAAGAAAAACATCGCGAGAAAACACAAATAAGGACTTGATGTCTCATTTTCTGCTGCCTTCGGATCCACTCATATCTTCAAATCGTAGTATAAAACGAAAAAAGACACCAGTATATGAGGAAATCAAGAAATATATCATACTAGCTTTTTCTCGGCGCGCGTTGCTGCACCCAGCAATTATATCACAACATAATAATTATATTCGAAACTTTTCTAAGACCCATAGTTTAACACCACTGTCATTTTCCACTGCCCGTTACAGTTTCCCAGTAGCAGGAGATCATCAAATAGTAACTCCATTTTGAGTTTGTATATAAATACTGCTACTTTTACTTTTAAAGCTATTCGATAATACAAATTTTAATTGTATGGGTGGAGCCACACCAACTTATATAATGCAAATCCCAGTTTTCTAGTAGATGGACATTACCCAGTTTTAGTACAGTTGCCGACAGTGAGCACACAAACTAAATAATCAAAATGTAGCCAAATCGACGAAAACCGTAGGAAATATAGAATTTTTATTGATTTGTGGGCGGTAAAAGGGGATGTGACAGAAATTTAAACCATCTCATACTTGAAAAAAATGTGCTGCCAAAATTTCAGCTCTATCGGCTCAGTTTCCAGCCATCACACAGACAGCGTTTAGCTTTTTGTATATATATTTTGGATAAAGATTATTGGCTATAACTTTTGATTGGCAAGAGATACTTAGATATTTTTTTCTAATAAATTAATTTTTTAGCTTGTATATTTTTTCAAAATTATAAAAACACAACATTGGAAAAAACAAATTTTGTTCGAAAAAATCAAGGGGAGTAGGCCTAGTTTTTTGAATCACAAAAATGGTTTTTAATTTTTGCGTAAAGTTTAAACAACTTTTACTTACAAATGTTATAACTTTTAAATAGAGTTAAAAATTTGAGAATTTGAGTTTAAATTATTTTTACAACAAAAATAATTTTTGAGTCTGTTTTTGAGGAAAACTCTAATTTTTCAGACCTTTTCTGAAAAAAATATTTAAAATATATTTACTCAACTAACGGTATTTTTGCAATAAGGTTTCATAGTATTTTGATGAAGCTTTAAGACAAAAAAAAATTTAACACATTATATTACAAAGCAGCGGAGATATTTGAATCGAAAGTCACAAAATTGAATATCTGATTGTTTTTTTCGTAATTTTGTGTAACGATGTTGCATTAAATATAACGTTGTAGAAAAATTTTTCATAGTTTTCAAGATATGTTCATGTTTTTGATATCAAAATAACGGAGATTTTTTTTAATTTTACTAAATTTAAGAAATATTTTATAGTTTGTAAATATTTGCACATGTAACCTAAGAAAACAACTAAAAATATGCGAGTTTGTAAAAAATTTGTACTACAGCACCATCTGGTGTCTAAGGTGGATCAAAGAAGATAATGCTGAAAAACTCATCGTACCTGAAAACCCCTATGTACCAATTTTCATTCTAATCGCATAAGCGGTTTGGGAGTTTTAGGTGGTTTTGCACAAAATTTGTACTACAGCGCCCTCTGGTGTTCAAGTTGTGTCAAAAAAGATAGCAGAAAAACACTCAACGTACATGAAAACTACTATATACCAATTTTCATCCCAATTACATGAGCGATTTGTGAGTTTTAGGCAGTTTTGTAAAAAGTTTGTACTACAGCGCCCTCTGGTGTTCAAGGTGGATCAAAATTGATAGCCCAAAAATACGCACCGTACCAAAAAACTTCTATACACAAATTTTCATGCTAATCGGATGAGTAGTTTAGGAGTCTATTGCGGTCTTACAAACATAAGCTCCTTTTTTATATATATAGATAGATGGGGTCATTCATAAATAAGTTCCTGCGAAAATTTGAGTAGAAGGACATCACCAAATTGTATTTACATTCTGATTTTTAATGATCTGTGACTTTTATTTCTATAGCTATTCTGTATCGTAAATTTGGCTTATATAGTTGGAGTCACGTCCCGTTTTCGAATGCCCGTGCCAGTTTTTCACTAGAAAGACCTTCATTGTTGTACGACATTTAGTTCCAAAGCAATTTGATTTCATAAATTTAGCCTGTGTGGCCAAATTCCCCCTTGTCTAATGTTCGCTCAAATATATAGTAACTGCCTCTTGGGCCCATAGCATCTACATATCAAGTTCACTATCAAAACATGTACAACTCAGGAATAATAATGATTTCTAAAAAGTGGGCGTATATTTATAGTTATACCACGCCCAGTTTTAGTCAAATACGACCAAAACCGTATGAAATATAGTATTATTATTGATTTGTGGGCGGTAACAGGAGGTATGGAAAAAAGGGGTATGGAAAATTTTTACTATGCCTATATTTTTCGCCCAAATGCAAATATTTCCCCATATACACCATATGTGCGCACCTGTATTTTTTCACACCTGTATTGTTGATAAGTTCACTAAAATGCCTATAATTCATGAACCAATACACATACAAAGACCATTTATACAAAAAAAAAGATACAGTAGTTTCGACACAAGACATAGAATTAGTCCATTCGCTTTTGATGACATCTTGCCGGAAAGGTTCATAGGTATGACTGACCCCCATTACTTTTGCAAAAGGAACATTTTTGCCTTTGACACCTGTGCCCTCCGACCACTCCTTAGGGGCGCTCCCATACAAATTTTATGGTTTTGTCGATAAAACCGGAAACTGTCGATAAATAGGTAGCAAGTTTAACCAAACAAAAACATCAATGGTGGCTTTATATTTCATGTAATTGTGTAAAATTTATATAAGTTAGAGAGTTCAAACATGAATTTTTGTCGCATTGAGGATCAAGCAGACCAACAATGGCTAACATCAACATTGTACGATCAGTACTTTAGGCCCACCAAAGGCTCAAAAATGTATATAAATACCGACACCTGATCACTATCAACCACCCTACTTACCTCCGAGAATGACGTATTCTACGTCAAAACCTTCGTATTGACGTCACCTTTCATGGGAAATTTCCAAAAACAAAATCGGTTCACGCATTACAGAGAACATCAATTTCATACACAATTCAACTTATTTTTATATATCGTCACATAAAATGCAAAAAAACGTATGATCAAAAAATTCGAAATTGTGTTTTTTATTGATTACGATTCACTACTACATTATATTGCATGTGTGTTATGAATTTTAAACTTCTGCCACCAAAAATAACCAAGTTATTTGATTTGAAAATTTCGTTTCAATATCTCAAGTTGTTTGAATTTTATATCGTTTTTTGCTTCTCCTGTAAACTTATCAAAAGTGATATTACGTTATTTTGCAGTTTAGGTAACGATATATAGATATGTAAAAAAAATTTTTAGTTTTGTGTTGAAATTGTAAAAATTGAATAAATGTTTTAAAGAAACTGTTTTGTTACTCAACTTTTTTGATTCACTGTATGAGTAAAATTAACAATAGAAATTCTTAAACTTATCTAACGAAACTCAATCAAAATTTCACCACTTGTTAACGCAATAAATTCTTAAATTGCTGGTGGTGGACAAAGTTCAATTGAAAGTATCGAACTTTTTTCGATTACTGTTGACGAAAGCGTTGTTGACGTTTTCCCTGTTGCTGTTTACACTTGCAGTTTGCACTGTTAGAGAAAAAAGACGCGCATGCAGCAAGTATTCGCAAATTGGCAAAGTTATATTAATGCTAATATATTATATTTTATACTTTTTTGGATCATAAGGGGGGTGGGGGCTTAATCCTAAAAGCCCCCTTGACTACGGGCCTAAGCCTTATACTATAAGGCTTATAGCGTAAAAACGTTCGTTAATTGCATTTTTGAAGAGAATCATCTGATCAACAATTTTGTTGTACTCACAAAACCAAAGAACATAATTTTTTCGATTTCATATTAAAAAAAAAAAACAAAAATATGGGGAATCAAAAGTTATGTCACAGAAAAAAAAAAAACAAAGATGCCGAAAATATATTTTTATTGAGATAAGCCTGAGAAGATTTTTTGGCTCCATACATTTCGTTCCACTCTAAAATACATGCATGAAAAAACCTTACTTTGACCTATTCCCATTTAGAAAGTGCAGAGTTCGAATGTAGCATTCAAAGTTCGTTCAGGCTCCATGTGTTGAGCTTCGTATGAAAAATACATCCGTGGTTCGAATGGAAATTTTGGAAAAATAATCAGAAGTCATTAGCATTAAAAAAAAACAAAAAACCAAAAGAAAATCTAAATAGATCCCTTAAACAAAAAACGATATTTGTTGTTTTAATAAAAAATTTCCTATTTAATATTTCTTATGTTCCTTATTACTAAGAAAATTAGAACAAATAAATTCTTAACACACTCACAACAACTTAAAATAGTTTGCACGCAAACTTAGAGCTACAAATTTTAGCGTATTCAAATTACTTAAATTTAACATAATTATTTGCACAAATGATATCTCAACTAAGGCACATACTGCGGCTGATTCAACTTTTCTACAGCTTCATGAGTTGAATCCTCTGGGTGGGGCCTTTGGTAGACTGAAGAATTTCTGTGACATGAAAAATATATATTTTAAATTTTAGAACCAATTCCAATACTCCAAGTACTCACATCATAACGGCCAAATTGACGGGCCTCTTCCATGGTATCTGGCAACTTTTTATGCAGTGTTTCAGGAAGAAAAGCAGCGGCAATACTACTGATAAGAAACAGCGTGCCCAAGATATAGTAAGGAGCTCGTATGTCGATTGTAGTGCCTAAATAGACGAAGTATGGTGCTAAGATGCCGATGGCATTCGCAAGTATGGTGCCCAGTGCAATGCCAGTCTGACGCATGCAAGTCGGATAAATTTCCATGCCCTGCAAGTTGGCTGTAAAGAAATTGATGGCATTGAAGAACTTGATGAAGCTGGCAAGGCCTATCATGACGCCCTCATATTCAGCATCTATTGGAAAAAGATATTAAAACATGTGGAGATGGAAATAAAAATGCTAACCTGTAGCAAATATAATGATTGGAATGCATGCGAGGAAGGACACCAAGAAGGATATCGTATTTGTAAAACGGCGTCCATATTTATCACCTGTAATAAAAAAAGCGGAAAATGTAAAACTCATCTGAGGCTACAGCCAGTGTTGTACTTATAACTGTTAATTTTTCATTTTTTTGTATTGTTGTTGCTTTTGTGTAGCTAAATATGTATTAAACACTTCAATATTTATAAAAATATACTTACCCAAATATTTCGCAAGTAAATAAGAAGGAAATTCAACAATGCTTTGAAGTAAAAAATTCAAAAATGGATTTCCTCCCATGTGCGAGCTAAACAGCACCAGTGTAAAGTAGGAAACCGCTATGACACACCTTATCATGGAAAACGCCAACAGTAAAAAAAAAATGAAAAGAAAAAAATAAAACAAAATGTTAAAAAGGACGAAAATATAAATGCCAGAAATAGCAAAACTGTTTCATTTATACAGTTGGTAAAAAAAAATATAATAACAAAAACAAAAAGATTTACAAAAATCAAATAAAAATTTTAAGCAAATAAAAAACCATTCCTAACATCATAGCGCATAAAAACCATTCTACACAGAAAAAAAAGAGTAGAACTTTTACCTAAAAATGAAGTCAATTCAGCTAAAGTAATCCGGTGATTTTCAGTCAACGAATTTGATTAGGTGCGCTACCAATTTCTAAATGTTAATTATATGCAATTATATTGGGTAGTTTAACTGCGAGAGTAGCTAAAAAAACCTAAATATTTAGGTGTACCTTCAACCATAAAATAGATAAGACACATAATTTATTAGAAGAATAAGCTAATTTTTTTTAAACTATGACCACTTCAGATTAGGCAAGCCACCTACTAAGTGTAGAAAAATCATCTATTTATTTAGATAGCATTCCCACTTAAGAGTGGGAATGCCGTGCAAAAAATATGTTTTTTGTTTTTGCAATTTCTATTTTGAAGTGAAACTTTCCTTATGTGACTTTACTTCATTTCGTCACATCATAGAGAAGAAAGATTTGTTTTATAGTAGATAGAATGAGAGAGATATATACATTGTATAAATGACTGAAAAATTTCTTTGCCACCGCTGAGAATCGAACCTGTGATCTCAAGATTTCAACAACCAACGCCTTATCTATTGAGCTAAATTTCCAATACAAGAATTTACGCTACATACCAATTAATCAAATTGCTGTAGATGCCCATTATTTCAGAGTTGTGGACCTCATATTTTTATATACATTTTGTTCACAAATTATCAAACGGCGTAACAGCAGAACGGTAAAGCGTTTGACTATAACGCAAGCGGCCCGAGTTCAATTCTCGCGTTAGACTTTACTTTTTGTAAAATTTTCTCACTTTGTTTTTATTTATGTTTTTTATATGAGAGCGCTGTGCTCCTATAAAATTCAAATACGGGGAAAAAACAAGTTGTAAGGAAAGCATTTGATTTATCCACGTAAATATTTATATAAAATTTATACTGAGGCGTGGATAATGCTAATATGCGTTATTTCCCTAGTGTACGAACAAATCGACAACTTGCATTAGGTAAAATAACTAGAAGAATTAGATGATTTAATAAGCAAAATTTTAGTTGAATTAACTAATTGTAATTAGGTGAATTACCTAATGCATGATTGTTAAATTAACTGTGTAAGTAGAAAAGTTGTTGAAAAGATTATGTGAAATAGAAACTTTCACATTAGCTAAACTAGTTTAGGTAATAAATCAATCATTTATTTTCTGTGTGCACCTTACCAATAGTGATATTTATATGATTATTCCAGGTAAGAGTTCGATTGAATGTTATACCTAAATTTTTCGATGTAGCAACATATTCAATATTTAAACCATTTAGTGTAATTTGGGGGACTGTGGTAATATCAAAGACTTTTTTAGGAATAACGGGACATTTGGACTTTACAGGATTAAGGGTTAAGCCATTGTTGCGTGCCCACTTATCTACACTATCAAGACCATTGTTGAGCTGTAGAGTGAAATTATTATTGTTTTCTTTTTTTGAAGTGCCATACAATTGTACACCATCGGCATACATACAGTGAATCAAAAAAGTTTGGACACAAAGCTATTAAAAATGTTAGTAAAATGTTTTCTTCTTCACTTACCGAAAAAAAAGTATTACAATTTAAAAAAAGAAACTTTTTATCATGTATTTACAACAAAGTTATTTGAATTTCATTTTTATTTCAGATTCAATGCTAGTAAAAAAAGACTTTATTTTGAAATCATAAAAGTTTGGGCACATGTTAAAACTAGTGTTGTTTTTTGTCAGGGTGAGTGAGTACATTTTGAGTTCTCTTATACTTTTGGTATTTGGTTAGACCACTTTTGGCCTGAATTACAGCCTCTTAACGTCTTCGCATGCTTCTTACTAAATTTGATGTCTCCTCGGGTGTTATATTTGCCCATTTGGTGCGTATGGCCTACTTAAGTGTATTTTTGGATGTGATGATTTCGTATTTTGTTTTTTAATAAATGAAAAATATGCTCAATAGGGTTCATATCGGGTGACTGGGGAGATTTTCTCAACTCCTTGAAGTGGTAGAATAGCCATTCCTGCACAAGAAAAGACGAATGTTTTGGGTCGTTATCTTGTTGAAATAAATATTGTTTTCCAGTTAACCCCAACTTTTCAACGCTGGATGCCAAATTTTCCTTAAAAATATTCAAATAAAGGTTTTTATCCATTTTCTCATTAATAAAAACGAGATCCCAACTCCAGACGCCGCCACACAACCCCAAACCATAACATTGCCGCCACTGTGTTTCACGGTTTTAATAATGTTATATCTTGCAGCTTTTTGTTAGGTTTTCTACGAATGTTTTGAGCGCCATCCAAGCCAAATAAGTTAAATTTGAATTCATCACTAAATATAACGCTATCCCAAAATTAATCCGGCTCATTTACGTGGAGTTTTGCGAATTCCAACTTCTTTTCCTTATTAGCAGCTGAAATAAACGGCTTGCGCCGAGGAACTCGTCCATGATATCCAGCTTTATTCAGTGTATTACGAATTGTTTGAGCATCAAAGTACTTTTGAAAGTGCTGCATTTCATGACATAGTTTAACAGCCGACAATTTTGGACTTTGAGCAACTGCAGCCACTACAATCCGCTCCTCGCGTGGCGTAAATGTTTTTGGCCTTTCTCTGCTTTCTACTCCATTCTTCTCCAAATCGGTCCTACCTTATAATTCTACCATGGTACACACCATGGTTGAATAAATAAGGTTGTCTCGCGGCTGATCGTACTCTCTTCTCAGTATACATAATTGTCAAAAAACTTTTTAACAAAAAAAAAAACCGACCTCAAAATCACTACAAAGTAAAAAATAATTTTAAATAACTTTTCCCATTAATTTCTTGGTCATATTTTAAAAGCTATTTATATGTATTATAATTTTGGAAATCTTATCATTTTTCATTAACCGACTTCAAAAAGGAGGAGGTTCTCAATTTCGTTGGTTTGTCCGCTTTTTTTTTTTTTTTTTTTTTTTTTTTTTAAAATGTATGTACATCGATAACTCCTACAGCTCTTGCCCGATTTCCGTAATTTTTTGTCAATAGATAGATACCATGAACGCGGAGGTCCTTTTTTAAAAAAGTGGGCGATATTCAACAAAGCGGCGTGTCAATATAAGAAAAAAACTGTATTTCAGTTAATATTGACACTAGGGTACTGAAATTTACCGTAAAAATACTGGGGTAGGCACAATTATTACAAATTACGGTCAATAAAGTGGGCGTTATTTGAAAAAGGGGTGTGGTCATATTAAAAAAACACTGTATCTCAAATAGTATTGACACTAGGGTGCTGAAATTTAGTACAGGGGTAGACACAATTTTTAAAAATTACTGTAAAGAAAGTGGGCGTTATTCGACAAAGGGGTGTGGCAATATTAGAAACACACTATATATCGAATAATATTGACACTAGGGTGCTGAAATTTCGTGCATGGGTAGGCATAGTTATAACAAATTACAGTTAATAAAGTGGGCGTTATTTGACAAAGGGGTGTGGCAATATTGAAAAAACACTGTATCTCGAATAGTATTGACACTAGGGTACTGAAATTTAGTACAGGGGTAGACACAATTTTTAAAAATTACTGTAAAGAAAGTAGGCGTTATTCGACAAATGGGTGTGGCAATATTAGAAACATACTATATATCGAATAATATTGACACTAGGGTGCTGAAATTTAGTACGTGGGTAGGTACAGTTACTACAAATTACGGCCAAAAAAGTGGGCGTTATTCAACAAAAGGGGCGTGTCAAAATTATAAAAATACTATATCTTAGTTAATATTGACACAAGCATACTAATATTTGGTATGCAGGTAGGTGGGTAAGTAGAATCATTAAAAAAGTGAGCGGGATTGTACACAGGGTGTGGAACTTTAGGGAAAGTACTATATTACGGTTAATATTGATACTTGGAAACTGAAATTTGGCACAGGGCTAGGTAGAATCATTATGAGGTACTGTAAATACAGTGGGCGGGTTTATATAAAGGGCGTGGCACTAAAAATTTCACAGAAGCAGAAATGCAAAATACCCAACAAACTTTCAGGAATTAACAAAACAAATTTTTTAAGAACAAAGTTTCATGCTTGAAATTTTCCCAAAGAATAACTCTAACATAAAATATTTCATATTATCTAAAAAGGAAGAAATAAAAACTTTTTAACAAAAAAAAAAAACCGACCTCAAAATCACTACAAAGTAAAAAATAATTTTAAATAACTTTTACCTTTTTAATTTAAAGCTTTTATGTTCATAAAGCAATTAATATATTGATGATAATAAAACAAAATAGAAAAAATGAAAATGATAAGATTTCCAATATTATAATACATATAAATAGCTTTTAAAATATGACCAAGAAATGAATGGGAAAAGTTATTTAAAATTATTTTTTACTTTGTAGTGATTTTGAGGTCGGTTTTTTTTTTTGTTAAAAAGTTTTTATTTCTTCCTTTTTAGATAATATGAAATATTTTATGTAAGAGTTATTCTTGGGGAAAATTTCAAACATGAAACTTTGTTCTTAAAAAATTTGTTTTGTTAATTCCTGAAAGTTTGTTGGGTATTTTACATTTCTGCTTCTTTGAAATTTTTAGTGCCACGCCCTTTATATAAACCCGCCCACTGTATTTACAGTACCTTATAATGATTCTACCTAGCCCTGTGCCAAATTTCAGTTTCCAAGTATCAATATTAACCGTAATATAGTACTTTCCTTAAAGTTCCACACCCTGTGTACAATCACGCTCACTTTTTTAATGATTCTACTTACCCACCTACCTGCATACCAAATATTAGTACGCTTGTGTCAATATTAACTAAGATATAGTATTTTTATAATTTTGACACACCCCTTTTGTTGAATAACGCGCACTTTTTTGGCCGTAATTTGTAGTAACTGTACCTACCCACGTACTAAATTTCAGCACCCTAGTGTCAATATTATTCGATATATAGTATGTTTCTAATATTGCCACACCCATTTGTCGAATAACGCCTACTTTCTTTACAGTAATTTTTAAAAATTGTGTCTACCCCTGTACTAAATTTCAGTACCCTAGTGTCAATACTATTCGAGATACAGTGTTTTTTCAATATTGCCACACCCCTTTGTCAAATAACGCCCACTTTATTAACTGTAATTTTTTATAACTATGCCTACCCATGCACTAAAGTTCAGCACCCTAGTGTCAATATTATTCGATATATAGTGTGTTTCTAATATTGCCACACCCCTTTGTCGAATAACGCCCACTTTCTTTACAGTAATTTTTAAAAATTGTGTCTACCCCTGTACTAAATTTCAGCACCCTAGTGTCAATACTATTTGAGATACAGTGTTTTTTTAATATGACCACACCCCTTTTTCAAATAACGCCCACTTTATTGACCGTAATTTGTAATAATTGTGCCTACCCCAGTATTTTTACGGTAAATTTCAGTACCCTAGTGTCAATATTAACTGAAATACAGTGTTTTTCTTATATTGACACGCCCCTTTGTCGAATATCGCCCACTTTTTTAAAAAAGGTCCTCCGTGTTCATGGTATCTATCTGTTGACAAAAAATTACGGAAATCGGGCAAGAGCTGTAGGAGTTATCGATGTACATACATTTAAAAAAAAAAAAAAACAAAAAAAAAAAAAAAGCGGACAAACCAACGAAATTGAGAACCTCCTCCTTTTTGAAGTCGGTAAAAAATCAGTGCAAAGCAACAACAACAACTTCATCGGCATTTCATGTTATCAATTTTCGTTTGCAGATTTTGTATGAGCTGTCAACTTCGATTTGACATTTATGGGAACTCGCTCTCACCCATGCGACAATCTTATTTATTTAATCATGGTACACACAGAACGTGCCAAAACTTTTTGATATGGATTTTTTCTTCTAACGCTTAAGCATATAAGCGTATATAAGCATATTTCGAGTTGTGTATTAAATATCGGAACAGTTTTTGTGTAATTTGATAAAACTAACCTAATGATACTAACTACATCAAAAACTTGGTCAAAGGAGTTATTATTAGATATTTAAGCAAACCTTTTCTCAGAAACATTGCCTGTACCTAAACTTTTTTGATTCACTGTATGTATTCTACAGCTATTTAATACATTGGAAAGATCATTGATATACATACAGAAGAAAAGAAAACCTAAAATTGATCCTTGGGGGAAGCCTCTTCTTACAGGAAGAAGTTTTGATAGTACATTGTTAGCAAAGACAGCTTGCGACCTATTTGTTAGGTAAGACGAGATTAGGTTGACAGCAGTTGAAGAAAAATTAAACATTCGGCTAAGTTTAGTCAGCAAGATATCGTGATCAACAGTGTCAAAGACCTTGGAGTGGTCCAAAAGATCTAAAAAACTCACTTCATTGTTATCTAAGCCAACTCGCAAGTCTTCGGATACTTCGATAAGAGCAGTTGTACAACTACGTTAAGCCCTGAAACTTGATTGCCTCTCTGTTAAGAGTATGTACTTATCGAGATGTGCATTAAGGTATAATATACGTGTAAATTTTTCAAAAAAAAAAATGTTTTTTTTGTTTGATGTGTTCTTTATAGTTCTTAGAATATACATACACATTTTTAAATTCATATTTAAAAAAAAACATAAGTTATAACGGTTTTCGTTAACCTATGTCTAAGCTCCATACAACAAAAAAAAAACTTTAAAAGCGATTTCCTCGAAACTAGTTTTTTTTTTAAAACGGTTCGATAGATAACTCGAAATCTATTGGTTCAATTTCAATGATTTTTTTGCATTTTGTTCGATATTTTGTCCTTTAAGCATCCCCCCTAAATTTACGTATCTATTTTTTTTTTGTTTTTTTTTTATATAAACAAAAAAGCGCGCGAAAATGTATCTAGTTATTTTTCGAACTTTTTGCTTCAACTTCCGCCATAATTAATAAAAAAAAACACGGGGGTCTTGCGTAGGGGGGTATGTTTTTTTTTTCAATGCCATTTTCAGCGCCCTCTATATAAAAGTCAGAACTGTATTTAAAAAAAAAATATTTTCTTAAAGTGCTTTTTATGTACAATAACCTGTATTAATTTAAAAAGAAAAAATAATAACTTCTTATATCTAAAAAAATTTTTTGAAAACAGCTTCTGTTTTGGGTTGCTACACGTATATTATACCTTAATTTGTTGAAATATGATATTTTCCAGTGATTTCGAAATGAAGGGGAGAATTGCAATTGAACGATATTCGTTGCAAGATTTCAGCACGGGTACAATTTTTGCTTTCTTCCAGATTTCCGGAAAAGCAGGCGTACACCGAGAAAAAAGCTTATGCAAAATTAACAAAAAACCTAGTATAATTTATACGATGGCTTTGGCAGTTTTCAGCCTCCTAAGTTTTTGGTCAATACAACATGAAAAATTTAACATGTTAACTTTCCGATATTGATTTGGATGATAAATTAGGAAAGTTTTATGTAATTTACTCATTATAGCTTCGAAAATTTTTATTAGCGTGCTTGCTTATTCTGCCGAACATAGTGTTCAAGTTTTCAACAGAAATAAATAATAGTTGTCCTTGGTTTATCAATCGTGTATTAGTTGCGATAAGGCTTAGAAATAGAAAATACTCTATATGGAAAAAAAAGTGTGCGTGTCAGCTCCGACGCGCGACTGGAGTTTACTGCTTAAGATCAGTTACCTTGGAAATTTAAATATACTTAATAGTCAAAGGGTAAGACTAAGGGCATCTCTTGTATTATTAAAAGAATTATATATTCAAATATAGTAGTTATCTTAAATAAATACATTAAAAGGTACATTTACGAATAACAAAGCGTGTTTATGAATTTTTCTGTATCTGAGACGCAACAGAATTTATGTAACACCTGTAAACTACCGCGTTCTACACTCTTAGTAATAACGTGAATGACAGAAGTCAGGTGTCGTGCTGACTGCGTGCTAAAGCGGGAAGTTCATTCATTGCATATGCATATTAGATGCGTTTTGGGTTCCATACATTTTCTTAACATATTCCAGAACCTTCCTGCAAAGCCAGATTCTGAATTCTGGATGTAATATAAGCATGTGACGCGAAAAAAAATTCAAAAAATTTGCAAACTGGATTGGCGCCGCTAAAAAACGTGAATTTGAAGAAGTATAAAATGGATGAATCGAGTTTCCTATTTAAATTAAAGTCCTACAAAAACTTTTGACTATAACATATCCTAATGTAAAATTGTCCGCTGAACCCAAATATGTCATCAGATTCCTACAAAAATTAGTCCTTGACCCAAAATTGGCCTACTTTCTTAAAAATTTCCTCATTTTTTCTTTCGATTTGTGTGGCAAGGCGGGGGGGCTGAAACGTCTTTTTGGATTTTTTTAATTTTTTTCCCATACAAAAAATTCTCCAAGGGGGAATGAAGCCCTTTCAGCCCATATATAGAGCCGCCACTGTGTTTTCTGCATATTTGCAATAATGTCTGATGATGACAATGGACAAATTTATGTTTTTAAAGTTATTGTAAATATGCAGGAAACAAAGGGAAAAAATTTTATTAAAAAATAAATTTTTCCTAAAAGTCAGCTCAAAAAAAAAAATCGTTTTCTGCCATAAAAATTGCCCGATTTGAATAATTTTTTTATTATTCCTAAACATCATAAAAAGGCCAACAATAATGCAGCATTTTAATTTAAGAAAGTTGCTGCGACCTTGGCGAAGGTAAAGCTTTTTATTCAAAATCGAAAGAAAAAATTAGAAAATTCTTAATAAAGTAGGCCAATTTTGGGTCAAGGACTAATTTTATTAAAAATTTGATGACATATTTGGGTTGAGCGGACAATTTTACATTAGGGTATGTTATAGTCACAAGTTTTTGTAGGACTTAAATTTAAATAGGAAACTCGATTCGAAAAATCCATTTTATGCTTCTTCAAATTCACGTTTTTTAGCAGCGCCAATCCAGTTTGCAAATTTTTTGAATTTTTTTTCGCGTCACATGCTTATATTACATCCAGAATTCAGAATCTGGCCTTGCAGGGAGTTTCTGGAATACTTTTGGGAAAAAAACCCATCTAATGCATATGCGTCCGTCTACTCGCTGACATAATTTACGCAAGAAAATTATGGCAGAGTTCAATGATTGCGTTTTACGTTCAGACTAAGCAGGGACACAAGCTTGTATAATATTTGGTAAGTTCTTAATGTCCTTTATTTACACAAAAATACTTAAAATGTCTTCATTTATAATTAAAAAAATCTTTAGTCCTGACTATAAAAAAGTAATTTTAAGAAATTAACAATAAAAAAAATATAGAAATTTTTAATTTTAAGATTTATGTACAAGAGCCATCCCTGAAAGTAATGAGTTTCTGACTCGTTGCTTTTATTTCTTCTCTCTGTTCGTTATAAGTAACGAGGTGTCAAAAAACGCAAATTACGCAAGAAAAGTTGAAATATTTTCGACTTTGCTTGCGTAGCGAGTAAACGGACGCATATGCAAATGCAATAAATGAATTTTCATCTGTAAGCTTTCACATATTTCTATTGCATTGCGTTCAGCGAGTAGACGGACGCATATACAAATGCAGTGAATGAACTTCCCGCTTAAGTGTGCTTAATGAAGGGGTTGTCATGACTCGGGTGAAAGAGAGAAAAATTGAGCGAATAAGAGAGTAACACTGAGCGCATTATGATTTTCACAAAGCAGACTCTCATACAAGCCTTGCCACTATATTTTCCAAAATACAAACTTGATATATTTATACCCCCACGTTTAAAAAACGTAAATGGGGGTATATTAATTTTGTCACTCCGTTTATAACGCCCATAGAAGGCATGGCAGGTATAGAAAAATATATATATTCTTGATCAGCATCACCACCCGAGTCGATTTAGCCATGTACGTTTGTCTGTCCGTCTGTCTTTCTGTGATCACGATTACAGCCGTAATTTTCAAGCTATCACGAAATTCGATATTTAAGCTTTTATCAAAAAAATAAAGGTCAAAATCGAAAATGAGCCAAATCGGTTGAAAAACAAGCCTACCTCCCATACAAAGTGACTTTATCAAAACGGTAAAATCTCTTAGAATTCCACAAAAATTAATATATGGACTTGAAATTTCGCATATGAACTTTGATATATAATATATACTCTGTGTATGGAATTCAACCAAATTGAGTGAAAACAACATCCACCTCCCATACCAAGTGACAAATCAACATTTTATTGACTGCTTAAGACTTTGAATATACTTTGGTTCGGCCGTGGGGGTATTTTAACTTCGGCCCAGTCGAAGATCATTTCTTACTAGTTTTGATTCAATATATTGTATTAAAACTATTACTTGGTAGTTTGGTTGGTTTATTGCAATTATAATTATGAAGTTAAGGAAGGCTTGAAAAATTTCAGAATTCCAAACAATTAAGAATTAACTCAAACAAAAATAATTATAAGCAACAAATTATTTGCACACTTGCTACAATTTTAGCAACTCTGACATAAAATTAGTTGAATTCAAAACAAGCCTGTTATATATCACAAATGCCAAAAAGTAGTTCAGATGTATCTACTATTTTCATAAGAACTAAAGGTGATATATATCTAAAAATAATTTAAGTTGTAATGAAATACTTTTATATTTCTGTTTTTTTTTGTTAAATTTATAAAGTGAAAACTAAAAGTAACAATGCATGTATTGTTTTTTTTATGGTAAACTTTGTTGGTATATAGGTTGCAAACAAATTTGGGGCAGTAACAACTTCAGTAAAAATTTGGTAAAATAAAATGTCTTAAGTGGCAACGCTGGTCTGCATTGCGAAAATCTTAATTTCTCTCAGTACCGACCAAAACCAATGTTACTTGCTCAGTAATTTCAAATAAAGGGCATTTTATAACTACTCGTTAATATTCCGCATATAATGCAGAGGCCGGGTTTGAGTGTGCAGTTTTTACTTAAAGCCAGACAGTTTTAGTTAGATTTTTACTTTTAAAGTTTTTAACAAAGAAGTATTTTTTAGGCTTTTCTTTTTTTAAGGCATAAATAAAAATAAAAATTCTTTTGAAAAACAATTTTATAAATGCACCTGAAGACACTGACCTGATTGGTAAACAAATAACATAGATTTTTGTAGTTACGTCAAATAAAAATAATCCCTTTTTAAGAAATCATCATCTAAATATGCACAATATGCAACACTTGCTTTTCTTTAAACTATTCTCTCGCTCTCACAATTTCTATAAATCTACACCAGTGATGCACACGAGATGCTTACGGAGCCGCTCGGCTTTCACATACATACAAGTCGTGTGTGCGAAAGTACTGAACATATACGAAGCTAGCAGAGAATCAGTTTGCGCTTGCACTGCAGTGAGTGTCTCATGGGCAAATTATTTAATTATTTTGTTAAATGCTGTACAGACGCAATATATGAATGAATTTAACATGTTTCGACCTTTTTGGGAATTTATTTATTTTTTTATTCAAACCCTTATTACGAGCCTCATTCTATCTAACAAAAAACACTTTATCCTATCATTTTACTTAATGAGTGTAAAAGTATTTGCAAAAGTATTTTTTTTTTTCAGTATTCTTCTCGCACACACATACTATAACAAAAATGTTGCGCTTGTATTGGAAGGTCTGCCAACGCTGTGCATCACTGATCTACACTCTTAGATCTCTCACCAAATAGCATGTTCATAGCAAAAATAATAAATACAAGATTATGACATGCGCATGTCTGCCTACGTCACGATCGACCCATTGTCAAAATCAGCTGTTTTTCAATGAACAAAACATAAAATAACAACTGTAGCTGAAAAAAAAATAGCACATAACTATTTCGCACTATATTTCGTCTTTTCTTGCACGAACAGAAAATCAGTGAGAAGAACAGAGAAAGAGTCTTTTCCTATCTACGTCACGAAAGACCTAACGTCTTGCGCAGAACGGTGCAACTTTTTCTGCCTCTGATGGCGTAATCTGATTTCTATTATTTTTGTGTTCATAGCATTGTTGTTGTTTCCTTGCGTCGAAAGATCATTCCCAGTGTGCCATACGGATGTGTTTCGAATTCGAGACGAACATACTTCGTATATTTTATCCGAAACGGGTTGCATTTTAATAAAATGTTTTTTTTTTTATTTTATAAGCGAATTTTTTACCGGTTCGAATCGGATCCATCGAAACATAAACGAGCGAATTCCGTGCTGACAGACTCGTAACGGGTTCGAAACGGATCCGCATCCGTTTTTGTGCATACTGGGTTGTAGATTAATTTTACCCGTAATATTGTGAAATAAAATTTTATGCCATGGGCTATATATGAAATCGATTCTAAAGGAGTAAACTCCAAAAATCGGATGACAGATTCTGACTTATTAAATAAATTTTATTTCCACAAATTCTCATGTTGCGAAGGCCATGCCTCTTTTTGAAATAAGTCACCTACCTATTATTTGCGTTCAAAGATCCCTCTTTTTTTTGTAGTTTTTTATGCAATTTGCGAGCTTTTGATTTGATGATATTGACGGAAATGGGCAGTTTTTGATTTCTTTGTTTTAAAAACCATTTGTAGAGAACATTTTTCATTTTCGGATATTCACAGGATTTTATAGTTTACCGTCTGCAACTTCCGGCATATTTCAGAACTACTTCTTATTTTTTTAAAGATATATAAATAAATATGAATCTAAAGTTTTTGTGTCGTATTTCAGCTACCAAAAACCTATTCGATCATTCTTAGAATATACTAAAAAGAAATAAATAAATTTACAGAAAGATATTAATATCAACTTGCTTCCAATTCACCATATATTATATAACATAAATGTTATTATATATTTACATAAATATATCTTTTCAAATTTGAAAATAAGAAAGTTATCACTTCTCTCGTGTGGTCATAGGCACACAGCTTTTTTTTTTCTAAATAAAATAAAAAATAAATAAATAACGGGCCATTTCAGCCCTTGAAAGGACTTTGACCTAGCTTCTTAGGATCAATTGTGTTGTGCGTGTTATTAAGTTTGTACACAATTGACCTAGAAATGGACCTACATTATTAACGCCGACTCCGAACGGCGATGAACAAAATGTTCTTGTTCTCAAGAAGCTTTACATGGCTTTTTTATTACTCTCTGAGGGTTGCCATTGTCTGCAGAGAGGTGGCGGCCGTACAGAAAAATTATTTTAATTCAAATAATTTTCTGTCGCTGCTGGGGTTCGAACCTGGGTCTCCAGGTTCGTTGACATAGCGGCCACGCACTTTAACCAACTACGCCACGGACGCCACAAATATTAAAAAATCAAATCAAATATTAAAAAAGTAAAAAAAATGTGTTGTACTGCTGCTTACCCCCCTCCCCCCCAATAAATACCCCAGATTTATGGGTATTGTAGTCCAGGAAACCCTTGGCTTTTGCTTTTCGCTTTCTGAATTTATTTCACAAGTGTAGTGCACTGTGGACAAAAGCAAGACCGATTTGTGTTTCTTGGGCACATATGAGCACAACGAAACATTCTCTTCGTAAAACCCAAACAATGAGCTGAAAACGGGACGTGCAGCACTTTTTAAAAATTCAGGCGGAATAAATGTTTTATTTGAGCGTACTGTTCCAACAAATGCAATCTTCTGTCTCATCAAAGACAGTGCCACATCCATCGATGAAAAGAAGTTGTCGGCATAAACTGTTTGGCCGTATGAAGATATTTTTCAACCAATTGTTGTACAACATTCTGGCCCAGGTTAACTTTGCGCTCCTGACCTGGCAAATTTCTTGAGTAAATCACACCTTTGAGGGGGTAGAAGGACTTCGAGTCACAAAACCACCATATTTTTATTCCGTACTTGGCTGGTTTTGACGGAAAGTATTGCTTAAAACGTGTGCAACCTTTATACGGAAATAATTGCTCGTCCACGGTCAGTGAATCATGCGGATTGTAAGCTGCTGCCAAATTGGTCTGCAACATCAGCCATACATCATCAATAGCAGCAGTTTTGCTAGTGATTAATCTCTCCGACCGTGAGTTCACGTTATCAAAGCGTAAGTACATTTTTATAGCCATAAATCAATCAAATGTGTTGCATGGCATGTGTTGGCATGTGTTGAACCCCAGAGTTCCTTACCAGGCTCGGTGTTTGACTTAGACAGCCCAGCATACAAAACGATAGCCAAAAATGCATCAAACTCTTTAAGGGTCAATGGTTTCCATACCTTTTGTTTTGTAGGATTTGAAACGTTCCACGCAGCTGTTACTTGATTGGCTTTTCGATTCGTTTCTCGAAGGATGATATGTGCACTATCTTCGGTATTCAATGCAAAAATGAAAGAAATACACCCAAGCACAATTCAACTTATAACGGTACAAGCTCCTGGTATTGATATGAAGATCACCGAAGTACATACATATTCAAACGAAAGCCAAACACGATTCAACATGATTAATTTTCGATGCCGCAGAAAACGCAAGCACACTGAAAAAACCGATGCTGTCAAGGCCGTAATTGGACGGCTGGAAAAGTTTTCTGAGTGTATTCGTATGTCGATCAACGCAGTTCATATTTATACGAAAGCCAAACATAATTTAATAAGAATTATTTTCAAGTTCTTTAAAAAATAGTACTAGGTCCCTAGGGACCTTGTCACTAATCCGAGTACTAAATATGTTAAAAAGGAAATAAAATACGAATGAGTGTTTGCGTTGCTTCGAAACCTTATTTAATCGATTCAGCATTATTTTTTCTTGGAATACATGTAGCATTAGCTTTCTAAAATATGTGAAAAAAAAGTTATGAACAAACAAAAATCGAAAAGGTCCCTAGGAACCTTCTCACTTATCGGAGTGTTAAATTACAAGATAATTTTTGCAATATGGTAACATCGAAAGATGCTTTGATTGAAAGCATTTTCCCAAATTGTGACATAAAAACCGCCGCCTGATCACTATCAACCGCCTTACTAACCTCCGATAATGACGTATTCTACGTCAAAACGACTCTTTACTGCAGCAACAACAACTTGTCTGCTATTCAGGCACCACCAGAAAAACAGAACAGCTTAACTGCAACAACAACAACTGTACTGCTTGTACGAAGTCACATACCAAAAATATGCAATGAAGGCTTTTTCGTCTGTTTTGACATTTAACCCAAAATGAAACGCGTTCCTCCAATCGTCTGAAAAAAGAAGAAGACTACTCTGCACAGCTGTTGTTGACGAGTTGATACGCTAAAAGTTCGGTTGTTACGGAACAGAACGTCTCGTCAAAAGGTTTCGATAAGTTTACGTTTGTTCGTTTTGGGTTTCAACATTGAAATGCATTTAAGCGAACATTTCCGTCTTCACTCGTTACGGAGCAAATCGTCTATTTTGGTTAGGCCTAAAGAAATATGTTTTATTTCTTTTAACTCGGTAAAACTGGAAATTTACAAATAAACAATTTTGACTAAGATCTTTGCTTCACTGGGCCATAACCTATTAAGTTATAAGAGTTCAATTTCATTTAAAACTATTTATTAAAGATAAATGTTGATGCAAAGCATTACAATGTATGATGCTGCGATAAGAATGAATAACGAAAATTTTTATGTTTCTGCAAAAAGAGAATGAAGATAAAAACAATGTTGCAATGTTAACAAAAACTATAATCTTAAGAAAGGGATTTTTTCAAAGCTTACAAATAAGTAATATACATATTAATGGTTTATATTCAACAATAAGCTTAGAGCGTTGCAAATAAAATCCGTACCGGAACAAAAATCTTGCATCCTTAAATTTTTAAAACACTTCTTAAAATTCAAATGCAAATTTTTAACTTTTGTGAGGACATTAAATCTATCTGACTGCTCTCCCCTCCTACAGCCACACTGCCTCACTCTGCCTGACTATGTATTGCTTTTGGTGGCATCATCCACAGCAAGTTGGGGGCGATGTATTCGTATGGAATTGAATATGAGCTGAGATTTGATTTGGTTTTTTTTTGTTTTTTTTTATTTGTGCAATTAAGGCCGAAACAAAATAGCAATCGACTCTATGGGCTTCCCAAACTGAGCTAAGTCCAACAAAAGTTGTTCAAGGAAGAAGCACATCAGAGCAGATGGCTTCCGGTCTCTTCAGCATTACCGATCATGTGGCAACATTTGCATTAGAGAGACATACGACGATCAATTCTGAATGGCACACGTCCATTACTTTACCACAAGTCATCGGAGAAATTCGGAAACAGTTGAAGAAGAGGCGAATTATTATTCTGCATCATGGCAATGCGAGCTCTCAAAAACATACCATTTTGTACAGCCAAAAAATCGAATTGATGGTCATTCGCTGTACAGCTCTTTGTTGGTACCAACAAATTTCTTGTATTGGTTAAAAAAAATTGGAAAAAGTGCTTCCGAAATTGGTTGAAACGAATGCAAAAGTATACTGATCTTCATGGAGAATATTTTGAATACAATAAAACCAATTTCGACCATAATTGTTTTTTCATTATTAGGCCAGAAATATAAAAAGCAACTTTCGCAATACAAAGAATGAAAAAAAGTTTGTTGATAAATTTTTTCCCAATATTCACAAAGTTGAAAATTTACATTCGGCCTTTTGGCTGCTTAATTAAAACATAATGTCTTTACAGAGTTTACAAATCATCTTCCTGGAATGCCACAGCTCAGCGCTTACTCTTTCTCGCAATCAAGCCAAACCATTTTGCTACTTCGACAACATTGCCGACAAAAACTATACGTTATGCGATACAAGGAAAACCTATACCCTTTTCACTACACAAATAACTTAAGCATAAAACGGAATCAACAAAATTTACCAAATGAATCCCATGATTGAAGTATTTCTAGCTAGACGCCAACCGCTGAATAGCGAGGGAATGCCGTATGTCACATCCTGAGTCGTTCCCGCATATATATTACTCAGTTCATTTTCCGACATGTCAAATGGCATGCCATTAATATCTGCAATTTTCTTTAATTGAACAAGTGCATCGGCGAAGCGACGTTTGCTTATCAACCAGCGTGGTGATTCAATAACATATCTGCGGAAAAGAATAAAATAAAACAACATATTAAATAATTACAATCAATATTGAAGATAAGAAGATCAAAAATATAACAAATAAACTATTATCGTTCGTGAATGTTTCAGAAATCTAACAATAATCATTGATGATATGGGAAAAACGATTAAATATTAACTTTACTTGTGATAATGATGACCACAATCTTGGCGTCATCTGAAGTATACACTTCCATTTAAAAGAATATATTGTAAAACCAAGGTTTATTGATTATAATAATTTTAACGTTTATGAGTCTTATCGCTCAAATATCACTTAAAAAAATAGGCCGATTTTTGTGTGAACCCACGGAGTGGTTTTCTACTATATAGCTTAAATATCAGTAATAAAAGTACGAGACAATAATAAAGAAAGATAAGCTTAAAAATTAGAATAAAAAAATTACGAATTATAAAATATATTTAAGGCATTATTTTTACCAATTATGTATGAGTTAATGGCCGATATTGGCGGCCGTGGCGCAGTGGGTAGAGTGCGTGACCCATACGCCGGAGAACCCTGGTTCAATTTCCATCTGACAGAAGTTTTTTCAATTGCATATTAATTTTTCTGTAAGGTCGTCAACTCTCTGCAGACAATGACAAACCTCAGAGAGTAAATAATGCCATATGAAGCTTCTTGAGAACATGTACATTAGCCGTTCGGAGTTGGCATAAAACTAGTAGGTCAAGTTCTCGATCAATTCTGTGCAAACATTTAATAACACGCACAACACAATGCTGAAAAAAATACGGGGTGGTTCAAAATACGTCTACGACACCACCACAGGTGACGAACCATATATCTACGCTTATGAGCCCGAAAGAAAGCAGCAATCGACTGTTTGGTTCTTTCAAAATGTCATGTCGCAACTGTACCACTTGTGCAACGGAGAAGTGTTAATGCTGAGTGGTACACAACCATTTGCTTGCCGGAAGTCTTCGGAGAATGAAAGAAAATTTAAAATATGATTAAATTCGTTTTTTCCGTATATAAATTTTATCCATACCACACAGTATTTATACAGTATACCACACTTAATCCAAACAGCTGAAAAATCCGAAAAGCAGCAACAACATCGCGCGCAGTTTATCAATGAAGTGTTTAGAATTAAGATTCTTGCTTGTCTCTGAATACTCACGGTTTGTTATAGTTCTCGTTTGGTTTCTGTAATGAAAGATATACACGCAAAGCAAAAAACAAAAAACGAGCGAGCCTTACAGTAATCGCATATGATATGTAACATCTGATACCTCACCTTGGCAATAAAAAAAAAACGAAATGGTCGTTTCAGCCCTTGAAAGGACTTTGACCAAGCTTCTTATGATCAATTGTGTTGTGCTTTTTGCGAAATGTTTGAACACAAATTATCGAGATCTAGACCTACAAGCTTTATGCACACTCCGAACGGCTTATGTCCTCAAAAAGCTTTTCATGGCAGTTTTTACTCTCTGAGGTTTGCCATTGTCTTGGTAATAACCCTGGTTAAAAAACATTTAAACACTAAGGGAAAAAAATATTAAATTTATCCAAAATCTTTTTTAATTTATCAAAAAGCGAGTCATTTTTGCACCAATAACGCATTTACTTAAATAGACTACGTAAATATTTAAAATTTATTTAAATACTTTTTTAATTTAATAAAATATTAAAAAATTTAAAATAAAATTAATAAAAACTATTAAAATTATGCACGAATATATTTAAATATCTTTCAAATATTTACTATTTGAAAATAAAACTATCGCATTTAAAGAAAATTTATATAAAAGTATTGAATTTAAAAAACAATATATTTAAGTTGAAGAGGCCGAAGAAAAGAGGAAGAAAAGAGGAAGAAAAAGTAAGAGAAAGTATGAAGCAAATATGCAGGTAAGTGACAACCGTTGCAAGATATTTTTGAGAAAATATCGAGTTGTCACTCCACCCTACATAAATTCACCATCGCACACATCACCCATCGCGCTCGCAAATCATATTGACCAAACATACATGCTATATTACCCTTGCAACACAAACTAAACGAGAACTATAAGAAACCTGCAACTGCAAGAAATAACTGCAGGAACAGAGTGCGATGCTGTTGCTGCTTGTCGGCTTTTTCAGCTGTATGGAATGTGTGTGTAGGTGTGTGGTATAAATAAAATTCAAATACGGGATAAAAAGGAGTTGTAAGGAAAACATTTGATTTATCCACGTAAATATTTAAATAAAAATTATACTCAGGCGTGGATAATGCTAATATGCGTTATTTGCCTTAGTGTAGTGATTGAAATCATCTGAAAAGTTTTAAAAACATTCAGCAAGTCCCTGTTAAGCTGAGTTGAATTATTCTCCATTTGTTTTTCTTTATCTTTGCAACTTTAAATTTATCCTCACTTTTTTTTCATTTTAATCTCGCATAGGCTCCGCTCTGGATTTACCCATATCTGCAAATAACAGAATTATTATAATCAAATTAGATTTATATATATTTAAAATATTAACCGTGTATGCCAAATACAGCTGTTTGGTCTTGTTATCTTTTACTTTGGATGTTGGAAAAAATAAGTTTATTATTTTTCTTTTACATGAAGGCTACACAGGCTTGTGCCTAAACTAAATAGTAGCATGTGCTGTAGTTAAATAAAATTGAAGGGAAATTGTGGCTTCGTTCCCCTACGGAGAAAGTAGAGTCAATTGCTCTTAAGTGACTGTTTCCGTGACAGCTCAAAAGTAAGCTATCACAGGACAGGTCCGATATAACTAGTCACGGAACAGGTTCTCTGTGTCTGATATGGGACAGATTTTATTTTACTCAGCACGGGACCAATTTAATATGATACAAGTGGAGACAGATCCCTACGGAGAAAGTAGAGTCAATTGCTCTTAAGTGACTGTTTCCGTGACAGCTCAAATGTAAGCTATCACAGGACTGATATAACTAGTCACAGAACAGGTTCTCTGTGCCTAATACGGGACAGATTTTATTTTACTCAGCATGGGACCAATTTAATATGATACAAGTGGAGACAGATCGATTTAAATTCAAAGCTGTATTTGTGTCGTGTGGAAATTCAAAATTGGAAAGAAAAAAAATTTCCACAGAATAATTATTTAGCAAAGTGAGGGCAATATCCATTAATTGTTTAGCGAACAAACGAAATTGCTTAACGAACTACTCGATACTTAGTAGTTCCTATCCTAAGATAAGTCACAAATATGTTCTTCGAGGCCGATCACGGGTCAGGTCCAAGGTGACGCAGCAGGTGGCAATTGACCACTATCAATGACAACGCCGTGTAAAAGTGACCAGTCGGTTTCATATGTTGGTGATAGAATTGGGACTGATCCATCTCCCTTGGAGACCTATCACGGGATAGGCTCAGAACCGGTTCTTTTCTCCGTAGGGTCAGTTTACTGTGATTTAAAACAGATATCAATGTGGTTTGTGTACAAAACACATGTTTGTGGCTTGTGTATCAGCTATTCGAGCCTAAAAGGCACTCTGTTGCACAATGTTGGAAGCTCTGCAATAAATTGTGTGATAAATTAAATGGCGCTTGCTTCCCCGACTTCCTGTTACGGATATCCGTCGCATTTAACGACGTGTGAGTTGGCTATTACAAAATATGGCTATTAGAGCACTAATGGCTATTTTTTCATCAGAACGAAAAGCGATTCAGACGAAGTTTTTGTTTGCAATAAGTTTAGAAGGTTAAAAATTACAAATCAAAATTAGGCTGTATTTTAAAATATTGTATATTTGCAGGTGAATCTGCATAGTGCATTTTTTGATGAAGTTTCGAAAAAGCTAAGTGAACTTAAGCTACGCGTGGATGATGTAATAGGAATCGCAGCTGATACCACATATGTTATTTTTGGCTCACACGGAGGCATGCGATCATACATGATCATATTTGACGTATTTAAAGGTAGAATGTGAACATGTGGACATTGATGTATGATAAGGAACACTCCTTGCATAGCATATATGCAACACTGCCTATATAAGTGATAATGTTATCGACTTTATTGTCATCGCAAGTGTCTGTTAGCGGTGTAATATTTATACCCCCACGTTAAAAAACGTAAATGGGGGTATATTAATTTTGTCACTCCGTTTGTAACGCCCATAAATAGGCGTGGTAGGTATAGAAAAGTATACATATTCTTGATCAGCATCACCACTCGAGTTGATTTCACCATGTCCGTCTGTCTGTGATCACGATTACAGTCGTAATTTTAAAGCCATCATCACGAAATTCAATATTTAAGCATTTATCAAAAAATTAACGTCAAGTTCGGAAATGAGCCAAATCGTATGAAAACCACGCCTACCTCCCATACAAAGTAACTTTATCAAAACGGTAAAATCTCTTAGAATTCAACAAAAATGAATATATGGACTTGAAATTTTGCATATGAACTTTGATATATAACGTGTACTATGTGTATGGAATTCAACCAAATTGAGTGAAAACCACGCCGACCTCCCATACAAAGCGCCTTTATCAAAAAACAAAATCGAATATTTTCTGTTAAAAATATAACGAAAACGTTTTTACAGATAAACATTTTATTGATTGCTTAAGACTTTGAATATACTTTGGTTCGGCCGTGGGTATATTTTAACTTCGGCCCAGTCGAAGATCATTTCTTACTAGTTTTTAATGTATTCAACGAGCATGCAGCTTGCAGCCAAATAAAACAAATGGAGCGGTGTTTCCAGCTTCAATATTTAACTGACGTTTTCTTAATTGAAATGACGTATTTTAAATCTGAAAATGACGCTTTTGAATCACAGTTTTCTGGCAACACTGCTTGTGTAGTACATAGACTCCATAGAGATATGATAGATATGTATATAACATTGCTAGCTTGTTATATGACAGCAGGTTATGTGAAATCAACAAATATTTGTGACATCAATCCAAAAAGTGAAGTTAACTTTTTAAACTTAAATAATCTCTATCTTGGTATAAAAGCTAGCAAAGAAGTTGCAAGAATGCAACAAAACAAAGCTCAAGTTTCAAAAGCAATCCCATTTTTTAAAAGATATAAAAGTTGTTTAATACAGTTATGTATTCAACTTAAAAATCGACTGCCAATGCAGGAGTCTTATTTTAGGAAATAAGATTTTTAGATCCGCAGGTTGCAGCTTATGATGATTTTGAAAGTCTTGTTAAAGTAATGGCTGAATTACAATACTGCGTTAGGTCGGTCGGCCTTTGACAGCTCGACTAGAAACAATGGGTTCTTATGAAGCAACACAAAATATGACCTCATGCATTGCGTCGACCTCATCCCGTAAAAATGAATTTGAGGGGGTGACGTACGATCAACGCTATGAGTAGCGACATGCTCAAGCTAGGTCGTGCTTTTGACATTCCATATTAACGCTGGGTTGCATTTTCGTTGAGCAATGCTAAAATGTGGGTATTCTTGGATTCCGATGGAAAACTCAGATTTTCATAGGATTATTGTGGGAATTTATATTTTAATGCGAGTTTTTTTTTAAATTGATCAATTTTTTTAAATTAACATGCTGCTTAAGTAGTATAAAAATGATTTTGATGAATTTAGCATGATATTAATATTATTCAATTGTATTTCATATTAAAATTTATGCATTTTTTAGTATATTATAAATAATATTATAAGGGTATTCATGCAAAATGGCAAACTTATATATTGGTCAATTAGATATTTTAATGAGGTTGGTTGAGGACGAATACCCTTAATATCATTGTTTGAATAATATAACACACAAAGGAATGTTGTGGTAAGGTAGATTGGAAAATGCCGTTCACTTTGTTTTTGTAAAGTTGTACCCAAGTACTCACTAATTACAAGTGATTCAGCGAGCATTGTACAAGGGGGCGTGGCAGCTCGAATCTGCAATATCGAATATTTTTGGAATTATAGGTCACACAGCATCGAAATTTGATATTCGAATGAAATTTTCACGTGCCGTTCCACTGGTAAAATTTTATGGGCGTTGGGCAAAGGGCGTGTCACTTTTTCGGCTGCCCAAATTGTGGGTATAACTTTTGAACTATTAGTCACACATCAATGAAACTCGGTTAGAATGTACTATTTAGTCTTGTCCTTTGACTGGAAAAATTGAGTGAGCATTGGACAAGGGGGCATGTCACCGCCCATGTAAGCCAAACTTATGGTATCAAATAGCTTTGGAGTTAAATGCCGCATAATAATGAAACTCGGTATGGAGTTGCCACTTGGTAATGTCCATCTACTAGAAAACCGAGACGGGCATTGTACAAGGGGGTGTGGCTCCGCCCATACAATTACAATTTTTGATATCGAATAGCCTATGAAAGTAAGTCACAAAACGTTGAATTTTAGAATAGAACTACTATTTGGTGATGCATTTCTTCTAAAAAATTTTGACAGGCATTTTTCAAGGAGCCACACCCCGCCCATACATGCCAAAGTTTTGATATCGAATAGCTATGGAAATTAAGGTGGATAAAAATTGATTGAAATTGCCCCAAAACACGCACCGTACCAAAAAACTTCCATACACAAATTTACATGAATATTTCCATACGTATTTCCAACTTGCTTTCGTTGACGAAATTTCCTACATTTTGCTCTCAAAATTTGCAAAGATCTCGGCAAAAATTAACAGTAACAATAATTATAAATAGCAGTAATTTTGACAAAAACAAGAAAAATAATGACATCAAGTAATCACATTTTATAAAAAAAAACAATATATATATATATATATAAAAATATCGATCAATCAAAGAAAAATTTTTTGCCATAAAAACTAAAATGTGTTTCCATAAATTCCATTTTAAATCTTAATTTAATTTCACATTTCATCATTATATTGGAAAGTGTTCATTTATTTTGAAGCTTCTAGTCGAAATTTTCACGTTAATATGTGACATTTTTCATTATTTCGCAGATTATATTACACTTAATAAAAATATCTTAGCTTTCTAAAGTAGGTTTTATGGTTCTTAATGATTTTATGACAATATCTTTTAATTTTTTTATTGATTAAAATTATAATTGCATGATTTCGGAAAAAGGGACGTTTTGTGGGAATTTTAGTATAGCTGCTTTTATTGGCATCACCAAAATGATAGACGCACGATCTGTCAACGCAACATTTAGTTTTGCAAAGTTTGAGGTCGTCCGTTTTGACAGCTTATATCGTAAAGTTTTTACAACGGAGACCAAAGTACGGTCAAAGGCCGACCGACCTAACGCAGTATTGTAATTCAGCTATAATGGAGCGATTTTCTAAACATGTAATCGATGAAGAGTATCGTAAAATTAAAACTAAATAAATAAATAACTGGTCATTTCAGCCCTCGAAAGAACTTTGACCTAGGTTCTTATGATCAATTGTGTTGTGCGTTAAGTTTGTACACAATTGACCGAGAACCGGACCTACATGTTTAACGCCGTTCAAGAAGCTTTACATGGCATTTTGATTACTCTCTGAGGTTTGCCATTGTCTGCAGAGAGGTGGCGGCCGTACAGAAAAATCATTTTTAATTCAAATAATTTTTTGTCGCTGCTGGGGTTCGAACCCGGGTTTCCAGGTTCGTTGACATAGAGCCACGCACTTTAACCAACTACGCCACGGACGCCACAGAAAAATTAATTAAAATCGTAAAATTAAACTAGATAAAAATGTTGAGGACATTTTAAAATTACCTTCTTGGAGCACTGGAAAGCCAGTGGAAAATTTTTGGGAAGCAATTGGCAACCTACACGATGGCGGAATAACTTCAAATATAAAAATATTGCTTCATTTGCCAAGGATCTGATGGTATTGCCAGTTTCAAACGCATCGTGTGAAAGAATGTTTTCCCAAGTTAACCTTATTGAATCCAAACATAGAAATATGTTTGATAACAAAAAAGTTTCATCCATTATACATATCAAACAAGGAATCGCATCTACTGGTAGTTGCATAAATTTTGAACTTATGCTGCTATCTTAAAACAATTTAAGAAGATTGTACAAAAGAAGATGACATTATTTTATCCGAGTAAATATAAAAAATTTATATTCGTATTTTTCTCTCTCAATTAATGAAATATTTTTTAAAATATTTCTTCTAAGTTTTTGTTAATAAAGTTTTCTTTATGTATTGAAAAAATTGTTTTGAGGTTTTTTGGTAGTTTTTAAATTTTTGTTAGTAGATTTTAGTAGTTTTTATCTTAGATTTAGTAGGAAACCACTTCGAGAAAACGGTCACACTGACTGTTGCCACAGCATTTATGGCGGAAGTTGAGTTTTCTGCCAGTGGGTAGTGTGCAGTAATTACACGAGTAACACACAATTCTGTAGCATGCTAAAGAAAGCATATACTTACTTGTAGAAAATTAAAACCATTGCTGTGGGCACTGTTGTTAGCCACATAAAAGACTCCCAATCACGCAGCCACCAGAATAGCAGCGGCATCACTGATGTACCGAAGGACCAACCGAAACTTTGGTAAATTGCGATTGTGCTGCGATCCTGTCTGAAACGAAAACAGAAATTAAATTAAATCAAATCGTATTAAAATCAAGATTCAACTAAAGCCAAGTTAAGGTGACATCAACTCACTCTCTGGAGATTTCCATGGCAATGATCATCGGTGACTGAAATAAACTGTGGACGGTGAGCGATGCTATGCCGGAAAATATAAGGAACCAAGTGTACGAGGAAGTTGTCAAAATGGATGCAATCCGTCCAATCGAACAGAGTATGACACTGATGTAATAAATCAAACGACGTCCAAAACTAAGCAAAGAAGTTTTTAATAAATAATTTTGTTTTTTCTTTTGTTTTATTGTTCAATTTATTGTTAGTTTCTGTCTTAGTTGGCAACTTACGTATCGCCCATTTGTCCAAGTACAAGGGAACCGACGAGCTCGGTCACGCGTCCAACAACAAATACATTTGTCACAAACAAATCCTTAGCACAAACCCAGTGTTCCTGCATTGGTATCGTGCTTTCGTACCATTTCTTGTCGTAACTCCAACCATGCTGACACACTGAAAAAGTGTTAGAGTGAAAAGTATTTGAGTAAAATAAAAAAAAGATAAGAAATAAGATGGGAGAAATATGGCGGTTTGGTTCCATAGAAAAAGTAAAAACAAAAATTTTGTTTTATTATTATTATTATTTTATTTTTCTTATTTACTAATTACATTATAAAATACAAATATGCAAAAATATATCATTAAATTAACAAGAAATTAGTGAAAAATAACTGCTTTTTGTAGTTTACGAGGAACTAGTGGCAAAAGCAGTACTAAAAATAACTAATTGAATCAAGGCAAATTATAACAATATTAGGATCGAGTGACAATAAAAATAAAACATTAAAAACTTATATAAAATATAGAAAATTATTTAATATGGTAAAAATTTAAAATAATATTACAATTTTAATAAAATAACATAATATAAATATCATAAACTAGATAGCTGAATTTTATGGCGACATAACAAAATATTTAATGGTCATAGAATAGGACTGATTAGAACCTTGACATCATCATAACTTAAATCAAAAAGCCACATTTTGACACTATTAAGGAACTTTGTTTTATTGCGAGTACGTCTTACTAACGTCAATAGGTAATCTGTTAAATTAGGGGTGGGCACACGGTTGCCACTCGCCTATTTTTTTTTGTACCAAATTTTCCATGAAAATGTACCAAAAAGGAATAAAATGTACCAATTTTTTTTTTGTGCCACCAACCAAACAATAACATTAAGTAATTATGTGTACTATTTACTATATTGCGTCGATTTGGTTCTACCACATTTTAAAATTTTAGCAATTTGTGAGTCTGGGCAGCATACCAATCACAAATTTGAAAGAAAGTCCATTGGAAGAAATGGTAGTTATGCATAATGCAGAACATTACAAGCGCAAGCTCGCCCTGTCGATCTTGCTTTTCTAAAAATGTATTTTAGGCTTCCATGAATGCATTCATCGTGATATGATTGTTTTTTTTTTCTTTTCATTGTTTTTGGCTATGCAAGTATTCTTTGCATGTCTGTGCAAGTGTGACAAGTGGTTCACGAACGATTTCTCGCAGACAATACAAAATGCAGTCTCATTTTTGTTTTGCACCCAAGAAAATTGTTGCAGCCATTCTGGACGAAACTTCCCTTTGAAATCAGTCTTTGATAAGGAAGGAACATCAACACTTTAAAATAAAATTTTACAAGTTTAAATAAATTTTTCAATAAAAATTAAACAGCTACTTGCTGCATTCAGCTTAACTTTCGCAGTCAGAAGTGGACGCTTATGCAAGAAATATGCAAGCAAGATTTTATTTAATTTTATATGATACTAGCTTTTTCCCGGCGCGCGTTGCTGCACCCAGCAACTACAGTGGCGAGCAAAACTGGCTAAATGTTTCCACTTTTATGCATTTTTGACTGTTGCAAAGCCATTTTTTTATATAGCGCTACCAAATTTTCTGGTTTTATACTTAATTTATTAAGAAACGCAATGTATAAGTCAAGTTTGAATAATATATAAAAATAAAAAAATAGTACCTACAAAAATAGCAAAAAATTCTATTTAGCCAGTTTTACATGGCGGTAATACTGCAGCGTCATCTGGTGTCCAAGGTGGATCAAAGGAGATAAAAAAAACTCACCGTACCTGAAAACCACTATATACCAATTTTCATTCTAATCGCATGAGCGGTTCAGGAGTTTGAGGTGGTTTTGTAAAAACAGTTATACTACAGCGCCCTCTGGTGTTCAAGATGCGTCAAAAAAGATAGCAGAAAAAGACTCAACGTACACAAAAACCACTATATATCAATTTTCATTCTAATCGCATGAACGTTTTGGGAGTTTAAGGTGGTTTTGCAAAAAATGTTGTACTACAGCGCCCTCTGGTGTTCAAGATGGCCCAAAAAAGATAACGTTAAAACACTCAACGTACATGCAAACCACTATACATGGAAAGACCTGTCTGTCCCAGTTTTTCAGTAGAAGGATATCACCAAGTTGCAACTCCATACTGAGTAACATTGTTGTGCAACATTTATATCCAAAGATATTCTATATATATATATAAAATAAAAAAAAGATAAGAAAAGAGATGGGAAAAATATGGCGGTTTGGTTTCATAGAAAAAGTAAAAAAATTAACACATAATACTATTAAGTTAAGACTTGGAACAAATTATGGTGCAAGTAACTTATGCACGCAAAGAAAAAAAGGTTTATTTGCCGCAAACGAACTTCGTTTGTCGTGCTTGGGATCGTTATTTGTAAACGTGTCAACAGTTGTCATAATAATAGTAAGTTGCAAGAAACGTGTCATTTAGTTGCAGGAAATGAATTTCGTTTGTCATAAACGCGAGTGATTTTTAAATTTCAGCAATTGAAAAATTTTTTTTTTCCATCTGAAAACTTCCTTTGTTTTTCCCTTCGTTGTGTACCCACAACGCTTATAGTTCAGAGTTACTTTTTGGACAAATCTTTACTATATTAGAAAATTGACGATTTGCTTAGTATGCGGACGGAGATCGCAACAGAGGTGCGAAGAGTACAATCCATAAGAAGACAGACGGACATGAGGGGAAGATAATTAACTTAATAAATAATAATGATATAAGATATATTTTCAAGTTGACAACTGAATATTCGTTTGTGGAAAATACAACTCGCAAACGAAGTGTAGTTGGCGAATTTTTCAGTTGCGGTGAACGAAAAATTTCTTTGTGTGTGGTAATGAACTCGCCGTAGTTGCAGAAAAATGCTGTGTAATGTAGTTAAAATTTATAAGAATTATTTTTTACTTATGACTTGCACAGAGTTTACCAAAAATACTTTAATCTTTCAAACCGTAAAATATTTTTATTACAATAAAATGTCCATTTCCTTAATATTTGAATACGGCCTTTCATTATTTATATTGAAAACAAATTTTTTTGAGCTCTAGGCCAATCATGTTGACAACAAGACAACATGAAGAACAAAGAAGGCGACAACCAAGTACAACAAGAACGGCTCTATATAGAGCAAATCACACAGCTTGACTATACAGACTGTTTCATTGGCCGCTACACCAACTCATCAGTAGCCTTTTGTATGACTTTACACTGTGATCCACTCAAGCTACTTAGGTTCTACTTATAATGCCAATTATGCCGAGAAAGTTACCCGGAATTTTTATTTTTGGCAGAGAACGCTTGAATTTTTGTAACTGAGTTCTTATCTACTTTTGATGCAAACTGTACCAAGGTTAACCTAGATGCAAACGAATTAGGCTATGCCTAAAAGTATGATACGAATGTGTGATGTGAATAAAATAAAAATCACTTAGCCAACTTACAATGAGAGTTGCCATTGTGGGCTGTGAATGGTGTGGAGTGTTGCCACACTAATACTAACACAGGTGTCACCAAGATGTAAAAACACATGATGGATAGATTTTATTTAAATTTGCTCAAAGATTTAATTCCCTAAAACGATTTTAAAAATAGGTGTGAGCAAAGCCTTCAGGTTTGAATATCGGTTTCTGCAAAAACCGCATCTGTGTCAGTGTTGCCAGAACCTGGGATTTCACCCATATTTCGGGTTTTTTAAACCCCAAAAGGGCGCACGGGATTTTGAGCCCAAAAATGGGATTTTCGCTCAAGTCGGGTTTCTTAACTTTTTTTTTTAATTTCAAAAATTTATGAGAGAGGGCTGGGCTGTGAACCAGGATGGGTTGTGAACCATTACTTTTTTCTTTCCCTAATTATCGAGGGAATTTCGCTTTTTTTTTCTTATATTTTCGTAGATTTCTTATAAGAGGCCAAAACCGACCTACGGTTGTAAGCGCCAGATAAGTTAGTAAGTACGTAATTGACATATCGCCAATCTTTCAACTGCTAAATTTGTCTTTTGACGTGACGCAATTTGTGCAGTTACACCGAAGTGTACAGATATATTGCTTGTGCCAGTGGCAGACATCGTGTTTGAAACTGTGAAAACTTTTGCGAAAGGCAATGGAGAGCTGCGAGCTTACTGCTCCAGACAAAACTGATTATCTGAAGCAGGAAAAAACAGCAGAAAATTCAAAATCCCTAGCAAAAGCATCACTGAAGAAGGCACAACCAACACCATCCAAGCGTCCTAAGGAAAAAGAACCATCAAAACCATCTGATGAGGATATTGATTTTTGCACCATTTGTTTGAGATTTTTGCCTAAAGAACTGACACCCAAAAACTCCATCGAATGCAACACAAGGGGCCGGCCTACTCACTTGAAGTGCGTCAATATGGGAAGGCGTTCTTATTTCACATGCAGACAATGCGACACCGATTTCGATGAAGAAAATTATGATTAAACACTTCCAATCATTACTATTTTTTAGCCTAATTGGCGTCATTTGTTTTGTCAACTTGTTTTGCCTCTAACTTATAATATTATTGGCGATTTACTTCGTATTTTCCGACTTTTATTGGTGTTTGCCAGATTTTTCACAACCCAGCTACATTTTTGGAAGAGCCAAAAATCACGTCTTTAGAAAATTGGCAGTAGAGAGTTAAATTTTAATCAAAACGCTAATCTGTCTGCATAAAAAAGATTCGTTGTATATTCACCTTTCCAACAGTATCTTGGATTATTCGATATCTTTATTCTGAGGAAAAGTTTGAGCCTAAAAACGAAACCCGGTTCACAACCCAGCCATCTCCCCTACATTAATAGCAATACTCTTGCTGTTTAAAGCAAGACCCTTGCAAAGCTGTTTAAGAATTGAACTTGAACACAATGACACTGTGAAAGAGAAAGAAGAAGAATCCAATTTTGAATGGTCGGATTCGTTTTCTTTTTGACATGACTTTACCAGGTACAAAAGAGAAACAAGCCAAAAAAATTAACGAGTAATTTAACATGAAGATATGTGCAAGGTTTGTGAACGGGATTTTTTTCGGGATTTTTTATTTTTAAAACGGGATAAACAGGGCGTCTTAAAAAAGAGAACGGGATATTTGGAGCTCGGCCTCTGGCAACACTGATCTGTGTTAGCAAAAAGATGGCGGCGTTTGGGGTTTCCCCTCTTGTGGAACCTAAATTTGTCCAGTCTGCATCGCTGGTTGGCAGTTCAGTTCAGTCTGAACAGTGAAAAGAGGTGGTAGTGTGCCAACTGAATGCTAAAAATTGCCAAGTGAGTTTTTTTTTGACTGAAAAGAGAAAAAAATATAAAAAGTTGCAAAAAAAGTGAAGTGGTTCCAGAAGACGCTGCTGAGCTCTTCTAAGACAGACGTAGTCCGTGGGATTTGAAACTACGCCGCTGGAGCAAGGAGAGGCCTCGAAGGCCTGAGAAGCAGACTCTGTTAGGGAGTAAATTTTTTTTTTGTCTTTCGGCTTGATTGATTTTTTTGTGATTTCTTTCGTTTATTGTCTTTTGGTCCTTCTTTTTTTAACCGCGTAGTGAGCTTTTCCGAGATTTTTGGCGAGTAGTTTTGATCCGTTCTCGCTTTGACGTATCCTTCATTCGGCCCCCTCACTCGATCCTAGTTCCGTCCGGAACAGGTAAAATAAATTTATTCTAATGGTAAAATCTTGAGATTCTAGTCATCTCCTTTGACCCGCAACTAGAGTGTGACACAAAAATTGGTTTATTTTTATTTTATCTTAACAAAATATTTTGTGTGATATTTTATAATGATAAAATTTTATAATTTTAATATTTTGCTTTAATTTTTCGTTCAATTGTAGTTAGGGTTGATAAGACTTCGATTAAAAGTCTTATCAAACTCATCGGTAACATTGTCTTTTGTTTTCATTTAGCTTCGTAGTGTAAAACCCTCATCCGTCCCGACTGAGCAGGTGGCATCCCTGCGTCACCGGCACTATTGTGCACTGATTGGGTCAGCTGTTCGCGTTTTCATTAAAGTAAAGTAAATTAAAGTTAAATTTATCAACATTAAATTCGCAGTCGCGCTGTGAGAAATAGGTTAAATTTTGCGAAATCTTGAGTGTCGCGACAAAGTGAGCACACAAAGTATTAGTTTATATCAAATATTTGATTTTTAAAATTTGTTCAAGTGTTGTTTTTTTTTATTCTGAAAAATGGACTCAATAAATTGAATTAATTGAAGTAAATCTTAATTATTAAGAGATAGTTCATGTGTGAGGGATTATATTATTTTTTTGTTTTTTGCAAAAATGATCTTGTTCTCATATTCAAATGGGGATGTGATGGTGCAGATCAGAGTCGCTGCAAGCAAAAGTATTCAAATGGAAATTGTTCTGATAAGAATCCTTTTAGTTTTTCAACAAAACTAAAAATTTCCGATTAAGCTCTTCAGTTCAAAAAAAAAAAATAATGTTCTTTGGCAAAATCCGGTACCGTCATCTGTTAGATTCTGCCGTCTAATTTAATTTATTTTGACGAAAGAAACGAAGTAAAACACAGTCAGCGAATTGAACAAAATTAAAGAAAAAATTTTACATTTAACTCCAACAATTGTTTTAATAGATGAACAAGAAATAATAGTACGAGCCACTTTTATTTTGTGTACGATTGATGGAAAAGTTTGTAATGCGCTTTCATCAAATAATTCATCACGAACATGCTACATTTATCGCGCTACGACAAAGATTATGAATGAAGCAAATAAAAATTTTCAGGTAATGGAGGATGAGGCAATGCTTTCCTTTGGTCTTTCGCCATTACATGCCTGAATAAGAACGTTGTTATACAGACGCTCATATGATCCCGGATCACGTCCTTTTTTACGCTCTTTTTTCGTTTGATGAACTCTGTGATGAAAGTATGTTATACAGACGGTCATTTGATCCTGGAACACTAGTACACTTTTTGCTACTTTCAATACTTTATACAAAAAAGTATCACGAGTATGAGTATGGTGAGTATCAGAGAACTACAGCGAGTAGTTATAAACAGAGTTGACTCGAGTATATACTCATTAATTTGGCTTCTACTTCATATTCATACTCATCAAAAAATCTTGCGATATCTATAACACGCAACTTAACTCCAATGCTTCATGCTTCATACTCCGGCTCGTGGTTGTAAGTAGTCGGTATGATCTTGACTCGCTTGCAATATGTTATGTACACGTATTGTCAATGAATGATCATGACTTTTCAAGCGCACAGTTATTCGTTACCAAAAGATCTATCGCTTTTTATTTAAGTCATCACATCACTAGCATGTTGCGTTTGTATAATTTCTTATACGTCATTCATCTGACAGAACAATCCATATAATTCTGTATCGTTTATGACCAACTTCACTTTGTATATAATTGATTTTTTTTTGTCTCAATAAACATTAAAACGACATTAAAAAAAATTACAAACTCCGAACGGCTATGAACGGAATGTTCTTGTTCTCAAGAAGCTTTACATGGCATTTTGATTACTCTCTGAGGTTTGCCATTGTCTGCAGAGAGGTGGCGGCCGTACAGAAAAACTATTTTAATTCAAATAATTTTCTGTCGCTGCTGGGGTTTGAACCCGGGTCTCCAGGTTCGTTGACATAGCGGCCACGCACTTTAACGAACTACGCCACGGACACCACACTTGAAAACATGGTTTCGAGAAAAACGAGTTTGAAAATAAGCGCCAGCACTGCGCGCTCTAGTTCACTCACTCAGTGCTGCCAGGTTTCAGCGAAAAAAATCGCTATTTTTTCATACAAATGAATATTTTTCCCCGTTTTTTACTTCGAGTTTCCCCTTTTTTCCCCCCTGTTTTTAAATTGTTTAGTAAATAGCAATTTAAAGAAATAATAAGTTCATTAATTCACTTTACTAAAACTAAAATAAATACAAACAGAAAAAAGGTACGTATCTATAAGAAAAATAAAATAAAAAAATGAAAATTTTAAGCGATATTTTATATAGAAATTATTTGAAATAAACATATTGTTATACATATTATCAAACCCAGTAAACAAGAGTATGTGTATTATATCTATTATAAAAAGTCAAAAATTCTGAATTTATTTCAATTGCAAAGCAATTTTTATATTTCATTAAAGATTTACTGCGGAGAGATCTGCATTGAGAGGAAGTCAAGAAAGTTCCTTATTTTTGTAAATTAATAGCTGAAAAAGCTCTTTCAGCACTTGCCCCGCGATAGGGAAAGCAAAAAACAAACGACACTATTTTCTTTTTATTTTTCAAATATCTGAATCAATGAAAAACATAACTTCTTTCGAAAACTCCTGGATAATTTCTGATGATATATTTGAAAAATTTATATTTCTTAACGATCTATATTCTTGGTCGAAATCATTCCATTTGGATTGATCCGAAATAACGTGTGAAAATATTTTTAAGCTTAAAGTTTTATTTTTATTTTTTACTATCTATGAGTGGCCCTTTATATAGTTCCTTTAAAAAGTATCAACATCGTTTAAGTCTAATTCAAAAATACTATTATGACTATATTAATGTATTCCTTTCGCATGAAACAATCAACAAAAGTCTTCAAAGCTAGTTCTATTTTTCCATATATGACACATTCAGCTTTGTAAGAAATGGCTGTAAATGGATGTAATTAAAATAAAAAGTTGAATTTGGTTTTTCTAATAACCGATATATTTTTTCATGCGCCGTTTTATTTTTAATTTTCCCCGTTTTTATTAATGTTTTCCACGCCTCCCCGTTTTGTACGAAAAATCCCGTCACCTGGCAGCTCTGCACTCACAAGGCTATAACTTTGTTATTTTTTTTGATATCGACTTGAAATTGCCACCACATATTCTTGAGACTTAAGGCTTTAAGAAAATGCAAAAAAGGTCCGACTGCGTTTTCCCCCTTAAAGGAAAAATCTGAACCAGAATCGTGTTTCGCCAAACAAACAAAACATACCAACCATACCATACGGTTGGAAAAATTTTATTTGTCTTACAATTGCCTTGGCATCCTTACGTTCACTCTCAACTAAGTTGAATAAATAAGGTTGTCTCGTGGCTGATCGTACTCTTTTCTCAGTACCCATAATTGTCAAAATCAGTGCAAAGCAATAACAACAACTTCATCGGCTTTTCATGTTATCAATTTTCGCTTTCAGATTTTGTATGAGCTGTCAACTAAGATTTGACATTTATGGGAAGTCGCTCTCACCCATGCGACAACCTTATTTGTTCAATCATGGTTTACTCAATGTTCTATTATTTGTTTCACGTCATAGTATTTTTATTCAAGTCACAATGCGCAAAAAAAAAAAATATGGCAAACTTAACTTGGCAACAGATAAAAAAGTCATGTCGAAGCGAAAAGAATGAGTTAAATAAAATACTAAAAATAAATTCAGAAGGAAATTAAGTTCTGAATGAGGTAAGAAGGTGGTAAGAACCTCATTTAATTTGTGTTTTTTTTTAAATAATATGCCAATATTGTTAATAAAATTTACTCCGCAGCTAATTCTTTAATAAGAATAGAGCACAAAAAAGACAAGCTGTAACCCAAACAAATCCTGACATTTTGTTCTCTGGAGTCTTTTGTGTCAAGCAGTTTCGCACACAAATACACCCCCCTTCCCTATTTGCCATTCTTTATACACATTGTTACACACCTGTTACGTTGGATTTTCTTGTTGTGGTGTTCCATTGGTTCCAATCGTTGACTTCCGTGAAATTTGCATCGTACATCTGACAGCTGCTGAATGTGTCGGAGCCTCTGTTGTCCTTTTGTCTACAGGAAACATTTTGTGAGAAATGAAATTTTTCAATCTATTGATGAGGATTTTGTATATTGTCTTTTTTTTTCTGCGAAATCATAACAATTGGAAGATGTACATATAATGCCAGGTAAACATGAGGTTGGCGCAAAAGGCAGATATGTGGAACTGAGTAACAGTGAATACGAGATATTCGTGGCAGGATTTGCTCTGAATATTTTTAATCTTCATAAATTTTGAATAAAACGAAGCGGCAGTTAGGCAAACAGATACACAGACAGATAGGGAGACAGGTTGATGAAATGGGGAGCGTTAATTTTGAATTTTGAATACAAGGTCGTGTAAGAAAAAGTTTTGTTTACGTTGGCAACGTGATGTTTCGCCACTCGTCCAGCGTATAGTCTGTTTGTTCGCGTCCAGGCACTGTGCACCAATGATCCGGTACATTCAGTGCCAGTATAATGTTCATGTATATCATAGCACCCGCCATTGCCAGCCCCAACACGAAAATCCAATTGTAGATTCGCTGAAAGCGGCCATAGTTGCCGGCTTTTGCCATAAGTTCTTGAAAGGAATCTTCTATTTCTGGCATTTTCGCCACATCCATTTCAATGGCACCATTTTTATTCTTTTCGTGCATTTTGCTCAATTTACGTATAAATGTATATTTGCGTGCTTGTAGCTTTCGTTATTATAAATCTATAAAGATAAAATAAGTTATTAAAATATATAATTATGAAAACGAGTTTATGAGCTCTAGGCCAATCATGTTGAGAACAAGACAACATGAAGAACAAAGAAGGCGACAGTGTGGAAAAAGGGAGGAGCTAAAAAAGCAAAAATAACAACAACTTCAATATGCTCTGATAGCGGCAAACCACGTGATCGAGTTTCGAAGATGCACATGAATTAAGGCTAGGCCTAAAAGTATGATACGATTTAGGTTAACCTTGGTACAGCCATCTAATGTCGATAAGAACTCAGTTACAAAAATTCCAGCGTTCTCTGCCAAAAATAAAATTCCGGGTAACTTTCTCGGCATATTGGCAGTATAACTAGAACCTAAGTAGCTTGAGTGGATCACAGTGTAAAGTCACACAAAAAGACTACTGATGAGTTGGTGTAGCGACCAATGAAACAGTCTGTATAGTCAAAGCTGTTGTGATTGGCTCTATACAGAGCCGTTGTTGTTGTTGTTGTTGGCTGTCGCCTTCTTTGTTCTTCATGTTGTCTTGTTCTCAACATGATTGGCCTAGAGCTCATAAACTCGTTTTCAATATAAATAATGAAAGGCCGTATTCAAAAATATTAAGATTTAAAATTTCTGGGAGAGCACGCCCGTAAAATGTTAAGAAAATCATTAGTTGTGTGTTAATCACATAAACAACAAAGTCTTTCATAACAAAATGGTCTCCACACCATGTTAGGTGTACCATCAGTTAAACTAACTGAACCCTAAAAATGGAAGTGTGGAAAAAGGGAGGAGCTAAAAAAGCAAAAATAACAACAACTTCAATATGCTCTGATAGCGGCAAACCACGTGATCGAGTTTCGAAGATGCACATGAATTAAGGCTAGGCCTAAAAGTATGATACGATTTAGGTTAACCTTGGTACAGCCATCTAATGTCGATAAGAACTCAGTTACAAAAATTCCAGCGTTCTCTGCCAAAAATAAAATTCCGGGTAACTTTCTCGGCATATTGGCAGTATAACTAGAACCTAAGTAGCTTGAGTGGATCACAGTGTAAAGTCACACAAAAAGACTACTGATGAGTTGGTGTAGCGACCAATGAAACAGTCTGTATAGTCAAAGCTGTTGTGATTGGCTCTATACAGAGCCGTTGTTGTTGTTGTTGTTGGCTGTCGCCTTCTTTGTTCTTCATGTTGTCTTGTTCTCAACATGATTGGCCTAGAGCTCATAAACTCGTTTTCAATATAAATAATGAAAGGCCGTATTCAAAAATATTAAGATTTAATATATAATTATAATAATAAAATTATCTTTATGAAGATTATAACTTCATTTTGAGAAAACAAAACTTGAATTTTTATTAAACTTTTGATAAATTTCGAATAATATGCAAATTTTTTCATAAGCTGTCATTCACTTGCTAAGATAGATGGACACTAATTATAAACTAAATTTTAATTTGATATAACTGATGTGTGTCAAAAAGTACAAACTAAATTTTGCTTAGAAAAAAAAAGAGTTTAGTAAATCTTTATTTGATAACTTGAGTAAAAAACACTTTTTAACAAAAAAAAAAAAAAACCGACTTCAAAATCAATTCAAGGTAAAAAATAATTTTAAATAACTTTTCCCATTAATTTCTTTTTAGCTTTGAACCAAGGATTTCAGGTGGAATACCTATTCAGTCAAGTCTGCCTTGGTTCGAAATGGGGTGATAGTTTAGTGGGAAGGAAAGGGCAATCAAGTGAAACATGTGTAGAATGTTCTAAGCGTGGTGGAAAGCCAAAGAAACATGTGAATTTGAATCAGAGGTAAGTGTTATGCCTTTACCTCAGTCAATTCAAGTTATAAGGCAATCTCATCCACAAACTTCTCTACCATCAACTACAACTTCAAGTCGTAAATATTGATGAATTTAAATTTCAGTTGATTAGAAATGAGGAGAGAAAATTTAGAAAGGTTTTAAAGCGAAGGACCATGGCCTGGCCGGGAATCGAACCCGGGACCTCTGGGGTGGCAGTCGAGCACGCTAACAACTCGAGTACCGAGGCGCCATCAATATATTAATTGCTTTATGAACATAAAAGCTTTGAAGTCGGCGCTCATCTTTGACACACAATCATGATCTTTTACCATCCGAGCACTATTTGGTGCCTTGGTGACACTGTAGTAATTTTAAAAGCTTTGTACACATTAAAATTCTCACTAAACTGGTTTGGGTGAGCTTGTAAGGCTCATATTGAATATGACGATAGTGTGTAACAGCTGCACAAATAATGCATGGCTACATAATACATTGACTACGTACTCAAAAATTGCCAACTGAAAGAAAAAAAAAATCACTAAGAAGCTTTTATATTCATAAAGTTCATAATATTTTTATGATAAAACAAATTAGAAAAAATTAAAATAAAAAGGTTTCGACATAGTAAGATAGGCGCCGAATTTAAAGCTTTTATGTTCATAAAGCAATTAATATATTGATGATAATAAAACAAAATAGAAAAAATTAAAATGATAAGATATCCAATATTATAATACATATAAATAGCTTTTAAAATATGACCAAGAAATGAATGGGAAAAGTTATTTAAAATTATTTTTTACTTTGTAGTGATTTGAAGTCGGTTTTTTTTTTTGTTAAAAAGTTTTTATTCGAAAATGAGGTTGGATCAGCGATTTGGTTATGGAAAATTTCATGAAAAGGATATTGCCCTGTAAGCGTGGTCGTGGTGGCCATTTGGCTGATGTTGTTTTTCATTATTAACGGCATTCCTTCCTCTTTATTATGAAATAAACATCCGATCATTTATCTCAAAAAATGGCAGTTTTCTTTGAATACCAAAATAACACCTCTTATTGGAAAACCCTATACATTAATGAATTTATTATATGAAAATGTTAACTTATAATTTTAATTTTTGAAGTGATAACTTCTTTAGGCGCGTTTGGCAATTTCTGATCAGTGATTTTCTCGATTCAATCGTCAGCATACAGTTAGATTCTGCCGCTGCTTTTTTATGTTCGAACATGTGCGCACTGGCATCGTAGTGCACAATCTTAAGTTTGCATTTTGTTGTTGTTGTTTGTGTCAACATTTTTATCATACATGTGTAGGTTTGTGCTTTTTACAGTGTGTACCACTATTGCCAGATTGAGGTAATTTTTGACTCATTTTTTGGGCAGAGGTAAAAAAGGTAATTTTTGACCAAAAGTGTTAAATTTGAGAAAATAATAATTTTTTAGACTTGTTGATTTTTTGAGTTATTTGGCAGCACTGTTACCTCTCTGATCTTATTCATAAGCAGTTTAATATTTTTGTGAATCATCCTGTGTAACAAAAAAAAAAAAATAAATTGAATTATCCATCTCTTGTTGTCAAAAATTGAATTAAATTCAAAAATAGCAAAACAAAATAGCTGGTAAACCCCGGCTTATACACGTCAAGAGTTGACGGTTAACTCTTGCATTTGTTAATGAGAGATAAATATATGTATACCAGTGGTCATCAAACTCTATACAAGCATACTTTGTTTATGTATAAAAGCTCATTGAAAGCTTTGCACTGAAAAAAAATACTATTAGAGTCTCAGTCCAGCTTTCATGCAAGACGATGGTTCGCTTGTTTGATTATTCAGTGGCGCCGGAAAAAATTTTCATCTGGTGTATTAAAAATCTATGGGAGAGGCGTAAGGGGGAAATGTTTTTAAAAAATTTTACGATTTACGTATGTATGCTTACTACTGTTCATAATAACATAATTCATATCGAAGAAACATATTAACATTCACTATTTTATGCACTGTTACAAAAAAGGAGAAAACTTTAAAATAGTAAAGGTTAATTTTATAATTTAATTTCAGTTTTTAAAATTCAATTTTTATTTAGAAGTGCCAATACTTACTATATGAAACTGTGTCTTTTTTTTGCATTTTTTTTAATTCTTTAATTCATACATTGAGGTTCAGAAAAAATATTTTCTGCAAAAAAGTATTGCAACTCCCATTCAAGTAGAGACATTTTGCATAGAAATAGCAAAAACTGATATTCTTATGAGTGTAGCATAAGTTGCGTATGCACAGCAAAAAAAAAACAAACAATCTAACAAGCATGCATGTGCCGCAGGTCTGTTCTGCATGAAATTTCAATAGATACTGACGCAGTCCGTGAGCAGTGTTGCCAGAACTTTTTTGAGAAAAGCGCGAGAAGTAAAAAAAATAGCGCCCAAAATCGCCCAATGAAAAAAATTCGCCAATATCGCAATTTTTTCTAAGAAATTTATTAAATTAGAAAAAACAAAGAAATTATATACATTTTTTTCATATAATATTGAGAGCTGTTAATAGTATTACATATATAAAAGTTCTTATTTTCATATTTATTGAAATAATATTGAGATCTGTAAGAAATTATAAAAAAGATACTTCATTTTATACGAGAATTTTGATTGTTAAAGAACATTTTTTTAGAGACTATAACTATTTAGAATTTTTCAATATGCAACTTAAAAAATAAAAACTTTTTACAAAAAACGTAGTTCCTACTATGTTCCTATTCAGTTCCTATTCTATTGAATACTTCAGCCATATTAGGCTCTTCCTCCGTTTTGCATTAGAATGTGGCAAGGAAAGAAAGATGAATGCCAACTTGCAAATATTGCCAAACATTTTTCCCACACACATTAGATGAGTTTATGAAAAAGCGTGGTTTTCACAAAAATCGCCAGGCGATTTCCTAAAAAATTTAAGCGCAAAAACAAGAAAAAAGGCCCAATTGGCGATAAATCGCCCAATCTGGCAACGGTGTCCGTGAGTTAATAGGTCTGTTTCCGTACGCATTTCAAGCTGCTTGAAGTTGCTTGAAGGCGTTTCTTTACACATTTTTCGAGCTCGAGAGAGAAGAAGAACAAGCAAAATGCCACTCTCTCGAGCCTCGAAACTAGCTTGAACTTTGCTTGAACAATTTCTTCGAGCACGATAAGAACAAGCATCAAAAAGAACAAGAAAATGTCAAATTAGTGCACTGAAAAAAAAATGTTAGCTTAAAATTAAACACAATGTATTCACAAAATGTGTTGTTAATTTGACTTTTTTTTCATATATTTTTCAAAATTTTTAAATACATTTGCTCTTACTTTGACGAAATTTGTTGCAAGCTATTTTTTAAACACAAATATCGTCAAATTAATAACAATTGTCGTCAATTTTAAAACATTTTTTTTTCAGTGTGTAAATAAATTTGTCGCTGCTTACGTTTATAGGCAATCAGCTGTTTTTGTGCTTGAAACTCGCTAGAAGTAGTTTCCGTACTTTTGTGTAAATTCTCTCATTTTGACAGATAATAAAATTACTCTCACAGCTTGAATTTTACTTGAACTTTTCTTCAAGTTTGTACGAAAACAGACCTAATATGCATGAACCAAGAAATAAAGATCATGCAAAGAAAAGAGCCGCCATATTGTAAACAAAACAAAGCTTTTAGGTCTGACGTCATCGGTCACAAATTGTTTTGTTTACGTGTAGCGATTATATGTGAAAAATTATTTCTTGAAGTTTTAAAGAATTATTAGTGTTTATAATTCAGTAATTTTTTGTGTTTTTTAGAAAAATGAAGTGTGCTGTACCGACGTGCAATAATTTCAACAGCAAAAAAAAATTCTTTAAATTTCGTCAATGCATTAAAATATAAACAAACAAGGTATTCAAACACTCTTTCGCAAATTAAACTTGTTAATTTTATTATTTTCCACTTTTATTTAAGTTTTCACATGTTTTGCATGAAAAACGTATGCAATATAGCTTTTTGTGTGACCGATGACGTGGCACGAAAAATATACTTTTTTCTCGCACTGCTGATTGCTTGATCTTGTCTTGTTGGTTCATGCCTAATATGTATACAGAAAGCTTTTAAGCTCAAAAGCTCAAATGCCCGCGGGCATAGGCTTTGATGATCATTGATGAATACTAAAAAAAATTATGACGATTATAAATTATTTAAAGAGTTTTTAATGTTTTTATTTTGGGAAAAGGTAGATTTTCTCCGAAAGTGGTACATTTTTCCACAAATAGAGGTTAATTTCAGTTCCTCTCTTTGGCAACACTGGTGTGTACGTACAAAAATGGTATGTGGCTGTGGCTTTTATGTGTATATTTTTTGTTATTGCTATTTCGACAGGAACTATCATGGGCGTCCGCAGGAAATTGTCGAGGGGGGGGGGGCAAAGGTATGCATTGGTGTGCACGTTTATGAAAATGAGCCTGGAATGTTACCTATGAAATTTTATTGCCTGAGATTTTCTGTGCAAACTTTGTAAACATTGTTATTATATGAAAATTCATATTTTTCATTTTAACTTCCAGTATAACGAACTTTAGTTTACAAAATCAAATTTACATTTATTAAATGCATTTCAAAATATTCAAAATAATTGTCGTTCGTTTTTAAGTATAGTTAAAGATCCGTGCAGCCTGAAAAAGATATTTTCAAGGTATTGATTTTATTTTATTATCATTTAAAAAGCTTTTTTGATTTTTTCTTTTGTTCGTATGAATGTGTGTGTATAATTTATAAAAAGAGTGCATGATTATCTTGTGTTTGTATTTTAAAAATTTTTTTATATTCGTTTTTCTTTCAGTCTGTTCATAGAGCAACATGCTTAATGTTTTTTTAAGGCACTATTACCGTCTAGAAATTTCAAAAAATGAATTTTTGTGTTTTTACATTTTTAGATTCTTTATACCTTCAATAATAACTGTCCAAAATATTAAATCGAAATTCGAAGCCAGTGCCGAGATATAACGACTCAATTGAAGCGCGCTCTCGGCTCGCAGGTGCAAAAGAACTTTACACGCATTTTTCTCGAGTTTAGGTTTTTTAACTGGCGGACAGTCTATCTCCGGATCTACTATGCCGTTATTAATAATTTTTGCAGCATTTTGTTTGTTTTTATATCCTATGTGATAGTTTACCACAATTTCACCACAAAAAAAATATATAAAATTTTTGAATTTGAAAAAAGGTTGAAAAAAAAGCGATTTTTGATAAACATTTTCAAATGTCCGCCATTTTTTTAGCAGTAGTGTTTTTTCGAAAAGATCAATTTCAGCGTCCTATATTAAATGTACAATTAATAGAAAATAAAAATAAAAAAATTTTTTCGTAATCTTCAAGAACTGTTTAATACTGTAAAAAACGTTTGATAACCATATATAATAAAGAAAGTGAAAAAAAAATTGTTGAATATATGTTAATTTTTAGCATTCTAGACGATAATAGTACCTTAATTAGGCATGAATGTATATTATAATTTTAAAAATTTCTTTTGATTAGCCTTAGTTTTTTTCGAATGTGTAACATTCAGTCTATAGAGGGTCGGTAGAATAATTTTTATTTTTAAATCCTTCTGATGAGCTTAATTGGTGGTAAGCGAAAAGAATTCTTAAAGGAAACACACGCGCCTACACGGCTTTAACCAGGCATTAGGTAATAGGTCGTTTTCCACTTTTTTCATCGGGTTGAATATCTTTTTATATTTTTTCGGCTTCCTTCGTTCCTATTGTTAAGCTCCCACTTAGCAATGGGAAAATCTTATCCTAATATCCACCTTTTTATTCATTAAACCTCATTCTCTTTTTTAGATGAGCTAGGTTTTTGTTAATATTTATTCAAACAATTTTTTTATTTAAGATAGTAAATTATCTGTTTAATTTTTATTTTTATTCATTATTATTACTTATTATACATTGTTTACTATTAATAGAATATTATTTATTATTTCTCGAAGTTTCTTCTTTATTTATTTTTAATCGCTACTTATTTTTTATCATACAGTTATTTATTAAAAATTATTTTGTGTATTACTTATGTCTATTTTTGGTATTTTTTATTTTATTATATATTTTTTTATTTATTATATATCTTATTACACTTATATATAAGAACAGAATTATATATAAAATTATATACAGAATTATATATAAGAACAGATAAGATTTTGATTAGTAAAAATAATTGACAGTAGCTAGACTTGGGATGAGAATGATTTAATTCTCATTTCAAGTAAACTAATACTCGGTGAGAGTAAGTTATTTTTGCTCTCACTTTGAGTGTAGTTAGAAAAGGACTCCGACATCGTTAGACTCAGACGACTAGACAACGGACTCAGACAGGACTTAGTGGCTTTTTTGAAACCGACACGTCTCTAGCTCCCGTTGGCAAAGTGCATTGACACTTTGTTTAAAATTATCAATATGGTTTTTAACAAAGGTTGCGGGCCGCCTCGAAACTTTTGGGAGGAACAAAGTATTCATACACTTTGCCATTCACACATCAAAGAACTTCGTGTTGATTTCTCAAATAATATAATATTTAGACTCCACATATACAACACAATTTATAAAAACAAAAGTTGCACAACAGACGATAATTAGAGAACAAAATCGGTTGTTGATCGTTACTCAGGGCTAGTTATGCAAACGTAACGGAGCGTGTCATAGCACTACTCAAATTTGCTATATGAACAATGCCCATGAAATCTTAACAAAAAGTCAGATAAAACTAAGTTTCGTACCACCTAATATCATGTTTACATTACACATTTAACTATGCAGTTTGACAATAATAGTTTGGAAACTGTTTCTGGTGTTTACACTGCCAGTAGCGTAGTTAACTTTGTCATTATTTGACGTTCATTTTTCGTTGATTCACATCATTTTGAGACATATTGAAAACTTAATTTTCATGCAAAAAAGAAAATATTAAAAATATTACAATATATGTGATAAAAGCCTTGTAGGAGTTTTTGTTCATCATCAGCAGGAAGTGTTTTCTAAACTGGTGGTCTTTGACCGAATCATCAAAAGAAAAGGAATTGTTTTCAAATATTTTTTTGCGTTTTTAATGTGACATTTCCTTGCTTTTTTTTTAATTTCCTTTTGTTCTTGATGAAAACGCAGTGTTGCATAGCAAAATGAGATGGTTTAGGTCGCAGTTTCAACTTAACTGCTTTGCGAGATAGTTAAGATTTTGTATGGGAAACTATGCAGTGAAGTATCCAGTTTCAAAGTTAACTGTGTAGTTTCGAGATAATGTAAACATAGTATAAGAAATCAAAACTTAAGAGTTTAAAACTTTGTAACATATATACAAAAATGTTACATATACACAAAGGAAATAAAATTATATGAAATTTTTCAGTTGAGGGGGGGAACTTGCCCCCGCTCCCTGCCCACCCCCCTGTGGACGCCCTTGGGAACTATCCCTCAAAAATATTTTTAACTGGAAAATCATTCTCTTAAGACCATTGAATATAAAAAAAGTTTGACTCTATGTGTACCAGATTTGTGTGGCCGAAGAATGTTATCCTTTTTTTACTAATTTTGAGACCAGGAGCAGATGTTTCCTTGCAGCTCAGTAGTGTTTTATTTGGAATCCGTCTTAAGAACAATCCGGATTCATCAGCATTAAAAATCTGTTTTGTTGAAATATTTAGCTGCTTGATTTTATTTCTAAGCTGGATTAAAAATCGTAATGACTTTTTAAACAAATTTTATTTCCATATATTCTTATGTTGCAAAGGCCATGCCTCTTTTTGAAACAAGACACCTAATTATTACTTGCGTTCAAAGATCCCTCCTTTATTTGTAGTTTTTTATGCAATTTGCGAGCTTTCGATTTGATGATATTGACGAAAGTGGACAATTTTTGATTTCTTTGTTTTAAAAACCATTTGCAGAGAGCCTTTTTCATTTTCGGATATTCACAGGATTTTATAGTTTGCCGTCTTCATGACTCACCTTCCATACTTCCGGCTGGATATTTCAGAACTACTTCTTATTTTTTTTAAGACACATAAATAAATTTTAATCTTAAGTTTTTGTAACGTATCTCACCTACCACAAACCTATTCTTTTATTCTAAGAATAAAATAAAAGTCTTCCTTTACTTAACGTAATTTACAGAAAAATATTAATATCAACTTGCTTCAAATTCACCATTTATTAAATAACATGGATGTTATTATTTATGTACATGTGGTCATAGGCACACAGCTTTTTTTTTAATTCAATTTATTTTTGAGGGGGCGTGTTAGATATGCACATCACAAATGGTGTGTGCAGCCCCAAAAATAAATCTTTTACTTTATCTGTTTATCATCCCTGTTCAGTTTTTGTCATCTTTGTTTGCACTTTACATATACTTGTATCTTCTTTGATGTGATCGGACGTGCCCAAAGAACTAAGATATAAGAAAGTGATGTTATTGCAAAAAAGTGTGGTATTTTTCTTATTCGTGTTGGTTGACACAAATACATAAACATTCTCAAAGGGCCGTATTTGGTTACGTCGAAAAAGAAGGCTCAAAGTGTGTTGGTTAGAATTACATATAAAACCGGTGTTTAGAGTAATACGTTATTAGTAAAAGTTTGATAATTAAAGACCTACAGCCGTATTCATAACAATATCTTATCCATAATTTTTTATTTATGTTATGTTTTTAATTTTTTTCAGATTTTTTTCTTATGAAGGCTTTATAAGAGGTTCAAAATATTTCATGAATACAGCCGCTAATATATTAAAAGAAAATTGTATTGTATTTCCACACCACCCTTGAGGTATACAATTTGATGCGTTACCGATTTTTGTATTTTTTTTGTGTTCGGCTCCCCTGTACGCTTATATCACCCCTAAAAAAGAAAAATCACTAGTAAAGAATATATTAAAAAAAATATTTTCAAATAACATGGAAATAAGTTTAAATATTTCTTACTCTACATGGGTACAACCTGTCGTAGGACGGTTATACAAATATTCATATAAAAAGCATGAAAAAATAAATGAAAAATTTTGTGTTTACACATTTTGAAATGTATAGTTTTTTACAATTTTTGACGAATAGTCAGTTAAAGGTCCCGAATATGCGGAAATCTGAAAAGAAATGAACAAAATGTATTACATCTGGGGTCGAATTACAGCATCCGTGAACGAACAAGCAGTCGAATCGAATAAAATTCCGTCTCGATTATTTTTTGGTATGACTGTATTCGATCGAACACAAATCGAAATTTATTTCGATTGATATCGAAAAACTGCCATTTGACAGATAAAAACAAAAACGATAAAACTATAAACAAATGTAACAATTGTAATTGCTCTTTTCTGTTGTGCTTATTTAGCAAAAACAAAAAATGCTTCCATTTATTTACTTTTATTTGACTTCCTCAGACTCGGAAGAGGAAGAAAATATAGTGAATGAAAGTTTAATGAGGAGAAAACTAAGGGATAGTAGTGATCCATTGTCATTGTCACAAACAGCGTAAGTCTAAAAAAGTATTGACTGTAACAAAACCCAATATTAATTGTATTTCAGATTTGTTAAACGTTAAATTTCTTGCCAAGTCTGGGTGGCTAGCCATAAATTCACCCATTTCGACCTTTTGCACGGCATTTATTTTATTCACATTAGTACTGTAAATAAGAAATGTAATTAATAATAATAGTTATATATTAAACTTTTCTTACATTTTTTTTAAAGCAGCAAAATCCAGACCACTCGTTTGCCGGAAATCAATCGAATAACATTTCGATTGAACCGCATCGAACATATGCTCGTTCACGATAGCCATCATACGAAAATTAGATAACTTTTCTCGTTTACAACATACATCGAACCAAAAACGATAACTTTCACTCGTTCGCGAAAGCTGTCATGCCAAACTGTATAAATACGAAAGTAGTCATTCGATCACGGATGCTGTAATTCAACCCCTGATTAACTATACTGAACACAGAAGCGCCCCAAAAATGTGTTTAGCTGTGAAAAACTAATGCGCCCCTGAAGCATTTTGACAGATGTGAGTGCACCAAATTGGTGCGAAATCAACTGGCTCTAATTTGCATTTTTAGCAATTTCTAATCAGAAATATATAAATTTTTAATACAAATTAATTTTAATCTTTTAAATTACATAGTTTTCAGCAGTGAAAAACGCTTTTAATTTAATTATTTCACTGCACAAACTTTCAATTATATTTAATTGATCTCAGAAATGTCAAAAAACACTCTCTATCTCGCTCGCTCAATTTAGAAAGCATACCGCAGTTCACGTACACTGTATGTGTGGCTAACACCATTTCCTTATATTTTATTTCTTTGGACGTGCCTCTTTGTGGGGTTGAAAATAAAAGACTTTGTGTTAAATAAATAAAAGTTGTTTCTTTTAAATTCATATAACCAATAAAAGGCAAATATTCAGCATGACCTTGTTGAACCATAGCCATAACCATAAGCCATTACGGCTCTCAAAATAATTTCTGAAACAAATTTTCGCGATCTGTGCCATTTGACTGAACTTAGACGATTTTATGTTTTCCTATATGAATAATTCCCACCGAATTTGACAAAATTTTAAAACCTTATAATCATTATTTTTACTTTCAACCTGCGGATGGAATTTTTTTGTAAATGTATTCGACTGAAACGTTTGAGTTATGCATATACATTTATTTTTTCTACTTTTTCTGCGTTTTTAGAATATATTGAGAATACCGCGCACAAAATTATGATCAATGACGTGCTTTCAATTTGTTTTTTTTTTATTATAATTTTATGCTGTTTTTATAGTGTTTTTCTCACACGAAAATTTCAGATTTAATTTTTTTTTTTTTTTGTTATATACTTAAAAATCAATTTTTATTGAATTTCCGCGATGGAATATTTTCATTTAGGTTATCATTTGCTATCGATATTTAACTATTATGACAACTGTCATAATACCCACTTGTTTGATATTGGTTTAAACTTTATTTTTAAATAATTTAACTACTCTGGCACTTTCTTCATGTACTAACACCGAACTGATTGAAAATAACAAACGTATTCATAGAACTGCGGAGTAAAATTAAAGTTAAAATGGCAACAAAATAAAGTCACTGTATGCTGCAAAAACATTTTTGCCAATTTTCTATTATTTCGATACACACGTGATTTTATGACGACTTAGCCAAAACCAACTCACCGCTCCTAAGCAGTGAGAGTGAATTTTTCAACCATCAAAAAACATAAAATTCTGTGATAAGTACGATCAACTTCATACTGAATATCTGTATGTCAGCCGTTTGCATAAATATCTCATCAAAAATCTTGTATTTTTGTGTATATGTTTTTTATTCTTTCGTTCTAAGAAAATAAGAAATGGAGTAAAACTTGATTTTAATATCTATCTATTTTATTTATCAAGCGATACTCTTCTCTTTAATTTGAAAACATTTAAATTTTAATTTCAATGATTCCAGTCACAAGTTCTTTCTTATTTTTGTTTTGTTATATTCGTTATTTCAACACTGGTCGACAAGATTCAGAATTTTTAAGAAAAATAAGTTTCCACTTGCCTTACAGCAAGAAAGTAAAGAACAATGATTGCCCTTTTTTTAAGAACAAAACCAGCAACTCCATCAATACTTAAAATTTGAACAAAGTAGCTTAAAAATATACACTAAATAAATATCCATAAAACAATAATAACAAGGTAGGTCGGGAATGGAGAGACTTTGAAAAGAACCTCTTATGTATTGTATTTTCTTTTGTAGGATTTTGACAATACGGTAGTGTCAATACCTACAGCTTAGTCTTCTCCGGAAGACAAACTCGTGACTTATCGCCTTACTGATAGAAAAGGTTTACAAAATAAAATAAAAAGTTGTGAAAAACAGCGGGGTAGTACAACAGAATATACAAATCCAATAGTTAAATCGATTTAATATTTTGGTATTTATAAAAGGTATTGTATAAAAAAAATTATAATCATTGGTAAATGTTATCAGAACTAATTACTAAAACTAATATGCGGAGTATTAGTATAAGGCAATGGGGTACCTTTCATGTAATTTCCACTCTTTAACACATGTTAACATGTTTTTAATTGGCACCATTGGGCCAGGAATTTCAATAAGTGGCCAAAAGTCAAATATTTTCTGTGTACAAATGATTCTTACGATTGATAACGGGACACATTAAGGTACCCTGAGACGAAATATTATTAATATAAAATTAAAAACTACAATTTGGAAGGCATTTTAAGTCAAAAATTGTAACTTTTTTATTTACACCTAAAATTTGAAATCACCAACAGTATAACTATTTCTCGAACTTCTTTAAAATTTTTAGCACTTTTTTAAACACATTGAATGCAATATTGATAATATATATATATATGTATATTTTCTTTTGTTTTTAATCCTTTTTGCCACATACTAAATACAAAAAATTGAGGTTTAAAAAAAAAAATGCGCTTGTAATTGAAATAATTTGCATGCTATTACTTTCTTTAAGACATTTACTTGAAGAGGGATATGCACACTTTTGCACGTTTTTATTTACTTTTGAGAAATTTATAAAAAACTAACGTCGCACAGTGTAACGAGTTCTATGGGATGGGGGACAAAAATAGAAGGAATCATCGTAGGTACAAACATGAAATTAAGCATGTATCGTTATTTCATAAATATATAACGCCACACAAATTTATATCAATATCGGTTACGCCCTTCGCCCACCTCCCATACAAAACTAAGATTAAAAGAGCAATATCTGCAGTTGTAGAAAGTGTAGAGAACAAAATTAACTTGAAAGTCATTAAATAGAATAAACACTTTGGGTTTATCTGTTTAGAAAGAGTTGTTTTAAAACATACTTAAAAATAAAGAAAACCAAAACTGCTTTTTTTCTTTAATTGCGTTTGAAACTTATGAAAAATTTGTTATTTTCCCCTATAAATTTGCTAATTTTCGCTAAAACATGCTATAGGGAAAGCGTCATAAAATCCGTAATTTTGATTTTACGTAATAGATCTTACGGAAATGTGCTTAGAAAGAGTTGTTAAATACATAAAAAAAAAAAAAAAACTACAAAAACAAAAAAGCAGAAAAAATAAAAAAAACGGGCGTGGAGGCCCGCAACCTCCACGTAGTGACCCTGCACGGTCAAAAATATTGGTTTAAATTTAAAACCTTGAGGGTTTCTATATTTATCCAAACCCAAAAAGGTTTTAAATTAAAACCCTTTAGTTTAAAATTTAAAACTCCGCGGTTTTGATTTCAAGCCGAGAGTTTATTTTTAGAACCCTTGAGTTTACAATTAAAACCGTATTGGTTTACTTTTTAAACCCTAGAGTTTAAAATATAAACCATAAGGCCAAATTTTAAACCTTTCGAGTTAAAATGTCTAAAAACATATAGTTTTAAACTTTTTGAGTTTATTTTTTAAACCCTAGAGTTTAAAATTAAAAAGTAAACTTTGACGAGTTTAAAAAAGAAACCGTAGGGTTTAAAAAAGTAGGTTTAAACCCAAAAAGAGTTTTAATGTTTTTATATTTAAACCCAAATTTTCGACCGTGTGGAAACTACAGGGTCATAAAAATACATATGTCATTTATGTAGGCTAATTGCGGGTTTTTTTGTTTCTCGATTTCATAACATATTTATTGTTCTAAAAGTGTTATTTTCTAAAAACCTTGTATATTTATTTTTAGTTCACACATCACATGTCAGATTCGGTAAAAGCAAAGCCTTGATCTGTCTCGTATCCCGCCTTTTTTTAATACCACAGAATTTCTATCACAGATTTCAATTTCATTTTCAATTTCAATTTATTTAGAGATAATGTTAGCATATAAGACAGTGTCTTTTAAAAGCAATACGAATTATATAATAACAACAGGAAATAAGCAATATCGAATAAATTTACCTTTAAACTAACATTAAGTGTATTAAAAAGAAGAAAACATCAATTAATCTTATTTTAAAAGAAAAGAAGAAAATAAATAATTTAAGAAGAAAAAGAAAGTATTAAGAAAAGTGATGAAAAATTTCATGCTTAAAGGTGCGTTTATTTTTAATCGCTTTAATTCTAACGTGCAACGAATTTCAGATTCTGATTGCGTTAACAGATAAAAGTCTGTTGGAATTTAAAAAATTGTACACAGGCATCATGAGGTTTAAATTTCGGTTCGACCTGCATAATTGGAATTTCACTACTCAAATGAGTGATGCAATCGAACTTTTTTAGGCCATATACATACCTAACATCACTATTAAAAGCATGTTGTAACTTCAGTTTGGATCTGGAATCAAGTTTGCTATACACAACGTCTGAGTACGAAATGATTGGAATTATGAGTTGGAGTACTAACATTTTCCTAGTATCGACAGGTACAAATGATGCAGTTCATCTCAGGTTACGTATAGTATAGTTAACTTTACAAACAACAGTACACTGAAAAAAAAAGTTAGCTTAAAATTAAACACAATGTGTTCACAAAATGTGTTGTTAATTTGACTTTTTTTTCATATATTTTTCAAAATTTTTAAATACATTTGCTCTTACTTTGACGAAATTTGTTGCAAGCTATTTTTTAAACACAAATATCGTCAAATTAATAACAATTGTCGTCAATTTTAAAACATTTTTTTTTCAGTGTATTAATATGATCTTCGCAAGAAAGTGACGAATTGATATGGAATCCAAGATTTTTAGCTTTCTCGACATACTTTAGCCCTTCACCATGTAAATAAATCATTGGTAGCTCAGTCGTAGTCAAACTAGTTTTGGAAATTGGCAAAACAAATGACTTAATGGGATTAAGATTAAGCTTATTAGATATAGCCCATTTAGTTAATTCACTCAAGTTCTCATTTAATCTGAAACATAAATTATCAACTAGGCCAATTGGGCTGGACAAGTACAATTGAAGGTCATCAGCATATGCATGCATGTTAACATGACGATATATGCTAAATATATCATTAATGAACATAGAAAATAAAAGCGGACCAAGTACTGAGCCTTGCGGCACCCCACAGGATAAATAACAAAACGCGGACAGAATGTTTCCAACCGAAAATCTTTGAGACCTCCCGACAAGGTAGCTATATTGCAGGCGGACCGCCGTCCTCGAAAAACCAAAGTTAACATATAATTTTTGACACTGTATTGAATGATCAACGGAATCAAAGGCTTTCGCGAAGTCTAAGAGACATAGCAAACTTATGTGCCCGAGATCGAATGGCACTCTGGTGTCATCTAAAATTTTATTATGGCAGAAGAGCAGCTGTGACTAGGTCGAAAACTGGACTGAAGTGAAGACAAAAGGTCAAATCTTCTTATATGCTCTGAGATTTGCACGGCAATGAGAGACTCAAATGCTTTAGATAAGGATGATAGCAAACTTACAGGACGATAGTCAGACGGAACACGAGCATTGGATTTCTTTGCTTTTGGGATGATTGTGGCTGCTTTCCAAACATCAGGAAAGTAAGAACTTGTGAAGCAGTGATGAAATATGTGAGTAAGCGGGCTAAGGACGTGCGGTAAAATCAGTTTAATAAATTTGATGGATATGTTATCCTTACCTATTGCGTTGGATTTTATCTTACTAACACTGCGGGCTACGTCATGCTCGCTAAGGCCGTTGTTAGGCCGTTTTTATATAGACGCTCACGGGCTCATCACGGGCACGCATTGTTGTTGTTTCAATGTAAAAGGGAAATTTGAGAGAGTGAGCGAGGGAATTTATTTTGCCCAGACTGGTCACCAAATGATTCCAAAATGATATGGAATCACGAGATCAAAACAGTGTTGCGCTGTGCAATTATTCACAACATTTGTGTTTTTGCATGAAAACAGTGCACTTTTAGTACGAAATGTATCAAAGCAGTAATGAAACCTGCTTGATAGCAATACTCACCATACTCATACTTGTGATACTTTTTTGCATAAAGTATTGAAAGTAGTAAAAAGTGTACTAGCCCTACGGAGGAAAGCACTGGTTCTGAACCTATCACGTGATAGGTCCCCAAGGGAGAGGGATCAATCCCAATTCTGACACCAACATATGAAACCGACCGGTCCCTTTTACACGGCGTTGTCATTGACAGGGGTCAATTGCCACCTGCTGTGTCACCTTGGACCTGTCCTGTGATCGGCCTCGAAGAACAAATTTGTGACCTATCTTAACTGTCGAGTAGTTCGTGGAGCAATTTCGTTTGTACGATAAACAATCATTGGATATTGCCCTCACTTTACTAAATAATTATTCTATGACAGATGCAAATTTTTTTTTCTTTCCAACTTTGAATTTCTACACGATACAAATACAGCTTTGAATTTAAATCGATCTGTCTACACTTGCATCATATTAAATTGGTCCCATGGGCGGGGTGCAATAAGGCCAACGGCAATAAGGCCGAATTCGGCTTTATTTCGCTTTAAGTGGATATAAGGCCGAATTTGCGGATTCGGCCTTATTTCCATTTGAAAAAGAAATAAAGCCAATTTAGCCTTATTTCCCTTTAAAAGAAACCAATATTAGAACGCCCTTAAATTAGTTTTTAAGTTTTGTTTAATGAAAAATTAAAGATATAAAGTATTGGAATAATTGTACTTTAGGGCCCATGCTCCTTTTTATTTTTTTTTTCTAAATGTGCATTTGGAGCTCCTAAATATAATGCTGCAAAAAAAAGTTCGGTCTCAAATGGTTTAGGAGATAAAAATCGTGAAAGTTTGAAAAATGGACATTTTTTTTATATAGAAGACTAGGATATCTTATTCTAATAATAGAAATATATACACTAAGGGAAATAACGCATATTAACATTATCCACGCCTGAGTATACATTTTATTTATATATTTACGTGGATAAATCAAATATTTTCCTTATAACTCGTTTTTTCCCGTATATAAATTTTATTTATAAATACCACCGACGAACACACATATTCCATACAAGCAGCAACAACATCGCACTCTGTTCCTGCAGTTTATTTCTTGCAGGTTTCTTATAGTTCTCATTTAGTTAATGTTGCAAAGGTAATATAGGGTGGATATTTGGCCAAGATGATTTGTGAATGCGAGGGGTGGTCGTTTTATGAAATGATGTAGGGTTGAGTGACAACTTGATATTTTCTGGTTGTCATTTACCTGCATATTTTTCTTCTTATACAGGGTGTTTTTCTTAGAGGTAAAGAACTTCGAATTGAAATAAAACACAAGAAAATCGTTTTAATGTCCATCAATTTGGCCTTATTGGAAGGATAATTTTATGCCATTAATGTTTAAATATGATTTCGGGCATGTGGCCACCACGGCTGGCTCGAATAAAGCCAATTCTACATGTCCAATTTTCAACCACTTTTTCGAGCATATGGGGCCGTATGTCGGCAATAACGCCACAAATGTTGGCCTCCAAGTCCCCTAACGTTTCTGGTTTGTTGGCGTAGACGAGCGACTTCACATATCCCCAAAGAAAATAATCCAATGGTGTCAAATCACACGATCTTGGTGGCCAATTGACAGGTCCATTCCGTGAAATTATGCGCTCATCGAATGTTTCCTTCAATAAATCGATTGTGACGTGCGCTGTGTGGCATGTAGCGCCGTCTTGTTGGAACCACAACTCATCCATATTCATGCCATCCAATTCGGGAACAAAATAGTCGGTTATCATGGCTCTATACCGGTCTCCATTAACGGTAACTGACTCTCCAGCATTATTTCAGAAGAAGTATGGCCCAATGACTCCACCAGCCCATAGAGCACACCAAACAGTCAGTTTTTGTGGATGTAATGGCGTCTCAAGGATCTCATGTGGATTCTCTTCACTCCAAATGCGGCAATTTTGCTTGTTGACGTAGCCATTCAACCAAAAATGAGCCTCATCACTGAACAAAATTTTGCGATGAAAATCAGCATCGAGATCAATCTCATTTTGGGCCCATACACCAAAATCACGACGCATTGCATGGTCTCGCGGCTTTAATTCTTGCACAAGCTGGATCTTGTAAGGTAGCAAGCCAAGATCTTTGCGCAAAATCTTCCATAAAGTTGATGGACAAAGCTCCAATTGCTGTGCACGGTGGCGAATCGATTCATTCGGGTCCTCTTCAACATTTTGCTCTACAGCGGCAATTGTTTCTTCGATGCGCACTGTTTGACGTCTCTGCGGATGCGTATTATCACATAGAGTAAACGTAGTGCGAAAACGACCCATGGTTAACCGAATTAATTGCTCTGATGGACGATTATGTCGACCATAAAATGGACGGAGCTTGCGGTAAACTTCGCGAACTGAACCATTATTTTCGAAATAAATTTGCACGATTTGCAAGCGTTGTTCTTTTGTCAACCTGTTCATGATGAAATGGCAAACCAAACTGAACATAAATGACATTAGAGTTGCCAGATTTGACCACAAAATGCCAGTTTTATCTCTATTCGAAAAACAAACCCCTAAAAAAACACCCATTACATTTTAATTCTTACTGAATTTTAATATGTTGTTTTTTAAATTCAATATTTTTATATAAATTTTCTTTAAATGCGATAGTTTTATTTTCAAATATTATATTTTTGAAAAACATTTTAAAAAAATTCGTGCACAATTTAAATATATATTTTATTAATTCTGTTGAAATATTTAAATATTTTATTTAATTGAGAAAATATTTAAATAAATTTTAAATATTTACGTAGTCGATTTATGCAAATGCGTTATTGGTGCAAAAATTACTCGCTTTTTGGATAAATTAAAAAAGTTTTTGTATAAATTTAATATTTTTTTCTCTTAGTGTACCCGTTAAAGCGAAAAATATGATCGTTTAAATGCTAAAGAACATACATCTTTCTGTAAGTGATCGAGAAAACTATGTAAAGTTAATAAAAGTTATGAATGAAAATTTATGAAATATACGCGATTTTTACTAAACTTTTTCATGAAGTTTTAAAATTATAAGGAATGAGCGCCGCAGTCGAAAAATTGTTATTTAAAATCGCGGCTCATTCCTTATAATATTAAAACTTCTTCACCTTCACTATTAAACTACTACTAATAATTATTTCGCGTTGATACGAAAACAAGCACATTGAGGTTGACAATGGCAACTGTTCTCTTGTAAATTGAGTACCTACGCTGAGTCCAGTTACTTTTCAAACAACCGACTACACGGTGCGTACTTTTTATTAAAAATAATAATAAAAAATAATGTTTAGTTTGCAAAAATTATTTTTTGGCCTTATTACCATTTTGCTGAATTTTTTTGTAGGCTTTATTTCCTTTTCAAATGGAAATAAAACCGAATTCACAATTTCGGCCTTATTTCCCTTTGAAAAGGAAATAAAGCCAATTTGGCCTTATTGCCGTTGGCCTTATTGCACCCCGCCGTCCCATGCTGAGTAAAATAAAATCTTTCCCGTATCAGGCACAAAGAACCTGTTCCGTGACTAGTTATATCAGGCCTGTCCTGTGATAGGTTACGATTTGTGCTGTCACGGAATCAGTGACTTACAGATCAATTCTGTCGCGGTAACATTAATCTTGTTACCGTAGAAATTCACCTTTTAGTAACTTGAACACTCTGTTGGTATTCTGCGACCAAGCGTTACCGGTGAATATTGTTACCATCTCTTTAGGTGGTAACAAGCAAAACAGAAGACATTTTTTAGCTTGCATTACAAAAAATAGCTCACATTTTGAGTAATTAATCTAATTTTAAAATCCTCAAATTGAAATCGGAGCAAATTAAAATAAAAAACGATGTTAAATTCACTGTTGCTGCTTCTTCAGCACTTTCCAATGATAAAATTTTATAGCAATTCACTATGTAATATGTATTAATTTACAAAAAATTAATATATAAATTAAATATAGATAACACCGCAGCTGCGCTGGCGTAGTGCTTGCATATTTCCTGCAAAGAAAAATAAATATTATATAAAAAGTTAACATAATGCAATTAATTCTATGTATTTACTTCTCACTTTCCATTGTTTATATTTCACCACACAAAAGAGCGAGCTTCATTTCTATATATAAGGTGAGTTTACGACATTTGACAGTGTTACCGAGTGCACAGAATACCGATTTATAAGACCGGCAACGAGTTTTGGTAACAATATTGCTGTTACCGGTAACGCACAGAATCGATCTGTTAAGAGCAATTGACTTTGCCTTCTCCGTAGGGAGTGTTCAGTGATCAAATGACCGTCTGTATAACATACTTTCATCACAGAGCTCATCAAACGAAAAAAGAGCGTAAAAAAGGACGTGATCTTGGATCCTATGAGCGTCTGCATAACAACGGCCTAACAGCAACAAACTCAAACTGTAAAAGAGACTCAGAAGGTAACGATCGATTGTCAAAGGCAAGCACATTATTGGAAGACATAGAATTGGAAATGAAGTATTCATTAAGAATATTGGGGTCAATCTCACAATCTTCAGATTTCGCTTTGCTAACTCCTGCTTGTTTTAAATTGTTCCATAGATTTTGTGATGATTGTGCTGAACTCAACTTGGACATAAAGAATACACGCTTTGCTGATTTCACTGTAGCATTAGCTACGTTTCTTAGTCTTTTGTGCTGTTCCCAATTTGATACAGTTGCACTTCTTTTCCAGCGATTGTAAGCTCTATTACGATTTTTAAGGGCTTATTTGACATTATATGTAAACCACGGGCAACTGATATTAGTTAGTCGACGAGTGACTAACGGAACATGAGAGTCAAAGAATTCACAAATTATATTAAAAAAAAAAAAAATTGAGCTCCTCATTTACGGAACTAAATAACCAGAATTTTAACCAATTTATAATAGACAGATCACTAAACAAAGAGCTATAATCAAGAGATTTATAGTCACGAAACGAGAAAAATATTTTTTTTTCATATTGAAAAAAAAAAATGGCAATGAAATACATAAATCCTCGGGCTGAGTCAAAAGTTATGTCAAAGAAAAAAATCAAGGATGCATTACATATGTACATTTCGTTTCATTCTAACATAAAAATAAACCTTATTTGTCCTTTGACCTATTCTCGTTCAGAAAGTACAGAGTCCGAAAGTAGCATTAACAGTTCGTTCAGGCTTCATGTGCTGAGCTTCATATGAAGTAATATTCTAATACATTTTTTCATTTCAAAAATATACATTCGTGATTCGAATGGAAATTTTCGTCAGATAATCAGAAGTCATAAGTATTAAGAAAAGACACAAAAAAAAAAAAACAAAAGTTGAAACTATCTGATCCGAAAATCTAGACAGATCTGTTAAACTAAAAACGATATTTGTTTTGTCTTAATAAAAAATTTCCTATTTAATATTTCTTATGCTTCTTAGTACTACGAAAATTAGAACAAATAAATTCTTAACATACTCACAACAACTTAAAATAGTTCGCACGCAAACTTAGAGCTAAAAATTTCAGCGTATTCAAATAACTTAAATATAACATAATTATTTGCACAAATTATATCTTTACTAAGGCGCATACTGCGGCTGATTCAACTTTTCGACAGCTTCATGAGTTGAATCCTGTTTGGGTGGAGCCTTTGGTAGACTGAAGAATTTCTGCGAGAAGAAAAATATATATTTTAAATTTTAGAACCAATGCAAATACTCCAAGTACTCACATCATAACGGCCAAATTGACGGGCCTCTTCCATGGTATCTGGCAACTTTTTATGCAGCGTTTCAGGAAGAAAAGCAGCGGCAATGCTACCGATAAAAAACAGCATGCCCAAGATATAGTAAGGAGCACGTATGTCGATTGTAGTGCCTAAATAGACGAGGTAGGGTGCTAAGATGCCGATGCCATTCGCAAGTATGGTTCCCAGTGCAATGCCAGTCTGACGCATGCAAGTTGGATAAATTTCCATGCCCTGCAAGCTGGCTGTAAAGAAAGTGACGGCATTGAGGAACTTGATGAAGCTGGCAAGGCCTATCATGACGCCCTCATATTCAGCATCTATTGGAAAAAAATATTAAAACATGTGGAGATGGAAATAAAAATGCCAACCTGTGGCTAATACAATGATTGGTATGCATGCCAGGAAAGACACCAAAAAGGATGTCGTATTTGTAAAACGGCGTCCATATTTATCACCTGTAATAGAAAAGCGGAAAATTTAAAACTCATTTGAGGCTACAGCCAGTGTTGTCCTTATAGCTGTTTATTTTTTTTTTCTATTGTTGCTTTTGTGTAGCCAAATATGAATTAAACACTTCAAGGCCACATCCGTCATTTTCCGCTGACAGCCGTGAGCACTTACCCAAATATTTCCCAACTATATAAGCAGGAATTTCAACAATGCTTTGAAGTAAAAAATTCAAAAATGGATTTCCTCCCATGCGCGAACTAAACAGCACCAGTGTAAAGTAGGAAACCGCTACGACACACCTTAGCATCGAAAACGGCAACAATAAAAAAATGAAAAGAAAAAAAAAATAAAACAAAATATTAAAAAAGACGAAAATATAAATGCCGGGAATAGCAAAAATGTTTCATTTACACAGTAGGTAAAAACAAAAAACAAAAATATAATCAAAAACAAAAACAAAAGAGATTTACAAAAATCAAATAAAAATTTTAAGCAAATAAAAAACCATTCCTAACATCATAGCGCATAAAAACCATTCGAGAAGAAAAAACTATTCCACAAAAGCATTCCGCTGGCATTTCTAGCATCGTCGCTGTTATGCAAACGTGTAGGATAAGCTTCGAGCGTTGCAAATAAAATCCGTACCGGAGCAAAAATATTACATCCTTAAATTTTTAAAACACTTCTTAAAATTCAAATGCAAATGTTTAACGTTTGTGAGGACATCAAATCGTTCTGACTGCTCACCCCTCCTGCAGCCACACTGCCCGACACTGGCTGACTATGTATTGCTTTTGGTGGCAGCATCAGCAGCAAGTTGGGGGCGATGTATTCGTATGGAATTGAATATGAGCTGGGATTTGATTTAGTTTTTTTTTTTTTTTTTTGGTTTGTGTTGTTTTTGTGCTGTGATGAGTACAGGTCGCAAAAAGAAAAACAAATTATTTACAACTAAACAACAAGAAGGGAGCAATGAAATTTTTTGAAGGTCTCTGCCTCGTTTTTCAAGAGACACAGGGCTCCCAATGTTTCTTGTGATTCATATATTTTGATTGAAATATAAAATATTATTAATTTTGTTGAAAATTTTGAAATTTAAAAACTGCATGCAAATTAGTTTAATTACTTTTGTAGTTTGTAACAAAACAATTTTTTTGACCTTTACAACAAAAGACAAATTTGTTCCCCACTAAAAAAGGGATGCATTTCTTCTAGATTCCGATTAACCAAAGATAATTGCGATGTAAACTGATTTTATGTTATTTCAAGGTGTAAAATCGTCTTGAAATGCAACGCGTTGAGTATTGTCAAGGACTCTCTTATGAGCTGGATAGACCTACTATATCCTAAAATTTGTATTGTGAGCAAAACTACTATCAGGTCAAAAGTGTATAGAGTCAAATATAAGTAAATTATTGATAAGGATATGGTTGCTTTTTAAGGAGCAGTTCACCGAATTCAATAATGTCATGAAACTAAATTTCGATATTGAATAGTTCAATTGATCCACCGGAGTTAAGCGCAGAGAAACTGTTTACACCAAACTTACTGTCATTGAAAAACAGGGATAAAATAATTTAAATAGAGATAATATAATGTATAAAAACAAATGATTTTGTGACAAAATTCAAGGAACAACAAATAATACAAAAATACGAGGGTTGCTATTTATATTTCTGGATTTTGCAACATTGAGAGGAAACACTTGCCATGGAACGTTTCCATTGGAAACTTGGCATTGTTAAACTTACCCTTCTTCAGAATATTTTGTCATTTGAGCGCGATTTGTGTTGTTAAAGTAACTTGAAAAATGCATTTCGGGCAAAAAAAAAAAAAAAGTGGAATTAGGTTAGGTTAAGATTACGCGGCTGTCTGTTGTAAGACACACTTAGGCCAATTAGGTCCGTTGTGCTACAAAGGGTTGATTATTTTCCACTCTATCTAAACCAGTTGGAGTTACTTATAAAGCTGAGTATTCGGTAGACCGAAGATTTTGAAAGATCGTCTAGGTCACTGTGGAATCAGTTACCTAGGAAAAGGTGACGTTTTTTAGCCAGCATGTGCAGAGAAGATGTGTTGTGGATTCTAGCTCCTCTTCGTCTCTGCAGCTTCTGTCGAAGCATTATTGAGGATTTTTAGTCTTCGGGCATGGTTTCCAATTAGGCAGTGTACTGTTAGAACGCCTATGATAATATTTATTTGGTCCCTTCTAAGGGAAATTAGTTCCTTTGTGCGTTTTAAGTTCAGGGTTGGCTAAACTTGACGTGCCGTATGGCATGTGTTACCCGTAGACCACCTGATGTTACTACTTTCAAGGGATAGTTCATTTGTGCGTAATTTAAATGTGGCGAGAGGTATTCCAATTTGTTCCTTATCTCTCGATAGGGGTTTGGTAGTACCGTTACGAGCGAGTTCGTCTGCTTTGCAGTTTTCTGGGAAGTCTCTACACTGAAAAAAAAATGTTTTAAAATTGACGACAATTGTTATTAATTTGACGATATTTGTGTTTAAAAAATAGCTTGTAACAAATTTCGTCAAAGTAAGAGCAAATGTATTTAAAAATTTTGAAAAACATATGAAAAAAAATTCAAATTAACAACACATTTTGTGAACACATTGTGTTTAATTTTAAGCTAACTTTTTTTTTTCAGTGTATGCCCGGGGATCCAACATAGAAATATATTGAGCTACTCTGCCATCTCATTTAGAGATCTGCGGCAGTTTGGGACTGTTTTAGATGTTGTTACAACAGATTCTAGGGCTTTCAAAGCAGGTGACTATCAAATAGAATAATAGAATACAAATATCTCTAGTTGATATATCATTCATCTGAAGCCAAGTAACGGCTTCGTCTATCGCAATAACTTCCGCTTGGAAGACACTGCAGTGGTCGGAGAGCCTAAAGGCAACGTTGACGTTTAGTGATTTAGAGTAGACTCCTCCCCCTACTTTGCCATTTAATTTTGATCCATCAGTGTAGGTTTCAGTGGCATTGTTTGGTGGAGGACTTCCAAGTTCCCATTTATTTCTGGAGGGAATTGATACATCAAACATTTTGTCGATAAGAAGTTTTTGCGTAATGTAGTCTACGGTGGCGTCCGTGGCGTAATTGGTTAAAGTGCGTGGCCGCTATGTCAATGAACTTGGAGACCCAGGTTCAAACCCCAACAGCGAAAGAAAATAATTAAAATAATTTGTCTGTACGGCCGCTACCTCTCTGCAGACAATGGCAAACCTCAGAGAGTATTCAAAATGCCATTTAAAGCTTCTTGAGAACAAGAACATTCCGTTCATCGCCATTCGGAGTCGGCGTTAAACATGTAGGTCCATTTCTCGGTCAACTGTGTACAAACTTAATAACACGCACAACACAATTGATCATAAGAAGCTAGGTCAAAGTCCTTTCCAGGGCTGAAATGGCCAGTTATATATTTTTTTTTAGTCTACGGTTTTAGGTATTGGAGGAAAAAGTTTCCTAATGTGAGAGTATCCTATTGTATCCCCTTCCAGTGGAAGGCTATGCTAAAAGAGCGCGTACAATCTAGGTGGCAATCTAGATGGAACCAGAGTCAGAATGGTAGAATTACCTACCAGTTTATACATGACGCGGCGTTCGTTGAAGGTCGCCCTGAGTTTGGATTTTCTCTGAGTCTGGGCTTCCTTTTAACTGGTCATGGTTCTCTGAACGCATTCTTGCGTAAGAGAAATCTCAGCACGACTGAAGGTTGTGATTGCGGAGCGATCTTTGAAGATTGGTCACATGTCTTGTACGAATGTCCTCTATATGAAGACATTCGAGATTTGAGAGCCATGGGCATAATGGTAGAAAATGAAGAGTTCGACGTGAGTAATGCGCTTGCATCTAGTGAGCAAATTACCAGGTTGAACGAGTTCGCTTCTCAGGTGTTTACTAGACGCCGTAACAGGTGAATGACTTCTGCAGTCATTCATATGTAAGATAGTCTGTTTATCCAAATAGTTGGATGAATTGAGGAGTTGTTCTGAGGAACATTTTTAAATGGCCACCAGTCCGGAGCGGTGATGAGCTCAACTGGCAGTAGCTTGCTACGAAGTCCGACTAAAGACTTTAAAACTGGTACCACGGGCAGTCGGCGGCCCTTGACTTATGTCAGACCGACTGATTGGGTATGGCCCTTCGGGGAGAATCGTGGTGTGTGGAGTTGCATTCTCAAGAAGTGTGGAGTGTGGAGTGTGGAGTTGCATTCTCAACTCGGGTGCTGTACCCCTTAGTACGGAAGAGGTGTTAGAAAGGCCTCCACCCAAACCAAGGGTTGCGAAATGTCATCACAACATGGAGCTAATTTGGTACATTTGAATTCTCAAAGGGGCGCAGGCCGACGCAATGTTTTGGTCCCGTGCTTGGAGCACCGTAGAATTAAGCCGTCAAGGCAGGTGTCTACGTTAAACACATTCGGATTTTATGTATCCCCTTCCATTGGGAAGTTGTTTCTAGACGGATTGCTCTGTTTACAGCCATCTGTTTTGTTAGGATATCCAGTGGTGTCAGGTGGAACGTAATGTCAAGTGCATCCGTTGGACTGGTTCTTAGCCCTCCGCTGATGCACAGCTCAGCTGACCGTTGAACTTTGCAAAGTATATTGAGGTGTGTTTGTTTGTTAAGTACGGGCACCAAAATATAGCATCGTATAACAATATTGGCCTTATAACAGTTGTATAGAGCCAGTGAGTAATCTTAGGTTGTAATCCCCATTTGCTACCCACTGCTTTATTGCATGAATATAGAGCTATATTGGATTTTTGGCTCTTTCGAGCAGATTGGGTTTCCAATTTAGTTTCCTATCTAAGATGAGACCCAGGTATTTTACTTGTTCCGAGAAATTTAGTCTTGTATTTCACAGTTTTGGAGGACTAATTGTGGGTCAGTTGTGTTATCTAGTAAAGACCACTAAGTTTTATTAGGATTAACGCTGAGTCCACAGTTGGTAACCCAGTTGACAAAAGTGTTTAGACAATTTTGCATAATATCTCGGAGAGTGGATACATATTTTCCTGAGATGACAATAGCAACATCATCAGCGTAGGCTATCACCCTGCACCACTCTTCTTCCAGTTTACCCAATAGTTAATTCACCGCTAGGTTCCAGAGCAGAGGCGAGAGAACTCCTCCCTGAGGAGTTCCCCTTGGTACAGATCTTAGCGTGGATGCTGTTTCGAGTTTTACGCTTATAATCCTGCCTACTAGCATTTGATTTATAAGTGCTATCAGCACAGTATCCACCCCAAGCCCCGTCAGTGTATTAGTGATAACCTCTGCCTTAACGTTGTTAAAGGCACATTCTATATCAATGAAGGCTATCATTGTGTATTCCTTCTGATGAAGGGTCTTTTCAATAATTTCAATAATAGATACTATGGAATGGAGAGCTGGTTCCACAGATTTCCCTTTGGCGTGGGCATGTTGTACTGGTGAGATTGGATTTGTTTCTATTTTTTGTTTCAAGTGAATATCTATTATTCTCTCGAGAGTTTTTAGAAGAAAAGATGAGAGACTGATTGGTCGAAGGTCTTTTGGGTTTACGTGTAAGCTTTTTCCTGCCTTAGGTATAAAAACTACCCTCACGTGTCGCCAACGTTTTGGGACGTGATTCAGGTCAAGGAAGCTTTGATAGATTATCATAAGCCATTGGTTTATAATGTCATAAGTCTTTTGAATTTAGATTGGAGCTATTCCGTCAGATTCTGGTGGCTTAAACGGTTTGAAGCTTTCTATTGTCCATTTTAGCTACGACTGTGTGATTATATGTAAGGAGTTGTGAGCACCTGGTAGATGCACCTCTTTTGCTGGAGTATCTTCAGTCTTTGAACAGCCCGGGAAGTGAGTTTCTACCAAGATATTTAGAGATTCTTCACTGTTAGTGGTCCAGGTTCCGTGTTCTTTTTTCATGAAGCTCGGGTTAAGAGGACTAGATGCCAGAATTTTTCTTGTCTTCGCCTCAGAGTTTCTGATATTTCTTCACAGAAGCTTCTCCAAGATTGTCGTTGTGCTTAACGTAATTATTTTTTGTGGTATTTTAGAGCCACTTTACAGATTGTCCACGCATCAGTGGATCTAGTGGCTTTTTCTTTATTGAAGAGTTTTCTGCTCTTATTTCGAAGCTCTTCTAGTTTAGTGTCCCACAAAAATGGAATTAACTCGCGAAGATTTTCGTGTGATTATCAAGACAAAAATGAATCGATGAACTAAATTCCTTATCCGGTGATAAAGCACAATCATACAGCACTTTAAAAAATGATATAACGAATTAAATCGTGGTCGATGTTCACTTCAGGACATATTTGCATATTTGCATATTAGTATTAAAGCATCAATCAGAAATTGCGTCATCATTTGGCCGTAAAAAAGATTTGTTCATGGATCCCACATAATCTGACAAACGATAAGACTTGTATCGATTGGTGCAAGGATCAAATATTGTGTTTAACATCTATACAGGTGACGAATCATGTATTTATTCATATGAGCCTGAAATAAAAGAGCAATCGACTGTATGGGTTTTCCAAAATGAATTAAAACCAACAAGAGTTGTTCGCGTAGGAAGCACACCTAAGCAAATGGTTGCCTGTTTCTTCGGCATTACCGATCATGTGGCGACATTGGCATTAGAGCAACGTACGACGATCAATTCTGAATGGCACACGTCCATTACTTTGCCACAAGTCATCGGAGAAATTCGGAAACAGTTGAAGAAGAGGCGAATTATTCTGCATCATGACAATGCGAGCTCTCAAAAACATACCATTTTGTACTGCCAAAAAATCGAATTGATGGTCATTCGTTGTACAGCTCTTTTTGGCACCAAAAAATTTTTTATATTGGTTAAAAAAAACTGGAAAAATTGGTTCAAAAATTGGTACAAACGCATGCAAAACAACTTGATTTTCATGGAGAATATTTTGAAAACAATAAAATTAATTTCGCTCATAATTGTTTTCTCATTATTAGGACAGAAATATAAATAGCAACTTTCGTAATACAAAGAATGAAAAAAAGTTTGTTGATTAATTTTTTCCCAATATTCACAAAGTTGAAAATTTACATTCGGCCTTTTGGCTGCTTAATTAAAACATAATTTCTTTACAGAGTTTACAAATCATCTTCCTGGAATGCCACAGCTCAGCACTCAGCTATCGCAATCAAGCCAAACCATTTTGCTACTTCGACAACATTGCCGACAAAAACTATACGTTATGCGATACAAGGAAAACCTATACCCTTTTCACTACACAAATAACTTAAGCATAAAACGGAATCAACAAAATTTACCAACTGAATCCCATGATTGATGTATTTCTAGCTAGACGCCAACCGCTGAATAGCGAGGGGATGCCGTATGTCACATCCTGAGTCGTTCCCGCATATATATTTCTCAGTTCCTTCTCCGACATGTCGAATGGCATACCATTAATATCTGCAATTTTCTTTAATTGAACAAGTGCATCGGCGAAGCGACGTTTGCTAATCAACCAGCGTGGTGATTCAATAACATATCTGCGGAAGAGAATAAAATAAAACAACAAATTAAATCATAACAATCAATATTGTAGATAAGAAGAATAAAAATATAACAAATAAAACTATTACCGCTCGTGAATATTTCAGAAATCTAACAATAATCGTTGATGATATTGGAAAAACGATTAAATATTTACTTTACTTGTGATAATGATGACCGCAATCTTGGCGTAATCTGAAGTATACAGCTCCACTTAATAGAATATATTGTTTAGTATATGAACTAAAAACAAAGTTTATTGATTATAATAATTTTAACGTTTATGGGTCTTATCGCTCTAAATGTGACACAATTGATTAAGATTTTTTCAAATTTCTTTTGTTTTGTTTTGTGTTAGCACAAGTTTTCATATCTTAAAGCTCTTTAAGGAAACAGAATTTCGCAACGAGTTAACAATATCTATTATTATTAAAAAAGGCTGATTTTTGGGTGAACCCACGAAGTGGGTCAATACTCTACGGTATGGACTAAATCGCAGTAATAAAAGGTCGAGACAAAAATAAAGAAAGATAAGCTTAAAAATTAGAAAAAAATTATTAAAAAATATATTTTAGGTATTATTTTTACCAATAATGTACGAGTAAATGTCCGATATTTAATTGAAAAGCTTGGGAAAAAGAATGCAGTTAGCTGTGTCATAAACAAACTTGTTGGTTTTAATGTCACAACGTATCCTTATAAACGTCCTTAGTCTTACGAGGGCTGCCTTTTAAGCCTTGCGCCTCGGCACAATTAAGCATTACTAGATTGCTTGAACTTGACATTTTCTAGCATGGCACAAACGTACTTACAAAGTTTTGGTGTATGTGCGCTTATTGTGTTGTTTACAGTGGTTTTAAAATTGTGTTTCAGCAAAAAAGAACTGGAATTAATACGTGAACATTTTGGGGTGGTGATTTTATACGATTTTTGACGTGGATGGACAGTTAAAGAATGGATCGATCAACTTAGTTCGACTTTTGATGATGAAAAACCACACATGGTTTTCAGAAAACATGTAAGCAGAACGGCATGCGACATATCGTAAGATGAAGTCGTCCTTGGGCATTAGTGGGACTATCATACATTCGATTTTACATGAGCATTAAGGTTTCAGTAAAATTTGTTCCCGTTGGATACCCCATAATTTGACGGTTGCTCAAAAAAAGGCTCGTGTCGATTAGTGTAATTAGTGACATCACCACAGGTGACGAATCATAAGTATATGTATCTACGCTTATGAGCCCGAAAGAAAGCAGCAATCGACTGTTTGGTTCTTTCAAAGTGAGAAAATGTTATGTCGCAACTGTACCACTTGTGCAATGGAGAATTGTTAATGCTGAATGGTACACTACCATTTGCTTGCCGGAAGTAGGCTTGTACGAAACACAGTTCCGGGGCCGGAACGAACATGGAACGTTTCTTTTGTAAAGCGAAAAAGGTTCGCAGAAACATATTCGCGGAACTATGTAGTTGCTTTGAGCTGTAGAAGCAATTTTTTAAAGCTTATTAAATATGTTGCTCTACGTTGTAATGTTGCCTAGAACTCGTTGAATGTTTGGCTTGTAATGGTTGCAACCAAATGTAATGGTTTTTGTATAGGTGTTCTTTACACCTGAACAGAAGGGCTTTAAGAGAAGGCCGCAGAGGATTAATATGTATGACCGACCCCCATTACTTTTGCAAAAGAACATTTTTTCCTTAGACACCTATTACCTCCGACAACTCCTTAGCGGGGCTCCCATACAAATTTAATGATATTTGTTTATTTATTCCCTACAACTGAACAGGGGGGTTTTAAGGAAGGGTCGGAGAAGGTTGTATGATCGACCCCCATTACTTTTCAAAAAGGAACATTTTTCCCACTCTTTACCACTCTTTACCTGAGCTCCAATACAAAAACGCAACAGGGGCATATTAATTTTGTCACTCTGTTTGTAACGCCCATAAGGAGGCGTAGGTATATGAAAGTGTATATATTCTTGATCAGCATCACCACCCAAGTCAATTTAGCCATGTCCGTCTGTCTGTCCGTCCGTTCGTATGTAACTTATAAGTGCTTATAACAAATAGAGTTCTCTCGAGTTGCAAAACATGTCCCGAAACTATATAGTTCCGGAGTTTTGAATGAAACTCATGCATCTCATATGTAGCAGATTGAAACATGTCCGCGGAACTATCTAGCTCCGCAGTTCTATTTGATTGAATGAAAGCATGTTAAAAACAAAATGAACAGAGCATTGCGCGCAACAAGAACGACGAAATGTCATCTTATCATTTCACTCATCAGTTGTTTCGTTCTTTTGCAAACATCATATTTGCACTTGAAGTCGATCACAAAATTCGTGGAAGCCATAACATGTGTGAAAGAGATGATTGGTCACATTTAAAAAATAAAAAATCTTGCAAACCGGAACTGTTTGAACATGCTAAAAATTAATGAAGGAACGATTGGAACTATGTCCGAATGTGAAAATAGTTCCGCGAACTAAACAGGTACTGAACGACACATCTTAGAGAATTAAGGAAAACCAACCTTCGGAATTCAGAAAACTTAAGGAATATTATCCTCCATCACGACAGTTGTAATTATCACACATCAACTCAAAAAAACTCTTTTTTTTATAGGCAAAATTATATATTATATGAGTAATGAGCTATCTTAACTTCGACCTGACAATTTAAAATAAGCGCAAAAACCATCTTAATACACAAGTCGTAACGAGACATTGAATAACTTCGATAACGACAATTCGATTGAAGCTCGCACTAGTTGCCACCACATGAATGGCGGAAATTGAGTTTTCTGTGAGTGGGTAGGTGCAGTAACCACAAGAATAACACACAATTCTATGGCATGGCAAAGAAGGTATAATACTTACTTGTAGAAAATTAAAACCATTGCTGTGGGCACTGTTGTTAGCCACATAAAAGACTCCCAATCACGCAGCCACCAGAATACCAGCGGCATCACTGATGTACCAAAGGACCAACCGAAACTTTGGTAAATTGCGATTGTACTGCGATCCTGTCTGAAACGAAAACAGAAATTAAATTAAATCAAATCGTATTAAAATCAAGATTCAACAAAATCCAAGTTAAGGTGACATCAACTCACTCTCTTGAGATTTCCATGCCAATGATCATCGGTGACTGAAATAAACTGTTGACCGTGAGCGATGTTATGCCGGAAAATATAAGGAACCAAGTGTACGAGGAAGTTGTCAAAATGGATGCAAGCCGTCCAATCGAACAGAATATGACACTGATGTAATAAACCAAACGACGTCCAAAACTAAGCAAGAAGTTTGTAATAAATAGAGATTTTTTTTCTTTTGTTTTACTGTTCAACTTATTGTTAGTTTCTATCTTAGTTGGCAACTTACACATCGCCCATTTGTCCGAATACAAAGGAACCAATGAGCTCAGTCACGCGTCCAACAACAAATACATTTGTCACAAACAAATCCTTAGCACAAACCCAGTGTTCCTGCGTTGGTATCGTGCTTTCGTACCATTTCTTGTCGTAACTCCAACCATGCTGACATACTGAAAAAGTATTAAAGTGAAAAAAAGTATTTGGGTAAAATAAAAAAAGCAAAGAAACAAGAAGGGAAATATATGGCGGTTTGGTTCCATAGAAAAAGTAAAAAAAATTATAACCCTCTGTGTGCTTGGCAAAAAAAAAAAAAAAAAATAATTCTAGTTAGTTAAGAGTTGGAACAAATTATGGTTCAAGTAACTTTTGGTGATGAACTCGCCGTAGTTGCAGAAAAATGCGTTGTAATTTAGTTAAATTTATAAGAATTACTTTTTTACTTATGACCTGCAAGTTGCCCAGAGTTTACCAAAAATACTTTAATCTTTTAAACCGTGAACTATTTTTATTACAATAAAATGTCCATATCCTTTAGATTAAATTGGCACACATTTGTCTTTTGTTATAAAATCTGTGTCAAGAAACAATAAAAACAAAAACTTCAATACTTCTCTGGCAACCTCTGTATATCTTTAACCAGTGGATATTGGCTGGTCTGCTGCTATCTGAAACTACTGAAAATCTAGTACTTTACCCTTTGGTTAAAGATATCCAGAGGAAAACAATACGGCCCTAAATGTGTAAATCTATGAATTCCCCTTGCTTTCTGTTATATATAAATATCCAATAAAAAATGGCAAACAAGCAAACCTCAAAGGATTAATAAGTTTTAATCATAGATTATTGGAAGGAAGGCAAAAGTACACGTGAAATTAGCGAAATTGTGAAAAAACTCATACTATACACTGTTCAGGAAGTCATAGCAAAATTAAAAAATAGTAATTAAGAAAAAAAATGACGGCCGTGGCTGAGTGCGTTAAGAAGTGCATTGATCACTCGATGTCAAATCGAGACAAGGTTCAAACTCCAGTTGACAATGAACATTTTTTATTTAAAATTTATTTTTCTGATCGGCCGTCATCTCTCAGCAGACAATGGCAAACTTAAGAGAGTAACCCCCTCATGCTGTATCACGAAGCAAGGCACGAACGACAAAAAAGAAAAGATTAGCCATACAAAAACCGACTGCTTCTCGTGTAATGCTTCTTATTAGTGTGCTTTTTCGTGATACAGAATGAATTGGTAAATAATTCCAGAATAAAAAAAAGCTTCTTGAGGGAACTTGCACATTAGGCCCATATTACACGATGATCGTTTGATCGCGGTCAAAATATTTTTGTTGTTGCTTTCAATGCGAAACTGTCAAAAAATACTGAGAGCCAGAGCGGATGAACAATTGTTTCGCATTGAAAGCAACAACAAAAATATTTTGACCGCGATCAAAAGATCATCGTGTAATATGGGCCTTAGCTGTTCATATTCGGCATAAAAACTATTAGGTCCAGTTTGCGGTAATTTTTGATCGCAGCACAATTTGGTCACAAGAAGCTCGGTCGAAACCCCTTCAAGGCACCCGAAACGGCCAATTCGTATTTTGGTTTTTTTTTTTTTTTTTTAAGAAATATCATGCGGAAGTGGAAGATCAAAAAAATTGTTTACATCAAAGACAGAAGAAGATACATCATGTTGCAGCCCAAAACACCCACAGAAAATATCGCTATATAACTAAAAAAAACTGAGATTGTGGACGTCCATCAGCATCCCAGTGGGAAAAGTCGTAAGGTGCTTACAAAATAATTCATGTTTTCCTTTAGCTAATGAAGGTGAATATATAATTACTAGCATACCCGTCCCCAGCGTTGCTTGGGAGTATAAATATGATATGAAAACATATTTTGTAGAAAGACTCCAGAATCGAATATGTTTAATTCATTTTATTTTATTTGAGAATATTTCTTATTGAAATAAAAAGAGTGGCTTCTTATTGAAATGAAAAGAGTTTCACCTTCGTAAAATCAAAATAAATACGATATATTGGACGTATGACAACAGCAGAAATTAACTGAGTGCAACTATCCACTCAAGATGGCAGCGCGGTGAGTTGTAGACTATCACCTCTCTCTCTCTCAACAAAGAGGTTAAGCTATTGTTTGCTGTTATTTTGTGCTGCTTATACATACAATGGCAGCATGGATTTAAATCAGTGGTGCACAGCGTTGGCAGAGCTTCCAATACAAGCGCATCATTTTTATTTTAGTATGTGTGTGCGAGCAGAATAGTGAAAAAAAATACTTTTGCAAATACTTTTACATTCATTGAGTAAAATGACAGCATAAAGTGTTTTTGATAGATAGATTGAGGCTCGTAATAAGGGTTGAAATAAAAAAATAAAGAAATTACCAAAAAGGTCGAAACATGTTTAATTCATTCATATATTGCGTCTGTACAGCATTTTCCAAAATCATTTGCGCATGAGACGCTCACTCCATGAAGTGCAAACGTAGACTGATTCTCTGCTAGTGTCGTATAAGTTCGGTACCTTCGCACACACGACTTGTATGTGAAAACCGAGCGGCTCCGTAAGCATCTCGTGTGCATCACTGATTTAAATGCATAAATTCTTAAATAATTAAATAAAAAGTTTTACCAAAAACGTAGTACCCAGTAGCAGGGTCGCTTCTTACAGCAATTGAATAGTGAAATAATTATTAAAAACGGTTCAGCGGTTACGCCGTGATTGAACGATAAAAATCCGAGAGAACCCTTTTATATAATAGTATATAGATGTGAAAGTACCCAGTGGGCAAAAGCAGGGCTTCGAAGCGCTACTTGCAGGCCTTCATATGGATTTTGAAGACCTTCCGCACTCATATCCAAGCCCATTAACTTTTTTATATGAAACGAGCAAATTTTCTAGGCCTTCCCCTCTCGCGACTCTAAAGAGGCCTGCCAGAAGCTCTTTTTTGAGAATACATGTTAAAAGACCTTCTTTATGAGGGCTTATAAAAGCACTCTCAAGTTAACTAAAAATAAAAAAAAAAATGCAGTAAACTGTTTTTTTGTTTTGCAATTTCTATTTTGAAGTGAAACTTTCTTAGGTCACTTTACTTCATTTCGTCGCACGATAGAGGAGAAAGATATGTTTGATAGTAGAGAGAATGAGAGAAATATATATAGTGTATATATATGACTGAAAAAACTTCTTTGACACCGCTGAGCGTCGAACCTGCGACCTCAAGATTTCAAAAACAACGCTTTATCTATTGAGCTAAATCCTCCATTCAAAAATCTACTCTACATACCAATTAATCAAATTGCTGTAGATGCGCCCAGCGGAAAAATAATTTCAGAGTTGTGGACCAAATATTTTTATATACATTTTGTTCACAAGTTATCAAACCGTGAAATAGCAGAGCGGTAAGACGTTTGACTATAACGCCAGCGGTCCGAGTTCAATTCTCGCATGTGACAAAAAGTAAAATTTTTTGGCTTTGTTTTTATTTATGTTTTTTATAGGAGAGCGCTGTGCTCTCCTTGGGCTAACACTTTATGATATGTTTCACTTCTTTCATGTTTTGCGTTGCACAGAAATAAAAAATTTTTGAGCCCCATCCATAGGAAGGCCTTCTAGAAGTGCTCATTGGTACAGCGATATTAGGAGGTATAAAGATGCCAATAGTAGTAGTCTTAGCATGCCTTCTTTTGTTAAGGCCTAGTATAATTGCCCACTGGGTAAGTATGTTGTTTGCTAGATTTGGAGCACCTTACGTCTTCACTTATGATTTCAAATGCAAAAAGAATGCGGGTTTGAGCCGAACGTTTCTTCGTGATCATTTTCATATGTACTTTATTTCGTAAAGTAAGAGGCATACAGTGGCATGACGACATAACGGTTTTAACGACTGTTTCAAATAGATGAAGTGTAGAAAAAAACAAAAAAAACGAACAAAAAAAAAAATAAAAACGATTATAAAACAAACGTTGGCTGATCGCCGGTTCAATGACGTCAAATTGTGAGTTGCATAAAAATATAATGCATTAAAATAACTTTTTGGTTTTTTCTAGGTGAAAATGTTAGTTGGTAACACCAAATATTTTATATTGTCATTTTTCAATTTTTTTTTACACTTATTTTATAATTAAGCTATTGCCTACCATCCTGATTTGCTTTTATGATTCTGTTCGATATGTCGCCTTACGCTCACCTTATTTTTTAAGAGGAAACGTAAGCAGTGCTTACATTTTCTATCGTGGGGAAGGCTGAAATGAATTATGTCTTCGTTACATATAATGCCCCTTACGTGTACCTTACGTTATCCTTCATACATCCTGAGTATTAATTAAAGTGCATTAGCATGAAAACCCGAACGATTCCGACTGTCGGGAGTACATACCCTGCACTTCATTTTAGTTAAGGAATACGTAAGTACGTATGATGCTTTTCATACTTTACGAAAGGAAGATTACTAGAGGCTGCCTAGCTTTTGGTAAAGTAATGGGGATTCATAAGGGAGGTTTGGATGACTCACTGATGAAAAGTAAGTAGGGTATATTGCATTAAAGCACGATAGCATAGAACAGCGGTGCTTTTGCGAGAAAAAAGGGGTGAATCATTAAATAAGAATTAAAACAGAACGATAAAGCATGGTGGTGGTAGTGTCATGGCGTATGGAGCAGTGAGCGCAAATTACGTCAGAAAAGATAGTTTTTGTAGAAGGGACGATGAACAAAATGTACTATTTAAACATTTTTTCTGGACCTTAACTCAATCGAGCACCTGTGTGCATAAAAAATAAAAATAAATAACTGGCCATTTCAGCCCTTGAAAGGACTTCGACCTAGCTTCTTATGATCAATTGTGTTAATTAAGTTTGCACACAATTGACCGAGAACCGGACCTACATGTTTAACGCCGACTCCGAACGGCGATGAACGGAATGTTCTCGTTCTCAAGAAGCTTTACATGGCATTTTGATTACTCTCTGAGGTTTGCCATTGTCTGCAGAGAGGTGGCGGCCGAACAGAAAAATTATTATAATTCAAATAATTTTCTGTCGCTGCTGGGGTTCGAACCTGGGTCTCCAGGTTCGTTGACATAGCGGCACCTGTGTGCATACATGAAAAAAAAACTACGTGAGTGAAGAGCAAAAGTGACCTAAAATATTTCCTTCAGGATATATGGCAGAATATATGTAACTCAAGAAGTTACTAAGAACTTAGTTCATTCTATGAACAGAAGACTTACAGCCCTATTCTGGCAGCTTAACTAAGCTCACCACATTAACAAATTAGTTAGTATTAACAAATTGTTAAGGTTTCGTATTCTGGTGATAATTTGAAAGCTGCTTTTTTTACTATTTTGTTAATGACAGAAAACAACTTAACAACGAAAGATAGTTCAGTATTAAGCCAAACAAAGGCTGTGCAAATAAAATAAAATAAAAAAAAAATGGATGAATTCTTACTTTTTACTTCTTTTTAGCATTGCTACTGAAGAAGATCAAAGAAAAAATAAATTTTAAAGACTGCAAACCACTCGAAAATTGCTTGGCTATTAAAATAATTCGTTTTGAAACTTAAAACAATTGAAAACAATTAGTAAATTATTTATTTCTTAACATTTTCCATCTTACTTGCAGAAGAACAAACATAAGCAATCAAAATAAGCAAGAAAAGAGCAATATAAAAACAGCTAACGCTTTATATCATGTGGCGTCCGTGGCGTAGTTGGTTAAAGTGCGTGGCCGCTATGTCAACGAACCTTGGAGACCCAGGTTCGAACCCCAGCAGCGACAGAAAATTATTTGAATTAAAATAATTTTTCTGTACGGACGCCACCTCTCTGCAGACAATGGCAAACCTCAGAGAGTAACCAAAATGCCATGTAAAGCTTCTTGAGAATAAGAACATTTCGTTCATCGCCGTTCGGAGTCGGCGTTAAGCCTGTAGGTCCATTTCTCGGTCAATTGTGTACAAACTTAATAACACGCACAACATAATTGATCCTAAGAAGCTAGGTCAAAGTCCTTTCAAGGGCTGAAATGGCCAGTTATTTATTTATTTTATTTAACGCTTTATATCTAAGGCATTTACATTTTCACCACGCGTGGTGAACTTTAATAGCTGTTGAGAGCTTTCAAATTATTAATGATTTGCCAGAATACGAAAATTTACTTTACATAACAAGAACATTATCAAGAGCTTCTTTACAATTCCTTGTTATGTTAACAAACAGAATAGAGCTGTTAGAGACGTGCTAGATACCAAAGGTTGTCGCGGTCCAAGAATCTAGTCGCGCCAAAGTGAAGTACGGAAAAAACTACAATGCGATCATATTATGCGTAATCATAATATGGTAAATTTGTTTTGTCCGGATCCAATCACTGTGCGTTTGGTATGGCGCCCAACACACAAATATGCTCCGGTAATAAAGCCACTTTATTTATGATTTTTTTATTAACCCGGTCTGGCTAAGGTTTATCCTTGCGCTCCATGTTTGACGAGTCTTAAATCACACGAGTGATTGAACGCACGGAATTCCGCGACAAGTAAACGAACAGGACTAGGACGATAATTGTGAAGAAAATAAAAATCACTTGGCCAATTCACAATAAGGATTGCCATTGTGGGCTGTGGATGATGTGGAGTGTTGTCACACTAATACTAACACAGGTGCCGCCAAGATGTAAAAACACTTTGTGGGTAGAAGGTTTAATTTAAATTTGCTCAAAGATACGCCTTAAAAATCCCTTAAAAGATTTTAAAAATAGGTGTGAGCAGAGCCTTCAGGTTTGAATACCCGTTTCTGCGAAAACTGCATCTGTGTTAGAAAAAAGATGGCGGTGTTTAGGTTCCTTCGATTAACAGTTTTATGAAACTCATCGGTAATATTGTCTTTTGTTACCATATAGCTTCGTAGTGTAAAACCCACACCCGTCCCGACTGAGCAGGTGGCATCCCTGCGTCGCCGGCACTATTGTGCACTGATTGGGTCAGCTGTTCGCGTTTTCATTAAAGTAAAGTTAAATTTATCAACATTAAATTCGCGGTCGCGCTGTGATAAATAACTTAAATTTTGCGAAATCGTGCGTGTCGAATAGTATCGCGACGAAGGGAGCACACAAAGAATTAGTTTATATCAAATATTTGGTTTTTTAAAGTTTGTTCAAGTGTTTTGTTTATTTTTTTTTTTTTTTTTTGTTCTGAAAATTTGACTCATTTTGAGATGACGGAGACTTTCATGTTAAACAGAACTGATTGAAGTCAATCTTACCTATTAAACATTTGGGATTTTTTAATTTTTTTTTATTTTTTTTTTAATTTAGATTTTATATAAATATTATCATATATTTATATGATTATACATATATTATTTATTATATATTATAAATTTTTTAATTGTGAAGATGGAAGCGTTCGCTGTATGTTTTATGTATGTTTGTATATATGGGGTGTTCTTTATCAAATCGCCTCCCACCCCTAAAAATCTGAATTTTTGAGATAAAAGTTCCACGGCGGGTTAAAATTTCCTTGTAATCTCTATTTTGGCGTTTGGCGCTCTTAAAGTTTCTTAAAATTTGGAGGTGTTTTGGCCACTTTTTTGGACAAAAATTACTACGCAAAAAAAGGAAACGTTCAAAAAAATTGGCTTAGGTTAGTTTTTTTCTATTTAATAGAAAATAATAGAATTTTTTCCCTTGCCTAAAAATATTTTATAAAGTGTAAATTTTTCTCAAAAGGTTAACCCTTGACATCCTCACCTTTCGATTTCGTATAATATTGGGGACCAGGAAGTGTAGAAAAGTCATGTTTTAAATACGTTTCGTCATCCACAATTACAATTTAAGAATTTGTTCATTGTTAAGATGATGATACAACTTGCGTACTTTGTTTTCCCCGTTGTTTTTTGTTGTTCAGTCTTTTTCTGAGTTTTTTGTTTTTTATATGTCTTTAAATTGTTGTTCTGCTTCACTGTTTGTATCATTTCAACCATTATTTTACCTTTTTTGGCTAAATTCCGAACTGACATCGAATGATTCTTCTTTATCAAGCTCAATAACCTTAGCTCCAAATCGGGAGGACGTGGAACTTTTTTCCGAACACTTTTGTTTGTTTGTATAAAATTTGTTTCCAGGGTTGCATAAAACTGATGCACTGACAGAAATTCTGTGGGAAAAGTAGGGAGTTTCTTTTCAATACAGTCCTTACGTATTATTTAGCGAATTCCAAGCTAAAATTTCCCTACAATGGTTTATTTTTAAATAATTAATTGTTTAAGTTTTAGCCTTAATTGTTATTTTGGCCTCCTTTTGTTAAAAAGGCTTTAAATATAGAAAAAAATTTCTGACATTTTTGAATTTTGCAAAAAGTTACCAAACTCACAAATCTATAAATAACAAAATTTTTTTTTTAATTTTGACATATAAATGGGCAAATTCTAAGCACTTTTTGTTTTATAAAATGTTTCCCTAAAGTTTGTTTTTGAATAAAAAATCATTTAAGTTTGAACATTAAATATCTTTTGGACCCTCTTTTGCTGATAAGGGTTAACTTTTTAGAAAAATCTACACTTTACAAAATATTTTTTTTTAGGTACGGAATAAGAATCATCATTAAATAGAAAACAAAAACTAACCTAAGTTTCTTAACGTCTCCTTTTTATGCGTAGTCATTTTTTGTCCGAAAAGTGGCCAAAACACCTATAAATTATGAAAAATTTCAAGACCAGCAAAAGGCGTCAAAAAAAAGAAGAGATTTTAAAGAAAATTTTAATATTTTTGTAGCAACAAATTTTTCGCAATATTAATATTTTTTTTTTATTGATTTGAAGTCTATAGTGCCTCTTCGTGCCCCTAGCCCTGGACGCCCATAATTTTTTGTGAATTTTTAAAGTGCAAAACTATCAATGCTTACTAGTATCATGAATGGAGTTAAGTTATTGAAAATTTTCATAAGCAAGTTGCTAATATCAAACATCTCATTTTGTTTTTAAGCCAATATTGAAAAATTATTGAAAACAATCTTGTACTTTCAAAATTTTTATTCATATGTTTATTCATGTTTTTCCTATTAAATATTCTAATATAGCCGGATTCTAGCTTCTAGGAGGAGTTTCTTTAAGTTAATCAAGAACCTGACCTGAAAGGAAAAATCTGAACCAGAATCGTGTTTCGCATAACAAACAAAACACACCAGACATACCATACGGTTGGAAAAATTTTATTTGTCTTACAATTGCCTCGGCATCCTAACGTTTATTCAATGTTCTATTCTTTTTTATTTTTTTCACATCATACACGCAAAGAAAAAAAACGTTTATCGCCAGTTTGCCGCAAACGAACTTCGTTTGTCGTGCTTGAAATCGTTTATTGCAAACGTTTCAACAGTTGTCATAAACGTTGAACGAAAAATAAACAAAATTTTCAGTTGTGAGAAACGAGTCATTTAGTTGCAGGAAATGAATTTCGTTTGTCATAAACGCGAGTGATTTTTAAATTGCAGCAATTGAAAACTTCGTTTTCCCTTCGTTGTATAAACATAACGCTTATAGTTTAGAGTTACTTTTTGGACAAATTGTTACTATATAAGGAAATTGGTAGTTTGCTTAACACGCGGACGAAGATAGCAACAGAGGTGGAATCCATAAGAAGACGGACGGACATAATGAGAAAGATTATTAATATAATAAATAATAATGACCGAAATAGCTTGCGGCTTATATATATAAGATATATTTTTAAGTTGTGACAACTGAATATTCGTTTGCGGCAAATACAGCTCGCAAACGAAGTATAGTTGGTGAATTTTTCAGTTGTGGTAAACGAAAAATTTCTTTGCGTGTAGTATTTATATTCAAGTGGCAATGAGCAAAACAAAAAAAAAAAAAAAGTATGGCATCAACTTGGCAACAGATAAAAAAAAAGTCATGTTGAAGCGAAAAGAATGAGTTAAATACTAAAAATAAATTGAGAACAAAATTAAATTCTGAATGAGGTAAGAGAATAGGTATTTTAATTTCTGTTTTTGAAATAATATGCTAATATTTTAACCCTGCAGTAGTCGCGTACCTAAATGTGACGAGAGTGGTCGCGCGGATTACATATGTAATCCGTTTTTAAAGTTTAAAATAAGAGATGGCAATTTGAAAATGCTTAGTTATTTGTTTTTATTTTTATTATTACTTTATTTTATATTATATTTATTTAAAAAAACAACATAAACTTAATTCTTATAGTACGTAAAATCAATGAATATCGATTGCAGACAATTGTGAAATTCATAATTTTGCATGACTGGATTACATGTGTAATCCGCGCGACTACTGCAGGGTTAAATAAAATTTACTCCACAACGAATTCTTTAATAAGAATAGAGCACAAATATATAAAATCCTTAGATAGTGAATTTCGATATCAAGCTGATGGCACTTCAGACAAGCTGTAACCCAAACAAATCCTGACATTTTGTACTCTAGAGTCTTGTGTGTCAAGCAGTTTCGCACAACCCCCGAAAACCCCACCCCCATACCATAGTTGCCATTGTTTATACACATTGTTACACACCTGTTACGTTGGCTGTTCGTGTTGTGGTGTTCCATTGGTTCCAATCGTTGACGTCTGTGAAATTTGCATCGTACATCTGACAGCTGCTGTATGTGTCGGTGCCTCTGTTGTCTTTTTGTCTACAGGAAACATTTTGTGAGAAATGAAATTTTTCAATCTATTGATGAGGATTTTGTATATTGTCTTTTTTTTCTGCGAAATCATAACAATTGGAAGATGTACATATAATGCCAGGTGAACGTGAGGTTGGCGCAAAAGGCAGATATGTGGAACAGAGTAACAGTGAATACGAGATATTCGTGGCAGGATTTGCTCTGAATATTTTTACTCTTCATAAATTTTGAATAAAACGAAGCGGCAGTTAGACAAACAGATACACAGACAGATAGGGAGACAGGAAGATGATATGGGGAGCGTTAATTTTGAATTTTGAATACAAGGTCGTGTAAGAAAAAGTTTTGTTTACGTTGGCAAGGTGATGTTTCGCCACTCGTCCAGCGTATAGTCTGTTTTTTCGCGTCCAGGCACTGTGCACCAATGTTCCGGTACATTCAAAGCCAGTATGATGTTCATGTATATCATGGCACCCGCCATTGCCAGCCCCAAGACGAATATCCAATTGTAGATTCGCTGAAAGCGGCCATGGTTACCGGCTTTTGCCATAAGTTCTTGAAAGGAATCTTCTATTTCTGGCATTTTCACCATATCCATTTCAATGGCACCATTTTTATTCTTTTCCTGTATTTTGCTCATTTTACTTATAAATGTATATTTGCCTGCGTGTATCTTTCGTTATGATAAATCTATAAAGATAAAATAAATAATTAAAATATATAATCACAATAATGATATTATCTAGAAGATTATAACTGAATTTATGGAAAAAATAATACTTGAACTTTTATTTAAACTTTGAAAAATTTCGAATATGATAGCAATAATAAAATGCAAATTTTTCATAAGCTCTCATTCACTTGCACAGATAGATGGACACTAATTATAAACTAAATTTTAATTTGATATAACTGATGCGTGTCATAAAATATCAACTAAATTGTGCTCCCAAAAAAAATTTTTTAGAAAATTGTTAGTTGATCACTTGAGTAAAGAAAGGAAATAACTCAAACAATAACATCATAGCGCTAAATAAACAAAATCAAATATAAAACAGAGTGTTTTATTGCGAACACTCGAGTTAATAAAACAAAAACTCAAGCAATATCATTAAAGAGCGAAATAAATAACTCGAAGCCCCGCTCTTTTGGCGACGAGCTTATCCAGTCGGAAGGTAGGCGAACACCTCTCTAAATCGATCTCGATTGGAAAAAGGCACTAATAACATACCATAGGAGATGAATACGGCAGCTGCTAAGCGATTTGTTGCAAAGAATCTGCGAAAAAAAAAAAGAAAAAGAAAAAATCTATATCCATATCGACATCCATATTCATTAGCGCTGATATAGCTGATAATTAATATTAGAACAAGGATTTGGTTAAACTATGGATAAGATTTATGACAAAGATTAGCAAAAGAAGAGGGAAAAAGATTAGAAAAGGGATTCAAACAAGGTTAAGATCAGGAATTTGGACATAGATTAAACGAAAAATTTAGATGAAGAGTAGGACAGTTATCGAGAATCGACGAGGAGTAGGACAATTGCAAAGGTAGAAGAATTATCAAGGTCAAATATAAGAATAAAGTCAAAATGTGGACAACTCTAGGAACAAAGGAAGAATAAGGATAAGGAAAAAGATACTCTGTCACGTTAAAACATACGGGCCAGCCAACGTTTTTTATTTATTACAACGAGCAAAGTTTATTCATTGCTAACACCTTCCTAACAATGACAAAACGTAGCATCTCTATTTTATTGAAACAACAAAACATTATATCTTTACTTTAATAGTTTTGAGAAAAGTTTATTTGAGCCAGTGACCTAATAATTGCTTCCTCAACATACAGTGAATCAAAAAAGTTTAGAAACAAAACATTTTCTCTCAAACAATCATTGAAATTTTACACTTTTTAAACTGATGCAAACATTTTTTTTATATATTTTTAGTCCATGAATATATCACAACACAATAACAAAAAAATGAAATCGAAAACAATTACAATATTCGTACACGTGATAAAAACAACAAAAAGGACATTATTTCATAGCCAAAAAAGTTTAGAAACAAATTAAGAATCATACAGAAAAAATTAAAGGAAAACTAATTTTTTAATATTTTAGTACTTCGTTTGATAGCCTTTTGCATCAAGAACCGCTTGGAGTCCATTTTTCATTCCCAAAGATAGTTTTTCGATTTCTTGTGGGGTAATTGAATTCCATTCTTCTAATATAGCTTGTTTAAGAGACTCTTTGGATGTAATGCCTGATCCTTTTTTCAATAAGGTCCCACACATTTTCAATTATGTTGAGATCTGGAGATTGTGCTGGTGTATGCAGCTGGTGTGGGACTTTGAAAAGCAGCCATTCTTGTGTTTGGGGTCATTATCTTGTTGGAAAAAGAAAATGATTTCATCTAGCCCCATTTTGTTCACACTTTGCAAATTTTCTCTCAAAATGGCTAAATATGTTCTTTATTTATTATTCCTTCGATGAATGAACTTAAAGTTTCCCACGCCAGCTGCTGAAACACACCCCCACACCACCACACTACCGCCTACATGTTTTATTGCTGCTTGAATTTTTTCTTTATTGAACTCTGTATTTGCCTTTCTCCACACCATACGACGTCCGTCCGAACCAAAAATGTTGTATTTCGACTCGTCACTGAAAACCACAGTTCTCCAAGACTGTTCCGATTGGTTGATGTATTTTTTTCCGAACTCCAAGCGTTTATCTGCATTTCGCTTTTTTATGAAAGGTTTTTTTCGAGCAACTCTACCATGATAGCCAGCCTTATGGAGCCTATTTAGAACTGTTTGGGCATTTACGTGGACATCATGAAATTTCTCTAGTGTCGCAGTAATATTCGGAGCAGAAACGTTTGGAGTTGCTTTTATTTCTGACAAAATAACTCGTGCATGTTAAAGAACTTGGCCCGACCATATCGAAGTTTTGGTTGTAATAATCCCGTGTATAAATATTTATTTATAATTTTATCATGAACACTAGAATGGCTTCTCCCGATTATTTAGCCAATTTCTCGCACTTTATAATTTTGAAAATACAGCCTTAGAATTAATTTACAAACGTCTAGTTAGATTTCGGTATTTTTCCCCATTTTTAAGACAAAAAGACAAATAATCTGCGTTTATTACAAAAAAGCGAGTGACTGATGTGTATACAGTGACACATATTTGTATAAACGCACTCTTAATTTTAACTATGCTACCTTCTCTCTCTTTTATTAATGCATTACTCAAAACAAATTCCAACTCATATAGTTTACTAAACTAACGGAAATTTGTATTGAGTGCAAAAACTTGTTTTCGTTGTTATTGTTTTATATAAATCATATTAGTTTAAATATTTAACTAAAAACAAGTACATAATCGTTTAAACGAATCAACTTTATTTTCAATGGGAATGAGAAAAAGAATATTTATTTAATTTTCAATGATTAATTGGTCCACCATTTTTATTTATAACCTCAAAAATACGATTGGGCATCGACTTCACTAAATTTTCCAGCAACTGACGATCCAAATCTTCCCAAGCTTCCTTAATGGCCAATTTGAGCTCTAGCACGGTTTTGTAAAGGTGTCCTTGGGCTTTTTGTCCATAGATTTTGCGTGATATGCATCCCCAAAGATTCTCCACCGGATTCAAATCGAGACTGCATGCAGGCCATTTCATAAGTGGGATGTAATGCTCTTCAAACCACTTTAATGACTCTTTAGAAACGTGAATGGCAGCGTTATCCTGTTGAAAAAAACTGTCTTCATCCATTTTATTATCCAAAAATGTAATGAGAGCATCATCCAACAATTCCGTGTATATTTTTGAATTCATTTTGGGCGGCACAAAGCAAATATTTGCTTTACCTCTCGATGAAAATGCCGCCCACACCATAACGCTGCCACCACCAAAATTCCTTTTTGACATACGTACGTCATTGTTACGCAAATCATGCCAATAACAGCTGTAAGAATCTGGGCCATCTAAGTTGAATTTTTTTTCGTCGGAAAACACAACATTGTCCCACTCAGTTGACCATTGCATGTGTTTTTGGGCGAAGTCTAAGCGCGCTTTTTTGTGATGCTGCTTCAACACAGGCTTGCTCACCGGTTTTTTCCATTTAACGTGGAAAGAGTTACGTAAAATGTGTGCAATGTGTCTCGTTGTCACTGGAAGATCTAATTTTTCTTTTATTTGAGTTGAGTTCAAAAAATTTTTCGTGGCTTCCTTCCTAATCTGATTAACTTGGCGAATACTCAGTTTTCGATTGCCTTTCGTGGGTTTTTTTACTCCATAATTAACACCGTTTTTTAAAAAAGAGCGCACGACTGCTTCTGATCTTCCTATTCTCCGCCCAATTTCCCGATTTGAATAACCCTCTTTATGGTACAGGTTGATTTGGACTTTTTCTGTGTCATTTAGATATTTTCCCCTTGGCATTTTGATAAAATCTTAAAAAAATATCATTAAGAAAATAATGTTACATTTAAATTAAACAAAACTTACTAATTGTCAATTAAATCCAAACAAATACTTATTTCTTTAAACCACTAATATGTTTTCGACCTCCTTTTTCATGTGCGTTTAAACGAATATGTACTTGTTTTTAGTTAAATATTTAAACTAATATGATTTATATAAAACAACAACAACGAAAACAAGTTTTTGCACTCAATACAAATTTCCGTTAGTTTAGTTAACAATATGAGTTGGAATTTGTTTTGAGTAATGCATTAATAAAAGAGAGAGAAGGTAGCATAGTTAAAATTAAGAGTGCGTTTATACAAATATGTGTCACTGTATTACTGACATTTATAGCTAAAGACTTTAGATCCCGTTATTTTAAAGCTTTTTTCAAACGAAGCAATGCAAACTTCAATCAAAAGCACAAATGTTTCTAAACTTTTTTCACTATGAAATGCTTAGTTTGTTTCTTTTTTCATTTGTATTGATAAGAAAGTTGTTTTTTGGTTTGAATTTTTGATGTTGCGTTAAAAATATATATTAAATATTAAATATGTAAAAAAAATTTTTAGTTTTGTGTTAAAAGGGTAAAAATTGAATAAATGTTTTAAAAAAATTGTTTTGTTTCTAAACTTTTTTGATTCACTGTAGCAATTCAGTCAATGGCAAGCTAGCAAACGCGTCTGCTAAGCGGCTGCTACGACCTAAATCGTTTAATTTAAAACAGTCATTCTTGTATGCTAATATTTATCATTTTTGCTATAAATAAAATAAAAAGAAATGAATAAAATTAGAAATGAATTTGAATGCTTATAAATAGATTTTATGACATTTTATATACTTGAGCTACCATAAAAAAGGAATTAGAATCAAATGGTTAATTCACAAAAAGAATTCTGGAATTAGCTTTTATAATTCACAGATGATTGCAAGATTTGATAAGATTGTAAACTGGGGTAAAAATAAAAAAAGAACATCATAAAACAAAAAAAAAAAAAATACTGTAACTATATTAATATTGTGTTAACAGTAAATTATGATCCAATTATAACTCTTGAGGCAGAATAATTTTATTACGAAGCTGCTGTCTAGAATAAATTTATAGTGTTTATTATACACCAATAAGAGTATGGTTTTATCACCTAGAAATCTTTTGATGATCTCACTGGGATTGTTTGAAGTAGGCAAATAATATGTTTTTTTACGGCATGATAACAAAAAATATATATATTGTTACGGTTTTCGTTATAGCATCTATGCAAAGGCGTAACAAATGAAATAAAGAATGAATCTTGGTATAATCGCTGATGTTGCAAACATATTATGCATTTGCTTCAATACAAGAACGGTTGCACCGGATAGGGAACAGCCCTAATACTAATATTCATATTTCACATTAGAAACAACGTCTTGTTTAGTACCTACACTTTATAAAAAAAAAGAAAATTTATTATAATTTTTTTTTAAGCGAAATTTCTTTAGCCACGAAGGGGAGTAAAACCGATGAATCAATTCGCCAATGAAACACATCGCCGTAAAACGCTTCGGCGTGTTTTTTTAACATAGTGTGACGCAAAATTAAATAATTATAATATAGTATGGGCACAGCAGCTTTTTAACTGCATGGTTCATACATCGAGTAATTATAATATTGCCATAAAAATTCGAAGCATATGGAGCATGTCTTTGATATTCATATTGAAAACATCAACCTTAAACAAAACTACAAACACTGACTGCTGCTAAGTAACAGAGTTGTAGTGTACAATATTTTAAAGTATATTTAAAACTTTTGAGAGTAACAGAAGAGTACACAGAGTATATCCTCCAGCCCTCCCTTTAAGCCCCCTTTAAGCCCCCCTTTAAGCCCCCTGTTCAGGTGTAGGAAATAAATAAAAAAACAAATCATAAAATTTGCATCGGAGCCCCCTAAGGAGGTGTGGGAGGGAATAGGTCTCCAAGGAAAAAAATGTTCCTTTTGAAAAAGTAATCAGTCATCCTATATATATTCCGCAAACTCAAATTTTGTCCAGCGTAAGGCTTTTGAAGTACAAGTCCAATCTTAATAAATTTAGTATTTTTTGGTAGGTTTAGACCCGTAGATGTGCAAACTGGACTTTTTATTTATTAAAAGTTTATATTTTTTAAGTTGTAGCGAGTTAAAGTTTGCATAAAATTGTTGTTATGTTGATTTTGTTATTCTTAACAGAGCACCTGAGAGCACTCACATTTCACTTTATTCTGCCTCTTCTTGATAGAGCGCTTGCAAACAACGCGTCAGCGGTCAAGGCCAGTTATTATTGTTATTATTATTGTTATTATTACTAATTTTTTTATAGTTGATGGGTGCAGCAACGCGCACCGGGGGTCTCTAGTAATAATTCTCTTCGGCCATAACATAATAATTCTCTTCGGCCCTTCCTTAAAGCAAAACAATTGAAAAACAATATTTATTCTTGAGCAAAATAATAAAACTCAAAAATAATTCTTATTCTTGAACAGAAAAATAAAAATCAAAAAATAAGTTTTATTTCTGTTCAAAACAATTAAAATCGTAAGATAATTTTTATTGTTGAGCAATAAAATAAAAATCTAAAAATAATAATTAAACTTTGAGTTTTTGGACTAGTTTTTGATTAAAAGAGATTTAATTTTCGAGTTTGTGATATTGTTGCTCTCCATTATGATTTAGATTGTATGGTTTAATTGATCTGTTGGAAAAAATTAGTTTAGGCGCGGTGTTTTTTAGAACGGAGACACAACATTCAATAAATCAAATATTTTCCTTACAACTCGTTTTTCCCGTATTTAAATTTTATTTATACCACACACGTACACACATATTCCATACAAGCAAGCAGCAACAGCATCGCACACATACACACATATTCCGACAAGCAGCAACAGCATCGCACTCTGTTCCTGCAGGTTTCTTATAGTTCTCATTTAGTTAATGTTGCAAGGGTAATATAGGGTGGATATTTGGCCAAGACGATTTGTGCATGCGATGGGTGGTCGCTGTATGAAATGATGTAGGGTTGAGTGACAACTTGATATTTTCTGGTTGTCATTTACCTGTATATTTTGCTTCTTATAAATTTTTATTCGTATTGAATTTAAATATGTTGTTTCTTTAAATTCAGTATTTTTACATAAATTTTCTTGAAATGCGATAGTTTTATTTTCAAATATTAAATATTTAAAAGATATTTTAAAAAAATTCGTGCACACTTTTAATGTATTTTTTATTAATTCTGTTCAAATATTAAAATATTTTATTTAATTAAGAAAATATTTAAATAAATTTTAAATATTTACGCAGTCGATTTATGCAAATGCGTTTTTGGTGCAAAAATAACTCGCTTTTTGGATAAATTAAAAAAATTTTTGGATAAATTTAATATTTTTTTACCTTAGTGTAGGAACTTTTTTGAAAACCACGTCTTCGGCCACGTTCGCCCTAATTTTTGTGATATCAAATCCAATTTGTAAGAATTTTTTTTTTATGATAGTCAACATCCAAATGTATTGGAAAAACTTCTCCAATCGAAAATATATTTTATTATTTTGAAAACACTATCTATAACTTTAAATGCGCTTGTCTCGATACCACTTTTTCGCAATTGTATCGACTCATAACCGCCAAAATATCTTAAGCGCCAAAAAGAAAATTTTACAGGAGAAGGTTTTTTTAATTATCTGTGCTATTAATTTTATCTTTTATCTCTTATCTCTTTGCTATTAATTTTATTTTAATAATTTTATCTCTTATATTGATTAATTTCTTTTAGAGAATTTCATCTTAAGCGACACTTTGCTGTCATGAAAAATGTAAGCAAACATGTAGTGTGTACTTAAGCAAAAATTGCTTTTGGTTTAAATTCATAATCTAATTTCGTACACCTATGAAATTTTGACAGACGATGTAAACCATCGCAAATTATCGATTTTCATCAAAAAACATAAATCGGATATTATGTCGCTTAAGATATTTTGGCGGTTATGAGTCGGTATAATGTTTGGGTTTTATTTTGAATATGGTCTGTAGGATAATTGCCTAACTGTAATTTCCCTAGTGAGGCGGGTGTTTGGGCCACAAGGCCTTTTAATATCAGCAGCAAGGCTTTATTTCATGTTCTACCTCAAGGCAGTTTTTTTAGTTTAAGCCACAAGGCTTGAATGAATAAGTTAGAAACAAGGTATATTAAGGAAGGTAGAGTTAGTAGTTGAAATCCTCTCTTGTGGTGGGTACAGCACCTGTCAAAATCGGCTATTGAACGAATAAAAGCAAAACAAATAAAATTTTCCAATTAGACTTGTGTTGTTGATGAAAATTATTTAAGCGATTTAATGCCCAGAAGTTGTGCAATTTGTAAGAAGCCTTTTCAAAAAGAAAATAGCTCGTCTTTTAGTGTGCCCCTTAATGAAGCAAGATGCAATCGCTGCAACGTTGCTTGTTCCACAACATTTTCCCAATCAGAGCGGGTCTGTGAAAAGCATTTTTATAAAACGGATTTTATAAATCTTCCGGAGATAATTGCGGTCCACTCCGGTTGCAGCCAGGAGCAGTGCCTTCCTTAGTGTTATTTTACCTTCACGATAAATACTAAAAATAAACATTCAGCACGCACAAAAATTAAAACTATGAATTTTAACACATTTGACAATTTTCTATTCACTGTTTTTTTGTTTTTTTTTTACGTTCTTCTTATGTTTGACAGCTACTGTACCCACCACTCCGAGACGAGACTACCTTGTTGAATATACCTTGGTTAGAAGTAAAGTTGTTTGTTCAAATCTCCTAATTGATTATTATTTATTTATTTAGTGAAAACTAACAATATTTTATTTTCACTCAATGTAATATATCTTACTCAATACATTCTTAACATACACAAAAATAACTTAAATGAAATCTAACCACAATTATTACACATCTGCTTACTATTACTTTTTACTTACACATCTGTTTGTAATCGTATCCATTACAACCCACTGACAGGTTACAAACTCAAGTGACATACTTTTGGTAGCGATCTGTTTACACAATGTTTTACATGAATCAAGCCGCTCGCAGTATTTGAGTTCGTTTCTGCTTCCCAATAAACCACAGAGTGGACTCGGACTCGTTTCGGATTCGAAACGGAGCCGAGATCTCGGATCCGAGTTCTCGCTTTCTATTCGAACTCGAGATGAATCCGAGAATATTAAAAAAAGCGAATATTTAATTTTATGAAATTTTTATATTTTGTGGAGAAAATTAATAAAAACAATATTTTAAATTGTGTTTCTTTATTTAAAAGATTTTAATGTACCAAAGGAATAAAATACATTTTTTAACTTAATTTTAAAAACTTCAAAATCTTCTACCATGTGTTTACAAAGCCTCAAACTGCACTTCTCAAATTGGTAAAAAATAAAAAATAAACCATACAACCATAGATTTAAATGTCAAAAACAAAACAAAAACAAATTGCTTGCTACTCGTTGTATAAACTTTCAATAAACGTTCGCATTTTGACATTTTTTAAGTTTATTTTTAATAAAATTAAACGTATGAGAATTTTAAGTGATTCCTCATCCTACACCACGCCAGGTAATATATAAATAAAGAGATTAAATAGGTTAAAGAATTAAAGAACATTGAGATCCTAAGATTTGATATATAAGAAAATTTTAAAAAACCTCGTTTCGAAACCGATTCGATTATTCTAAAAAGCTCGTTTCGAAAACGAAGTGTGAATTTCTTCCGATCGCGGATTCGAAAACGAAAGTAGAACGAATTTCGTTTTCGAACTAAATACACGAGATCTCGGTTTCGCCTCGAATTCGAAACGAATCCGTTTGGTTTATTGGGTTCATGTTTTTGTTTCACTGTAAGCAAGTAGTGAACCCAACTTGGAACGTTTGAAGCGTTGTGTGTTTTGATATGACAAAGAAGTTGAGGTAGGTAAGTAGTAGCCATATGTGCACTATAATTGGTTGTATTGAAACCAGAAATTGGAAACAAACTGAACGAAATAACGAAACCTAAGAATAATAAAGCTGCGTAAGCAAACAGTTTCACTATCTCTTTATGTTCGGCTCTTTGCTACGAATATCAATGCGTACGAAAGCGATCAGAAAAACTTTTGCATTATTTTCTTACGACCACATGTATTTCGTTTTCTAGATTTTGTTATCACGATCGCAGCCACAACAAGAACAAAAAAAATAAAACCCATGGTTCGTATTATTTAAGCATTAAGCAACTCAAGAGAACTCAATTTGTTCTTTTTAAGCACTTATAAGTTATATACGGACAGACGGACAGACAGACGGACATGTCTAAATCGACTATACCTACCACGGCTCCTTATGGGTGTTACAAACTGAGTGACAAAATTAAATAATCCTATTGGGTTTTTGTATGGGAGCCAACCCCCCTCCCCCTAAGGAGAAGTCCTTTTACCAAAGAAAACTGAAAAGAAGGCATAATTTTTCAATATACAGTACTTATAAACAAACCGTCCTTTTCAGGACGACAGTCTGATATACACAGAGAGTGAAAAATAAGGTTTTTTATTTTTTATACAAAACATAGCATTTTGCTGTTCTCTCTTGTCACTGGTTTGTGTTACTGTTTGAATCGGAGAGCAATAACAGAGAAAAATCTAAAATACTTGTTGTGATTTTAGGAAGATTCAAAAAGAAGAGAAAAATACTTATCTTTAGAGTTGTGTTGCGATCCCTGATTAAAACTTTTCGAAAAAATAGTCCGATTTGTCTAATTTTTACACCACATACTTTAAGCACCAGTCATTCTCGTTTTTAAATTTTAACATTTGGATGCTACACTTCCGTTATTTTTTGGACAAACCTCCTCATTTTGTACCGAATATAATGGCATTAGTTCGTTGCATATGTTCGCTTTTTTCTTTTTAGATAATGCACAAAAATTTTTTGATAACAACCATGGTTGATTAAATAAGGTTGTCGCATGGGTGAGAGCGAGTTCCCATAAATGTCAAATCGAAGTTGACAGCTTATACAAAATCTGAAAGCGAAAAGTGATAACATGTAAAGCCGATAAAGTTGTTGTTGTTGCTTTGCATTGATTTTGACAATTATGGGTACTGGGAAGAGAGTACGATCAGCCACGAGACAACCATGATACCAACCAGCGGCATACCTTTTTTCTTCTTAGTCTAATTTGACGTGACATACAAAAACAACAAAAACCACAACAACAATAGCAATAATTTTTTAGCAAAGCTTGATATTGTATCTATTTAATAAAAAAACCCATTTGTCAATATCTTTTATAAGTTTTGTGCAATTTAATTTTACCCCAAGGTAAAGGGTAATCTTAACATTATAGAGTAAAAGTAAAATAAAAGAAGTAGAAGAAATAAAAGAATTATCAAGAAAATTTCTTTGTAAGAATATCATTTACTAGCCTTTTCCCGGCGCGCGTTGCTGCACCCTGCAACTATATGGGAACATAATAGGTGTATTCAAAACTTTTCTTAGACTCATAGTTTGACACCACTGTTACTTTCCACTGCCCGTTACAGTTTCCCAGTAGCAGGAGATCACCAAATAGTAACTCCATTTTGAGTTTGTATGTAAGAATTGCTACTTTTACTTTCAAAGCTATTCGATAATACAAATTTTAACTGTATGGGCGGAGCCACACCCTATTATATAATGCTCATCCAAGTTTTCTAGTAGATGGACATTACCCTGTTTTAGTGCAGTTGCCGACAGTGAGCATACAAACTAAATTACAAAAATGTAGCCAAATCGACGGAAATCGTAGAAAATATAGCATTTTATTGATTTGTGGGCGGTAAAAGGGGGTGTGACAGAAATTTAAGCCATCTTGTACTTGAAAAAAATGTGCTGCCATAATTTCAGCTCTATCGGCTCAGTAATTGTGATGTTTCCAGCCATCACACAGACAGCGTTTTGCTTTTTTTTTGTATTTGTATATGTATATATTTTGGATAAAGATTATTGGTTATAACTTTTGATTGGTAAGAGATACTAAGATAATTTTTTCTAATAAATTAATTTCTTAGCTTTTATATTTTTACAAAAATATAAAAACACAATATTGGAAAAAAAAATTTTCTTTGAAAAAATCAAGGGATAGGCCTTGCTTTTTAAATCACAGAAATGGTTTTTAATTTTTGCGTAGAATTGAAATAACTTTTGCTTACAAATGTTATATGTTTTAAATAGAGTTGACAATTTGTGAATTTGAATTTAAATTAGTTTTACAACAAAAACAAATTTTGAGCCTTTTTTTGAGGAAAAATCTAAAATTTTAGACCTTTTTTGAAAAAAAAAATTTAATATATATATACTCAACTAACGGTATTTTTGCAATAAGGTTTTCAGAGTACTTTGATGAAGCTTTAAGACAAAAAAAATTTAACAAAATGTATACAAATGCAGCGGAGATATTTGAATCGAAAGTCACAAAATTAAATTTCTGATTGTTTTTTTCTCATTATTAAGCAACGATGTTGCATTAAATATATCGTTGTAGTAAAATTTTTCATAGTTTTCAAGATATGTTCATGTTTTTGATGTCAAAATAACGGAAATTTTTTTAATTTTACTCAATTTAAGGAATATTTTATATTTTGTAAATATCTAAATATGTAACCTAAGAAAACAACTAAAAATATGCGATTTTGTTAAAAATTTGTACTACAGCACCATCTCGTATGCTGTACCTCGTCTCCAAGGTGGGTCAAAAAAGATAGTTCTAAAAAACTCATCGTACCTGAAAACTACTATATACCAATTTTTATTCTAATCGCATGAGCGGTTTGGGAATTTTAGGTGGTTTTGTAAAAAATTTGTACTATAGCGCCCTCTGGTGTTCAAGATAGGTCAAAAACGATAGCAGCAGAACACTCAACGTACATAAAACCCACTGTATACCATTTTTCATTCTAATCTTATTAGCAGTTTATGAGTTTTAGGCAGTTTTGTAAAAAATTTGTACTACAGCGCCCTCTGGTGTTCAAGGTGGATCAAAATTGATAGCCCACAAACACGCACCGTACCAAAAAACTTCTATACACAAATTTTCATGCTAATCGGATGAGTAGTTTAGGAGTCTATTGCGGCCTTACAAACATAAGCTCCTTTTTTATATACATACTAGCTTTTCCCGGCGCGCGTTGCTGCACCCTGCAACTATATGGGAACATAATAGGTGTATTCAAAACTTTTCTTAAACTCATAGTTTGACACCACTGTTATTTTCCACTGCCCGTTACAGTTTCCCAGTAGCAGGAGATCACCAAATAGTAACTCCATTTTGAGTTTGTATGTAAGTATTGCTACTTTTACTTTCAAAGCTATTCGATAATACAAATTTTAACTTTATGGGCTGAGCCACACCCTCTTATATAATTTCATCTCAGTTTTCTAGTAGATGAACATTACCCTGTTTTAGTACAGTTGCCGACAGTAAGCATACAGACTAAATTACCAAAATGTAGCCCAATCGACGAAAACCGTAGGAAATATAGCATTTTTATTGATTTGTTGGCGGAAAAAGGGGGTGTGACAGAAATTTAAGCCATCTCGTACTTGAAAAAAATATACTGCCAAAATTTCAGCTCTATATAACTTTTGATTGGGAAGAGATACTTAGATATTTTTTTCTAATAAATTAATTTTTTAGCTTGTATATTTTTTCAAAATTATAAAAACACAATATTGGAAAAAAAATTTTGTTCGAAAAAATCTAGGGTTAGGCCTTGCTTTTTGAATCACAAAAATGGTTTTTAATCTTTGCGTAAAATTGAAATAACTTTTGCTAATAAATGTTGTAGTTTTTAAATAGAGTTGAAAATTGCCGAATTTGAATTTAAATTATTTTTACAACAGAAACAAATTTTGAGTCTATTTTTGAGGAAAACTCCAAAATTTCAGACCTTTTTTGAAAAAAATATTTAATATATATATATTCAACTAACGGTATTTTTGCAATAAGGTTTTCATAGTACTTTGATGAAGCTTTAAGACCCAAAAAAATTTAACAAAATGTATACAAAAGCAGCGGAGATATTTCACTCGAAAGTTGCAAAATTAAATTTCTCATTGTTTTTTTCTCATTTTTGAGCAACGATGTTGCATTAAATATATCGTTGTAGTAAAATTTTTCATAGTTTTCAGGATATGTTCATGTTTTTGATGTCAAAATAACGGACATTTTTTTAACTTTACTAAATTTAAGAAATATTTTATATATTGTAAATATTTGCATATGTAACCTAAGAAAACAACTAAAAATATACGATTTTGTAAAATATTTGTACTACAGCACCATCTGGTGTCCAAGGTGGTTCAAAGAAGATACTGTCAAAACACTCATTAAACCTGAAAACTACTATATACCAATTTTTATTCTAATCGCATGAGCGGTTTGGTAGTTTTAGGTGGTTTTGTAAAAAATTTGTGCTATAGCGCCCTCTGGTGTTCAAGATAGGTCAAAAACGATAGCAGCAGAACACTCAACGTACATGAAATTCACTGTATACCACTTTTCATTCTAATCGCATTAGCAGTTTATGAGTTTTAGGCAGTTTTGTAAAAAATTTGTACTACAGCGCCCTCTGGTGTTCAAGGTGGATCAAAATTGATAGCCCACAAACACGCACCGTACCAAAAAACTTCTATACACAACTTTTCATGCTAATCGGGTGAGTAGTTTAGGAGTCTATTGCGGCCTTACAAACATAAACTCCTTTTTTATATATATAGACTAGCTTTTCCCGGCGCGCGTTGCTGCACCCAGCAATTATATCGCAACAAAATAATTATATTCGAAACTTTTCTTAGACCCATAGTTTAACACCACTGTCATTTTCCACTGCCCGTTACAGTTTCCCAGTTACAGTTACAGTTTAAATAGTAACTCCATTTTGAGTTTGTATGTAAATACTGCTTTTTTTACTTTCAAAGCTATTCGATGATACAAATTTTAATTGTATGGGCGGAGCCACACCCCCTTATATAATGCCCGTCCCAGTTTTCTAGTAGATGGACATTGCCCAGTTTTAGTACAGTTGCCGACAGTGAGCATACAAACTAAATTACCAAAATGTAGCCAAATCGACGAAAACCATAGCAAATATAGCATTTTTATTGATTTGTGGGCGGTAAAAGGGGGTGTGACAGAAATTAAAACCATCTTGTGCTTGAAAAAAATGTACTGCCAAAATTTCAGCTCTATCGACTCAGCAATTTTGAAGTTTCCAGCCAACACACAGACATCATTTTGCTTTTTGTATATATATTTTGAATAAAGATTATTGGCTATAACTTTTGATTGGTAAGAGATACTGAGATAATTTTTTTTAATAAATTATAATTTTAGCTTTTTAATTTATTCAAAAATATGAAACCACAATAATGGAAAAAATGGTTTTTAATTTTTGCGTAAAATTGAAACAACTTTTACTTACAAATGTTAAAACTTTTAAATATAATTAAAAGTTTGTGAATTTGAGTTTAAATTATTTTTACAACAAAAATAATTTTTGAGTCTGTTTTTGAAGAAAACTCCAATATTTCAGACCTTTTTTGAAAAAAATATTTAAAATATATTTACTCAACTAACGGTATTTTTGCAATTAGGTTTTCATAGTATTTTGATGAAGCTTTAAGACAAAAAAAAATTTAACACAATATATAAAAAAGCAGCGGAGATATTTGAATCGAAAGTCACAAAATTGAATATCTGATAGATTTCTCGTAATTTTGTGTAACACTGTTGCATTAAATATATCGTTGCAGTAAAATTTTTCATAGTTTTCAAGATATGTTCATGTTTTTGATATCAAAATAACAGAAATTTTTTAATTTTACTAAATTTAAGAAATATTTTATATATTGTAAATATTTGCACATGTTACCTAAGAAAACAACTAAAAATATGAGATTTTGTAAAAAATTTGTACTACAGCACCATCTGGTGTCCAAGGTGGGTCAAAGAAGATAGTGCTAAAAAACTCATCGTATCTGAAAACTTCTATATACCAATTTTTATTCTAATCGCATGAGCAATTTGGGAGTTTTAGGTGGTTTTGTAAAAAATTTGTACTATAGCGCCCTCTGGTGTTCAATATAGGTCAAAAACGATAGCAGCAGAACACTCAACGTATATGAAACCCACTATATACCACTTTTCATTCTAATTGCATTAGCAGTTTATGAGTTTTAGGCAGTTTTGTAAAAAAATTGTACTACAGCGCCCTCTGGTGTTCAAGGTGGATCGAAATTGATAGCCCACAAACACGCACCGTACCAAAAAACTTCTATACACAAATTTTCATGCTAATCGGATGAGTAGTTTAGGAGTCTATTGCGGCCTTACAAACATAAACTCCTTTTTTATATATATAGATATAGACTTTAAGTCTGGCATAGGTTCATCGTTAATGTTTCGAAATTTTGTTATTCTAGCTTTTGATGTAGTCTTTAAAATTACTAGGATGTTAAATAAGCTCTTGTTCTGACATACAAATTGCATCGCTAGGTTCAAATGTTAGTTTTTTTTTTTTGCCTTGAGCTCAACAACTCGACAGGCTCAACAATTCGAGCCTAACATACTTAACCTCGACCTCAATAATTTGATGAATTTGAATTTCAACTTAACAATTGAATAAAGAAGGTCAGATTAAATTTAAATCAAATCGATATTATTTTTAAGATCTGGAGTCTTTCGAACGTTGACTGTCAACGATGACTGGACTGAGACAATTTGACGCAGTAGTTTGTGAGTGACAATCATTTGTGTAAAAAACAATTTGTAACAATGGAAAAATGGAATTGCGAGTTTGACCGGAAATATTTTGAGCAGTGTTGTTTGGTTTTGTTGTTTGATCGACAATATTACAGAAATATGTAAATACAATACCAGTCGAATATGATGCAGCATTATTAGACCGTTTGAACAATGTACTCAGGGTAAAGCGACCACATCTAAAAATGAAAAAAGTTATTTTTTGCAAGGCAATGCAACATCTTAGGAGTCATTAAAAGCAATGATAAAAATCAGCTTAGAATTGTTTTTCATCAACCATATTCTCTGGATATGGCTATCAGTGGCTCACTGAAAAAATATTGACACCAAAGAAACCGATTGAATTGGAAACCGGTACGTACTTTGAAGAGTTGAACAATCCGTGCTAAAGAAAAGTTATCGAAATGTTGAAAGATTGCTGGACTAAGTGTATTGAACAAAAAAAAATAAAATAAAAATAAATAAATAACTGGCCATTTCAGCCCTTGAAAGGAATTTGACCTAGCTTCTTATGATCAATTGTGTTGTGCGTGTTATTAAGTTTGTACACAATTGACCGAGAACCGGACCTACACGCTTAACGCCAAAGTTCGTTGACATAGCTGCCACGCACTTTAACCAACTACGCCACGGACACCACAGCAAAATAATACGCCACGGAGCAAAAATAATAGCATCTTGAAAAACAACAATGAATTTAACCAAAATATTACGTTTTTCTAATTAGATCAAGCACTCATGAAACAGCCTAGTACTATAGTTCAAACTCAACTTTAATTTAAAAGTCAATCCAAAACTTTTTCATTTCAAAGTAATGACTTACACAGCTGCATTCTCGCTTAAGTGATTATTGAAATTGTTATATTTTAGAACAATTATTTGATTGTGCAAAGTTGGCTGCACGTGTCGTTTTTAGTTATTTCTTTTATTGTTATTATTATTCATTTGAGTCGCTATCTTTTATAATCTTGTATTATGACTATTTGCCATCAACTCATGTCATTATTTGAATTAATAAAAAAATGGACTTGGATGCGTTGCCTGTGTGAGACAAGATAAGGTTTAGTGGAAGCAATACGAGTATTCATCGTTTACACGTGCGATTTGTTTTGCTATTGTTAAAACTGCTATCGTTTTATAGGTAAATGTGGAAAAATTTTTGTCTTGTGAGGAAATTTATTTTATTGGTATAAATTAGTTTTATGCAGAAGTTTATTTATTTTTTTGACGTAGAATACGTCATTCTTGGAGGTAAGTAGGGTGGTTGATAGTGATCAGGTGTCGGTATTTAGGTCACAATTTGAGCCTTTGGTGTGCCTAAAGTACTGATCGTACAATGTTGATGTAAGCACTTGTTGGTCTGCTTGATCCTCACTGGGAGAAAAATTCATGTTTGAACTCTCTAACTTATATAAATTTTACACAATTACATGAAATATAAAGCCAACATTTGATATTTTGTTTGCTTAAGTTTGCTACCTATTTATCGACAGTTTCCGGTTTTATCGACAAAGCTATAAAATTTGTATGGGAGCCCCCCTAAGGAGTGGTCGTAGAGAATAGGTGTCAAGAGCAAAAATGTTCCTTTTGCAAAAGTAATGGGGGTCGGTCATACATATTAACCCTCTCCGGCAATTAAAGGTCATATGCTCAGCTGTATGGATTAAATATACAAAAACCATAAAATTTGTATGGGAGCTCCCCTAAGGAGTGGTCGGAGGGAATAGGTCTCAAAGACAAAAATGTTCCTTTTTCAAAAATAATGGGGTCGGTCATACATATTAACCCTCTCCGGTACTCTTTTAAAGGTCATATGCTCAGGTGTATGGAATAAATATTTTGCTAAATATTTTTTAAAAAAGATGTCATCAAAAGCGAATTAAATAATTCTACGTCTTGTGCTACGAGATAATTGAAACTACTGGTTTTTTTTTTTTTTAATACATAGTATTTCCGCAGAATCAGGTTTCACAAAATCTCCTACTCAAAATGTTGATTAATTTTCATTCGTATCGGATTAAATCAGCTAGCATGCCGTATTTTTCGAGTATCTTAACGGGTTAGGTCACTCTAGAATTTTGGAAAAATTGATTTTGTTTTTTATTTTTTTTTAATGGTCTCTTATGATCTCAAAAATGATGTCTCAAAATTTTATGGCCGGGGAAAATTTCTAAGTACTTGATTTTTTAATTTTAGTAATAGCCGCCTGGTACTACTACTAAACTAAGGGAAAAAATATTAAAAATAACCAAAAAACTTTTTTAATTTATCCAAAAAGCGAGTCATTTTTGCACCAATAACGCATTTTCTTAAATCGACTACGTAAATATCTAAAATTTATTTAAATACTTTAAATGCATCGCACTCACCACCGCACTTACAAATCATATTTGTCAAATATCCATGCTATATTACCCTTGAAACCTGCAACTGCTGCTGCTTGGCGGCTGCTTGGCAGCTGTATGGAATATGTGTGTCAGTGTGTGGCATAAATAAAATTTAAATACGGGAAAAAAACAAGTTGTAAGGAAAATATTTGATTTATCCACGTAAATATTTAAATGAAATATATACTCAGGCGTGAATAATGTTAATATGCGTTATTTCCCTTAGTGTACACCGAGAAAAAAACTTCTGCAAAATTAACAAAAAAACTAGTATAATTTACAAGATGTCTTCGGCAATTCGGTGCCTCCCAAGTTCTTCGTCGAAACATCTAAATTTTACATGCTTAACTTACCGATATTCATTTGGATAAATTAACTAAGTATTTTGTAATTGTAAATTATGGCTTCGACAGTTTATATTAGCGTGCTTGGTTAATCTGACGAAAATAGTGTTTTAGTCCATTACCATTTTGATAAAATGTCAAAGTTTTCGATGGGTTACCTATACTATTGATTAATATGTTGTATACTTGGCTTGGGTAAATCAAACATTTTTTTTTTTGGCAGGGTATCAAAGTATGTGCTTTCAAAGCAATGTATAAAACAATATATTACTTTGTTGAATAAGTATAAGTTTTTTATTTCCATACAACTTGGTGCCACCCAAGCTGGCTTAGGTGATTTTACTATTGTTTTTTTTTTCTCGGTGTACTCTACCCAAAACTTCAATTTGAAGAATTTGGTGCATTTCTAAGGTACCTCCGGAAACATAACATAAGAGCGTCCCTATAATTTATAAACATTCACTTTATGAATTTGACAAGATAAGCAACAACCCAACAAACTGTTTAAGACACCACAAGTTTTTTTATTGGGATGCTTATTTATAATTTTCTAAGTATTGCTTTTAAGAATTGTTTTTTTTTTAATCAAGTCTAAAAAGTTCTGTGAAGTTAATTGAGTGCGTTTGTGTTTTATGGTGGTCGTAATTTTATTAGAGGATAAGTCTTTATTTTTCTTTTATGAGGAAGATTTGCCAGTTAATGCATTTTAATATGTTTGAATAAAAACACGGTTGTCACAAATCAAGGTCAAAGTAATCACTTACAGACGTGTTCGAAGTAATAAGAACGGCCGAAGCGAACATAGAGATCGTCCTAATAAGTTTTAAGAGTAGGATTTAAATATATCGCTTTCTATTATTTTTACTGTACACATTATAAGGTTTTTAGAATTACAAATAATTCTGATAAAATTAATTTAATTTTATTTTGTGCAGAATAGTGTCTAAAATTTGCAAAAATTCTTCGAAAACAGGAAAAGCCAACATTGCTCTATCGAACAATGGCACACAATATTTGAAAATTCAAATTTACCATTTTTTTTTTGCATCAAAACTTTTTTACAAAAATAACTGTAGAGCACTATGCCAATATCCTTAAGTATTTAAGTAAGTAATCTAAATACTTACTTATAAATACTTATAGTAATCTACAAAAAACCAAAATAAAGAAACTGAAAAAAAATTATAGAGTCTGTTGTTGGCGTGGCATTCAACTTTGAAATTAAGAATGGGCCAACTTAGTGCAATTTTTCCAAAATTGTTATATTTTTTCCTTTAACCTTCTGCAACTGACGTGATCCAAATTTAACAATATACCTGACGTGGGGTCTAGCAGACCTCACTTTTAAGCTAACTTCCTATAATGAAGTTTCTGACTGTAACTTTCTTGACCTTATTTCATATAACAGCAAATAATTATGAAATAAAATAATTTATTTGAAAAATTTGGTTTATTTCATTTAGTTTCATAAGAACAACAAAATAATACTATTCTCTTAACAATAACAAAAAAAAAACAATAGTTCTTATGAATTTTAAGTAACTTTTTTCTTTATCTTTGAAAACAATAATCTAGTAAATTCAGTTTTGATTTTTAGCCAAATCGTATGGTGAGATCATTTATTTTACAGTCTTAAAATATTATATTTTTTCTTGGCAGTTTTCGCAGAGAGGATTGGAACACTGCAAGCAAATAGGCTTTAAGCAAGAACAGCAGCTGTATTTTGTTTTTCTTTTTTTTTTTAGGTGGGCATATATAACATAACTTTCTTCCACTGATTGTTTCCAACTGAATTTTTGGAGGTTTAGGTGGCAAGTCTTTTCCCAGAACTCGACTGATGATCATACGCAATTCTCTTGGTAATCTTTCGCTATACACACGTGCTTATGTGTGATCGTGCACCATTTCCCGAGCCATATTTAATAAAAATGTGCCTCTTCTCATTTTGGGGTCCATATTTTCACATGCTTGGTACGCCACAAAACAGTTGATACCTATGATATCCAGCATTCTATAAAAAATTGCCATTGGCCAACGACGAGTTTTGCGGCTGCACGAATATACTGAGACCTTCTTGTCGATCTCATCAACGCCTCCTTTAGTGTGATTATAATCTATAATCATACGTGGTTTTCCTGACTCGGGGCTGAATTCTCGAATGTGATGTGTGGATGAAACTAAAAGGACTGCTTTATTTTTCTTTGGAACAAATGAAAATAACGTAAAGTTCTTGGTAAAACCATAAAGTGAACTTCTAACTTCTCTTTCTTTGTTTGGCAAAAAGCATGCAGGGATCTCTCTCTTATTCTTTTTCAGTGTTCCGAGATACGTTAGACCCTTTTTTAGCAAAAGTTCCATTAGCGGGATGGAACTGAACCAGTTGTCAGCTGTGATGTTACGGTTTGATCCTTCAATAACTTTCACAAGTCGTAAGACTGATTGCGATGGCACCGATAATTTCTTCTCTTCTTCATTTAATCCTATGCCATCAGAATTTTTCCCATAGTAGATATAAGCATTGTAGGTGTAAAAAATTCGTGCGTCAGATAAAATCATGATCTTCAGCCCATATTTAGCAGGTTTTTGTGGCATTTATACTATAAATTTGCAACGACCTCTAAATGGAACCAGCATCTCATCAATGCCACATGTCAGCGCCAGGGGAGTACTGAGCTTGAGAATTTGAGATAAACTTGTTAAATATATTTGAAATAGGAGCCAGCGGATCCTCTTTTAAACGTTCTTCTCTGGTCATAAGATTGTCAAATCTCAAACAGTTAACTAAACATGGAAATCTGTACTTGGACATAACGCAGCGAAATATTTCACGGCCTGTGCCATCATTAGCAAAAACTGCATTAAGATCGCAGTCGTTGCATTTGAACACTGACGAATAATGTAAGAGTCCTAAAAATGCCTTAATTTCATTCTCATTTGTGTCCATAAGTTCTGCTCGGCTGCTATTTTTGAACCAGATTCTAAACATTTTAAGCTTTTGGTTCGTATTTACTACCAAGTTCCAAAGCATAGGCTCATCAAAAAATTTTGTCCAAAGATCAACATAACTCTTAAATTTTAAGGTAGTTACAAGTTTTTGTAGCTTTATAATATTATGAGCTCTAACTCTAGAATTTCTTGGACCCTCCTGAGCAGACCAAATAAAGCCATTCTTACCTTTATATAAACTCTTACTTATGGATTCTGTTTGAACTTCCGTAAAGCTATTACTTTCCTCTTGAAAACCCGCTTCCAAAGAAATTTCGTCGTCGTCAAATGTTATTTGTTCTGGTTCGAAATTTGGATCTTTTGTACTCATTTCGTCATTGCTGAAATCTTCTTCTTCTTGTTCAATTTCCTCGAGCCACTCAATTATTTGCTGCTCACTGCTTTTAAATGTTCCGGCTTGGGTTCTTTTGAAGGACGCCATTTTGTGTGACCTTGTTGCCTGCAAGGTCAACAAAACACTCAAATACAATTTAACTGTCGTGAGAAACACTATGGTAATTTTACGATATTACTGACTTGAGGTCTCCAAGACACTATGGAATATCACAATATTACTGACGTGGTGGTCTGCTAAATATTTACACAAATGCTGACGTGGGTGTATCACAAACACTTTACCGCCTACCTGACACGTGCGTTGTCCAAGATCAGGGACCGAAAATAACTGTTATTTCCGATATTTCGATTCAAAAAGTCAGGCGGAAAAAATGTGTCTTTTCGATATTTGAATAAAGTATTGCGATGCTTGTTAGCTTAGGAATAATAGTCTTAAAAGATTTTTATTTATTTGACTTTTTTAAAAAAAGTCAAAAAATAATAGTTATTTTTGACCGATTTTTTTTTTTTGGTAAAAATAAAAGTCGAAATTTGACTTTAATTTTTTCGGTCAAAAGTAACAGTTAAAATTTGATTTTTATTTTTTCGGTCCAAAATAACAGTTAAAATTTAACTTATATTTTTTCAGTCAAAAATAAAAGTCAAATAATGACTTTTACTTTTTCGGTCAAAAATAAAAGTTAAAATTTGACTTTTATTGTTCCGGTCAGAAATATAACTTAAAATTTGACTTTTATTTTTTGGTCAAAAATATAATAAGTATAATAAGTAAATATTAATAAAAATCATTTTCAAACAAGCGAAAAATCGCGAAAATCCAAAAAGAGCACGACAAATAAATTTAGGCTGCAAAACAACGTGTGCCGGGTAAGCAAGTAATTAATATAGGATATCACTGTCAAATTGTGTACCTTTATTTTTAATAGAAAAAATAAAACTCAAATTTTAACTCTTATTTTTGACTTAATAATAAAAGTCAAATATGAACTTATACTTTTGACCGAAAAAATAAAAGTAAAATTTTTTTGGTCAAAAATATAAGTCAAATTTGAACTTATATTTCTGACCGAAAAAATAAAAGTCATATTTTAACTTTTATTTTTGACCGAAAAAATAACAGTCATATTTTAACTTTTATTTTTGACCGAAAAAACAAAAGTCAAATTTTAACTGTTATTTGTGACCGGAAAAATAAAAGTCAAATTTTAACTGTTATTTTTGACCGGAAAAATAAAAGTCATATTTTAACTTATATTTTTGACCGAAAAAATATAAGTCAAATTTTAACTGTTATTTATTGACTTTTTTTAAAAAAAGTCTTTTCGCACTAAGCGACGTTGAAGCATAAGTAGAAAAGGTAATGAGAGCGTAGAGATCGTAACTTCAAATTTTACGTTTATACGTATAGGGTGTTTTTTTTAGGGGTTTGTTTTTCGAATAGAGATAAAACTGGCATTTTGTGGTCAAATCTGGCAACTCTAATGTCATTTATGTTCAGTTTGGTTTGCCATTTCATCATGAACAGGTTGACAAAAGAACAACGCTTGCAAATCGTGCAAATTTATTTCGAAAATAATGGTTCAGTTCGCGAAGTTTACCGCAAGCTCCGTCCATTTTATGGTCGACATAATCGTCCATCAGAGCAATTAATTCGGTTAACCATGGGTCGTTTTCGCACTACGTTTACTCTATGTGATAATACGCATCCGCAGAGACGTCGAACAGTGCGCACCGAAGAAACAATTGCCGCTGTAGAGCAAAATGTTGAAGAGGACCCGAATGAATCGATTCGCCACCGTGCGCAGCAATTGGAGCTTTGTCCATCAACTTTATGGAAGATTTTGCGCAAAGATCTTGGCTTGCGACCTTACAAGATCCAGCTTGTGCAAGAATTAAAGCCGCGAGACCATGCAATGCGTCGTGATTTTGATGTATGGGCCGAAAATGAGATTGATCTCGATGCTGATTTTCATCGCAAAATTTTGTTCAGTGATTAGGCTCATTTTTGGTTGAATGGCTACGTCAACAAGCAAAATTGCCGCATTTGGAGTGAAGAGAATCCACATGAGATCCTTGAGACGCCATTACATCCACAAAAACTGACTGTTTGGTGTGCTCTATAGGCTGGTGGAGTCATTGGGCCATACTTCTTCCGAAATAATGCTGGAGAGTCAGTTACCGCTAATGGAGACCGGTATAGAGCCATGATAACCGACTATTTTGTTCCCGAATTGGATGGCATGAATGTGGATGAGTTGTGGTTCCAACAAGACGGCGCTACATGCCACACAGCGCACGTCACAATCGATTTATTGAAGGAAACATTCAATGAGCGCATAATTTCGCGGAATGGACCTGTCAATTGGCCACCAAGATCGTGTGATTTGACACCATTGGATTATTTTCTTTGGGGATATGTGAAGTCGCTCGTCTACGCCAACAAACCAGAAACGTTAGGGGACTTGGAGGCCAACATTCGTGGCGTTATTGCCGACATACGGCTCCATATGCTCGAAAAAGTGGTTGAAAATTGGACCTGTAGAATTGGTTTCATTCGAGCCAGCCGCGGCGGCCACATGCCCGAAATCATATGTAAACATTAATGGCATAAAATTATCCTTCCAATAAAGCCAAATTGATGGACATTAAAACGATTTTCTTGTGTTTTATTTCAATTCGAAGTTCTATACCTCTAAAAAAACACCCTGTACAATGTTTTGATTTTCGGTGTCTGTCAGACTACGACGTCAGCTGCAGAGGGTTAAATAAACCTTTCCAATGATACCTTACTTACGAAACTCGCACTTAAATGGACTGAGCTACGTCGTTTTAAAAAACACCCTATTTTGGCCTTGAAAAATGGTACTAAAAATTTATAACTTCGGATTTGGTTTTCTAAGCAATAAACAAATCTAGGAACAAAATTTGAGCCAAATCGGAGATGGTCAGTGCGACTGATAGGTCACCTCAATCTGAAATGGGCGATATATATTGCATTATTACTCTGAGTTGGAGAATATTATTATTCTACGATCGGTGAAAGACTGTATCGACTCAGGCATGTGAGCACTCAATAATGAAAACTTGAAAATAAATAAACTTTTTAAAAAAAATTCCGCTAAATCTAACTATTTTAATTGTTATTGTTATCATAATTAACAATGTCGCAGTGTTTGGATTTAAAACACAAGAGAGAGGAAAAAGTGGAAAGATCGGGAATATCAATTTTTTTTGAGAAATAGCTGCTCTGAGAAAAAAACAATATATGGCGGATTTACACAGAATTAAGTAAGAAAAAAAAAAAAATAACTTCATAAATAATAACAGACATTCCGTTCTTTTTTCAAGAAAATTTCCTTGAAAGTTGATTTTTTTAAGAAAAAAAAAAACTCATTTTTTGAATTTAGGTGCTTATAACTTTTTTAGTTGATATAATAACAGACATTCCGTTCTTTTTTCGAGAAAATTTCCTTGAAAGTTGATTTTTTTAAGAAAAAAAAAACTCATTTTTTGAATTTAGGTGCTTATAACTTTTTTAGTTGTGACTTTGTGGCAAAACTTTGTGCTAATAACTTAAAGGACATTTAATTTTCTTTTCAAAAAGCTATTAACTTTGGTAATCGTTGCAGAGACATGTAAGTAATTGATTAAAACGTAATGACACCTATATTTTTTAATTTTCCCTCCTACCTCCCTACGGGGCATTTGCGACCACCCCCACTCATGTAATTTTTTGCTCGTCTCATCATGAGGAATCACCCCCCGCTGGATTGTCCTCTACGCCTGGGACACCCTGTATATATTTTTATACATATTTGTTAGAGTTTGTTAACTTGGGAAAACCATGAATGGTCTTAGAATATAAAATTTAAATTTTTGTATTTTTGAATGCATACTAAGCTTTGACTTAGTCTTACTTTGATGGTGCTTAAAAGTTTGCCAAAGTGCGAACCCAACCACCTTTCGAAAATGGCTTTAAGTGAACTTTATACACCTCTGTACCAAAAATCATTACGCTAGTTCAAGTATTGCTGTAATTAGAGTAATGAAAACTAAAGTAGTTCGTAAATTACAAAACTGTTTTGTATTTTGTATTTTGTGCTTTATTGTTGGCAAATAAGATTTAATCTTTTGAATGCCACATTCATAACGGAGGTAACAACATTAACAGTTTTCGGCGTACAAAGCTGTTGTATCAATTCGACGCCGATTTGAAGCAAAAGCGGATGCATATACCGCACTCAGCTAGGAAAACGCACTGCCTCACAAATTCGCATTTGAATTGAATAGTTAGAAACTTAAGAATCAATAGAATCGATAGAAAACAAAAAAAAAACAATATATCGCAAAGCAATACACGACAGTATATTATATATGTTTATTCCTGTCGTATTCAAAATAGTTAACTCTTTGACTCTTGGTGTACACAATTGTGTACATACAGTGAATCAAAAAAGTTTAGAAACAAAACAGTGTCTTCAAAACATTTATTCAATTTTTACCCTTTTAACACAAAACTAAAATTTTTTTTTACATATTTAATATTTCATATATTTTTTTAACGCAATATCAAAAATTCAAACCAAAAAATAACTTTCTTATCACTACAAATGAAAAAAAAAACAGAAAACTAAACATTTCATAGCCAAAAAAGCTTAGAAACATTTGTGCTTTTGATTGAACTTTGCATTGCTTCGTTTGAAAAAGTTTTAAAATAACGGGATCTAAAGCCTTTAGCTATAAATGTTAGTAATATACGCATCAGTCACTCGCTTTTTTGTAATAAACGCAGATTATTTGTCTTTTTGTCTTAAAAATGGGGAAAAATACCGAAATCTAACTAGACGTTTGTAAATTAATTCTAAGGCTGTATTTTAAATAAATATTTATACACGGGATCATTACAACCAAAACTTCGATCTGGTCGGCCAAGATCCTTAACAGCGCGCCATGAACGAGTTGTTTTCTCAGAAATAAAAGCAACTCCAAACGTTTCTGCTCAGAAGATTGCTGCGACACTAGAGCAATTGCATGATGTCCACGTAAATGCCCAAACAGTTCGAAATAGGCTCCATAAGGCTGGCTATCATGGTAGAGTTGCTCGAAAAAAACCTTTCATAAATAAGCGAAATGCGGATAAACGCTTGGAGCTCGCAAAAAGAATACATCAACCAATCGGAACAGTTTTGGAGAACTGTGGTATTCAGTGACGAGTCGAAATACAACATTTTTGGTTCGAACGGACGTCGTATGGTGTGGAGAAAGGCAAATACAGAGTTCAATGAAGAAAACATTCAAGCAACAATAAAACATGGAGGCGGTAGTGTGATGGTGTGGGGGTGTGTTTCAGTAGCTGGCGTGGGAAACTTGAAGTTCATTGAGGGAATAATAAATAAAGAACATATTTAGCCATTTTGAGGGAAAAATTGCTGCAAAGTGTGAACAAAATGGGGCTAGATGAAATCAGTTTCTTTTTCCAATAAGATAATGACCCCAAGAACAAATCGCGTTTGGTCATGAAATGGCTGCTTTCCAAAGTCCCACACCAGCTGCATACACCAGCACAATCTCCAGATCTCAACATAATTGAATGTGTGGGACCTTATTGAAAAAAGGATAAGGCACCATCATATTACATCCAAAGTTTCGCTTAAACAAGCCATATTAGAAGAATGGAATGCAATTACCCCACAAGAAATCGAAAAACTATCTTTGAGAATGAAAAATGGACTCCAAGCGGTTCTTGATGCGAAAGGCTATCGAACGAAGTATTAAAATATTAAAAAAGTAGTTGTTCTTTACTTTTTCTGTATAACTCTTAATTTGTTTCTAAACTTTTTTGGCCATGAAATAATGTTCTTATTGTTGTTTTTATCACTTGTACGAATACTGTAATTGTTTTTGGTTTAATTTGTTGTTATTGTGTTGTGATATATTCATGGAATAAAAATATATGAAAAAAATTTTTGCAACAGCTTAAAAAGTGTAAAATTTCAATGATTGTTTGAGAGAAAATGTTTTCGTTCTAAACTTTTTTGATTCACTGTACTTAAAAAATGCAACATACTCTGACCTGTTTAGCTATTTGTTCTTCAAATATGATCCATTTTCTTCTCTCTTTAGTTTATTCTCTTTCTGCATTAAAAATTTATTAAAACTCCCGTTACAAATAGCTTCTCGATAGCGATTGCATAAAAAGCATATAATTTCATCAAGAGTTTTTAACCGTGTAATTTGTGGAAATTAATTTGGTAAGTTTATTATACCTTACATAACGTCATATTTTAGTGTATTTTCGAAAAATTTCATGCACAAACTTTTATTTGCATTTAAAAATTAGAAATGAAAAATCATGTCCACAATTGTGTACACACGTAGTGTACTGCAACTGTGTTGTCTTGTACTCAATTGTGTCGGACTCTGATACTGAAAATGATATTGTGGTGCCAAAAAAATCAATTCCTAAACCCAATCTGGCAGATTGCGTTATTGCGCCAAATGCTGATGATGAGAATGGGGATGGCGAAAATGAGATTATCGAAGAGCCACTGAATTTAGGAAATATTAATATAGAATATGTGGATGAACTTGAAACGTACAACACAACCCAAAAATGCGACATTGCTTTTCGTAGAAGAGAGTATCAACCAAACATTTCAGTTGAAACTGAATACTTTGCATTTATTGCAGAATGTTTTGAATACTTTACAGTGTATTTTCCCATTGAGATGTTTGAAAGAATGTCTACATATACGAATATTTATGCCATGCAACCGAATAACTACAAAGGAACCTTTCGATCAACAAATCGAATCACAATATTGTGAAATGCGTATGTTAGACAAGGATAAATATATGCATTCATAATTTGACACTTAATCATATTTTTAATATAGAAATTTTTTTATTATTGGCGCACACAAATATATCAGCTAATTGTGTAAGCAAGGCAGTGTTTTGTGTTCAAAACCTGCACTTTTTCAGGGTTGAGTGCAACACTTGAAAAATGTTGCACTGTGGCAGGGCAACCTTTTTTTGTAGAAACGAAAACACCATTAGTTTAAGTTTTGTATTTTTATTAATTATTTCTAATCTTAATATTTGAATATCTTTATATTTCAATACGGCCTTTCATTATTTATATTGAAAACAAATTTTTGAGCTCTAGGCCAATCACAAGACCTTTGTATGACTTTACACTGTGATCCAATCAAGCTTCCAGCTAGACACCTAACTGTTAGATATGCCATATATATGGCATATACCTAACGCCTTGTACGTTAGGTTCATATAAAATTCTCCATACAAAGCACGTTAGGTTTGTTCTAGCGTTTTGAAAAATCTAACGCCTTTTGCCTATCCGTGTGATTTGGCATCTCTGTCTGCCTCATATGATTTTTTCATTAAAAAAAGCTTTAGCTGCTCTGTTCACACCAATTACAAATTCCGTAAAGAATTTAATAACAAGCTCAGCTGTTTACATAACTACGCAGTTAGCGGCTCGCAAAACCTCTCCACCATGGTGTAGCGGCTAGCGCGCTGACCTTTAACGCAAACATGCGCGGGTTCAAACCCTTCACCAAATTAAGCCAAATTTTTTTCTTGTTATTTTGTTTAGAAATGTTTTTTTTTTCTATTTTTATTAATGGATAGATTTACAAAAGATAAATTTAAGTACAACATTTAAAGACAATAAAAAACAAAGCCCCTGAAAATAACTCTTTTGTTATTTACTCAAGAAAGGAAAGTTTTGTTTTCTTTAGAAAGAAGGTATTTTTTATTTATTTGTCTATTTTTAATGAATTTTGAACTGTATTTTGATAATTAAACAACACATTGAAAATCTTTAGGTCTCGTGCGATAATTGAACCGCGGTCCTCTGTCATATAAGTTCCATATGCTACCCACTGCGCCATGGCCATCATCATATAGATTGAATATTTTAGGATATTATTTATTGCGTGACTTACACCTGCACCGCTTAAAGTTTTTTTCACACCCTCAGCTTGTTTGCTGCGTAAAAGAGCAAGCTATTTAAACACATACAACTTTCCTTGTTTAACATGACAACAAAATGTAAGAGTGTGTTAGTGAACACCAAATTTTGTTTCATTGTGTTTGTAACTACGTTAGAGCTGTCTAGCTGGGCTACTTAGGTTCTTCCTATACAGTAGACGCTCGTAAATTAGAACCACTTTTTTCCTGGGGTAGTTCTAATTTTCGAGAAGTTCTAATTTCTAAAGGCTTTTTTTTTAAATAAAAAGTAACAAAAAAGTGCATCTTCGCTTAGAAAAAACACAAAAAAACACTTTGGCTTAAAGTTTTTTTATTTTTATTCACATAAAAGGAACACAAAACATACCGATACATTAAAATTCATCACAGTTTAACAAAAAAAAATATTTCAAAAACAAAATTGTGTCGCTCAATTCAAACATATTGTTCTCTCTTATTCAGTCGTTGAGTAGACATCAAGAGCGTCGTTGAACGGAGATATGACAGAACATTCATACGAAAAATTTTATATGACATGACGATTATGCAATTTTTCAGTATTAAAATCAAACAAAAAAAAAAAAAAACGCTCGGAAATTAGAACTGACGGGTCTAATTTCAGAGCGTGTAATGTATTAAAAACGCTAGTTCTAATTTCCGAAGGATTCGAATTTCCGAGAGTTCTAATTTTCGAGCGTCTACTGTACTGCCGATATGACGAGAAAGTTACCCGGAATTTATTTTTGGCAGAGAATGCTTGAATTTTTGTAACTGAGTTCTTATCTACTTTTGATGCAAACTGTATCAAGGTTAACCTAGATCATATCATACTTTTAGGCATAGCCTTAATTCATGTGCATCTTCGAAATTCGATCACAGCGGCTTACTGCTCAGAGCATATAGAAGTTGTTGTTATTTTTGCTGTTAAGCTGCTCCCTTTTTATTAATTATTATAATTATTAATTATTTCTATGATGAATTGTTTTTTTTAAGACTCAATTCGATCAAATCTGAAATATCAAAATAATACCTACTTGTTTCATTTAATATCTCATTAAATTATGAAAAGTCGTTGTTTAAAAAATATTCAGGGTTCCGGGACAATTGGCAAAAGATTTGGGTTCTGGGTTCTGGGTTCTGGGTTTGGGGTCTGGGTTCCACGACCAAAATAGCTTGGGAAGCCAGTGGCTTAAGAATAACAATTTAAAAATCAAAGCATTGCACATTGGGCCAGGAATTTCAATAAGTGGCCAAAAGTCTGTCCATTTTCTGTATACAAATGATTCTTACGATTGATAACGGGACACATTAAGGTACCCTGAGACGAAATAATATTAATATAAGATTAAAAATTACAATTTGGTAGACATGTTAAGTCAAAAATTGCAATTTTTTTTATTTACATCTAAAATTTGAAATTATCAACAGTATAACTATTTCTCAAACTTCTTTAAAATTTTTAGCATTTTTTTAAACACATTGAATACAATATTGAAAAAAAATATATATGTATATATTTTCTTTTCTTTTTAATCCTGTTTTCCACATACTAAATACAGAAAAAATGGGGTTTAAAAAAAAATGCGGCGTCTAAAGCATATTCCCTGAGATTCCGCTCGTAATTGAAATAATTTACGTGCCATCACTTTCTTTACGATATTTACTTGAAGATGGATATGCACATTTTTGCACGTTTTTATTTACTTTTGAGAAATTTATAAAAAACTAACGTCGCACAGTGTAACATGTTCTATGGGATGGGGGACAAAAATAGAAGGAATCATCGTACAAACATGAAATTAAGCATGTGTCATTATTTCATAAATATATAATGCCACACAAATTTTTATCAATATTGGCCACGCCCTTCGCCCACCTCCCATACAAAACTAAGATTAAAAGAGCAATATCTGCAGTTATAGAAAGTGTAGAGAACAAATTTAACTTGAATTTCATTAAATAGAATAAACACTTTGGGAATCTGTTTAGAAATAGTTGTTTTGGAACATACTAAAAAAAATAAAAAAAAACATTTTTTCTTTAATAGCGTTTGAAACTTATGAAAAATTTGTTATTTTCCCCTATAAATTTGCTCATTTTCGCCAAAACATGCTATAGGGAAAGCGTCATTAAATCCGTAATTTTGATTTTACGTGATAGATCTTTCGGAAATGTGCTTAGAAAGAGTTGTTATAAAACATGATGAAAAAAAACCAAAACTAACAAAATATTTTACTTGCCCACTTGCAGAAATCATTTTGAATAACATTAATTGCATATTTAATTAAATTAAAAAAATTAAAAATAAATATTTTTTTGTCCTAATTGAAAACATATTTCATAGTTATGGTCTACATTTTCTTTATATAATAAAATATATAAATATATAAATATATAAAAACAAAAGATAAAAAAACTATAATGACAAAAAAGCAGAAAAAAATAAAAAAAACTTGGGTATCTCCGCGCAACCTTCACGTGGTGACCCTGGAAACTATATACATGTGACAGTTATGTTGGCTAATTGCGGTTTTTTTTTTTGACGTAGAATACGTCATTCTCGGAGGTAAGTAGGGTGGTTGATAGTGATCAGGTGTCGGTATTTACATTACTTTTTGAGCCTTTGGTGGGCCTAAAGTACTGATCGTACAATGTTGATGTTAGCACTTGTTGGTCTGTTTGATCCTCAATGCGACAAAAATTCATGTTAGAACTCTCTAACTTATATAAATTTTACACAATTACATGAAATATAAAGCCAACATTTGATGTTTTTGTTTGCTTAAACTTGCTACCTATTTATCGACAGTTTCCGGTTTTATCGACAAAACCATAAAATTTGTATGGGAGCCCCCCTAAGGAGTGGTCTGAGGGAATAGGTGTCAAAGGCAAAAATGTTCCTTTTGCAAAAGTAATGGGGGTCAGTCATACATATTAACCCTCTCCGGCACTCACTTAAAGGTCATATGCTCAGGTGTATGGAATAAATAAACAAAAACCATAAAATTTGTATGGAAGCCCCCTAAGGAGTGGTCGGAGGAAATAGGTATTAAAGGCAAAAATGTTCCTTTTGCAAAAGTAATGGGGGTCGGTGATACATCTTAACCCTTTCCGGCACAAACACAATAAAATTTGTATGGGAGCCCCCCTAAGGAGTGGTCGGAGGGACTAGGTGTCGAAGGCAAAAATGTTCCTTTTGCAAAAATAATGGGGGTCGGTGATACATATTAACCCTTTCCGGCACTCTTTGAAAGGTCATATGCTCAGGTGTATGGAATAAATAAACAAAAACCGTAAAATTTGTATGGGGGCCCCCTAAGGAGTGGTCGGAGGCAATAGGTGTCAAAGGAAAAAATGCTCCTTTTGCAAAAGTAATGGGGGTCAGTGATACATATTAACCCTTTCCGGCACAAAAACCATAAAATTTGTATGGGAGCCCCCCTAAGGAGTGGTCGGAGAGAATAGGTGTCCAAGGCAAAAATGTTTCTTTTGCACAAATAAGGGGGTCAGTCCTACCTATGAACCCTTTCCGGCACTCTCTTAAAGGTGATATGCTCAGGTGTATGGAATAAATATACAAAAACCATAATATTTGTAAGTAAGCCCCCCTAAGGAGTGATCGGAGGGAATAGGTGTCAAACGCAAAAATGTTCCTTTTGCAAAAGTAATGGGGGTCGGTCATACATATTAACCCTCTGCGGCACTCTTTTAAATGTCATATGCTCAGGTGTATGGAATAAATATTTTGCTAAATAGTTTTTAAAAAAGATGTCATCAAAAGCGAATTGACTAATTCTACGTCTTGTGTTACGACATAGTCGAAACTACTGTATCTTTTTTGTTTCTCGATTTCATAACATATTTATTGTTCTAATAGTGTTATTTTCTAAAACCTTGTATATTTATTTTTAGTTCACACATCACATGTCAGATTCGGTAAAAGCAACGCCTTGATCTGTCTCGTATCCCGCCTTCTTTTTAATACCACAGAATAAATAATAACCAAACTACAGTTTTTATATGTATAAATAGTGCCACGCTCCATTGTTGGATCCCACTCACTTTTTCTAAAATTCTCGAAAACGATTGTACCCACCCCTATACCCAATTTCAATACCCTAGTCCCAACACTAAGTGATATACGGCATTTTACTAATAGTGACACGCCTCTTTGTTAAACCCAGTCGAATTTTCCACCATTATCGGAAAAGAGCCCACAAAGCACTGTATTGAATTTTTATAACCTAGCCCCACTATTAGACGAGATACAGAATTTTATTGATATTGCCAAGCCCCATTCTTGAGTCCCGCCCACTTATTTTCCCGTGCTTGAAGAAGGTCCTGTGTTAAGTATTCTGTACCAATTTTTATTTAATTCTGTCCATGCATTGCCAAGATATGAGTTTTGGCCACTTTTTCAAATTTCTGGCCCAATGTGCACTGGCTTAAAGAATAACAATTCAAAAATCAAAGCATTGCAGTAAAAACAAAGTTTTACGCAGTGTACGATCACAGCGAGATGGTGATTGCTGATTCGTCTTCAAAAACACAAAAACAAACCACGCTTACGAGCTATGAGAAACCATGCAATGACGATCACTAATCTACGCACTTTCACTGTCACCACTGTTTACAATTAAGGACTAGAATGTCCTTAATATAAGTTTTATATAACATTTTTTACTCTCTAAGGTTTATTCACTGCTTTAAACTGGTGTCACTTTAATTGATTGAAAGCCAATACAAAATAGTCTAAAAACACTTCACTTTTTGGAATTATTCATAAAATCCATATAGTTAATGAGAATTGCGGAAAGCACCGTGATGTAACAAAGAATAAAAAAAAAATAAAAAAACCACTTATTTCCATATACACAGTAAAATTTTAACACTTAAATGTCATTGGAAATAATTGGAGCATTCGGAGGACAAAGGAAAATATTTACAATGACCTTGCTGAACCATAACCATTACGGCTCTCAAAATTATTTATGAAATAAATTTTCGCGATCTGTGCCATTTGACTGAACTTAGACGATGTTTTGTTTTCCAATGTAAATTTTTTCCACTAAATTTGACAAAATTTTAAGGCTTTATAATGATTTCTTTTACTTTCAACCTGCGAAGCGAAATTTTTTGCGAATATATTTTACGGAAACGTTTAAGTTATGCAATAATTTTTTTCTGCGTTTTTAGAATTTATTTTTTTCTATAATATGCTATTTTTAACTTGTTTTTCTCACAAAAAATTTAAAATTTACTTTTTTTTCCACTTAAAAATTAATTTCCGCCATGGAATATTTTTGTTTTGGTTATAATTTTCTCCCGATATTTAACAATCAAAAATATGATTTCACTCTAGGCACTTACTTCTTTTATGCTGATTAAACTTTATTTTTAAATATTTTAACCACTCTGGCACTTTCTTCATGTACTAACACCGAACTGATAGAAAATAATAAACGTATTCACAGAACTGCGGAGTAAAATTATAGTCAAGATGGCAACAAAGTAACGTCACTGTATGATGTAAAAACATTTTTTGTCACTTTTGCGTTTACATCAAGAGATTTTGTCTATGTAAATATGTATATCTTATCTTATATTATTGACCTCTGTAGAAGTCTCTCACAAACTTCAGATGCAGACAGGGTTTTCTATTGTTACGATATACACCTGTTTTTGTAGCGATTAAGTCAACGCCTACTCACCGCTTCCAAGCAGTGAGACTAAATTTTTGTAACCATCAAAAACCATAAAATTTATGTGATCAGTCCGATCAACTTCATATCTTCTGAATCATCCGTTTGCATAAATATCTCATCCAAAATTTTGTATTTTTGTGTATTTGGTTTTTATTCGTTCTAAGAAAATAAGTAACGGAGTTAAACTTGATTTTAATATTTATTTTATTTTAAAAGTGATACTTTTCTCTTTAATTTGAAAACATTTAAATGTTAATTTTAATCATTCCAGGCACAAGTTTTTTTTTTATTTTTGTTTTGTTATATGCGTTATTTAAACACTGGTCGACAAGATCGAGTATTTTTAAGAAAAATAAGTTTCCACTGTTTTTCTTTTTTAGGAACAATTATTGTCTTTTTTAAGAACAAATCCAGAAATTCCATCAATACATAAAGTTTTGATAAAAAATTTTAGCTTTAGGCCAAGTATGTTGACAACAAGACAACATGAAGCCAATGAAGGCAACAATCAACAACAACAACAACGGCTCTGTCTGCTCTGTTTCAAAAGTATGACACGATCAAGGTTAACCTTGACACTGGGTGCATCTTAAGTAGATAAGAACTTAGTTACTAATGTAAAAGCGTTCTCTCTGTCAAAATAAACTTCCTTGTGTGGCTTGTGGCACCGTCCTGTTGGAACCACATGGCTTCCAAGTCCATATCTTCCATTTTGGGCCAAAAATAATCGGTAATCATGGCGCCGTAACGATGGCCATTCACAGTAACGTTACGATCGTTATCGTCGACGAAAAAATATGGTCCAATGACGCCACCGGCATGCAAACCGCACTGAAGTGATGGTTCATGAAGCACATGTGGATTTTCACCCGACCAATAGCACATATTTTGCTTATTGAAGAACCCATGGAGCCAAAAATGAGCTCCGTCACGTTATGATTATCATAACGCTTTTAAAGTTGCGATCACTGACTCCGAATTTCGGTAATGAATTTTTATAATTTGTAGACATTGTTCGTTCGTATTCTTTACCATGATGAAAATGTTGAGTTTACTGAATAAAGTGACAGTGACAGTTCGATGATTAGTGAAAGGGTGCGTTCATAAATTTAATTCAAAGTTGTCAAGTCCCTATTGGAAAACCCTGTATTAGTCAATACACAAAAACCACTAAAGATTAGGTATTGGCTATACAAATAATAGTACCAAAAAACAAACATTTTGCTTCAGAGATCGATCATGCTTAAAAATAAGCAACCTGTAAGTCATGCAAGGTTTCGTGCTTATTAAATATGTTGCTCTACGTTCTAAGCAACAATGTTGCCTCAAACTTGTTGAATGTTTCTCTTACAACTTCAGACCATCTGGCCTGCTAAAAAAATTAAGCAACTCAAAAATTAAGTTGCTTACGCGGTAAGCATCGAAAATATGCTGATATTTACAAGTAGAGTCATTAAAACATGCTGACGAGCTGGGGTCGAATTACAGCATCCGTGATCGAATGACTACTTTCGTATTTATACAGTTTGGCATGACAGCTTTCGCGAACGAGTGAAAGTTATCGTTTTTGGTTCGATGTATGTTGTAAACGAGAAAAGTTATCTAATTTTCGTATGATGGCTATCGTGAACGAGCATATGTTCGATGCGGTTCAATCGAAATGTCATTCGATTGATTTCCGGCAAACGAGTGGTCTAGATTTTGCTGCTTTAAAAAAAAAATGTAAGAAAAGTTCAATATATACCTATTATAATTAATTACATTTCTTATTTATAGGACTAATGTGAATAAAATAAATGCCGTGCAAAAGGTCGAAATGGGTGAATTTATGGCTAGCCACCCAGACTTGGCAAAAAATTTAACGTTTAACAAATCTGGAATACAATTAATATAAGGTTTTGTTACAGTCAATACTTTTTTCAGACTTACGCTGTTTGTGACAATGACAATGGATCACTACTATCCCTTAGTTTTCTCCTCATTAAACTTTCATTCAATATATTTTCCTCCTCTTCCGAGTCTGAGGAAGTCAAATAAAAGTAAATAAATGGAAGCATTTTTTGTTTTTGCTAGATAAGCACAACAGAAAAGAGCAATTGCAATTGTTACATTTGTTTATAGTTTTATCGTTTTTGTTTTTATCTGTCAAATGGCAGTTTTTCGATATCAATCGAAATAAATTTCGATTTGTGTTCGATCGAATGCAGTCATACCAAAAAATAATCGAGACGGAATTTTATTCGATTCGACTGCTTGTTCGTTCACGGATGCTGTAATTCGACCCCTGGTCAGATCTTTTATTGCATATGAGTTCTTTTCAAAATAGTTCTATCAAATCTATGAAATTACGAAAATGCTTTGCTTCCCTCGTGTGTCCAATGACGCACCTATGTTTTTTTCGAAGTACATACTTTTCTTATTGTTCTTTTAACTTGAACACACACATAATTAAGCTTTAAAAGTTTTTGCAAAAAACAACAAAAATTGTTGGACAGTGTTAATGCCATATGAACAGGTTAGACAGCTAGTTATATTGATTTTTGTTCTCAATCTGCACTTTCCACGGAAAGAGTGCATCCGTATTAGCCTTAAGGGGTCTACCTAGTTTTCTACATAGAGAATAGTTATTTTTTATTGATTAACATAAGCAACCATATAACTTTGTAGAATGTACCGAACAAAACTAAACAAAATGGAGTGTGAACAAAAGAATTAAAAAAAAAAAAAATCAAAAATAGAAAATTGCATTTAACCACAAGAAATAAAGTTTTTCAACATTTTGACGATACAAAAATGTTAGAAATAAAAGTCTATTTCTCAAATCCAAAATTTTAGGCAGACACCTTAGCATAGCTCAGGCGCTCTTGAAACTAGAAATGTACAATTAAGTTTGAATTCGTTGATATTAGTTTCAAAATTTAAATTACGCATAACATATTGAATAAATTTAACATATATATCGGTGAAATTATGACAGAGTAGCTTAAGTCGACATGAGCGAAAAACTGATATTTTACTTCAAATTAACCTTTTCAAGGTGCACAATTGTGTCCTATTCTTTTTTAAATCCGATCCGTAAAAAGAAAGTTATGCCTACCTTTCTAATGACCACACACATTTTACATAAAAAAATGAAAAAAACGATTTTTAAAAATGTTAATAACTCACAACTATATTTTTGGACTTAAGCTCATATTGTCATATGCAATAGAAGGAACCACAATATGCATGCTGTGTGTGCAAAAAGCACAAATTTTGCAATAGCTTTTAAACTGAAAAATTAAGTTCCCGAAAAAAATAAACTTTAAAATCCTGATTTAATTCAGTCGACAATGAAAAAGTTCCACTTTTAACCAAAGCTTAAAGATCCCTGGTTTTGAAATGCAGAAATTGGACAGCATAAGAAAGGCCTATAAGGGTAAATTAGTGACAAGAATGAAAAGCAGCAGTCAGCACTTTTCCAATGATACCTCGGAATTGAAAATCAGACAAAAGATATTTTAATGAAAATTGCAAACAAAAATAAATATAAAAAATCACAGCAAAAAAGTAAATATCTTTTGTGTTAGGACAAATTTCCTAAAATTTTTGGAGCAGAACTTTGTAATTCTTTGATTTACACTATTTGTGACAAGTTTTTGTACTAAAAATATCATGGCAAAAAAGTTATCCATACATTACGCGATTTTTAGAGGTATTTTCGAACCATTCTAGCTAACTAACGGCTATTGTTAGAGCTGAAATATTTGGAGAATCATCATAACATAAACCAAAGTTTATTTTGAGGGGTGGACCCGGTCAACTTTTTTTTCCTCAATAGAGAGTGAGGCGTCTTAATGACCATCCGTCGGCTACGCTAACAAACAAAATTGTCACACCTGGGGCTCGGTAAAGCCGCATGTTATTGTCGAGAAGTCGATGTATTTACAGAGAGTGACAGTTTGGTGCGGATTGTGAGATGGTTGCATCATTGGATCATTTTTCTTCGAAAATGAGGCTGGAAACAACGTTTCGGTCAACGGCGGGCGTTACAGAGCCATGTTAACAGATTTATTTTTTTTACTGATATTGGGGACATGAATTAAGACGATTTCTGGTTCTACCTTAATTACTTTATCAGTTATATTCGACAGCGCGAAAAAACATGTTTTGAAAAAAACGCGATCAAAGTTTTCGTTCTTGCTTTCGGTTCTTCAGACGTTCATGGACTTCTAGACTTTCAATTGAGCTTAAAATATTGCAAGTACACCTAATTCTGTTTTTACACGGTCTTTCTTTACACGGTTTTGATTTAACACGGTTTGAAAATTTTAAATTTCTTTATTGGGCTTAACTTTTTTTTTGTCAAATTTAAATTTTGCAAATTATGTTCATATCACATATTTAGGGGAATTCCTTTCTTGTATATACAAGCAAATTTATTTGTCAAAGTAATTGAAATGTGTTAATATTTTGTGAACTATCAATGCAATCAGACGTGTTTGGTAAGACATTTTTTATAGGCAAATTTGTTTTTCTAACGTTAAATTAAATTGCATTTTAACGCATTAAGATAAAAGGTAAGCCAAAAAGTATTTTATATTCATTCGGTTATTTATGTTCTTAATTTTGTTAAATATTTTATGTATCCCTAAAAGAAAATGTCGAAAACTACAAATACAAAATAAAAACGTAAAGCTATTTCTTTGGAAATCAAAATTGAAATTTTGGATAGCTTTCAAAATGGAGAATGTTCGGTTTAAACGAAGTCAAAGAAAGAACTGTAAAAAAATTAAATTTCAATTGCTTTTAAGCTTAGAGACTTTTTTTTCTTTAATAACTATACTTCTATATATCACATTATAAACATACATATGTGATTTAATAAAATAAACATGTATAATTGTTCTTAAAAAATCCTTTCACTAATTTTAATAGGTTTAATACGATCGATGTCTTTTTTTACACGGTTTTTCTGGAACCAATCTACCGTGTAAAAACAGAATTAAGTGTATTTTATATAGGTAGTAAATTAATTTTTAAAGCAAAAACAAAAAAAAAAAACATTTAAAGTTCTGGGGGTCTTTTCCCCTTAAGTGAATTTCAGGTGTATTCTTAATTATGATAAATTTTCACATAAACCTTTACCCCTTTATCCTACTGAAAATCTTACGTACACCCATGGTTAACAATAAAAGGATACGCATAAAAAAAAAAGATACAGTAGTTTCGACTATGTCGTAACACAAGACGTAGAATTATTCAATTCGCTTTTGATGACATCTTTTTTAAAAACTATTTAGCAAAATATTTATCCCATACACCTGAGCATATGACCTTTAAAAGAGTGCCGGAGAGGGTTAATATGTATGACCAACCTCCATTACTTTTGCAAAAGGAACATTTTTGCCTTTGACACTTATTCCCTCCGACTACTCCTTAGGGGCGCTCCCTTACAAATATTATGGTTTTTGTATATTTATTTCATACACCTGAGCATATGACTTTTAAGAGAGTGCCGGAAAGGGTTCATAGGTATGACTGACCCCCATTACTTTTGCAAAAGGAATATTTTTGCTTTCGACACCTATTCCCTACGACCACTCCTTAGGGGGGCTCCCATACAAAATGTAGGGTTTTTGTGCCGGAAAGGGTTAATATGTATCACCGACCCCAATTACTTTTGCAAAAGGAGCATTTTTGCCTTTGACACTTATTCCCTCCGACCACTCCTTAGGGGGCTCCTATACAAATTTTATGGTTTTTGTATATTTATTCCATACACCTGAGCATATAACCTTTAAGAGAGTGCCGGAGAGGGTTAATTTTTATTACCGACCTCCGTTATTTTTGCAAAGGGAACATTTTTTCCTTTGACACCTATTTTCTCCGACCACTCCTCCCATACAAACTTTATGGTTTTTGTATATTTATTCCATACACCTGGGCATATGACCTTTAAGAGAGTGCCGGAGAGGGTTAATTTGTATTACCTACTTCCATTATTTTTGCAAAGGGAACATTTTTTCCTTTGACACCTTTTCCCTCCGAACACTCCTTAGGGGGGCTTCCATACAAATTTAATGGTTTTTGTGCCGGAAGGATTAATATGTATGACCGACCCCCATTACTTTTGCAAGAGGAGCATTTCTGTCTTTGACAACTATTCTCTCCGACCACTCCTTAGGGGGGCTCCCATACAAATTTTATGGGTTTTGTTTATTTATTCCATACACCTGAGCATATGACCTTTAAACGAGTGCCGGAAAGGGTTAATATGTATGACTGACCCCCATTACTTTTGCAAAAGGAACAGTTTTGCCCTCAACACCTATTGCCTCCGACCACTTCTTAGGGGGGCTCCCATACAAATTTGATGATTTTTGTTTATTTATTCCATACACCTGAGCATATGACCTTTAAGAGAGTGTCGGAGAGGGTTAATATGTCTTACCGACCCCCATTATTTTTGCAAAAGGAACATTTTTGCCTTTGACACCTATTCCCTCCGACCACTCCTTGGGGGGCTCCAATACAAATTTAATTGTGTTTGTGCCGGAAAGGGTTAATATGTATCACCGACCCCCATTACTTTTGCAAAAGGAACATTTTTGCCCTTAACACTTATTTCCTCCGACCACTCCTTAGGGGGGCTCCCACACAAATTTTATGGTTTTTGTTTATTTATTCCATACACCTGAGTATATGACCTTTAAGAGAGTGCCGGAGAGGGTTAACATGTATGACCGACCCCCATTACTTTTGCAAAAGGAACATTTTTGCCTTTGATTTCTATTCTCTCCGACTACTCCTTAGGGGGGGCTCCCATATAAATTTTATGGTTTTGTCGATAAAACCGGAAACTGTCGATAAATAGGTAGCAAGTTTAAGCAAACAAAAACATCAAATGTTGGCTTTATATTTCATGTAATTGTGTAAAATTTATACAATTTAGAGAGTTCTAACATGAATTTTTGTCGCATTGAGGATCAAGCAGACCAACAAGTGCTAACATTAACATTGTACGATCAGTACTTTAGGCCCACCAAAAGCTCGAAAAGTTATATAAATACCGACACCTGATCACTATCAACCACCCTACTTTCCTCCGAGAATGACGTATTCTACGTCAAAAAATTAAATAAAAAATACGTTTTAAAATTTAACTCTGCAAAAAAGCACTAAAAGAATAATTTTTATTCCGATAGCTTATTTTTTTGATTGATTGATACGTTGTTGTGCGTGGTATTATTATTTAATTTAACAACAAAAACAAAGGCTGATAAATTTGTCGCAAGGTTACACCTTCACACATTTATTACAATAAGTTTTAATGTGATCATAATGAAGTGAGCCTGACCTAGTATTTTCTATTTGAATATATTAAGTTGACGTTTTTTATATAAATATATTTATATGTACACTAGTTGATTTACCCGGTATTACTCGGGATTGTATTTTGTTACAAATTGTTTGTATAGATTTCGTTTTAAGTTTCATTCTCATAATAAGAAAATAATTTATATATGTTGTTAATAGTAAGATTGGAAAATTTGGGAAAATGAAAGAATATACGGACACTCAGAATCGTCCAGTAAGATTGGTGAGCTCAAGATATAGAAAATGTTAGTTTTTGCTTATGGATGGTATGTCTAAGGAAAAGACATCAAAAAAACTTTTGCGAATTTTTTTTTTTAAATTATGGAATGTTTTGAGTATTTTTTGAAAAAAAAATTAAAATACAAAAGCTCAGCTCACGTCACAGTTGAAATAATTTGTATTCAGTATTAAAATTTAACCGTTAAGCAAAAAATAACTTAATAAAATATATTAAAAAATAAAAAACGGATACATTTGCATGAAAGTTATAACTTTGAATTTCAGATCGTTTTTTCTCATGGTTAGGTAACGGATGTTTGTCAAATCAGAATTTCAACAGTTGTAAAAATATGTGAATGTTTTTGATGGCTAAAAAGACGTATTTTTTCCATGAATTATTTCAGTATCCTTCAGAAATTAAGACTAGGAAAAGAAAAAATTTATATTGCACTGCAGAAAGCTTTCGTATTTTGTTAAATACATTAGTAGAAGTAATAATGACACGGTGTTGCCGTGAAAATAAACTTGGCAGAATACCTAGTGCATGATGAGGGTACGGTAGAGCATTAGTATAATAACTGCATCTATGGATTTTCGAATTTTTCTTCCAAATATGGATGAGGTGATAAATAAGGAAACTTAAATACTTATTTCGTTTTTTATTTTTGCCTTAAAATCAAAATCTATCAGTTATTTTATGCTCAAAAAAATATCGGAAACATTTGCTTTTTGTTTGAAAAAAAACCGAGTAAGCTTTGAATAAAGCAGACGTCTGGAAAAATTTTTTCTTAAATAAAAAAATATAAAATAAACAGATTTTTTTATCAAATAAATTATTGCAAGTTTGTATACGCAATCCGCTGATTAATAATAAAATAAATATTGCTGGATGTGATGGCGTCCAATTATCAAATTGATCCGGGTGATATAATATTGATCCTAATATGGATGCTCAAGATATTACTGATTTTGATCCTGTCCAGGAGTCGTCTTCATCTGTCTACAATGATAGTAACTGCAATAATACGCCGTTGCCGGAGTCTGACGATGAAGGTTCTATCGCTCAAAAGAGAACCAAGCGCTCGAATAAAGGCACATGAAGGCTGTTGATTTATCAAGTTTTTCACCATCTAATCGTTTTGCCCCGCTGGCGGATATAACTTTTGAAGCGGCACCTGCATCTCAAAAAAAAAAAAAAACAAAAGAAAAAAGCGGTAAGTTCAGACATTATCGATGTGGCAGCACCTTGCAAGGCTAAATTTTGCCCCCCAATCATTGTTTATAATATCAACATTAAAAATTTAGTAGACCAATTCAAAATTAAAAACCCAAATTTTGATTTCAAAATTAAAAATGTAACCCAAAATAAATCAAAAATTTATCTTAAGGACTCGAACCTTCCTTCGGAAATGATGAAAAAAATTGAGTCATTTTCCTTTACTCCGAAAAATTTAAGACAATAAAGTCTAATTATTCGAGGTCTGCACTACCTTACAGACCTCATTGACATTAAATCGGAGCTTGATAGTATTATCCCAGATACTGTAGAGAAGGTTGCAAAATTTCAAACTCTTTCTTCTATCAAAAATAATTCTGATGCAGGTCTGTTTTTAATAACACTTTTTCCAGGAAAAAAGTTTGGTGAAATATCCAAAATCAAAAAATTACTGTACCAAGTTATTTCATGGGAATCCCCAAAGTCACGAAGTAGGGAGGTGCAATGCAAGCGCTGTCAGCAATGGGGTCATATTGCTAAAAATTGCAATAATCTTACCGTTGTGTAAAATGTGAGTCTAAGAATGAACATGGTGAGTGTTCTCTGAATAAAGATTCTAGTCTAAAGATTCAACCCTTTTGTATTAATTGTGGTAATCTGGTCATCCTGCCAATTGGAGAGGCTGTTCTTTTTAAAAGGATTTCATTAAAAATAAAAAACGTTTAATTTCTGAAGCTAGAGCAAAACAACAATTGGCTTTTTCTAATGTCCAAGAAGCTGTTACTAGTCGTTCGTCAATTGTTAAAGGACAATCCTTCTCCAGCCTCTTTAAATCCCTGCCTAATCATGATTCATTTGATTCTGCTAAAGCCTATAACGCTGCTTTGTGTCGTGATCCTGTTAAAATTTCTCTCTCAAACTCTGCTAAACCTTCAATTATTGATAAATTTTTGAAAGTTGCTAAGCAAATTCTCAATCCTGAGCAACAAATGCTCGAGCAAAAAATCGAAAAGTTTTTGAAAAATATCAATCATCTTTCTAAAGATGACCTTATAAAAGAGTGTACTTCACTCTTGAATGAAGTTTTAGTTAAATATGGGGACTAACATTAAAAAATTTTTGTCTTTTAATGTTAGGTCACTAATTGACTCCAGTAGAGTTATTGAATTAGAAAAAATTCTTGATTTTAATAAAATTGATATTTGCTTCATTCAAGAAACACATTTACCTCATGGAATACGCTTGAATGATTATAATTTTTTGAGAGATTATAGTTCTCAAGGTGTTGCTATTGCTACAAAGAAAAATATAAAATTTTCTATTGTTTCTTTATCTAATATTCTTTTCCCACATATATTTTTAGATATCTGTTTCGATTAATAGAGTAAAAAAAAACTATTAGTTGGTTCAACTTATATTCCTTGTAATTTTTCACCTGGTGCATTTGCTGATGGTTTGGTTTCTATTTCTAATCGTGCTTCAAATTATGACGGTTTGATAATTGGAGGTGGTTTCAATTCCGGATATGTTTCTTGGAACAACAATATTAATAATTTAAATGGTAAAACTTTTTTAATTGGCTTCAAAAGCACTCTCTTGAATTTTCAAGAATATGTGTGTATTTTTCCTTCATTTCCTAATGAGTCTTCTTATCTTGATAATTTCTTAATTTCTACAAACTCATTAGATAATTTTAATCCACATTATTCTATTAATAGTCTTTCTTCCTTTTCCGATCATTTTCCACTTTATTTAGAAATTGATTTTAAAGATATCACATTTGAATTATGTCAGCCAACATTTTTTGTTTCTTATAAAAATACAAATTGGAATGTTTTTCGTAATGATTTAGCTTCTGTTATTGAAAATCATTTACCTCCCGATAATTTAAATTTACAAAATTCTGAAATTGACTCTCATATTCATTTCCTAACTTCTTCCATTAATTCGATCAAAGATTCACATAGTGAATTGGTTGAATACAAACTTTTTAATAATACTTCTCTACCAGATTCAATTAAAAATTTATATAAAATTAAAAATCGCTGGCAACGTAGACTTAAGAAAATATTTCATTCTAACTTCAATAGAACTTCAGACGAATATAAACTTCTTGCAGCTGAAATTTCACTTATTAAAATATTAATCAAAGAACAAGTACAAATTCATAAAGCCAAAGAATTTAGTGAGAGATTAAAACTTATAAAACCTGGTCTTACTGCTTATAAAGATATTTAAGATAATTAAAAAAAAAAATGGCAAATTTTGTACTAAAATTTGTTATGACAGTAATTTTTATACTGAAAATTCTGATAAAGTTCAAATTTTCAAATCTCACTTTGAAAAAGTTTATGAAAAAATAATTCCTGAAAAATCCGATATTTTTGAGTTAGAGTCTGAAGTTCACAATACTTTAGATTCTTATCCATTTTCTATTTATTTTTTCAGTCCCTCTTTTACTTCATCCTCACCTTCTGATAATTCACATTTCGTTAATTCTGATAAAATTCGTCTTTTCACTCAAAATCTTAATGCAAAAACATCCTCTGGTGCTGATAATTTTTCAAATTTTCTTATTAAAAAATTGCCTATTATTGTTTTTGATTTTCTTGCAATTATTTTCAATAACTGTATTAATAACGGCTATTTTCCTGATTCATGGAAAATTGCTAAAATTATTCCTATTCGAAAAAAAGCAAATTGTTTTGAGGTGAACAATTTTAGACCAATTCCTTTACTATCTAATCTTGGAAAGCTTCTTGAAAGAGTTATACAAGATAAATTAGATGCTTGTGTTAATGTTCAATATATTCCTGATTTTCAATTTGGTTTTAAAAAACAACATTCAACGTTTCATGCTTTATTAAAATTAAAAAATGATATTATTCTAAATCTTCGTCAACGTAAATGTACAGTAGCAGTCTCCTTGGACATAGAAAAAGCTTTCGATAAAGCATATCATATTGGTATTATTTCTAAATTAATAAAAATTGGTTTTAATCCATCCTTTATAAAAATTCTTAGTAGTTTTTTAAACAATCGCAAATTTTTCATTAATATTGATGGCATCTCTTCAGATCTTGGTGCAATTAAAAGTGGTGTCCCACAGGGTTCTATTATGGCTCCACATGTATATAGTATATTTATTCATGACTTTCCTCATATGCATAATGGATCCACAGGTATTTTATACGCTGATGATTCACTTGCATATGCTCATGGCTCTACTCCTAATGAGGCTCTTGCTTTGGTTCGAACCCATTTGGAAAAAATTCATACTTGTTATAAAGATTGGGGAATTAAAATTAATACAAACAAATCGGAAGCTATTTGTATCAGAAATCCTTCTGGCAAATGTCATAGAAGTACTGTACCTCAAAGTAAAAATCTAAAAATGTCTCTTGTGGTTCTGATATTCCTTTCAAAAATGTTATTAAATATTTAGGAGTTTCTTTCAACAATCTACTAAGATTTAATAACCATGCTAATTTGATTTTAAACAAAGCTAGAAAAATTTTGGGTATGTTCTCTAATCTACTTAGATATAAATATTTGCCTATTAATACTAAATTACTTATTTATAAAATTAATATACGTTCCGTTTTAATGTAGAGCAATTCCATATGAAAACGATCAAAATTGGCAAATTTTTGGACGACCCCTCTCCGATTTTAAAATAAGTAGTCTCAATCGATTGCCCAACAAAAAATAATGTACCTACATATTTTTTTTTTTTTTAATAGTGACTGGTTTAGTGGTGGTGTACACCACTGTCATGTAACAAAATTGAAGAATTCTTCATAAGGGACCTCATTGAAAGTTGTTTTAAAAAAAACTACTAAAGCGATCGCAACGAATGATAGCTCGTTGGAAAGGTATTGAATCAGGCTTTAATTGAAAAATAAAATTTTCCTAATTTTTCTCAGAAATTTACCTTTTTTCCCATGAAAATTAAATTTTCCCATGAAAATTAAATTTTCCGATTTTCCACAGAAGCTCCTAAATTTTCCGGCTAATTTTATTTTTTTTGGATTCCTCATAATTTTTGCTTTAAGAATCAGCAATAAAAAAATGGGCCCCGACTCCTTGTTTGGACAGGAGAAGAGCATTTAAGAGACCACCTTGTTCTCATTGTTTTTATATTTTTTATAATTGAATTATTTTTAATTATTTAACATTATTTTATTTTATTATTAAAAATACATTTTAAAAATTATTTCACAGTTAAAAATACATTTATGAAGAAAAAATCTTTCTTATTTTTTCCAGCACGCATTCTTTTGGTCGTAGGATGGCAAACTTAGAAAATCCCACTTTTTCTGCTGGGTATTTCTCTTTGAACTGATGGTATGCTTCGGATAGATTACATAATAATAATCTGCGCTGCTTGTGTACTTCTTCTCCATCTTCACGTGTGATAACATAGTCACGTGTACCTGGGCAGGCGCGGCTGTTGTCATCATTGCAGTAAAAATCTTGAATCAATTTCACCGTTGCTTCGCTGAGGGTCCTTGAGCCAAATTTCTTGGTGGGAGTCGCCAATATGCCCTTCTGTCGAACTAATTCTTTGCTTCTTCTCGCGATGTAAAAAGATGTTTGAAACTGCTTATTCTTAAAGCAAAAATTATGAGGAATCCAAAAAAAATAAAATTAGCCGGAAAATTTAGGAGCTTCTGTGGAAAATCGGAAAATTTAATTTTCATGGGAAAATTTAATTTTCATGGGAAAAAAGGTAAATTTCTGAGAAAAATTAGGAAAATTTTATTTTTCAATTAAAGCCTGATTATCGTACCTATCACTCGTTGCGATCGCTTTAGTAGTTTTTTTTTAAACAACTTTCAATGAGGTCCCTTATGAAGAATTCTTCAATTTTGTAACATGACAGTGGTGTACACCACCACTAAACCAGTCACTATAAAAAAAAAAAAGATATGTAGGTACATTATTTTTTTCTGGGCAATCGATTGAGACTATTTATTTTAAAATCGGAGAGGGGTCGTCCAAAAGGTGATCGCTTTCATATGGAATTGCTCTGTATGCTTTTCCGATTTGGTTCACTATCTCCCCTTCAGTCGCGCAAAATCTTGAAAAAATTGAACGTAAAGTTTTGAGATTATGTGTAGATCGGTATTTTGAATCCTTCACTAAACGTTTTTCTAATTTTTTCGTTTATAATCGTGCTAACATTAATCCTTTATGTAAATATTTACTTTTTCACATGGAAAAATGTGTCAATAAATTACCTTACCTAGAAAATGATTTAATTAATTTTGTTTTTGATTCGCAAAAAAATTATAATTGGTCAAATATAAATTATATTTCTGCAATTGGAATAATTAATGAAAATATAGATTTTACTTTAAATTCGAGTTCTGCCACATCGCTAATACCTGAATTTTACCGTAAAGCTAGCCCGAATGTATATAGAGGCTGATTTTTATCTTAATATTATTTTTGTATTAAGTGTATATATGTAAATATTTGTTCCTTTTTTTTTTTGTTTTTTTTTTTTTTTTTTTTTTTTTTTTTTGTAATTTTAATTATTTTTAATTAGCTTTAAGTGTTATAAGATTTCGCATCAACGTAACTTAAAAATGTTTTTTTTTTTGAGCAAACATTTGATTTTCTTTGTCATTTTCCTTACCTCTGCATGCTTTCCTGTCTTGTAATAGAATTAATTTTTCTGTTTTATGTTTTCTTTCTTTGTCACTTCTACTTATTTCATTGTAATTGTTCTGAAGTCTCAATAAAATTAACTTACTTACTTACTTGCTTTTTATTTTTGCCTTAAAATTTGAAAAGTCAAAATGTAATTATTATTTTTTGCTTTTTATTATAAAATGCATACTTGGTACGGTCTCTGTTCTAAACCAAATTAAATTACAAGGTAAGCTCATTTTAAGAATGCTGCTCAAATGAAAAATTTTGCAATAACAAAGCTGTAGAAGCTACAAATGTCAAACGTCGAAAGCAACAACAACAATTCGAAAAACTCAAAACTACCAGCTGATTTTGACAACTAGCTCACCCTGCTCTCCAATATGAGCCTGCCTTGCAATTGTTTTATGATAAATACCAAGGCTGTCATTTCGCTCACTTTTTTGACGTGAATGTGAATTTTTTCAAAACTAGTAAGAAGTGATCTTCGACTGGGCCGAAGTTAAAATACCCCCACGGCCGAACCAAAGTAAAGCAATCAATAAAATGTTTATCTGTAAAAACGTTTTCGTTATATTTTTAACAGAAAATATTCGCTTTTGTTTTTTGATAAAATGGCTTTGTATGGGAGGAGGGCGTGGTTTTCACCCAATTTAGTTGAATTCCATACACATAGTACACGTTATATATCAAAGTTCATATGCAAATTTTCAAGTCCATACATTAATTTTTGTGGATTTTAGAGAAATTTTACCTTTTTGATAAAGTCACTTTGTATGGGAGGTAGGCGTGGTTTTCATCCGATTAGATTGAATTTCATATTTAGAGTGTATTTTGAACATCAAAACTCATATGCAAAATTTTAAGTCCATATATTCATTTTTGTTGAATTCTAAGGGATTTTACCGTTTTGATAAAGTCACTTTGTATGGGAGGTAGGCGTGGTTTTCATCCGATTTGGCTCATTTACGAACTTGACCTTTATTTTTTAAATAAAAGCTTAAATATAGAATTTCGTGATGATAGCTTTAAAATTACGGCTGGAATCGTGATCACAGACAGACGGACAGACGGACAGACGGACAGACAGACGGACATGGCTAAATCAACTCGGGTGGTGATGCTGATCAAGAATATATATACTTTTCTATACCTACCACGCCTCCTTATGGGCGTTACAAACGGAGTGACAAAATTAATATACCCCCATTTACGTTTTTTAAACGTGGGGGTATAAAAATTGAGAGCGCTCAAAAAGTGAGCCGCTCAGAATGTGAGCTATTAACAGCCTTGCTCACTGTGTAAACAACAGCATTATCTTGTTGGAGTATCATCAACTTTCAGTAATTGTGACCCACTGTTAACAATTACGTTGCCCATTAAATTGAAAAAATCTTGGAAACTCGTTTCTTTACGAATAAACTTTGACCAATAGCTAATTTCTGCCCCTATATGGCATTATTGGACCATTTTTTTATCGGAAATGAGGCTGGGAACAACGTTTCGTCAACGTTGGGCGTTACAGAACAATTTTAACCGATTTTTTTTACTGAAATTGGAGACATGAATTTGGACGACCAAATTGAGGATGGTGCGCCATGCCACAATCGATCTTTTGTGTACCAAATTTCCTAATCGTGTTATCAGCCGTCTTGGTGATGTCAATTGGTCGCCTCGGAGCTGCAATTTGACCCCTTTGGACTTTTTTTTGTGGTTAACCGTGAAGGACCGATGTTATGCCAACAATCCGGAATAGATTCAGGCACTTTAGGCCAATATCAAGCAATCATCAATCCATGAGCTACAGCCCGAAACCATCGGAATGCACTACTGCGAAGCCAGAGGTAGCCACTTGAACGACGTTGTGTTCCATAATTAATGGGAATGTTTATCATACTCATACTAGTAAAGCCATAATACATGGAAAAAAATTTAATTTAATTATTTTATTGCACTTTTTTTAAAAAAAAAAGGAGTTGGCTGTGTCATGGACACTCCCGTAGGTTTTGACGTGACGGTGTTTCTTTACCTATGGACTTACTCCTATTTCATGTCTAAACTATTGTTTTAATCCATGACCAAATTCTTGACTGAAACAAATATACCGAATCCCTTTCCTAGTTGGGAAAGGGAGTATAAATCCAAATATAAATCCAAGTATAAATCCTTTATTTTCCTTTTCAAACATTTATCGTAGCTTACATTCTCACTGAGTAAAAATTCAATGCAACGCCGCTGCATGAATGTTGTATTGTCGATCTTTGAGTGGCTCTCTCTGGGTCTCCATGACGTCAGACAATTTTTGTTCAATTTTGTTGTGAGGGCTTGGAACAGGCCTTTATTGGCATATCATATTTTTAATACCAGCACTTACACTCAGCGAGTAATAATTCCATGTAACAAATTTTCAGTTGCGTTGCTTAAGCAGTTTCCACCGCGTCCCGATGACATTTTGAATTTTTGTTTTGATTTTAAAATGAAGTCACATAATTTACCTTTACGGTCGTATCATCTTTTTAATCATAGCTCTTATCCTTAGTGAATAACAATTCAATGCAACGCCGATGAATTTTGAAAAAATGAATTTTTCAAGTTTTTTGGAAACCTGCGCGGCAAAACGTAACTTCGTCACGTCTAAACTTGTATTTGCCCCACCCTGTATTACATTTCTTTTCTTGTCATCGCTTCTTCCATTTAAAGTGTTCTTGAGCAAAATTCAACCTGACGTTTGGCTGTAAGTGGCAGTTTTCTTTGCACTTTTTGGCATATAATTGTTGCGGATTTTTTTAAATCCTTTGCAGATTTCTGAAATGTTTTTTTACACAAGCAATTTCTTCAATTTTCCTGGCAGTTAGGTTAGAATTTGGTAGCTAAGCACAATTTGGCGGGCTCATCACGTCGCACAGAGGGTTAAAACATCACTTTTCTCGGTATTAATTCAAAATTTTTTTTGAGCTTTCTAAATAGTATTTGGTATCTAATGAAAGTGCATAAAATTCTACGTCACTAGCTGTAATTTTTTTTTCGTTTGATTGATTGGTTTACTGACAGTTAAATGTCAAAATTTGCAAATTTTTCTAATTTCGGGGCGAAGTGCAAAAAACATTTTTTGGTATTTTCAAAGAATTTCTTATTTTTTTTTTTCTCAATATTATCAAAAGTTTTATGATGAAACCTTCAATTTCAGGTATTGCTCTATGCAATGAAATATAAAAAGTGATGTGAAATTGTGTAAAAATATTTTTTTGTGATGAATTGAAAAAATGCCTAAAAAGTCCATATTTTTGATGTTTAGATGGACATATAGTTGTGTCCGAATTGTTCTATTATGAATTTTGTTTTTTCTTCGTATTATTTAGAATGTGTACTTTCTAAAAATATAAGTATAATCGTGCACATATTTGCGCGTTAGGCAGAATTTTGATTTTTGTAAACAAAGTGAGGTTGCGGTTGTACAATAACAACGATTGTGGTATTTCTTCTTTCTGTTTTCGTTTTACATTCGTGTTTTTTTTATTATTTTTGTTATTGTTAATGTTTTTTGTGATTGTTATTGTTTGTGAAGTGTCATTTAACTTATTAATAATATAATTTATTATTAAAAATATCCTTGGTATAACATGTCTCCAACTTTACATAAGTTTTTTATTCATGGACCAGAAATTATAGCGCATGCTTTATTACCGATCGGAAATCTATCTGAGGAAGCGCAAGAGGCTCGCAACAAAGACTTCAAAAATTTTAGAGAGAATTTTGCTCGAAAATGCAGCAGAGAAAATACTCTGCCGAGAATGATATTGTAGAACACGATGAAGATGTTTACTATTACGATGATAGCGATTCAAGTTATGATGAGGATGAGGCTTCTTATTATAAAACTTTGTGAATTTTTGTTTATAAAAAAAAAATAAAATTCTTGTTAATTTTTCATTTAATGTCTTTGATTTTTTTTTAGGTAAAATAAATTTTGAGATTCGTAATCTTCAGATTCGTAATCAGCGACCCCAAAAACTCCTGTATACTAAATTTGAAGTTTTTAAGCCCTTTAGTTTAGAAGATAGCCTGCTCATGGACGCCATTTTGAAGCCGCCATTTTGAATTTGAAAATTTTGACTTCAGATTCGTAATCAGCGACCCCAAAAACCCCTGTATACTAAATTTGAAGTTCCTAAGCCCTTTAGTTTAGAAGATAGCCTGCTCATGGACGCCATTTTGAAGCCGCCATTTTGAATTTGAAAATTTTGACTTCAGATTCGTAATCAACGACCCCAAAAACCCCCTTAGTGACCATTTTTGTCTCGATACGTAGCCCCTGTGAATTGATCTCCATTTTTGGGGTCTCTGAACCCACTGTGCGTCGTGTAATAGGAAGTACACTACTTATAGCTTTACCATAATTTTCAGGGCTTATATTAAATTTAAAACGACTTCTCTTTAGTTTTTTGCGATTGTATTGATTTTCATGTTTTCATTTTGAAGATGTTTAGCAACTTATACTTCCGTACAGTTAAGACGTTTTTCACACCCCATTTTAATGCAAATAACATTGATATACTTTTTTATAAATATTTATCATAAGGTTAATGAATCCTTAATAACCAATGGTGTGTGCGTCTTTAAACTATCACTTAACCCAATTTTTTCCAAATATGCTTTCATTTTGTCGTAGCTTTTTTTTGTATTTTATAATAAATATCGCAACTGCTCTCGGAGTGTTTGACCGATATACACTTTAATAAGAGAGCGCAATTTCATGAAAATATTACACTTACAGAAAAATTTTTAACACTTATAGTAAATTAATTTTCACGAAAATTTTTTAAGTGTTAACTTTTTGTCGTGGACTGTATGTGCGAAATTTGAAAGAAATCCCTTCAAGGGTTAAGTAATGAATGATGATCGAATAAACAAACAGAAAATGAGTTTAATTAATTTTGATAATTTTACCTCCCAATGTTGTGTTCTCACTTGCTGGATTTCAATGTGTTACGAATAGCACTATTTTTTAAAATTAGTTTTTTACTAATTTGCTTAAAACACTTCACTCTAAACACTTAATGGTTATTCACATAAAAGTCATGCAGGTCCAAAATAAGAAATTACGTAAAATAAATTTTTAATTATTTAAATAACTGCATTCCACTTCACTGCGTTCAGTCAATTGCAAATTTCCAATAGATTGTCTTCATTAACTCACATATAACATTTGTCTAAGTTTGTTTTCAAATTTGAATCGCGTTAACTAACGTTAACCGACGTTGAACAGCGTCGACTTTAATCTGCGAGTTGAATATGACAGGCAGAAGAATTAAATGAAAATAAAATTTGTTTAAGGTGCTTCAGAGTAGCTGTTGTGCTTATTTGATATGGCGTTGATAAGCGTTTTAACTGTTTAATTGCATTAAAAGAGTTAAAAAAATAAAAAAATTGTGTCCTTAGAAAAATGCAAGCTTCAAGCGATACGCTTTTATTTTTCCCATCAAGTTCAATTATATTAGGTAGCAGTGAGGGATGAGCTGCGGATATTTTTTTTTTTTTTTGTTTTGCCTGTACAATAAATGTTTTTATGAAGACTTTAGTTCTATTAATTTTTTGTTTTTTATTTTATAAACAATATTACCAACCAGTGGCGTATTGTTGGTTTAACTACGAGTAGGTTGAAATTTTTTGTAAATATATTTTTCATTCAAACTCTGAATAGTTAAATTTCAAATGAAAAACGTAGAACTTCACGAGGAAGGTAGACATTTTTATTAATTTGTTGAACCTATTGTTGTCTTATTATTGTGGTTTTATATTTAATTAGAAAATTTATTTTGAAGAAAATAACAAATTCAAATTTATTCTAAAATCAAATGTCTGTAAAAGATGTTTACTAATAATATATTTCTGTGAAACTAAAATAGTTAATTTTAATAAGCTTTTAACAGAAAATCGCTTGTTTGAACTGACCTTTAAAGCTTGTTATTCCAATAATAGAAGTTACTGATTTACAATAATGATCGACTGAAAATACTCGTCGACGGTCAAGATCACAAATGTGTTCAGAAGTAATGATAAAAATATGCAAATGCATAATGCGTATGCGTTTGCATATTTGACATTTGTAAGTCATTTTTGCATATTTATTACGTCTGTGTTTGTTAGAGAATATATACGCACAAAAAAAACAAAAAAAAAAAAAATAAAAGTAAAAAAATTAAAATCATACAGCATATAAGTATGTAGAAACTATTTTCTAAACGAAATATATGAAGTAAGATTTCATTCGGCAAATTTTTCTTTAACGTGTTCTATGAAATTTGAGAACCCATATTCAGTTTCAGAACCCATATTCCCTATTTAAATATATCAAAATAAAAGAAATGTGTTATGAAATTTTTATTAATTCATTTATTTTAAAAAGTTAAAATTATCAAATCATGCAGGGAGTGCACACTGTATCTTTAAAGATACAACCAACTAAAGTGACCCAGTGAGGTGGCAAACGATTGAAATTTTTTCGAACCACTTAAAATCACTAACGGACATGTTTTGAAAGCAGTCAGAATTTTTTCCTAATCAAAATTTTATCTGTACCTAGAAGTTAAACTGTTAAAATAGTGTTTATTTAATTAAAACAAACATTTTTTTTTGACTTTGTACATAATTTTTTTAAAAATTATGATAAATAGAAGTAAAAACTATTTTTTTATTTAAGACTGATAGTATTCTCAATAATATAGAACTGATTTGAAAAAAATCAAACCAAAAATATAGCCGTAGGAGTTTTTTGAATGGTTGTGTATCTTTAAAGATACACGGTGCATTTAAGGGTTAAACGCATTAGTTTTTCTGCCTGATTTCTATCAGCATTGCATTTCTGTAGCTCTTACGACTAGATATAAAATTGATTAAATTTTTTTCATGTCATTTTGCTGAATTATAATATTTCTGTAATTGATTTAGTAACGTCAGGATGACATAACAGACAAAAAAAAAATAAATAACTGGCCATTTCAGCCCTTGAAAGGACTTTGACCTAGCTTCTTATGATCAATTGTGTTGTGCGTGTTATTAAGTTTGTACACAATTGACCGAGAAATGGACCTACATGCTTAACGCCGACTCCGAACGGCGATGAACGGAATGTTCTTATTATCAAGAAGCTTTACATGGCATTTTGATTACTCTCTGAGGTTTGCCATTGTCTGCAGAGAGGTGGCGGCCGTACAGAAAAATTATTTTAATTCAAATAATTTTCTGTCGTTGCTAGGGTTCGAACCTGGGTCTCCAGGTTCTTTGACATAGCGGCCATGCACTTTAACCAACTACGCCACGGACGCCACCTCATAAAAGATACTTAAATCGATTTTCGATCTAGTCCAGAAAAGCTACAGAAATTCAATACTGACTGAAGTCTCGCAGAAAATTTCTAGCTTAACTCGGTTTTTTTTTATATCATGTATGATCAATTGTGGCGTCCGTGGCGTAGTTGGTTAAAGTGCGTGGCCGCTATGTCAACGAACTTGGAGACCCAGGTTCGAACCCCAGCAGCGACAGAAAATTATTTGAATTAAAATAATTTTTATGTACGGCCGCCACCTCTCTGCAGACAATGGCAAACCTCAGAGAGTAATCAAAATGCCATGTAAAGCTTCTTGATAATAAGAACATTACGTTCATCGCCGTTCGGAGTCGGCGTTAAACATGTAGGTCCCTTTCTGGGTCAATTGTGTACAAACTTAATAACACGCTTCTTAATCATAAGAAGCTAGGTCAAAGTCCTTTCAAGGGCTGAAATGGCCAGTTATTTATTTATTTTATTTTTTATGATCAATCGAAAGCAAATGAGAATGTCGGGTTAAAATCAAAAATGTTTGAGTTTTCTGCCAGTTCGTTCAACATGTACGATCTTATCAACCCATGTCGGTCGGACCATGATACATGATTACAAGGTAGGGTCATATTGGAGAGCAGGGTGAGCTAGTTGTCAAAATCAGCTGTTAATTTTTAGTTTTTCTAATTGTACAACAAATAGCTTTGTTGTTGCAAAATTGCTCATTTGAGCAGCCATCTTAAAACGAGCTTACATTGTAATTGTCGGATCATGGGTCGGACTCACTGCATTTATCATTTGAATAAAGTTTTTAACGAGCGAAAACCAACTTATGGGAGAACAGAAGAAAGAGAAAATCAAAACCAGCAAGTGTTTCAAGTATGGAATTTCGAACGGAATTCATCGAATTACTGAAATTTTGCTAAAGAATTATAAAAATATTTTTAGTTATTACAAAGCAAAAATATTCGGCCAAAATATTCGGCTATTTAGACCGAAGCCGAAGCCGTAACCGATAGTTGAAAAATCGGCCGAATATGCCGAATACCGAAGCCGAAGCCGAATATTCGGTCGGACTCTAATATATACATTAGGGTGGCCCTTAACTGTATGCGCAATTTTTTTTTTTATAAATTGAATATGTGCGGTGCCCTCGTTTGTTTCTTATCATGCCAAAATTATATTCTGAAAATTTCAGGAAAAAATATTAATATTTAGACGTGCCGCAAAACGAAACTTCATTCGAAATACACATTCATATAGGAAAAAATTGTTTTTTTTTTAACAATAATTAAAATTAAGACAATTATGTGTGATTTTTTAATCAACAAAACATAATATCGCATTAGGCTTATAATTTATTTTTCCAACGTGATATCATTCGTCGAAAACGGTTGACTAATACGAAAATTACAACATTTTTATTGTTTTTAAGAAATAGTTTTTTCCGAAAACAAATGAAATTAATGTAATCATTTTTTTTCCAATCTTTTATTGGCGTATGAGTATAAACATTTCTTTCCAAGGAGATATTATGTGTCGAAATCGGGTAAAAAATGCGGAAACTCAAAATTTTTTGTGGAGCAAAAAAACTTTTTTAAAAAAATACTTTTTTCGAAAATACATATGTAAAATTAATTATTTTGAAAAAAGTTTATGTTTCCAATTATAAATTGTATAAAGTTTGTACGTTCCTAACACAACAATAACAACAAAAAATAAAATCTTAATCAATAGATTTGTTTTTTTTTATTTTTTTTTTTGTTTATTTAAATTTAACACCGTTTATTATTCATAATTGTTTTTACTTTAGTTATTGCTCGTAGGGCCGAAATAAAATTTCACGACTGTATCCTGGATATTTCTTACGATAGTCCCGAATAATCTACATTTAAAAAAGTAAAATCTTTAAATTCTCAATCAAACAATCAGAAATACATATATACTTTTAGGAGATAATCCCGTTAGTTAGTGTTTTTAGTTAGGAGGCTATTAACCCTATTCATGTCACGCTATTTGAACAACGTAAACTGTCACGGTGTGACTTAGAGACACTAATACAAAAAACATAATTATTTTATTGAAAAAAAGAAAGTTTAATACAAAATATCGTTCATGGAGAATAAATTTCTTTTAATAAAAAGAAAAATTAAATTATTTATAAGCAATGTGGATATTGTTATTAAACTATTAATTTGTACATTTAAGACAAACTATACTTTTCTGTGAATGCTCGTTATTCATGGGTTTCTGAGTATTACCACAGAATTGCTTAGAAAATCGTCCTTTTTTATAAGAGGAACAGTTAAGTTGACGCCTCTTCTTTGATTATACTGTCGATGCATTCTAAGCTGGGTTTCATGATGAGTTTTCCATTATTACGTCTTTTGCAGATACCAGTGTCTTAGAGTCACTACGTGACAGTTCATGTTGTATTTTAATATTTTGTGTAATAGGTAAATATTATAACAACATAAACAAAAATAAATTGTATATTACAGAAATAGAATGACAAATAATAAAATAAATTTAACTTATTTTGCTTTAAAACAAGTTTTAAATCATTTATATTGGTTTGAAATTTAATAGTGACCCAAAGACACAGCCTGACATGAATAGGGTTAAAATCAGTTATTAATTTAACCGCATGTTAAGCTGTGTCGTTCAGTACTATTAGAGAAGTAATGATTTTCAGAACATCAGTGTAGTCATTTTGAGATTTCCAATCTTCCGAATGTACTTAAAGAAAATCTGTTCCAATTTTGAAACGTTGGGAAAGTTTCATCGATGGTGGTGATAAAAAGTCGACGATATTTTTATTAATAAGTGTTTGTATATCTTCTTTGGATAAAAATACTCTCTTTCTGCTATCACTTTCAAACTGGTCATCTTCCTGGATTTTTTTAGCCATGTCAACTTTAATTTCTGTTGTTTCGTCGAACAACACAAAAGGAGGAGAAAAGGTACATTTGTCTATCTGGGTAGTACTAATACTCATGGAAACTGTAATTCATATGATATTTTGCCTGTGCTCTTTCTACATTATAATACTCGTAAGATCACAAATAACAAAGCTAAACCAATTTTTAATTATTATACAAATCATACTTCTTTCCCGCTTCTTCTCCTCGAGTTTGCGCTTCCTATGTTTTTCTTTTTTTTTCCCGATTACGTTTCAGCTTCTGCCATCAGACGTCATCAACGTCAATCATGCAACCGGGTCTTCCATTTTCTCTCTGGAGTAGTAAGAACTGGCTGTCTTCCTCTATTCGGATTAGGTGCAGAACGTCCCTGTGTGAAATATCAAATAGATTGTCCAATTCATCGCAGAATAAAGTTTTTTCTGTTGTGCATTTCTGACTTCTTTGTAAATTTTTCGAACATTTGTGCAAATCTAACAACTTTTGAACACATCGATGGGGGAACTCGCAGGTATGCTTGCCTTTTTCCAAAAATCGATGCAAGTTAAGATCACCTTTTATTCAATAAGTAAATTGTAAATGTAAACAAAATTGTATCTTAAAGATTTAAGAATGGTTTTGTCTTAAGATTCTTTTTTTAAGCTTAAAATTTGTTATGTCAGCAAATATTCTGGCTGATGCAATATTTCATCTTGTCATGAAATACTTTTGTTTATAATAAAGCAATCAAGCCATCCTCACTTTTGTTTATATTAAAAGCCTTTAAATAAGAGAATAACTGATTTTTACAGATAGGTTTTTAGTCCAGCTCAGCCACTTGAGTTCCTAGGGTGTTTAAGTGAAGTGAATAAAAAATAATAAACTTGTGATGAAATACTTTTGTTTATAATAAAGCGATCAAGCCATCCTAAGTTTTGTTTATATTAAAAGCCTTTAAATAAGAGAAGAACTGATTTTTACAGATAGGTTTTTAGTCGAGCTCAGCCACTTGAGTTCATAGAGTGTTTAAGTGAAGTGAATAAAAAATAATAAACTTTTTTAAAAACACAGAAAGTACAAGTGTTTAATTAATTTGCATTCTTCTATAGTAAGACTTGCACTTAATTCAAAGATAATTTCACTGTTTTTATTTTAAAAAATAATACTTGAAGGACATATATGTTAGAAGGTAACCAGTGTTTTCACTTTTAATAGATTCAATTACATATATTTTTTGTTTTAAATGTAATAAGTTGATCGGTAAAACATAATTGTAGAACGTTAGTTAAAATAATTTTCGAAAAAAATTAAATTTTTTTCGCTCGACAAAATAGTTGTAGTTTTCTCACTTTGTAGCCAATTTCAACGGATGATAGATCGTTTGTGAGATAATGTTATGTTAAATACGATATTATGTTAAGTAGACTAGAAAAGAACATTAAATTGTCTTAATTTTATTTATTGTTGGAAAAAAAACAGTTTTTTCTAATATAAAGGCATATTTTGAATGAAGTTTCGCTTTGCGGCACGTCTAAATATTAAAATTTTTTCTTGAAATTTTCACAATATACTTTTGATATGATAAGAAATAAACGAGAGCACCGCACATGTTCAATTTCAAAAAAAAAAAATTAAGGGCCACTCTAATATACATATATACGTATATTAGGTATATAACGTTGATGCGTTCAATGTCTGACCATCAACGCTAAACCACTGAGGCTATTCACCTTATAATCTCAACATACCCAATAAGCCATTTTACTTTATATTCAATTGAATTCAACAGATCTCTAGCATTTTTCTCCAATATTCAGCGTATATATCCATTTGATGTCAAAGTAAAAAACAAGGCATTTTCCAGGAAAAAGGTACCCTAGTTCTCTAACATTTTATTTACTTGACCTCCATTGGATTTCACACTTTTTTCTCTATTTTAGTACATTAGTTATCCAATATTATCTCAGTGAGATCTCCATTTATTCTCGTGTTTAGCATAATAACAATATTCCAGTTTCCATAACAAAATTTCTCCAAACGACTTAGGTGAACATCAGCCAAACAAGCTGGACCTTAAACGAAACTGTGGAAAAAGAAGAATAACGACGAAGAACTACAACTACAAGCTCTGATAGCAGTAAAACGTTATAATCGACCTTCGAAAGATGCGCATAAGTTAAAGGCTATGCCTAAAAGATTGACACGATCAAAGTTAACCTTAACAGGGGGCATCAAATTAGATAAGAACTCTAGTTACTAATGGAAAGCTTTATCCTCTCTGCCAAAAAATTCCAGGTAACTTTGTAGGCAAAATTGGCGGTTAAGGAATAGTAGCTAAGTGGATCATAGCGAAAGTCGGACAAGACTACTTATGAGCTGGTGTAGCGGCCAAAACAGTCTGTGTAGTCTGCTGTATAATTTGTTTTATACAGAGCCGTTGTTGTTGTTATTTGTTTTCTTCATTAACAGACTTGGCCTAAAGCACAAAAATTTATTTCAATAAATTAATTACATTTAAGGGGTCGTGCATACATTACGTTACTAATTTAGGGAGGGGGGGGGGGAGTTTTTTAAAATGTGCTACGATAAGTAACGATAGGGGGGGAGGAGGTCTCAGATATATAGTAACGTGACCAAAAATAAAAATATACTCAAAAAATTGAAGTTAATACACCCCATCATTTCAAAACATTTTCATCCTCACTTACATCTTCATGTTTGACCGAATTGATGGTTAACTATTGACAAATGAGTAAGGGCATTCTTTTTCTTTGTTTGCTTTTCGGCAGTTGTTTCTTTTATTTTGCTCGTTCATATTATTTTCGGTGATTTCGGTGAATGGGTCGACATGGAATCCGTTGAAGAATTCTATTCCGATGAGTCCCCAAAGTTTCCAGCTACTTCAATTCCAGTGATTGAGAGCATCGACTCTTGGATTGAAGATGGAATAGTTTTTATCGCTGAAAATAATTAATTTTTAAAAGTTTTTCCTAAAAGAGTTGAAAATCGGACACGGAATTTATGAACGACCCCTAAATAAAGTCCCGAGTAACACCGGAATTATCAGCTAGATTTCATATAAAATTTTGCCGAGACTTTTACTTAAATGCTTTGTGATTTTCTTATACAACCCAAGAATAGGTCAATTGACCATTACCTGCATTAACTTACTTTTCTAAAAATTATTAGTTTACTAATGTGAAAATTCCGAGTGTTGTAATAGGAAAACTATCATGAGGAAATCTAATGAAATTATGTGTAGAGTATAACAAACTAAGCCACGCTATCTTAGAGTGATAACAATTCTGGAAACCAATTCTCAGCCGGACATATATTTTGACGTGACAACATAACGTTTAACCGCATAGGTTTTCCAAAAAGTTGAAAAAAGGCATTTTTAGAAAATACATCTGCGTTGTAATTGATACTCGTTGACTATAGATGCTATGATAAAAGTTATCATGCAGGAATATGTTATAAAACAAAAATAAGGGATTTATACTTTACTATACAACAAAACAAAATAAAAACATACAAAAATATGTCTTCAGCTATTGCTACAAAAATACAATATTTTTGCATGGAATTTTTGTAAAGATTTGGATAGGATTATGAAAATGACTATAATGTCCTAATGTCCCTAGTGAGACAAAAAGAGAAACTCTTACTTTTAATACCATTGTTCAGTTCTAAGACATACAAGAACTATAGGACCCCAAAACTATTGCTTTAATGTGGTTTTGTTTTTTTTTTAAATTCATTACTCATATCTCGACCATTTCACATTGAAGTATAACATCAGTTGCACTGACCATCTCGGATTTGGCTCAAATTTTGTTTTTAGATTGGTGTGTTGTTTAGAAACCCAAATCCGGAGTTTGAAATTTTATAATTTTTTTTTTCGCGGACCCACAGCCATGCGAATGCCCATATGGGGTATATTTTGAGACTAAGTAGCTCAGTAAATTTAAATGCGGTTTTCGTAAATAGGGTATCATTGGAAGGGTTATTTGGTATTTTGTGACTTATAAACACACAACTTTCAAAAAAATTGTAGAAAGTTGACCCATTTGTAATTTGTAATGTCAGCAACAAGCGCTATAATTTTTTATCTTTTTCATTATTTTCATTTTTTCCACGTTCCCTTATCTTTCCAAGGATATTAAATGAAGGTGCTCTGGACACCTTTCTGGACTTGGACACCTTTCTAGTAAGGGAAGGTAATAGGTTGTAAGAAACATTAAAGAAACGCAAACGAAAAACATATGTAGCGCCTGTTGCTGGCATGGTATTTAACTTTGAAATTAAGAATGGATCAACTTTTTGCGTTTCAACTTAACTTTTAACTTTTTTAACTAACTAACCAAATAACTTTTTTTTTTTTTTTGAAAATGCTATAAAAACATCGAGTGTAGCTTCGGCTGTGTGGCACGTAACGCCGTCCTGTTGAAACCAAATGTTACCAATATCCTCCTCTTTAATTTTTGTGAACAAAAATTCGTTCAACACGGCCCGATAACGATGGCCATTGACTGTAACGGCCACTCCTTGCAGTGTGGCCCAATTATGCCTCTGGACCAAAATCCGCACCAAACAGTGACTCGTTTTGGGTGCATCGTCTTTTCAATGTATGCGTGCGGGTTTTCTGTGCCCCAAATGCGACAATTTTGCTTGTTAACATACCCACCAAGATCAAAATGAGCTTCATCTGAAAAGATGATTTTTTTGGCAAAATCGGCATCTTCTGTAAGTCGATCGCAGGCCCACTCGTATTCGTTCCCATATTCGTTCACACACCCATATTCGTTGAGCGGAGAGATAAAACTAATTATCTGTCAAATCAGACATGTGCTTAGTGTTACCATTCACGAAATAAGCACTGGTTGAAAAAAAAAAAGGTTAGATGGCGGACCCGTTATTTTTTCCATACAAAAGACAACGTAACCTTTCCAATGATACCCTATTTATAAAAATCGGATTTAAATTGACTAAGCTACGTTGCCTCAACATAGACTCTATTTGGCCGCGAAAAATTATTCTAAAAATTTATAACTTCAGATTTGGTTTTCTAATCAATAAAGCAATCCAAGAAAAAAATTTTAGCCAAATCGAAGATGGTAAGTGAAACTGATATTACACTTCAATGTGAAATGGGCGATCTTAAAAATAACTCTTGTTTATTTATTAAGAAGTCAATATTTTTTGTTCTCACTACCTCCCTACATTTTGTCACTTCAATATTCGCGGCTGTATATATCTTCTTGTTTTTAATTTTCAGAATGTTCCATAAGGTTAAGAAAGGATCATTATGGTTTGAAATGGTTTGAAAAAGGTATTTTCAACCATGAGGTGGAATTTTTTAATAATAAATTTTTATGGATCCAGACCTACCAGAATATTAGATCTAGGTCAATGGTGTCACTATATGGTTTCCCATAGCCCGCGGGCATCATGTGTTTTTGTGTTTTTGCACACAAAGCAGCAATCGGCTCGCTGTGTTTGTACACTGTGTAAAATTTATGTGGTTTGCACTGCTTTAAATTTTAAGTCAATATGCTGAGCGTTCATGTTGGTGAGGTGGCAAATATTCAGGGCCGGCCCGAGAATTTGTGGCACCCTAGGCCAAGGGTCTAAATTGCACCCCATATTTTTTAACAAGCAAAAAAAAGAGTAAGAAACCTCTTTTTAATTTTATTTAAGTTAAATTTAGAATAAAAAGACAAAATTATTTACATATTATGTATAAAACTCTCAACTGTATCTTTATATAAAATTCAATATTTGATAAAATTGGGCTTTGGTCGGTATTTTTCGAACTTTAAGTACAACAAGTAAGGCATACAATGTAATATATAAAACTTTCTTTAAATCAAAATAAGAAAATGAACATATCTCAAACCGCTATCTAAAGTATGCCCTTCATTATGTTGGCGGAGTTTTTTTATCTAGATAAAAAAGAGAGAACTTATATTATCCATAAATGATTTTATTTTAACTTACACCAACAGTTTTTTCCGAGCTTTACTGGCTGCAAAATTGTTGATAAGATCATCCAGTTTCAATTTCCCTAATATCGCGTTCGATGGAAAGGGTAGCTAAACCATCAAGACGATCGTAATGCAATATATATATTTAGCAATGCGGTTGTTAAATTATTTTCAATAAATTATTTATAATTTGACAGCGATCTGAAGACAAATGATTTTTAAGGTATTTTAATTCGTCAAATAAATCCAAGCCGGAAATATCATTTTGATCACCGTCAGTTAAGAGAAGTTCTAAATCCATGCAATATTTTTGTATTTCATCATCCGTTATGTTGGTGATATATATTAAAGTTATATAGCATTTCGAATTTACTGTAGTGTTCATGAATAAGTTGAAAACGATCACGTAATGATTGTATCGCGTTGTCCAAGATCTTGTTAAAACGTTAACTTTAAAGTTTTGCATTGGATCATCCAACACTTCGTCATGTTGTTCATAATCAAATTGTCTCCTTATTCAACTCCGCCTGTTCAACTCCGCCTGTTCAACTCCGCCTGTTCTCACGAGCAGCCTGTCCAAATCCAGGAAAAAGGAGGATGGTCGCAGGCAACGGGTTCGCCCTATCCTGTGTAAATGAGAAGGGACTACCCAAATCTTGGAGTTGGTCGTCCAATCTGGGAAGTAGGTGGACCGTTTGACCGTTTGCACTTAATCAACCGGGTGGCAATGCCCTCAAATTGTCAGAGATGTTAGATGGGTCTCGATTTCCACCAATAAATGTGGATGACGACCCAACTAATCATCCATAATTGGTACAGTTGCGTTCCAGCATTGGTGCTATCCATACAGTATATTTATTAATTTAAATATACACTTAAGTATTGTGTCCGACCGGTGTTGAAACTACTATGACAGGGCGTTGGTCGCGTCTGGAGTCATGGAAGTGACGCCTAGGAGAGGTATGATGGACGTCGTATAGATATTAGCATAGCACTGACGTCCTGAATATTTATCAATTCCTTGAATCTCGACCCCACTGCCATGGGGCAACGTCTCCTGTCTCCTTATTAGGCGAACTCGTGCGCGTTCACACTGTACATTAATATCTAAATCAATTGAAATTATTTTAGCCTCCTCCAAAATACAAGAAAATTTGGCAGCTGTACTATAGTCTTCAAGGAACATTATACTCTTTGATAACCACGTTACTGCCTGGCTGAGGTTTAAGCTAACTGCCTGAAAGGCTTTGCTAGTTACATTTACTACAAATAAAATATCATACCATACAATTAAAGAGCAGATAAATTTATATTTTTCAATTTTGTGCAATATAGCTGTGGCTTCTGACTTATTTTGACTTTTTTTTTTTCGCTGCTGTGGCTGTGGTAATATTAAGTTGCTCATCATGGTTCAAACAGTCGTCTTGTGTGTGTTATAAAATATTTGTACACAATTGATCGAGAACTGAACCTACATGTTTTATGCCAACTCCACACGGCTCATGTTCTCAAGAAGCTTTTCATGGCATGGTTTACTCTCTGAGGTTTGACATTGTCTGGTGATGACCGATCAGAACATTTTTTATTAAAAACAAATTTACCGTGAGGGGGAATCAATCTCTCGCTCCAGGCATGCAAGCTACACACTTAACATGCATGCCACGGTCGCCATATATGTTTCCATATATATTGATTGATATATTTTTTTTAAATATGTAAGGCACCCCTATCTGTATGCGCCCCTATCTGTAATCTTATACAATTATTTTTTTTTACGAACAATTTTGCTGAAATAATTGAAAAACACGTTAATTTATTTTAATAAAAAATGTAGAAGTTAGCTTTGAAGGAACAAATTATTGTCAAATTATTTTTTCTTATTTAAATCAGTCATTAAAATTGAAACAAAACAAAAAAAACAATAAAATATTTAAAATTTATATAAAAAATTCGAACAAAAATGTATTATATAGGTACTAAATATATAATAACAACACATTAAATTCATCACTTTTATCCTTTTTGGTCTTTTCTATCTTAAAATAGCGAAAAACGAACAAAAATAAAAAAGAAAACGTTATATTGAAAATCCAACACTCGACAATATTTTCTTGCACCAAATGTTGTGAGAGCTTTTAACAACTTCTTGTTTCAGTGTAAAACTGTGCACTCGGAAAGCTCGAAAATAATTTCCATAACCTATGTGCACGGAACTATACATTACAACTCGGCTTTTGGTTATTTCGTTAGAGCAAATATTACCAAAGCAACCGTGTAAGCAGGTTTATAAACACGAGAAAACGTTTTAAATAAAAACACCTTTAGTGTTAAGTTAATAAAAAAAAAGTACAGCTATGGACAGCCGCACAAAACACTTCGGATATAAAAAAAAATCATTTTTTGAATCCACTAAAAATACGAATTTTTGAAAATACAATTACAAATTTTAAATAAATACAATATCATCCAAACCATATAACTTATATTTTGCCATACCCGTTAAATTAGAATCCATATTTATATTGTTTTTAAAAAATTTGAAAAAAAACATATATGCACTTCTCTAAAAAGCAACAGAGAAAAGTGGAAAAGTGGAGTATAATTATTGTCTGTTATTTTTACAATATTTAAGGAAATAAAAATATTTTTTTTTTAATAATCGGTGTTTGGTAAAATTAAATTCAATTTTAAAAATCGATAAAATACTCCTTAGTCTTAGTGGGGCGAGTAATAAGCTAGTTAATAAAATGATAAGTTAAAGGCCTACTTCACCTGTCTGGGTATGTCGCCAAGAAAAAATTATTGCATTTGTGGCTCAAAAATATTCATGAGAATAAATATATACTCGACTTGACTAAATACTTGAATACTTGAAATACTTGACATGTATGACTGAATCAATTAACAAATTCAATTGAACAGTTGAAGGGGGCGGGCTGAAACAAAATCAAGTAAAGCTGAAACAATATTTGTTTATGAATTTTAATGTCTGTTTAATTTAAGCAAAGGTCGTTTACCAAGTTTGATTTTTTTTAATCAGAAAAAGTACGTTTTGGTGAATTGAATCTAATAATTTCTTATAATTGAACCAAGCATCTGTTCAAGTGACTCAAAACTACAGCATATTTCTTTATGTCTTTGGAAAATATCCAGTACCATTATAACTTTTGCAATGGATTTAAGTTTCAAATCCAAAAAACATTTTGATACATCACTTAGTTCAAACAGCGGTTTTTCTCTCTTTCATCAGTTATCTTCACTGTTAAACAAGAGTGAGTCGGTCTCACTACAAGAGTGAGTCGGTCTAATTACGAGCAGAAAAAAAGGTTGAAATGTCCATTCTCTATTTAAAAACTTATTTTGAGAGCTTACTTATATGCTCCGTTTGTCCTAAATTAGTTATTTGGTTGTTACTTGTTTGTAATGATATCAACGAGTAGAACTTTATGTAATCATATGCCATTATTTTCCGAGGTCACCTTTGACTGTTTAAAGATAAAGCGTTTTATTTCATTAAAATTATCCTTTGACTGCCAACCTTTTCAATCCAATCGTGCCCTTATTTTGCCTATAGTTGGAACAAAACATTTCTAGCTGTGTGCTTAACTTAACTGTATCAGCAGCAAAAATCTGTGAGGAACTACATTCGCGAGATAAATTATAACTACTGATTTGATAGCTTCGGTGTCAAATGTTATGGAGTCTCATTATAAATTCCTCATCATTATATTCACATAAGCCTCATTCTATAGGGCAGTTAAAGTTCAACATTGAAGCTAAAATCAGGGCGACCTGGTAGACTGCTGCTATGCAAAATGACCTTCTAAAAGCAAAAGTACACTAAGGGAAAAAAATATTAAATTTATCCAAAAACTTTTTTAATTTATCCAAAAAGCGAGTAATTTTTGCACAAATATTGCATTTACTTAAATCGACTACGTAAATATTTCAAATTTATTTAAATACTTTTTTAATTAAATAAAATATTAAAATATTTAAAATACAATTAATAAAAAATATATTAAAATTATGCACGAATATATTTAAATATATTTCAAATATTTCCTATTTGAAAATAAAACTATCGCATTTAAAGAAAATTTATAAAAAAATATTGAATTTAAAAAACAACATATTTAAGTTGAAGAGGAGGAAGAAACTAGGAAGAAAAGAGGAAGAAAAGAGAAAGAAAAAGTAAGAGAAAGTATGAAGCAAATATGCAGGTAAGTGACAACCGTTGCAAGATATTTTTGAGAAAATATCGAGTTGTCACTTCACCCTAAATAAATTTAACATCGCATACATCACCCATCGCACTCACAAATCATATTGAGCAAACATGCATGCTATATTACCCTTGCAACACAAACTAAACGAGAACTATAAGAAACCTGCAACTGCAAGAAATAACTGCAGGAACAGAGTGCGATGCTGTCGCTGCTTGTCGGCTATTTCAGCTGTATGGAATATGTGTGTAGGTGTGTGGTACAAATAAAATTCAAATACGGGAAAAAAACGAGTTGTAAGGAAAACATTTGATTTATCCACGTAAATATTTAAATAAAATTTATACTGAGGCGTGGATAATGCTAATATGCGTTATTTCCCTTAGTGTACCTTTCAGTCATCTCTCAGATATTGTTTTTTATACTAAAAAGTTAAATTATATAATGATAACATTATATTAAGGTACTTCATGTCACATTGTTAGTATTTACTTCGTAAGCTAGTATTTTATATGAATTGACGAAACGTCTAAAGTTCTTTATATGAACATTGAATACGAATATTTTGAAACTGTACGCAACATTATATGCTTATGACGTTAATAAGCTTGCGTTAATTTGAGAAAGAAAAATATTTTTTTTTTTAATATTCAATTCATATAAAAAAATTCGTTATCAGTGAAAACATTCAGCAGAAGAACCCAATTTCAAACAGCATAACGTTGAATTTTGAGACAGTTGTCGGCAAGATTGCGGTTTCAAAGACAGCTCATCATATCTTTTGTCTGTGCAAATTGTTAGCAAGAGAAATCTAATTGCGGTCTCAGCATAATTACTTCTGCCGCTTGAGCCCGTCGGTTGCTCTTCAACGGAAATCATGAGTTATTCATCTCATTCAACTTATTTGAATGGCCTGCGTACCATTCTAATTTGCTGTGACTGATCTTTGGGCTTCGGCTTGCAAGCAAATTATTTCAGACAACGTCATGATGAGTCATCCAACTAGTTTCGCATGCCATCGTCATGGGAGAGGATGTTTAATCGTAAAACGGTCACTATCATGGAATATTTTTTATCACCTCTCACTGAAGCCACAACAAGCCATATGCATGCTAGCTTTCCTATCAGTCAGTTCCTTAAATTTTGGTTACTATTGTATAGATTCTTCCCTTTACCTTAGCATACTCAAGAACAGTAACTCTCGCAGGAGTTCCTAGACTCCCAAAGCGCTGATCTGCTCAATAATGGTTCTGTCTTTGTCCCGAGGTAGAAAGGTCTCTATTAACCTTGATCACTTGTTTAAAGGTTCATCGAGGTCGAGTGCTTTCTCCAGGGTCCAAATTCTGAGTACCAGTTTTGAGTACACAAGGTAGTGTGGCCTTTTGTCCCTTTTACTCAGGAAATGTTCATGCATTTTGCAATTGTCCCGGTGCCTCCAAATAGGACTAAACGTCCCCGAGTTCTGCGAAAAAATTTTTATTCATCAGTTCGGTTATTTGACGAAATTTATAACTGCTGAAAAAAATCAGGAATGGAACAAGACAAGATTCCATTTGTAATGCGTTGGGTGGAGTGCTTCAAACATTTTGCGTTATAGTCCAATATATCTATTGCTTTTCTGATACATCTGCTTCAGTCGAACGAGCCTACTCGATCATAAACCGAATGAATATGGAATTTTTTGAAGATTTGAAGTTGTTTGGAACTTTTCTGCTTCAAAAAACGTCAGAAATGGAGAAAAAGAGGTTATTTTTAAGGATTTTAACTCGAAAAATAAAATCAATATACAAGTTTTTTTATTCAAAAAGAAGTAAACTTCTTAATTTTTTCCAAATTTTACCCGTTTTCACTGAAAAATGTCGCCGAATTTGAGCCAATGTCCCCAAAATTTTGGCCGAATGTCTCCAAATTGCCCAAAAGTCAGATGTTCTCACTTTATAAGGAGATTGTTTTTTGGGTTTACATATCCGACGTAAACAAAGCAAAATATAAAGGCCCTTATTATGAGCTGCGTTTGATCTTCGACTGTAGTCGAATGGCCTGATCGGATGAATTTGCATTTGGTATTATAACCTGCTTTCGACAAGGCAGAGCGCCATTATGAATTTCACCCATTTGCCTTGTTCACGATAATCTATTGCTATCAGCTGATCATTTTGAAAACTAACCACGATTTGTTTAAAAATTAATTGGAAGAAAATTAGAGCAAAATAATTATGACAACGACGGAGTTATGATTCGACTATTCGTCAAAAGAGGATGAAAGCTTCACGAAATTGGCTAGAAGTAGAAAACGATTGAGAGGATTGCTTTAAATCCTTTGGAAATAAATCCCACCACGTTAGTCCATCCACAACATTAGAAAATTTGTTTACAGATTTCTACGGAACTTCCGACTATCGAAGCAGGCGTTTGCTCGGTATTCGGCTTTGCTTTGGGATATTTTGACTTCATGTCAGTCCACACCTGAAAAAGCAAGGGCTCAGATTTGATTCTACAGATATCATATACTAATTTAATTAGGTCAAAGGTGGCTACTTTGACCTGTATAACATTTACAAAAACAGTTAACAATTATTTTGTTGTCGTCAAAAAGCAAAAAACAATCACAAAATACTTGAAAATATTTTTAACAATTACACGGTGTTACAAAATGAAAAAAAATCAAAAAACTTGCCTCGAGACATAGTAGAGGTTGTAGGTCTGGTTGAACATAAGATAACTGCATACTTGGTTTTTTTAATATACCCTCAAAATCGGGATTTGTGGTCAAAAAACCGATTTTAGGTAGGTACATGTATAGTTTGTTATGTAACTCCGTTATATCTAGCTCAATTTTAAAACTTTAAACATTGATAAAAAGAAGAAAAATATACCCTTAATATAATATACAGACCGTTTTTAATAAAAAAGAATTGACAAAATTACAGGTTAAATCATTTGAAAATTTCTAATTTTTTTTTAATTTTTTCAACTTCAACAACGTTTTGTTAACAAATTTTGTTTTGTGGCACTATTAGTTTTAGCAGGATTCTGAAAGCCTGTTAAATTTTGCGTTCAACAAGCTATCATTTACTTCAATTGGCTGAAACACAAAAGCACTATCGAATTTTTAGTATTCGTAATAAAATACAAAAACAATTTTTTTTTTTCTAAAAATGTTTTTTTTACCTTTTTCGTTTATATATATTATCATAAAACTATTGTATTGCCCGGATGTGACGGAACAGTTTGCAGTTTTCCACCACAAACACGCTCCGAATGAATGGCGTTTGTTTATTGAGGGATCTTGCAAGAGCACGATTTATTTAAAAACTTTTTGTGTGATTCTTGATATGTTAAATTCTGATATATGTAGGTTTGAAAGCTGTGCTATTACACAAAAAAAAATGAGTTACCATCGGTTCCTTTAGCTTATGCAACGAACATGAAAGAAACATTCGACAATGGAAAAAATACTTCGTTTTATAAATTAAAACACGTTTAAATGGCAAATAGTCGCCGACTTAAAGGCTCTAACAATACTGTTTGGAATGCAAGGTGGAAATACCAAGTATCCTTGCATTATTTGCGAATGGGATAGTCGTGCGACTAATAAATATAAGCAAAAGGAGTGGCCACTACGTGAAAAGAAAATATCCTGCACGTTCAAATCTTTTATAAAAGTTATTTATTCATTTCGGTTATTCTAAGGTTTATTTGTGGGCCCACAAATTCAGAAAATTTTCTTGGACACTGATTTCGTTTCTAAATTAAATCCAGTTGAAAAAAAGAGCTTGTAACAGTTTTATTTCGTTATGCATTTGTTTCCTCGGCAACAGGAAGAGTCGAAATTACTTAGATGTTGTAAATGAATTTTTAAGTGCCTACGAAGAAATGGGCTGCAATATGTCAATCAAACATGTAAACATTTTGCATTTTTGCACTCCCATATAAACTTTTTTCCGAAAGCCTTGGGCAGTTTAGTGATGAACAAGGAGAAAGGTTCCACCAGGAGATGGAAGCTATAGAAGCTATTTCAGGGAAAAAATTCCATAAACATGTTGGCAGACTACTGCTGGTCCCTAAAACGTGCAACCGATGATAATATATATAAACGAAAAAGGTGAAATAAACATTTTTAGAAAAAAAAAATTTTTTTGTATTTTATTACGAATACTAAAAATTCGATAGTGCATTTGTATTTCAGCCAATTAAAGTAAACTATAGCTTATTGTACACAAAATTTATCAGGCTTTCAGAATCTTGCTAAAACTAATAGTGCCACAAAACAAAATTTGTTAACAAAACGTTGTTGAAGTTGAAAAAATTAAAAAAAAATTAGAAATTTTCAAATGATTTAACCTGTAACTTTGTCAATTCTTTTTTATTAAAAACGGTCTGTATATTATATTAAGGGTATATTTTTCTTCTTTTTATCAATGTTTAAAGTTTTAAAATTGAGCTAGATATAACGGAGTTACATAACAAACTATACATGTACCTACCTAAAATCGGTTTTTTGACCACAAATCCCGATTTTGAGGGTATATTAAAAAAACCAAGTATGCAGTTATCTTATGTTCAACCAGACCTACAACCTCTACTATGTCTCGAGCCGAGTTTATTTTCACTGTTACACCGTGTTATCACTCAGCATGTACAGCATCGAAAGCAAAATTCAATTCGACTGAAAATTCGACAAACAGCGAAAATTTCGATAGGGTTGTACTGCTCATAATAATAATTTGACATTCGATGTTCGCTCTTCTATAACCAGGGAAGATCAAACGTCGAAAGCAACTCATAATAAGGGCCAAAGACATAGTTGGACCACGATACAATTATACAAGGTAGGAGTGACAACTGGCTATTTTCTCACGAGTGTCTTGCACCGACTGTCATTTGCTTGTATATTTTATTTTCTATTTTCTTTTGTACTTTTTTTCGTATACTATTTTTGGTAGTTGGTGCAAGATGAAAGAACTGTCAATCCTACCTTGTATAATTGTATCATGAGTTGGACAAGGTGGCGTCTAGTTCTTGATCAATTGTATATACATATTTAATACTCGCATAATAGTTCGATGATAATGAAAAGTTCGATCAAAGTCCTTTTATGAGCCGAAATGGTCAGTTTACGACTATTATTATTATGTTTTATATTATTATTATTGAACTGTAAATCACAAAATCGCGCTCTTTTTTTCTAACCATGTTAAAAAAGTAAAAATTTTCACAAGCAAATGTACATATTTTAGCTTTCGATACGATAAAAACCGAATTTATGTTTTGTTGAAATTGACGTTATTTCGCCAATTGATTTAGCAAAAAAACGAAAAATTTTTACATAAGGTCTGTTTCCACACTCGTTTCAAGTAACTTGAAGTAACTTGCACGCGAACTTCTACACGGGAGAGAAGAAGAAGAACAAGGAAAATGTCACTCTCTATTACTCGAACTTTACTTAAATTTGACTTGATAAATTTCTTCGAGCACGAATCTCGAGCTTCAAACAGCTGATTGTCAATGAGATGAAATTAAATTGTTATGAAAAAAATTTATAAAATTGTTTGGAAAATTAATAAAAAGAAAGTTAAAATAAGCAAAGTGAATACAAATGGAAGCCAAAGGTTCCTGGAGAACAATTCACTTGCAATTTCTTTGAATTTTAAATTCTCTTAAATAAACCGACCAGCAAATTAAATTTTTATTTAATTTAATTTGTCAAGAAATAGCTGTTGTGGTTGAAATATACTTTTTTTTTTTCTTTGAACCAAGGATTTCAGGTGGACTTGACTGAATAGGATTTCAGGTGGTACCTATTCAGTCAAGTCTGCCTTGGTTCGAAATGGGGTGATAGCTTAGTGGGAAGGAAAGGGCAATCAAATGAAACACGTGTAGGATGTTCTAAGCATAGTGGAAAGCCAAAGAAACATGTGAATTTGAATCAGAGGCAAGTGTTATGCCTTTACCTCAGTCAATTCAAGTTATGAGGCAATCTCATCCACAAACTTCTTTACCATCAACGACAACTTCAAGTCGTAAATATTGATGAATTTTTAATTTCAGTTGATTAGAAATGAGGATAGAAAATTTAAAAAGGTTTTAAAGCGAAGGACCATGGCCTAGCCGGGAATCGAATCCGGAACCTCTGGAGTGGCAGTCCAGCACGCTACCAACTTGACTACCGAGGCCGTCTCTGTTACTCGAATTTTACTTGAAATGAGTACGGAAACAGACCTATCGTTAACTCCGAAACGAAATAAACTTTTTTTTGTTTTTTTAACTAAAGTTATTTTGTTTTTTTTTTAATTTTTTTGATTTTGCTTTAACGAAATAAAAAAAAAAGTTTGATAATCGTTAAAATTAACGTAAACCTACATGTCTGCTTTTGAATTAGATACTAACGATATTTAACACGTAAACGTAATTTTGAAAATAAGTATACTACATATATATAAATAAATTTGCTAATCCAGCCCCTCTCCCCCTATGAACAATTAGCAGATCAACTGTGAGAGCAAAGCACTTGTTTTAATTTCCGTAAAACCTTTTTGTGTAGATTAACGAAAAGGGATTTGCTGTAGGCATTTCTTGTTGCTAAGTTATACAGATAAAAGCTTAGGTCTTCATAAATAACGAATCCTGTGCGTAAATGATGGACCTGTCGGTGACAACAGAAATGAAAGCAACATGGAAATGAGTTAGTAAAATATTTTTACATATTTTAAATAATTTCTTGTTATCTTGTCTTTTGATAAAAATTGAAATAACTTGGCCCTAAAAATTAAGTTATTATAAAATAAAAAATGTTTAGAGTTAAAAACAAAATGTTAAAATCTTAAAAGAACTCGTGAGGGCTTGGAGTCTGGAGTCCCTTATCTTGTCCCATATATTCGCACGCCGCTGTCGTTACAAAAGTAAGTAATTGCAATGCAATATTTGTTAAAAACAAACAATAAAATTTCTAAGCGGTGCAATTCCAAACGTTTCTTGTGGAATAAGTTGATAAGAGTTTCTTGAAAAAAAAACAAAACACTTAAAATATCTAACAATTACATGTAGCGCCTTTTTAATAAATACAATTGATAAGAGTATCTATGAAAGTGGTATCTATGAAATTGAAAAGCGGAATGCTGTGCGAAACGGAATTGAAATATTTTATTCATCGTTTCAATACACGTCGGACTGTTATCAGTCTTGTCACTTGTTATTGCTTCTGTTTACTTATAAATTAGTTCAGATTTTGTGAGATCCATATTCAGATAGTTTCGAGAAAGCTTATCTACGAAGCAATAGAAGCACTTCAAAGCTACGAGAGGTACTTAACTGATTTTGAACGTATGGAAATATTGTAATTATTTAGTTATTTATCAAGACTATTTCATAAAATATTGTTAGATAATGCTAGGCAAGGTTGTTGACATAACTTATATATTTTCCTGATTATCTTATATATTTTGCTTTTATACGCCATGGTCACACAAATAGAATAGTTTTTAGTAATTTTAATAAGTCCAATTTTTTCACTTAAAAGTTAAATGAATGTTTTTTTTTTTCAATGCAGGAAATAAATTTTGAAATCATGATTTCGAAAAAACAAAAAAAAACTTCAACAATTTTCCTGGTTTTTGTTTAATTTTTACAAACTGAAGGAAAACTTTATTAAAAACGATCTAACATTATAGCATGTTTAAAGCTTTCATATGGGTATTATATAGCCTGACCATGATTTTTTTATTGTTTATTTAAGTCTCTAGATTTATCTTCATACAAATATTGAACATCTTCTATACACTAAGGGAAATAACGCGTATTAACATTATCCACGCCTGAGTATTAATTTTATTTAAATATTTACGTGGACAAATCAAATATTTTTCTAGCAACACGTTTTTTTCCCGTATTTAAATTTTATTTATACCACACACCTACACACACATTCCATACAGCTGAAATAGCCGGCAAGCAGCAAGAGCATCGCACTCTGTTCCTGCAGTTATTTCTTGCAGTTACAGGTTTCTTATAGTTCTCGTTTAGTTTGTGTTGCAAGGGTAATATAGCATGTATGTTTGGTCAATATGATTTGCGAGCGCGATGGGTGATGTGTGCGATGGTGAATTTATGTAGGGTGGAGTGACAACTCGATATTTTCTCAAAAATATCTTGCAACGGTTGTCACTTACCTGCATATTTGCTTCATACTTCTCTTTTTCTTCCTCTTTTCTTCCCCGTTTACTCCTCCTCTTCAACTTAAATATGTTGTTTTTTAAATTCAATATTTTTTTATAAATTTTCTTTAAATGCGATAGTTTTATTTTCAAATAGTAAATATTTGACAGATATTTTAAAAAAATTCGTGCAAAATATGGATTCGTGCATAATATAAATTTAATATAATTTTTATTTATTCTGTTTAAATATTTAAATATTTTATTTTATTAAAAAAGTATTAGAATAAATTTTAAATATTTACGTCGTCGATTTATGCTAATGCGTTATTGGTGCAAAATTGACTCGCTTTTTGGATAAATTAAAAAAGTTTTTGGATAAATTTAATATTTTTTTTCTCTTAGTGTAGAGAATGGGAAATTAACCCTTAAATGCACCGTGTATCTTAAAAGATACAACCATTCAAAAAATTCCTACACTAAGGAAAATAACGCATATTAACATTATCCACGCCTGAGTATACATTTTATTTAAATATTTACGTGGATAAATCAAATGTTTTCCCTACAACTCGTTTTTTTCCCGTATTTGAATTTTATTTATACCACACACGTACACACATATTCCATACAATCAAGCAGCAACAGCATCGCACACGTACACACATATTCCTACAAGCAGCAACAGCATCGCACTCTGTTCCTGCAGTTTATTTCTTGCAGTTGCAACCTTAGTTCTTATAATTCTCATTTAGTTATTGTTGCAAGGGTTATATAGCCGCATGTTTGGCCAAGATAATTTGTGAGTGCGATTGATGATCGCAAAATGAATTTTTGTAAGGTTAGAGTGACAACCGGACATTTTCTCACGAATGTCTTGCACCGGTTGTCATTTGCCTGCATATTTTTATGTTTATTTTATTTTTAATGTTTCTTTCTCTAATTTGAACTATTTTGAAATTTGTTGCAATAATACTGCAACAACTGTCAAAAGTAGTATAAATTAGAGAACGAAAAAAGTAAAAAAGAAAATAAAATATGCTAGGCGCCGCTAAAAAACGTGAATTTGAAGAAGTATAAAATGGATGTGGCGTCCGTTGCGTAGTTGGTAAAAGTGCGTGGCCGCTATGTCAACGAACCTGAAGACCTGGGTTCGAACCCCAGCAGCGATAGAAAATTATTTGAATTAAAATAACTTTTCTGTACGGCCGCCACCTCTCTGCAGACAATGGCAAACCTCAGAGAGTATTCAAAATGCCATGTAAAGCTTCTTGAGAATAAGAACATTCCGTTCATCGCCGTTCGGAGTCGGCGTTAAGCCTGTAGGTCCATTTCTCGGTCAATTGTGTACAAACTTAATAACACGCACAACACAATTGATCATAAGAAGCTAGGTCAAAGTCCTTTCAAGGGCTGAAATGGCCAGTTATTTATTTTTATTTTTTTTTTTTTATAAAATGGATGTTTCAAATCGAGTTCCCTGTTTAAATTTAAGTCCTACCAAAACTTTGGACTATAACATATCCTAATGTAAAATCGTCCATTGAATTCTAATATGCCATCAAATTCTTAAAAAAGTGAGTCCTTGACCCAAAAATTGGCCTACTTTATTAAGAATTTCCTAATTTTTTCTTTCGATTTTGAAAAATAAACTTTACCTTCTGCGAGGTCGCATCAACTTTCTCAAATTAAAATGCTGCATTATTGTTGGCCTTTTTATTAAGTTTAGGAATAATAAAAAAATTATTCAAATCGGTTAATTTTTATGGCAGAAACCCGATTTTTGAAGCGAAGCTTTTTACGCCTCGTTCTGCGATTTGCTAGAGTGAAATCAGAAAAAACGACACTTTTTTCCGACACCTTTTTTCTTAGAATTGATATTGTTTTCTGCTTGCATCAATAGAACCAGAAAATGTTAAATTAAAAATAATTTCTAGACCGCTGCAGGAATTGAACCCACAAATTACAATTCTATCGTTTGTTGGTACTTTCCTCTAACCATTACGCTAAAACCCTTTCATAATTTTGTTGATTCAGTAATAAACATTAGCTAAAGCTATGTTTCAGCAGATCACTATAATCTATTACTTTAAGAAAGGATTGTGTGTTGACTTTTCTTCAAAGGATTGTGTCTTGGCTAGCCAAACAACAAAAGTAGCAAAAAACAAAACTGTTGCTTCTTCTATTCCACACTGTCATCAACAGCGTTCAGTAGTTTGGGTTATTGTTTGGGCATTTTTTTTTATTTTTGCATAGCGCGAAGGAAAAATTAACAATTGACCAAAAGTGCGTTGACAAGTGCTTTTCTAGGTGACAGAAAAAAAAAGAATAATGATATATAATAAAACTTACTGGTGTGAAGATAAACGTGTGTTTCTTTAGTTTACTTTGTTATTTTCAAGTTTTGATTTTAAAAATTATTCGAATCGAAAAAAAGCCATTAAATTATCAAATCTATGAAATTGTGAAAATGCTTCGCTTCTGTCGTGTGTCCAGTGATGCACCTGTGTTTTTTTTTTGTTAAGCCGACTTTTGGGCAAGGATGGATCGTCCCATTGCCCATTGGAGATACTTGACCCCAAAGTTGGGGCAAATTTAAGATTTCTTATTTTTCAAAGCGATGTAACCCAAAAAGTTTATGATCTAGTCACTTTAAAAAATTTATATTTTAAGTTCTTACTAAGACGTACCTAATACAAAAAACAAAAATAGGTCTGCCACTAGCTTCTTTCTATTAAAGTTTTTTTTCAAAGTTAGCAAAAATTACGATTTTTTCTGGAAACTTTAACTTTTTTTTTAAAATTAAGTAATATCCCAATTAATTTTTCTGATATGAAAGGTAATAGCGTACGGTATAATTAATATTGTTTTCTCGCTTATGACTGTATGTTTAATAGGAGCTGAGCTATGATCATTACCGCAAACTCTATAACATACGAAAATCGCTCGTCGTCGCATGACAAATATGGCCGCCATTTTGCAAATACAACAAAAAAATTTTTTTTGAAAGCAGTTCTAAGATGCCGAAACATTACGTAATTTGTGGTAAAAAAATAAAAATTTTTTAAAATAGTCCAGCGAATACACATATATTGCTATATTTTAACATCCTTATTCATAAAAATATTTTATAATAGCATTGAGACCTTCAATAGTTAAAAAGCTTTTTTATTTTAAAAAGACTTTTTTAAACTCTTATTATTCCTAAACATGTTGTAGCTGCTTCGTTGTTAAAATAGGAACACTTTTGATATGAAGTAAGAAGAGTGTAAATAATGGTTTGTGTATTAGATAAATTCAAGGACCTTTTCATTTATTTCTCACAATTTCATCAACATCATCAACATTTAAAAAAATGCACCTAAAAATTACTCTTTTAGTTGGCGCCCATTCAGTTTTATACAAATTTGAACATTTTTGTCGTCTTTCGAGACCTTCAAATATGCTGTATTCAGAGTCTGCCTACGCAGGGAGGATCTGAGATACTTTTGCAAAATGTATGGAGCAAGAATTGAGTCTAATGCAAATTTATGAATAGCACTGAATTTATCACTTTTGAGATAAAAAATTTGTGCATGGTCGAATTTAATCCATTTTTTTCTTTTTTTTCACTATTGTTATTGTCATCAGGATCCACTTGAAGTTACATATAAATATATTTAATATTCTGATTAATAGTATATTAACCATTACAGCCTAACTCGTATATAATATATTTATTTACATTTAAAATATTTACTCGCTAAACGTTACATAATTTCACTTTGTTTTCTATTCCTTGTGACATGTTTCGACTATAAGAAGATTCCAACTTAAGAATGCAAACAACTTTCGACAACTAAAACAAACAAAGTCGCACAATAACCTTAGAACAGAGCCAATGAAAAAATATGAAACCAAGTAAATAAGTCAAATATTTGAGTGCATGGAGGCAATTTAGCAATTTAAGAACTTGAACAAACAAACAAACAAACATCCAAATACAAGTAAAGAGTGATTTTTTAAGTGCCTGATAACTTTTTTTTTAAAAAAAACGCATAAAATTTGCAAAATCTCATCGGTTCTTTATTTGAAACGTTAGATTGGTCCATGACATTTACTTTTTGAAGATAATTTCATTTAAATGTTGACCGCGGCTGCGTCTTAGGTGGTCCATTCGGAAAGTCCAATTTTGGGCAACTTTTTCGAGCATTTCGGCCGGAATAGCCCGAATTTCTTCGGAAATGTTGTCTTCCAAAGCTGGAATAGTTGCTGGCTTATTTCTGTAGACTTTAGACTTGACGTAGCCCCACAAAAAATAGTCTAAAGGCGTTAAATCGCATGATCTTGGTGGCCAACTTACCGGTCCATTTCTTGAGATTAATTGTTCTCCGAAGTTTTCCCTCAAAATGGCCATAGAATCGCGAGATGTGTGGCATGTAGCGCCATCTTGTTGAAACCACATGTCAACCAAGTTCAGTTCTTCCATTTTTGGCAACAAAAAGTTTGTTAGCATCGAACGATAGCGATCACCATTCACCGTAACGTTGCGTCCAACAGCATCTTTGAAAAAATACGGTCCAATGATTCCACCAGCGTACAAACCACACCAAACAGTGCATTTTTCGGGATGCATGGCCAGTTCTTGAACGGCTTCTGGTTGCTCTTCACTCCAAATGCGGCAATTTTGCTTATTTACGTAGCCATTCAACCAGAAATGAGCCTCATCGCTGAACAAAATTTGTCGATAAAAAAGCGGATTTTCTGCCAACTTTTCTAGGGCCCATTCACTGAAAATTCGACGTTGTGGCAGATCGTTCGGTATTCATGATGAAATGTCAAAGCATACTGAGCATCTTTCTCTTTGACACCATGTCTGAAATCCCACGTGATCTGTCAAATACTAATGCATGAAAATCATAACCTCAAAAAAATCACCCTTTATAATCTGCACATTCACACATTCCGCCTCAAACAGTGCAAAGTACTCGAGCGATGAGCATAAAATGATGTTTAAGTAGATATGTTTAAAGTATCTGATTAGTGTAAGATACTTAGACAAAGTTTGAGATGCTTTCGCATTTTGCTAGATTGACGCAATGAAATTGTATCATTTTAAATTGTGAGGTTGTTGTCAGGTTGTTGTAGAGTAAAAGTTGAGGTCATATTAAACGGAGTTCTTTGATGTGCGTAAAGCATACATAGCTAGCGTCTTTTGAATTGGAAAGAGTGAAATGATGATGAATGTTAATCAAGTGAATTAAAATATAAATCTTTATAATATGTTCTAATTTGTAGAGATTAATTTCTTGTTACAAATTAATGAAAATAAGATATGGATCTTGTATTTGTGTCTATTATATTGTTATTGTATCATGACTTTTGTTTTTCCACCATTACTCAAACTCTAGTAAAAAAATTGTTTAAAGGTTCCTAAATTTAAATTCATTGTTTACCCGCGAATTTATATAAGAACAAATTAATATTTTTTTATTGACATAAAATGATGCTTTTGTCTTAAGCAGTATATTTCCTCTGAACTGCTGTTCTTTAAAGATTTATTAAAAGTAATAAGTCGTTTATGGTGTGAAAATGTGCTTAAGACCAAGAGATAAGAGATTTATGCAAATAAATAAAATAAAATAAAATAATTTCTTTATCTGTTTTGAGCATACAACTAATGTGCTTATAAAAGATATTTTTTTATTCTACGAATGACAGGCAATGATATGCAGGGTTATCTTTTTGTTATTTTAAAAATTATAGTAAATAAAAGACATAAAAATACATTCTTACCAATTTTTTTTTTATAAAATTTAATAAAGTTTTCCATTTGATGTGAATGTAAGAATATATATCATTTTAATGGCAACCTCGAAATTTATTGCAGGACTCGATCCTTTTGAAGTGTTTTTCCAGCATTTTTTTACACATTTCGGGCAGTATCGCAGCCATAACCAGACGAATCTTTGGTTTTTAGTGCTCCAAAATTTGAGGTTTATCTACATCAGGGCCGTAGTTTTTTTCTTCGGGGAGGAGAGTTTTGATGACAAATTTAAATGTGTTGACATAAAATGTACTGTAAAAGACAGCCCTTTTATGTCTAGCGCTTCAGCCGCACTTAGATGATTTTTGACAATTCTTTTTGAACATTTGACATTATCTTGCATAAACGTACCTATAATGTTTTGATCTATGTGCGCTTATTGTGTTGTTTTCAGTGGTTTTAAAATTGTATGTCAGCAGAAAAATATAATTAAGGTCACCTTTTACCTATGAACATTTTTTTTTAAGAATTTTTCTTTTTCTTACCTATAAATGCACATAGTATTGGGAACATACTGCGAAATTTTCTAGTAAATCCAAAGAGTAGTTTTTTTTAGGCAATTCAGGCACAATATCACGCCATACGCACATATTTGGTGATATACCTTCTCATATGTTTGTATTTTACTATATTGATTATGTATTCTTGTAAGTAAAGTAGTCAGGAAATTTTGTTTTTGTCTCTGTTTTCAAAATTTTGTTTTTTTTTTTTTTTAAATAGATACAGTGATGGAAAATGGTGGCTTGTATATTTTTCTTTTATTTGATTATTTTTTTGTGTAATAAAAAAATCAGTTTCACGCAATTCATAAAACAAAAAAAAAAAACATTTCATTTATTGTCCTTAAAAAAAATAATAGAAACAAAAGACTTATAACCAACATTCTAATACAGGGTTTCCCAATAGGTACTTGACAAATTTGAATTCTGAACGCACTCTTTCACTAATCATCAAACTGTCACTGCCAATTAATTCAGTAAACTCAAAATTTTCATCATGGTTAAGTACACGAACAAACAACGTCTGAAAATTATAAAAATTTACTACCGAAATTCGGAGTCGGTAATCACAACTTTAAGGCTGTTAACTGCAATTTTCGGTCGTAATTCTCACCCTAGCAGACTGACAATAACAAGTTTAGTGCAAAAATATGAGTCTACATATTCGTTATGTGATGTTGCCGTGCCAGTGAGACAACGGGTTGGTCGAAGTGTCGCTGCCGTTCAGGCGTCCGTAGCAAACGATACAAAACAATCAATTCCGATAATAAAGTTTTTGGAATATCTCAAATGGAAAACCCTTTATAAGCATTTAAGCGTCAGGAAGACTTTCCCATTGAATATCCCATAATTTGACGGTTGCTCAAAAACAAAAAAAAAAAAACAAAAAAGCTCAAGCCTGTGTTACAGATAACACGGTCGCATAGGTCAGACGTAGTCATTCACAGCCTTATTCAATAGATTTCCTTAAACAACCTTTAAACGCTTGTTTAGTTACGCACTGTTTAAGGCTTTACGCAGCTTCTATGCAACCTTGCTAACATTGTTATTCAAAAATAATAAATACATTTATTATTTTCTATTTCTATTATTTTTGATTGTTATTCATAAACATTTTTTCATTTTCTAAGGTTTGTAAGGTTTGTGTCTGAACTATAAAAAAGCTCTACAAAAATTAAGAATTCTTATGGATTTACAATGGCCGCCGCATAAAAAAATGCTGCAAAGGGCGCAATGGAGCATGTCTTCGATATTAAAAGAAAAGACAAACAAAAAGCATGGTTGTATTTACGTAACCTTTACACGCCAATTTCGGCGTTTAAATTACGCAGCTCTTAAACAACTGCGAAAAATGTTTATGACTAACGTTTTCTTGTTTAAAGCCCGTTTAAAGTTACGCTGCCTCTAAAATGTGTTTATGAATAAGGCTGTAAGACATTGAGGATGTCTTAAAGACGTGGCCAACTGGGTAAGCACAATTTTGTTTCTCTGCTTCGCTTATCAATGTTGTGTATGTACACATCGTTCGCTACTTGGTCATTATACTTCTTCTCTTTCTCACACTGGTTCTGTGATGAACACACAGATAATCGTACTGCTCTTACACATGATGTTATAATACATAAAATACAAAGCATATGAAAATTAATACAAAATTTGAAGGAGTTAAATTTTGATTTACTTATAGAATCAAAAAAATTAAATGTAGCAATATGATTATTTAAATACAAATCAAAAGAAGACATATTAAATATGTTACGACCATACTTGAATTTTCTTCAATGCATGCATAAAGTATTAAAAACTTATAATGAAAGTGACAAACATTTTCACAAAATTTTGTGCTCCAGATCAACACCACCGTATAACGTATTCTACGTTAAAATGAATAATGAATAAAATATGAATAATGGGTAAAAAAAAAAATAATTGAATATTCTTTGTGAATTGCATTCATTGTGTAAAGTTTTCATATGAATAAAAAATTGAAAAATTGTCAACAAAAATGATTACTTCAAATGAATAATTAATCAAGTTTTTAAAAGTAAATGTGAATAAAAATTGTATTTATAAATCAATTTTGCATTCATTTATGGATGTTTATGTGGTTATTCAGTTGTACCTAAAATTCTGAATATGAATGCAGATTTTACAGCTCTGAATACAGATCAAGCAAAACATTCCTCACTACGGTATCGCTGCCATAAATTTCACAACAGTTCAGTTTGCTGAATGTAACCAGTAATAACAAATGTAAGCAATGGCAGAAACTTGCTCTTGCTGCCTGTCAAATTAAAATTAAATTGAAGCCGACGGCAACGTCGGGCGGTAATGTTGAGCGACAAGTCTCCAAAATACGTCCCATAAGAAATACATGTAAATGAAAAGTCACAATTGGCGCTTGAAGCTCGTCGCGCGTATTGTGTTCGGGCTATAAGATTGCAATCTTTTGAATGCATTATGGGTGTGTGAATTTCGAAATGATTCAATTATTTTACAGCTATGCTCTGATTAAGTACTGCTTTTTCATTGTTAGGCGCAATTTAAGTTTTAAGCAACCCCCGTACCAAATATTTAATGTTTTACTGAATTTTGTTTTTAAATTTAAAAATTTTGAAATAAATTTATTTTCATACTAAGCACGTTATAGTCAAAGATTTCTGGAGAATTCGTTTTTATAACTATCGATATCGATTTCATACTTACGCGACCGCTTCATGGACCTGTTCAGTCAAAATAAAATAAATAATTTTTATTTTACTTTAATTTATTTTCATATCGATATGTTTATTTTTATTATTTATGCAGTTAAGTTTTAATATTGTAGGTGTTTTCTTGTCTTTCATACTTAGCTTGATTTTGATTTTATAATTTTATTTATACTAAATAATTTTTATTTTATACTCGATTTACTTGGATTTTGGGTACAACAACAACTCTAATTGTTGGTTTTATTAAAATTCTTTCTTTGTGGCTTAATTTTCTTAAAGTTAATTAAATATGCTAAAATAATAATTTATAATAAAAATAAAATGATGTGACGTCATGTCACGATGTAATTTATTAATTTTCTTCAGAGTTAATTTTGACTGGATTAAGAAATGTGGCGATTTTGTTGTGGCTTTTGCTTTTAACGGTTAGTATTTATATGAGAGAAAAACATTTTTAATTTAAAAATATTTCTTCTATTTTATAGATGTTTGGTTAAAAAAGTTTTTGTTAATATTTTTCATCAAACATTTGCCAATAAGATGAATTTCTTTACAACAAATTAATATGGTGAAATGTACATGTTTGGGCTTGAGTGTTGGTATTAAAATGCTATAATTTTTAAGCTAATTACATTTAAGCTAAGCTAATTATTCATATTTTTTTGAGATAAGATATAATATAAATTTTAGATTTTATGCTAAATGTTGCTTCAAAGTGTATTTCGGTTAAAAAGTGTCAGGTTGTGAAATATGTGATTTACGAATCAATATTTACAATAATAAGTGTTTTATTTTTAATACGAAATAGTAAAGGTTTTATAAATGAAAACAGCTGTTTAGCTTTAACAAAGTTTAATTTTACATATATAATTGTTATTTTTATGTTTTTTTTTTTCTTTATGTCATAGTTGTTTTTTTTTTAGTTCTACCAATTTTTGTGAGCCTGGTTTAAAATGGATTTGCAAAGCGTTGATTCTGTTATTTTTTTAATTTTTATTTTTTTGTTTTTGTTTTTAATACAATTTTTAAAATCTAAAGTTTTGGTTGTTTAATAATTTATTGAGAGCAAAAATCATTTTTCTTTCAGTTGTCAACATGTTTTTTTTTATATTTCCCTAAATATTTTTAGCCATCTATTTTAAGGTTTATTTCAATTGTCTTAAAGTTACTTATTATTTGATTGAGTTTTGCAATAATCTTAACTTTCTCTAACACTTAATTTTCACTCTTATTTTTCGCTAACTAACAACTTTAACTTGCATTCCTTTCACTAACTTTCTTTATTTTCCCTAAGTCTAGCTTTCATTCTCGTTCCTAGATATTTAAATGTTATTTTATTCTTTTTTGTTTTTTTTTTTCTTATTTTTTGTAATTTCTTATAATCTCTGTTTCTTAGTTTATATTTACAAAATTGCTTTTTGTTCTTCAAATACTTCCTTTTTTTATTTTTATTTTTTTTTTTTTTTTAATTTTACATCAAGCACAATTATTTTTAACTTTTTCAAGTTTAACTACAAAACCACAAATTTATATAATTTTTTTTTATTGCTTTTTGAATATTTTTGTTCTCCTTAATTTACATTTTGACGGAATCCTGTTTTTTTTTTTAATTTTTTACTTAAATTTATTCTTTAGATTTAAAAACAAATATGATTTTTCTTTTTTTCAATACAAAATTCAATTTTATAGCGAAAATCAAGTTCAAAATATGTGGCAGTGGTTTTGCTTTGTTTCTCTGTTTGCTTTAGTATTTAAAATAATTGGTCTATTGTTGTCTATGTATTGGTGTTAGCAGTTTCATTGTTTATTTTAAAAATAGGAATCGTTGAATTAGTCGTTTTTATATTTATTTAGTTGTAGGAATTATAAGTGTCTATTGTGAATAATTTGAGCTTAGCGTGAACAAAATCAATAAAATTATTGCACTTTACATTTCAAAAGAAGTTACCTAGGAGAGCTTCGGGCATAAAAACCAATCACTTACACTTTTTTAGTTCAAAGAAACCAAGTTAAGTGGAATTAAAGGAATATAATGAAAGATATATTGGAAGCTTATCAGTAAAGCCTATTGAAATTTTGAAAAATTGAAAAACAAAATTGTATACAGGAATTCTTCTTCCTTTTTAGGAGCAGCTTTCGATCTTCAACTGTAGTGGAAAGGCCTGATCGAACGAATTTACATTTGGTATTATGATGTGCAATTTCGACAAAAAATTCTACTATTGTGAATTTCGCTCGTTTATCTTCTTCACAATAGTACATTTCTATCAACTGATTGCAATTTTTAAAGCAAATACGAGTTGTTTGAAAATTAAGTGGAAAAATAAGAGGAAAATAGTTATAACTACAACAGAATTATATTTAGATGATTCATCAGAAGAGGATGAAAGTTTGATGGAACTGGCCAGAAGTAAAAAACGATTGATGAACGCTTTCAACCCTTTGAAAATTAATTCCGCCAAGTAAGGGCAACCTTTTAAATAAATTTTAACATCTCAGCCATTCCAAATTAAACGCATCAAAAAAACGTACATTACGGGTTGACCACCTCCGATTTTGCTCAAACTTTCAGAATTGAATCTTCTCATGAAATAAAAACACTAATTTGAGTAAAAAATTTTTACATTTTTTTTCAAGTTTTTACGTAACATTCAAATTTCGTCCAAATGGGAGAAAAAGTGAAATTGCCTTACTCTCGAAAAATCATATATTCAACAAAACTAACTCGATTTTTACGTTTGAGGTATTTTCGAAAAGACAATAAATAGTTGTTTTTTTTTAAAAATATAAAAAAACAAAATTATTTTTTTAAGTTTCTTAACTTCAAGGTCAAATTTTGGAAGTCATAAAAATAGGATTTTTCCCCACTTTAAAAATTGAAAGGAAATACTTTCAGGAAGTTCATTTTATTACCTTTCCATCTGCCAAAAATCATGAGGGTGTTATTTTTCTTTCTATTTTAATAATTTATTTAATATTTTTTAAACGACCACCTACCATACTACTTCCATACAACCACACTATGTACATTCACTGTACCTCAAAAAAAAAAGTGCGCCGTATACCAGCGAATATGACACATTTTTGCAAGACAATTACGAAAAAAAATTTTTTTTTACCGAACGTAGGGGTCGCGCATCGACATATTTCTTCATATCTCTGGTGTTTACAGTCGGATTTTAAAGTTTGGTACATAAATGTTTTTGTATCAAGGAGACTAATATGACCTCTATAGAGGTCATTGACCTCAGGCGCACGGTTCTAGTACTTACCTTGTAGATGTCAGTTCCTACTATCCTAATGTGCCACCTTAATATCAAAAAAATAAAGCTCTTAAAATATCATTAATCTTTTGCTCAGAAAGTATATTAATATTTCTAGCCGAACTATTTTTAAAAAATTTTTGAAAATTTTTTGCCGAACGTAGGCTCCCTTTTTCATTTTCATCATATCATCGGTATTAAAAGTCTGATTATATTGAATGACATATCGATGTTTTTATCTGAAAGAGACCAATTATTTTTTCTCCAAAATAAAAAAAAAAAATATCTGGAAGGTAAGTTCTAGAACCGTACGCCTGAGGTCAATGACCTCTATAGAGGTCATATTGGTCTCCTTGAGACAAAAACATTGATGTACCAAACATTAAAATCCGACTGTAAACACCAGAGATATGAAGAAATATGTCAATGCGCGACCCCTACGTTCGGTCAAAAACAAATTTTATTTCGTAATTGTCTTGCAAAAATGTGTCATATTCGCTGGTATACGGCGCACTTTTTTTTTGAGGTACAGTGAATGTACATAGTATGGTTGTATGGAAGTACATAGTATGGTAGGTGGTCGTTTAAAAAATATTAAATAAATTATTAAAATAGAAAGAAAAATAACACCCTCATGATTTTTGGCAGATGGAAAGGTAATAAAATGAACTTCCTGAAAGTATTTCCTTTCAATTTTTAAAGTGGGGAAAAATCCTATTTTTATGACTTCCAAAATTTGACCTTGAAGTTAAGAAACTTAAAAAAATAGCTTTGTTTTTTTAATATTTTAAAAAAAAACAGCTATTCATTGTCTTTTCGAAAATACCTCAAACGTAAAAATCGAGTTAGTTTTGTTGAATATATGATTTTTCGAGAGTAAGGCAATTTCACTTTTTCTCCAATTTTTACGAAATTTGAATGTTACGTAAAAACTTTAAAAGAAATGTAAAATTTTTTTTACTCAAATTAGTGTTTTTATTTCATGAGAAGATACAATTCTGAAAGTTTGAGCAACATCGGAGGTGGTCAACTCGTATGAGTGATACGTTCAAAATGGAATGGCTGATCTATAACATTCAGAAAAATTTGTTTACATATTTTTATAGAACTCCCTACTGTCCAAGGAGGCGTTTGTGGACTTGATGACAAACAGCTGAAGTAATGCGCATGAGGAAGATCAATCCCAAGCATATTAACCAGTGGTGCCCAAGAAATTTTAAGCGCGGGCCAATGCTTAAAAAACAAAAACAAAATGTTGCTCATCGTTACGTTACAATAACAATGCTTGGATGAAAAATTACTCAATATACAAGTAACGGGACAATCAGACAATCAGCTTCAGCATCGACATTATCGAGTTTGCGTTTTTTATTTTGGCTTTGCATGCATTTGTTTTTGTAAAGTTCGCTGCAATATGTGCTAAACACTGAACGAGTGAGGTTTCTGCTGTTGTTTTTAGGTGGTGTTCTTTGATTTTGGCTCAAAGCAAAGACAAAATTATAATAGAAAAAAAGTTGTATGAAGAGCCATGCGGACCATACGGGCAACTACGTGGGCATATTTAATTTAAATATTTAACTGGTGATGTGTGGTCTCATAAGCCGAACGGTACACGTTGCGGAAAAATATGAGAAAAACGCTCGCATCGCTTAAAAAAAAGCTGTAGCGTCTAAACGGTGAAACGTATAAGCGCTAGTTTTTGATATTTTATTTAGAAAGCATCAAAAAATAGTTGGCAGTACCTTTTGACTTTTTTCCGATTTTTAAATTTAGTACCCTACATTTGCAAGTTTAGACTTTTTGCAAACCTTATAGCATGTTAGAATATTTTTCTTTTTTTAACTTATAGAATCCGCAAAATATAGTGGAAATAAAAAGTTATTCACAGCTTAAGGCTAAAAAATATGGTAAAAACATTGTACCCAGTCGGAAAAAATTATGTTTTTAACTTTCGCTTCCTAAATTAATCCTCAAACTTAATTTTAGAAATTTATAAAAGTATTCAAAAACGATTTTTATATTTAAAAATTTTTTTCTATTATCCTATAACCTGCTTTTAACCATTTTTACCCAATTTTAACAATTTAGACACCACCTTTTCCTGAAACTAAAAATTTTTTTGTATCTATGCGTCTCCATCACTTACCCAATTTAACAGTTTTAGATCAAGTGACTTAGGCTGGGAGTCGATCGATGAACGAATTAATGAGACAGGACAAATTATTTTAAACACTCTAAATTTTTATGAATACGGCCGTTAGTTTTTAACTACGTTTATATAGTCTTTGTATAAGTTTATATAGTCTTGAGTTTTCAAGAAAGTGAGCGTGAACGTGCTCGAACCACTCCCATTTTTTCACACGACATAGTTTTAATGTACCATATGTCAAATTTTTTTTCTTTATGTTGAATAAATTCCATTTGATAGAGTGTTCACTGAAATGGGCGTTTTAGTGCCACTCCAATTATTTGGCAAACACTTCGTTCTCACGTTTCATACTTTTATGGCAAAATTTTTTGTAGCTTAAACACAAGCCATGTATAGTGTTTTAACTATAGCGGGCAATCGAACGCTTCAACTTAAGTGCATACTCGGAATAGTCATAGTTTAAAGCTCAAATACTCGAAAAGGCGCAAGTAGTCGCAAAAAAATTTGGTATCGCCAGAAAGAGGAAAGTTTGAAATGTGAGTTTAGAAGATTTTTTGTGGATTTGAGTGGATTTAAAAAATAAGAGCTTGTTAAACATTAAAAATTTTCAGGAAAAAAACACAAAAACAGCACAAATTCAAACATGCCTCACTGTCCCAAGAATAACAACTCTTAAAAAAAAATACACAGAACCATTCCACTATTAATAAGCTTTCATTATGTAAAGTTTTATTAAATATGTTTTGTAATTAAAGATTTAATAGGTATATTTATTGAGTGGTGTCATACAAAATTAAAATAAGTAAACATTTTTTCCAAAAAGCGCCATCTTTCGTTGACCGTGGATACTGCAACATACAATAATTTAACAAATAAAACCAATTTTCTGCATAAAAAATGTATCTAGATTACAAAAAGAATTGAAAAAGTTGAAACCCCGTAACATTCCAATAACCCCTAATGCGAGAGTTTTGTCTCTATTTTGCCCAACGTGCGGCACGAGCGAAATATTATTTCACCTCCTTCAATCAATAAATACAAAGCCAAGCTAACTTATTTAATTACACTGTTCAACAAGAAAAAAAATAACAAAGTTCTAACAACGGATTCTTATAGAGGGGACAAAAAACAATACACGTATATCGGCGTTTTGAAAGTTTACGTCTGAGTCTTATTTTAGGGCGGTTTTAATTTTCCCCCTTTTTGAATATTCTTATAGTGAATCGACATAGGAAATCATGTTTTCCTTACATTTTGGGTATAGGATGTGTTCTGAGGATTTATGTATAATACTACGAGATATATTTTTATGAAAAATTTTAATCCCCTAACTTCTAAATGTATGGGTCTTTTTTGACCTTTTTGTGATAAAAGGCAAAAAGACCCATAAGAAAAGGGTTTAATGGGTTAAAATGTTCCACAAAAAAATTTATTATTCAAATATACACCAAAGCTGAAAATTCAACTTAAATGCCAGAAATAAGTCAAAACTAAAAATGTGTTAAGGGGTTACTTTCGTACTTATTCAGAATTGATGATAAAATGTCGCACAAAACTTGGTTTTAGGGGGTTACTTTCTATGGAAAAAGTGTTTTACTTATTTGGCACATCATACTTAGCAATAGCAACGAACCTTATCGGATGAACTTTGGCTGATAAGATCCATTAGGTACAAACAAAAACTATGAAAATCAAAATTAAAACAAAAGTTAATTTTAATCGCTTCCTCCGGTTCCCATTATTTTATTGTACCAAAACTTGTTACCAATCATATAATTGATTGTTAAAATAAATATTATAAATATGGTTAAATAAATCAAAATAAAACACAACCTTTTATATTTCCATTTAATAAATCACCAAAAAGGTTACCAATGCGCCAACTAACTTTTGATAACAGTTATATAAATACTCAAACCTAGGTAAAGTACCTCGGTTTCATACTTGTCCAAAAGCTATTATATCGCAAACATATAGAGGCAGCCTGCGAAAAAGCAGTAAAATCATTAAGATCAAACTTCCAAAAAAAAATTTGTTATTCAAATGTGTCATAAGATCAATTCTGTCATCTAACAAAAATGCAAGTCATACAAAACAAATGTTTAAAGATAATAAATAATACGTACTGGAAATATTCCACACCAGCGCTGCAAAATGAAACAGGATCTGAATTACTCACCGATTTCACCCGTAGACAAAACGTTAATTATTTTACTAGAAATAGCAACTCTTCATGCGCTATATTAAGAGATTGCTTAGAAATAACATAATTTTTAACTTTGTCTACAATAAATTTATCAAAAACGAAGAAGTGTGGTTGTATAGCTGATTATTTTTTTAAATAACACGGTGTAACAGTGAAAATAAACTCGGCTCGAGACATAGTAGAGGTTGTAGGTCTGGTTGAACATAAGATAACTGCACTAAGGGAAATAACGCATATTAGCATTATCCACGCCTGAGTATAAATTTTATTCAAATATTTACGTGGATAAATAAAATGTTTTACTTACAACACGTTTTTTCCCCGTATTTGAATTTTATTTATACCACACACGTACACACATATTTCATACAAGCAAGCAGCAACAGCATCGGACACTTGCACACATACTCCGACAAGCAGCAACAGCATAGCACTTTGTTCCTGAGTTTATTTCTTGCATTTGCAGTTCTTACAGTTCTCATTTAGTTATTGTTCCAAGAGTTATATATTATGCATGTTTGGCAAAGAAATTAAATTATGTAGGGTGGAGTGGCAGCTCGGTATTTTCAAGAATATCTTGGACCGGTTGTCATTTACCTGCATAATTTGCTTCTGCCTAAACATATTTTGTACATTACTTTTTCGTTCTGTAATTAATACTATGTTTGACAGTTGGTGCAATATTAGTGCACAAACTGTCAAAAATAGTATAAATTAGAGAACGAAAAAAGTGAAGCGATAATAAATTATACAGGCAATGGCATTTGATAAACGCAATATGAAGAAAATAATACCATAAAACCATTAATAACATATTCAATTTAAATATGTTTTTTTTAAATTCAATATTTTTATTCAAATTTTCTTTAAATGCGATAGTTTATTTTCAAATAGTAAATATTTGAAAGATATTTTAAAAAATTCGTGCATAATTTTAATATATTTTTTATTAATTCTGTTTAAATATTTAAATATTTAATTAAATTAAAAAAGTATTCAAATAAATTTTAAATATTTACGTAGTCGATTTATTCAAATGCGTTATTGGTGCAAAAATGACTCGCTTTTTGGATAAATTAAAAAAGTTTTTTGATAAATTTAATATTTTTTTCCCTTAGTGTGCATGCTAAGTTTTTTTAATATACCCTCAAAATCGGGATTTGTGGTCAAAAAACTTAGTTTTTGTAATAAACCCTCAAAATCGGGAAAATATACCTTTAATCTAATATACAGACCATTTTTTTAAAAAAAGAATTGACAAAGTTACAGGTAAGATCATTTGAAAATTTCTCATTTCTTTTTAATTTTTTCAACTTTAACAACGTTTTGTTAACAAATTTTGTTTTGTGGCACTATTAGTTTTAGCAGGATTCTGAAAGCCTGTTAAATTTTGCGTACAATAAGCTATAGTTTACTTCAATTAGCTGAAATACAAATGCAGTATCGAATTTTTAGTATTCGTAATAATTTACAAAAAATTTTTTTTTTTATAAAAATTTTTATGTCACCTTTTTCGTTAATATATATTATCATCGGTTTCACGTTTTAGGGACCATCAGTAATCTGCCAGCATGTTTATGGAATTTCTTCCCTGAAAGCCGGTTTCTATAACTTCCATCTCCTGGTGGAACCTTTCTCCTTGTTAATCACTAAACTGCCCAAGGCTTTCGGAAAAAAGTTTATATGGGAGTGCAAAAAATGTATTTTGATTGACATATTGCAGCCCATTTCTACGTAGGCACTTAAAAATTCATTTACAACATCTGAGTAATTTCGACTCTTCTTGTTGCCGAGGAAATAAATGCATAACGAAATAAAACTGTTCCAAGCTCTTTTTTTCAACTGGATTTAATTTAGAAACGAAATCAGTGTCCAAGAAAATTTTCTGAATTTGTGGGCTCACAAATAAACCTTAGAATAACCGAAATGAATAAATAACTTTTATAAAAGATTTGAACGTGCAGGATACTTTCTTTGATTTTGGCCTCACTTAACCTAGAAAACGCTGCAATCAGATGACGAAACGCATCGCTGTTAGTGTTTATTTTCTTGACAAACTTTTTCATATAACCTAATTTTAAATCAAGAGGCGCTAGGATTACATTTTCAGGTCTCACCAGTGGAGTATTCAAAACATTTTTTTTGCCAACTTGAAATGAAGCACGCAGTGGCCACTCCTTTTGCTTATATTTATTAGTCGCACGACTATCCCACTCGCAAATAATGCAAGGATACTTGGTATTTCCACCTTGCATTCCAAACAGTATTGTTAGAGCCTTTAAGTCGGCGACTATTTGCGTGTGAATGTTTCTTTCATGTTCGTTGCATAAGCTAAAGGAACCGATGGTTACTCATTTTTGTTGTGTAATAGCACAGCTTTCGAACCTACATATATCAGAATTTAACATATCAAGAATCACACAAAAAGTTTTTAAATAAATCATGCTCTTGCAAGATCCCTCAATAAACAAACGCCATTCATTCGGAGTGTGTTTGTGGTTGAAAACTGCAAACTGTTCCGTCACATCCGGGCAATACACAAGCTTTATGATAATATATATAAACGAAAAATTAAAAATAAAACATTTTTAGAAAAAAAAAAATGTATTACGTATTTTATTACGAATAGTAAAAATTCGATAGTGCTTTTGTATTTCAGACAATTGGAGTAAATGATAGCTTGTTGAACGCAAAATTTAACAGGCTTTCAATCCTGCTAAAACTAATAGTACCACAAAACAAAATTTGTTAACAAAACGTTGTTGAAGGTGAAAAAATTAAAAAAAATGAGAAATTTTCAAATGATTTTACCTGTAACTTTGTCAATTCTTTTTTTTTTATTAAAAACGGTCTGTATATTATATTAAAGGTATATTTTCCTTCTTTTTATCAATGTTTAATTTTTTAAAATTGAGCTAGATATAACGGAGTTACATAACAAACTATACATGCACCTACCTAAAATCGGTTTTTTGACCACAAATCCCGATTTCGAGGGTATATTAAAAAAACTAAGTATGCAGTTATCTTATGTTCAACCAGGCCTACTACCTCCACTATGTCTCGAGGCAAGTTTTTTGATTTTTTTTCATTTTGTAACACCGTGTAATCTAACTATATCCAATCAAAAAATCTCTGAAAAAGTGATTGTTTGGTTTTTTTCCGTTTCTCTACTCACATAAAGGATTTTATACCATTTTTTGCCTTCAAGAAGTAATTACTCTTATGTAAATCGTTATGTGAATCTAGTTAGATTAAGTAACATTTGATGCAATACCAATGACTAATCTCATTTATTTTATTTGTATACATACATTGTATAAATAGAGGTATTGGATGAATAAAGTGAAATGGAAAAAATTTAAATTGTTCAAATGCTTAACTGCATTTGATTCTCTTTTTTAAAAAGAGAAAAACAAATTAAATGAGATCAATGAATTTTGAATGTAAAAAACTGGACAGACCCCCTTATTAAAATACTGTAATCGTGCCATCGCTTCAAAATATTTATATTTGAAACTTTTTTCCTCAGGTTTCACTAGAAACCCACTTCTCAGTAGACTTGCCTTGTTATCACTGTCGTACACACATCTGGTTTTGTTTTTGTTGTTCTGGCAAATCTTTAGAATTTCTTAACTCGAAATTTCTTGATTCGAGCAATTTTCGAAGATAAACAAATTGAGCTTTTTTCTTCTTTGAATGCATACTTTTAGGCATAACCTAATCGTATGCTTTTTCGAAGGTAGATGGGAGTTGTTGGTGTCGTTAGACGTTTTAATCATAAACAAACTTGACAACAAACTCAATTACGTAACATAGGTATGAGGGAGTCCAATCGAACGGTTGTCGCTATTCCGGGATTTTAAAATATGAAAGACAGTATCCCGGGACTGTTTTGAGATTATGAAAAAGGAATTAATAAGAAAGGTAATGATTATTTTAAAAAACTTGCAATTTTTGATATGAACTGCTAATGAGTCTAAATAAATAAAACAAAATAGGGTTACAGTACGTTCACACCTAAGATAAGTTGCTAATTTCGGTTCCCATAGAAATTCTAATTTGAATATCCAACTCATTTTAACGAAATGAGTAGCAAATGTGATAAATTTCACGTTAAACACAGCTCTGAGGATATTAAACTGCTTTATGAACACAACTTTCAAAGCAAAATATTAAAAAAATTTTGGGCACAGTAAAATTTAATCAAAAAAATTATCTCTTATTTGTTGTATTTGTCTTCATCCCGAAGAGCAGAATAATTATTAAAATATCGGAAAAATTTACGGAATTATTCGACAAGGTGGTGTGACTTCGCCATTACAATCAAAATTTATGATAGCAAATAATTGTGCATGTGAAACGGCATAACTAGTAGGTCCAGTTCTCGGTCAATTGTGTACAAAAATATTTAATAACATGCACAACACAATTTGATCATAAGAAGTTCGGTCAAAGTCCTTTCAAGGGCTGAAATGGATTGTTTATTTGTTTATTTGAATAGTATGTAAGATTGTTAGAAATCAGTAGACTGAAAGAAATAAATAAATAAATAAATAAACTTTGGAACTAAATGCCGCATTACATTGAAACTCAATATGGAGTTGCCTCTTGGTGATAACTTTCTATTTCAAAACTGGGACGGGCGCATGCGATAAGGGGGTTATCATTCGCCGATAAAAGCCAAATTTTTGAAATCGATAGATTTGGAAAAATGAAGTTACCACTTGATAATGGTCTCCTACAAGAAAACTAAGATGGGCATTGGACAAGGGGATGTGTAATCGCTCATACGATTACAACTTTTTTGATTATTTTAATGTTTTTTTTTTTTCGAAAATTTTCGTTTTTTTTCTTTTATTTTTACATCTGTGCAATAAAAAAAATACTCAAAGTGCATGTTTTTTTAGGTTCAGTTGGTTCCGAGGCCTCTAATGAAGTGATCCCATTTTTAAATTTTGCTTTATCATTTTCAGTTTTTCCAGAAAATCGTGGATGACCAAAAACTCAACTTTTAGAAGACACCCTCTGGTGACGCCAGGAGGAACCAAAAATGGCAAAACTTTATTTAATATTTACTTAAGAATGTACCCGAAAGCTTTTTTAAATAAATATGTTATAATAATTTTTTCACAATATTATATGTAAAAACCTTCCTTTTTTACGATTTAGAATGTAAATGTCACCTTAAATAATTGTTTGCCATTTTAGATCATTTTAATTTTATAGTATTTATTTCGGAAGAAATGACTTAATTTTGTTTTTTTTTTTATTGAAAGCAAGCTTTGAATTAATGGCAAGGAGACAATTTATTCTTCCTCTTTCCTCTCCACCAATTCAATTCTAGGTATTCGCCTAAAAACTCGGAAAACTGTGGAATTTGAAGTAACAACGCCGTTATTTCAAAAAACTTACATTGTGAGAATTTCTGAAAACTTGTCCTTATTCTTTATGTTTAGATCAAGGAAGCTTTATTGTGTTGAATGGATTCACCATTCTTTTAGATAAGTAATATTTTTGTTAAAGAAATCTTAAAATTTCTTTCGATACCATATTCATATGAATATACGTGATTTTTCACAGGAAAGGAACCTTATCTTCCCAAACCAAATCATTCAGGAGAGCTAAAAATAGGCTTTTGAGTAAATTTTATCGGTTTTCAGGTTAAGGTTGGTAAGACTGTCCAGACATGTTCTGAGCATTTGACAATCGGGTTTAAATCGATTATCAAAGCGGAAATACAAAAAAAAAAAAAAAAAAATAAAAAATAAAAATTGATTTACCCCAACCTCTACCCCTTAAAGAAAAAAACGTTATCTCCAACTACTGTGAGCGTCAAATCAAAGTGTACACTTTTTTTGTACACGAGTTATACGACATATAAGTCTTCAATACTGCGATTAGTCCCAAAACTTATTATGTTTTGAATTCTTATTAAAGTCTCTCTTACAGCCCTATTCTGACAGCTTAACTAAGCTCACCACATTAACAAAATAGTTAGTATTAACAAATTGTTAAGGTTTCGTATTCTGGTGATAATTTGAAAGCTCCTTTCTTTACTATTTTCTTAATGACAGAAAACAACTTAACAACGAAAGATAGTTCAGTATTAAGCCAAAGAAATGCTGTGTAAATAAGATAAAATAAAAAAAAATGGATGAATTCTTATTTTTTACTTCTTTTTAGCATTGATACTGAAGAAGATCAAAGAAAAAAATAAATTTTAAAGACTGCAAAACACTCGAAAATTGCTTGGCTATTAAAAAAATTCATTTTGAAACTTAAAACAATTGAAAACAATTAGTAAATTATATATTTCTTAACATTTTCCATCTTACTTGTATAAAAACAAACATAAGCAATCAAAATAAGCAAGAAAAGAGCAATATAAAAACAGCTGACGCTTTATATCTAACAGCTCTTTTCTAACAAAGTCACAAAATCCACCTCAGTATCAATTGATACAGAAGTCACAATTGATACAAATTCCTATTCTGAGCACTTTTAAAAAGCTCTTTTTGTATCAATAGTGATCAAAATAGTGACAAGCAGCTAAGAAGGTCACAAGCGAAAAATTCAAACAAATAAAATTTTATAAAAAACAATAGTAACAAAAAGAAGGGAATATCTTCAGAAGACGGCTTCTAGGACACCGAAATCGTTTTTGCAAATTCATTTCGACTGCCAAATACAGTGTGTTTGGAATTTAATTGAGGAACTCCAACCACATGATGAACGAAGGTCGTCCATACCATTTCCTTGAGGTTTTTGGCAACTATTTATTTTTATGCTAATGGCTCTTATCTAAACTATGTCGGCAATCATTTTCGACTTCCATGAGCCAATCATCGGTATCGCGGTCAATTCAGCATATCTCACACCTCATTGTTACACAAAAATGTATCGACATTTATTTTCCAGTGACAACTGATGAGCAAGTTGATATAAAAAGAAGGTGACCAATTCAAAAAGCTTTACAACATGATGTGGTGAATTTTTAAAGCTTTTTGCTGGTGACAGTTCAAACTGAATACGAATCAATAGAGACTGAATCAAAATGATCACAATTTTTCAGTATCAATTGATTGTGACGATTATGCCAGAATAGGGCTGTAAGGCATTTACATTTTCACCATGCGTGGTGAACTTTAATAGCTTTTGAGAGCTTTCAAATTGTAAATGATTTGCCAGAATACGAACATTTACATTACATAACAAGAACATTAACAAGAGCTACATAACAATTCCTTGTTAAGTTAACAAGCAGAATAGGGCTGTTAATATAAGTATAAAGTCTTGCAAATAATTTACCACAACAAAATGTTTAATGAAAACAAAAATAGTCCATATTTTTCATATCCAAAATAAAGTGTACATTTGCATAGAAAGCTTATCAATTTCAAATATTTAAAATAAATGTAAAGTTATCTCTCTCAAACTGGTTAATTATCTTGTTAGTTAATGTTTCTACATCATTCGCGTTTGGTAAAGTGAGGAAGTAAGTTGTTAGAAAACTTATAAGAAAACTAAGTTGTACTACTTAACATAAAATAAAAAAAAGAAGGAAACTCACTTCGCGAAATCGCCTCAATTATTGATAGAGGTCATAATACCATCAAGAAAATCACTGACAAATACAAAAAATTTGGAGCACTATAAAATCGACAGTGTCAGATTTAGTCAGAATTGTACGAAAGTCAGAAAAGTACGAAAAGTAGTCAGTATAGTAGTTAGTAGTCAGAAAAGTACGAAAATATCCAACTGAAAGCATAGTGAAAATAGCGGATAATCTTTTCGCATCATCAGGAACCAACGTTAGTGTCAGTACAATAAGACGTGCATTAAATACAAATGGTCTATTTAGAAGAGTCCCGCGAAAAACGCCATTTATATCAAGAAACTAGTAAGAAATGATCTTCGACTGGGCCGAAGTTAAAATACCCCCACGGCCGAACCAAAGTATATTCAAAGTCTTAAGCAATCAATGAAATGTTTATCTGTAAAAACGTTTTCGTTATATTTTTAACAGAAAATATTCGCTTTTGTTTTTTGATAAAGTCGCTTTGTATGGGAGGTGGGCGTGGTTTTCACTCAATTTGGTTGAATTCCATACACATAGTACACGTTAAATATCAAAGTGTATATGCAAAATTTCAAGTCCATGCATTAATTTTTGTGGATTTAAGAGAAATTTTACCTTTTTGATAAAGTCACTTTGTATGGGAGCTAGGCGTGGTTTTCATCCGATTTGGTTGAATTTCATATTTAGAGTGTATTTTGAACATCAAAACTCATATGCAAAATTGAAAGTCCATATATTCATTTTTGTTGAATTCTAAGAGATTTTACCGTTTTGATAAAGTCACTTTGTATGGGAGGTAGGCGTGGTTTTCATCCGATTTGGCTCATTTACAAACTTGACCTTCATTTTTTAGATAAAAGCTTAAATATTGAATTTCGTGATGATAGCTTTAAAATTACGGCTGTAATCGTGATCACAGACAGACGGACAGACGGACAGACAGACGGACATGGCTAAATCAACTCGGGTGGTGATGCTGATCAAGAATATATATACTTTTCTATACCTACCACGCCTCCTTATGGGCGTTACAAACGGAGTGACAAAATTAATATACGCCCATTTACGTTTTTTAAACGTGGGGGTATAAAAATCAAAGGCTACGCATGGATTTTGGTAGAAAGTATGAAAATTTTGGAAAAACATAGTTTTTAGTGACGAAAGCATATTCGAAATTTTTGGAAAGAAAAAAATCTACAAAAAATATGGGGAAGCAAAACTCCGGAGTTCAAGGAGCAAAATATAACTTCTACAATAAAGCATGGTCGGGGCTCGGTGATGGTGTGCGAGTGTATGAAGGCAAACGGCGTAGGAAATTAAACGTTTATTGACAGTACAATGAATAAATTCGATTACTTTAATATTTTAAAATAACATTTGCCGGCCAGTTTTAACAAATTAGGACTGGATCGCTTGTAAATGTTTCAGCAGAACAACGATCCGAAACATACAGCCAAGGTAGTGAAGTAATGGTTGCTGTGCAAAACTCCAAAACAGCTGGATCAGCCCCCACAATCACCGCACCACAACCCGATAGAATATTTGTGGGAACATCTGGATAGACAAATAAGAAAGGGGACGATATCCAGCAAGGACTCGCTGAAAGCTATTTAACTTGAAGAATGGCACAAAATTTCATCAAAATTAACAACGAAACTTGTGGAATCAATGATGGTTAAAAGCTGTATTTTCAGCACGTAGAAAACAAAAAATATTAATAATTAAACTGAAGTTATTTTTTCTCATTTACAACTTTAAGTGTACACATTGTTTTTACTCGAAGAAAATGGAGTATTTTTCGTTTTTGAATTATGTGAAAATTTGTTGTAAAATAAAGTTTTTTGGTGATTGAGGTGTCGTTCTGCACAAAATAATATGTAATTTTAACCTTCGTATACTCGCGCATTGGTCTCTCAGACCGACGATTTACGTTTGACTTATTATTTTCATAACAAATGACGTTAAAAGACTGTTATTAGCCAATATTATGTAATTAACTAATAATGATATGTTATTAAAAACATGCTAAATTGGACCTAGGAATCTCGGTCTCATAGATCGTATGCGGATATACGAATCACACTATTTGACGCGAGTATACGAAGGTTAAGAAATTTAAAAGAACGAACTTTTATTCCGAGAACATAAGATCCCTTTCCCTGTGAAGCATCACATATATTAAAAAAAAAAAAAAATTAATTTTACACTTAAAATTACTTTTAGGTATAAACGGCTACAAGGAACTCTCTTTTCACATACATCAAAGGTCTGGCTGTTAAAAATTTTTTAGTTGTGGTGCGAAAGATACAAATGTCCCATTTAAACTTTCAGTGCAAATAAAAAAAAAGATTCTGGATATGCTGGACTTAAACTTTGGTCAGAAAAATGGCCAGTATAGCGTCATTTGCCAGCATTTAAACATGGTTACTCTGTTCTCAGTTACCACATTTATTAGTAAACCATCGATTTATAAAAGCTCAACATATTTATAGTTAAAGATTTCTTTCAAACGTGGTAAATGTCGTCTTTATTTGCAATTTGAAGAATTTGCATACTAAGCTCAAAGTAAACAGTTATTATGTCAAGAGTAGATAACAGAGCGAACAAAGCTGCAATAGTTTCATAGAAGTGTACTATTTAATAATAAAATGTTAATTAATGTCAAGTGTTGGACGTCATATTTATCACGGCAAAAATATTATTTATTAACAAAGATATTAGATATAGATAGATGCATAGCAAATGCATAAAATAATGTCTCAGAACTTAGAAACTAAGCGTTACGATCTAAATTTAATCATTTATAGAGATAAAAATAAATGCCATCACCTGAGGAGAGGGACAATACGCAGAAGTGTGTTACCTCTGCAAATTTGAACTTATGAATTTTGTTCTTTTTTCAAATTCAACGAATCACAGCAATATAAAATGTAAAAAGAAGATGCAACTTTTGGCTAAAATAAGTTATGAACAATAAGAAAATTAAGCTTAAAACTAAGGCCTACTAAGGGCCTTAATATGCTAAAAAAGAAAATATACATGATAACAAACTAAAAGATAATAAAAAGTGAAATTTAAAAAATTACATAAAATATTTGATAAATGGTCGAAGCCGCTGAAGGCTTCCGCAGGGCTATTGAGCCGGTTTCTGGTCTTCGTTGAAATTCGTGTTGGCGTTATTCTTGCGCAAATGATTTCTGAGCATCACTAGATTACGGCTTAAATTAAGATTATTTGTTACACTACCCGTGGCTGCTGTGGATGCGGAGGAGTGCGGCAGCGTATTGCATGCACTGCCAGCGGTTGCCATTGTAACACTAGCGCCTACACTGCCACCCACACTCACACCCGCAATGCTAGCCGATGCTGTTGATGTGGTGGGCGAGGTTGCCCCACCTAGAGCACCACCTACACCCATCATCAGCTCGTGGGCAAGTATGGTGGGCAAATGTTAAGAGCTGTTGTTCTTCATAGGACCCGAGGACAAGGAGCTGCTGCTTACGCCCGAATCGCTTGATTTCTCACTCAGACCGCCACCACGTGTGAGTGTCTCATCACCCATGAGACCCACAATGCCGACACCGCCACCGAGTAGACCTTTCTTGCCGACACGCGTACTCAGCCCTTTGAGACCAGGTGGTACATCTTTTTGGCGACGCGCGCTTTCAACGCGTTTCATAATTTCGGTGGAACATTTTGTCACAACATCGTCAAGACTGTTGGAATCATCGGTGGAGTTGATGGTTTGTGTGGGTGTTTGCGAGGTTGGTACGGGTGAGCCCTCATAGCAGCCGGAGTCACGTGGGAAGTGGCGCCGTCCAAAGGGTGAGGTGCCATGCTTTTTATTGATATTATTAAGACGCGCTTCGTCATTTTCGGAACTTGAGCCGGCTATATCGCCATCGGAGCCTAAGTGGGCGAAAGTAAGGTAGAAAATGGTAAGCAAAAAGAATATTGAAAGGAAGAGTGAATGTAGAGTGAAGTATGGCAACACTTACACTCAATGTCATGCAATAGTTGCACTGCGGTCAACAGTTTGGCGCGATGGTCTTGATTTACAATGCCTAAATAGTCCAAGTCAGCCGGCTCGAGCTCTCTGAATAGTTCCAAATCTTCGTAGCTTTAAGAGAATAAAAAAGTAAGAGTTATCAGAAAATAATAAATCAAAATAAAACAAAACACGGTAAAAACCAAAAATGATGGAAACAAGACTACGCGTTCCGCAAAAGATAGAGAGAGAGCGCTATCGTCAGGCTTTGGAATAATTTTACTTTAGTGCCCACGCCTAAATATTTTTTCTTATTTTTATAAGAAACCTATGAATCTCCTAAACATATTGGTGCAATAACATTTTGTCGGTCTCAAATAGTTTAGGAGATAAAAATCGTGAAAGCTTAAACAATTGATATTTCGTATATGAAAATATCAATATTTTTATACAGAAGAATAGTTATTTTTACTTTACTTTTTCGCAAGAATTTATTTTCAATTCCGTCAATTGGCCTTAGCGATTACACATTTGCATTCGTTTTTGTTAAGCAAAAGCGCTGTGTGACGTCATGCTCTCAATTGAGGAAGAGAGCATTAGATAACGGGGCTGCTTAATGCGTAATCTTGTTTCTATCATTCTTGTGTAAGAACTAGTGATCACCTTCAAAAGAGAGTTTGTTTGATGTTGAAAATTCAAATTCTAAACTGACTCTCCCCCAACTTACCCATTTAACACAAAGACCGACGTATACTCTTTCAGTCCTATGCGAAAGAGTAGATCCTCTACGGAATGTGGCCCATTGCTGTTCGGATGACGACCCAAACTCTTGCTATTCGAATTTTTCATTCGTTGTTCGGGCAACACTTCAACGTTGATGAATTTAAAGTGCCCCAATCGGCCGTGACAACGTCCTTTCCAGATACCCGAAGCATTCATGGACAAGACGTCGATGATGTCACCTTTCTGTGAATTAGTTTTAAAGAGAAAAGTGAATAGAAAACAGAAAAAAAGAAAATACATCAACATTAGATTTTCTTGAAGTGAAATATGAACAGCATTTTAAATTTGAGCATTTTAAGAAATGTCATAGTCAAGAGATAAAAGAATGTTCACAACTACAGTTCGTCAAAAAAGTAAGTATGCAGGGGTTTTACAGAAAGATTTCGTTAATACAGATCAACTTTTTCTAATAAACTTTGTAAGAAAACAGTTTTTATTCTTTACTCTTTGCACTCACTTAGAAAATAAGCAAACAAAATTTTGCTTCAAAGTCCCGTTATGCACTAGTAAGACAAAAACGAAAACATCATGCTTATTCATGTCAAATAAGTAAGTATACAAGAAGAACCATCATAATCAGTAAGCTTGATTATCGTTGAGTCGGATTCGCCGGTGGTTAATTCGATTTTATTGGTGTTCGAAGAAGCCAATTTCTAATTGTTTTTATAATTTTATCTGAGGAAATAATAAATATTTCTTTATATGGAGCCTCGTTGCAAAGATTAAGAGGCTTTAAAGCCGGATTTAAGAGGCTTAATAATAAAATATTTTAAAGAGGAAAAGTCAGTCTGAAATATCGCGCAGATAGTATATATTTATATCCCGCGACAGTGTAAAAAATTATCGAAAAATTTAAAAAATACAATGCCACTGAAAATAAGCGTCGTCCCGGAGCTCGTCTTAAGTTCAGTGAAAAAGAGCGTCGTGGAATCATTAATAAAATAAAGGGTGTTTTTTTTTAGAGGTATAGAACTTCGAATTGAAATAAAACACAAGAAAATCGTTTTAATGTCCATTAATTTGGCTTTATTGGAAGGATAATTTTATGCCATTAATGTTTAAATATGATTTCGGGCATGTGGCCGCCGCGGCTGGCTCGAATAAAGCCAATTCTACAGGTCCAATTTTCAACCACTTTTTCGAGCATATGGGGCCGTATGTCGGCAATAACGCCACGAATGTTGGCCTCCAAGTCCCCTAACGTTTCTGGTTTGTTGGCGTAGACGAGCGACTTCACATATCCCCAAAGAAAATAATCCAATGGTGTCAAATCACACGATCTTGGTGGCCAATTGACAGGTCCATTCCGCGAAATTATGCGCTCATCGAATGTTTCCGTCAATTAATCGATTGTGACGTGCGCTGTGTGGCATGTAGCGCCGTCTTGTTGGAACCACAACTCATCCACATTCATGCCATCCAATTCGGGAACAAAATAGTCGGTTATCATGGCTCTATACCGGTCTCCATTAACGGTAACTGACTCTCCAGCATTATTTCGGAAGAAGTATGGCCCAATGACTCCACCAGCCCATAGAGCACACCAAACAGTCAGTTTTTGTGGATGTAATGGCGTCTCAAGGATCTCATGTGGATTCTCTTCACTCCAAATGCGGCAATTTTGCTTGTTGACGTAGCCATTCAACAAAAAATGAGCCTCATCACTGAACAAAATTTTGCGATGAAAATCAGCATCGAGATCAATCTCATTTTGGGCCCATACACCAAAATCACGACGCATTGCATGGTCTCGCGGCTTTAATTCTTGCACAAGCTGGATCTTGTAAGGTCGCAAGCCAAGATCTTTGCGCAAAATCTTCCATAAAGTTGATGGACAAAGCTACAATTGCTGTGCACGGTGGCGAATCGATTCATTCGGGTCCTCTTCAACATTTTGCTCTACAGCGGCAATTGTTTCTTCGGTGCGCACTGTTTGACGTCTCTGCGGATGCGTATTATCACATAGAGTAAACGTAGTGCGAAAACGACCCATGGTTAACCGAATCAATTGCTCTGATGGACGATTATGTCGACCATAAAATGGACGGAGCTTCCGGTAAACTTCGCGAACTGAACCATTATTTTCGAAATAAATTTGCACGATTTGCAACGTTGTTCTTTTGTCAACCTGTTCATGATGAAATGGCAAACCAAACTGAACATAAATGACATTAGAGTTGCCAGATTTGACCACAAAATGCCAGTTTTATCTCTATTCGAAAAACAAACCCCTAAAAAAAACACCCTTTAAAAGCAAAACTAATGCTTTCCGCCCCAAAAATATTAACTGAAGTAACCAATGACACTTGCAAGCAGTGTTCCACACAAACAATCCGAAATGTTCTCTATAGGGCAGGGTACCATGGTCGTAGTGTGCGAAAGAAGCCTGTTAACCTCATTAACAGGTTAATCCTAAAAACGGATGGATTTCGCCAAAGATAATGAAAAGCTTGAATATGATTTTTGGAAAACCGTGATTTTTTCAGATGAAAGCAAATTTTTTTGTTTAAATCGGACGGTAGTGGTAAGGCGTGGCGAAATGTTAATTGTGAACTGCATCCCAAAAAATATGGCTGGAACAGTGAAGCATGTAGGTGGATCATTAATGGTTTGGGGGTGTATGGCAGCAAGTGGAGTGGGAAGCCTACATGTTTTTGATGGAATAATGAATAAATGGACATATCAGTAAGTTTTCTGAGAGGCAACTGAAAGATAGCGCTGAAAAATTAGGCTTGGGGTCATCGTATGTATTTCAACAAGACAACGATCCCGAGCACACGGCAATGGTTGTTCGCGAATGGCTGCTTTATAACACCAGGAAGCAACTTAAAACATCCATCCAATCACCGGATGTGAACCCCATAGTGCATTTGTGGGACCACCTGGATAGACAAATCCAAAAGTACGACATTCGCAACAAATAAGACCTTGATCGTGTCTTAAGAGAAGAATGGAAATAAAGTAAGCAGTAATGTTAATGAAAAGCTAATTAGATCTATGCCGTCTCGAATGAAACCTGTTATTTGCACTACAGGCTATCCTACAAAATACTAAAAATATAATTTAATTGAAGTTAACCATTAAAATTTTTTTAAAAATGCAATAAAAGAAAGTGTATATTTCTTCATTTGACATGACATATTCATATTTTCGTTTTTAGCTTACTAGTAAAGGGACTCTGAAGCAAAATTGTTTTTGCGAATTTTCCAAGTATAAGAAGTAAAGAATAAAAACAGTTTTCTACAATATTTATTAGAAAAGTTTGGGTTATTTTAACGAAATCTTTCTGCAAAACCCCTGTAAACTTACGTATTTGACTAACTGTATGTGTAATTGCTAGGCGGGTTCTTTAGTGGTACGGTTGCCTTGTGCTTGTACTTGTGTGACATATCATATAGCAATTGCTGTTTTTTTGCTCTTACTTTTATTTTATTCTTCTCCAAACTCACCTTAAACTTAAGTGCTTCCTTATCGTAAGGATTTGGCATGCTGTCTACCAGCGCTTTTGCTTTGCAAATTGGCGCCAAAGATGTTCGATCCTCTGTGGAGATCGAACTGTGTGGGCTGCCCGGTCGAACCAGTGCTTGTGTACCTGTTGATGATGGACATTTATGGGTTTAAGATGTTTGTTTTAACTAAGCTGAAAGTATATGGAAGGGATATTTTCAAGAAGGACTTATATGGTATAAAATAATATCAATAGAGTTAACTGCATCGCTAAAAATAAAGAATTTATCTTGCGCATTTAAGAAATTTGCTTTGCGTTGCAAAGTTAATTTAGGGTTAATGACAATAATACCGATTACACCGTAATGCGAGTTTTTTATAAGAAAAATGCAGCTTGCAAATTTGTAATTTTTGTAAAAGTGGGCATTATAGCGAACTCAATTAATTTTATTCACACATAATTTTTGGGGAAGTTGCGGGCAACCTTCCACTTTTTAACAAAAAATAGCTAAAAAAGATAGTCCACTCGGGCTATCCACGCGACCACCAAATCTGACGGGACCTATATGTCCCAATGGTCGTCAACGGTTAAAATCTAAGACATGTTAAATTTTGTTGAAAAGTTGATTAATTTAAATAAAAATAAATTTATGTGCATTTTTGATCAATGCATTGAATTTTCATTTTCTTATGATGAAATTTGAAGTTATTTCGATCATTGGCGAAGCAAAATGGTTTTTTGCAAAAGGCACAAATACTAATTATTCGATGGCCTTTGTGTTTCACTTTTGCAGAATTATCGGACAGGGAAGTGATATCCGCGAGTTTAAATCTCTTAGGTATCTGTCTTACAACTTCGCGGTTGGTGACCGTATTGATCATTTGAGTAGCCAGTTGAGTAGCCCCCGGACTTCCAATGCAGATATAGAAAATGAATCATTATTCGAAGTAGAAATTTTGTTGTAACCACAGTATACAACGGCGGATTTATATACGGGTTGATAAGGTTTTAGCCGCCATCCCCCTTGAAGAATTTTTTGTGTGGGAAAAAAAATTGAAAAAAGCGCTAAAAGCCGTTTCAGCCTCCCCCTTGGACTAAAGAACTGTTAGCTCAGTCCTTCCCCCCTCTGGTGAATCCTAGATCCGCCACTGATTGTGCACATTCAAATCAAAGCGATCGCAGAAAAGACGCAAGAAGAATTTGGACTTTGATTTGCGATCGTGTTCGTAGTAATACTGAAATAAAAACACAAAATCAAAGTGTAATTTTCTTTCTAATGGTGGTACTTTGGCCACTCTACGACTATTGGTCCAAAAGATATTTCCAAAATAGGTCAAAAACTCGTTAAAAAATCGCAACATGTTTTTTGTTACAGAGTTTTGTTTTGCATCAAATGAAAGATCCGATTTTTTGGAAACTTTAACCTATTATGTGATATTTTGAATAGTTGTGAAGAGGTCAAAGTTTCACCATTGCACATTGGGCCAGGAATTTGAAAAAGTGGCCAAAACTGGTACAGAATTGGTACAGAATAAAAATTGGTACCGAATTCTTTACACAGGACCTTGTTCAAGCACGGGAAAAAAGTGGGCGGTACTCAACAATGGGGCGTGGCAATATCAATAAAATACCGTATCTCGTCCAATAGTGGGACTAGGTTATTGAAATTCGGTACAGTGTTTTGTGGGATCTTTTCCCGAGCATGATGAAAAATTGGACTTGATATAACAAAGGGGCGTGGCACTGTTAATAAAATTCCGTATCTCAGTTAGTGTTGGGACTAGGGTATTGAAATTGGGTAAAGGGTTCTCTACACTTTTTACAACTGCAGATATTGCTCTTTTTATCTTAGTTTTGTATGGGAGGTGGGCGAAGGGCGTGGCCGCTATTGATAAAAATTTGTGTGGCATTATATATGTATGAAATAATGACACATGCTTAATTGCATGTATGTACCTATGATGATTCCTTCTATTTTTATCCCCCATCCCATTGAACTCGTTACACTATGCGACGTTAGTTTTTTATTAATTTCTCAAAAGTAAATAAAAACGTGCAAAAGTGTGCACATCCCTCTTCAAGTAAATATCTTAAAGAAAGTAATAGCATGTAAATTATTTCAATAACGAGTGGAATCTCAGGGAATCTTCTTTAGGCGCCGCATTTTTTTTTAAACCCCATTTTTTTGTATTTAGTATGTGGAAAAAAGGATTAAAAACAAAATAAAATATATATATATATTTTTTTCAATATTGTATTCATTGTGTTTAAAAAAGTGCTAAAAATTTTAAAGAAATTTGAGAAATAGTTATACTGTTGATGATTTCAACTTTTAGATGTAAATAAAAAAAAAATGCAATTTTTGACTTAAAATGCCTCCCAAACTGTAATTTTTAATTTTATATTAATAATATTTCGTCTCAGGGTACCTTAATGTGTCCCGTTATCAATCGTAAGAATCATTTGTATATAAAAAATATTTGACTTTTGGCCACTTATTGAAATTCCTGGCCCAATGTGCATTGGAAAGGTTATTTCTCAACCTTTCATTGGATATCAAACATTACGTCGTAGCAAATATAGAAGGCCAGATATTATGATAAAATATTTGGGGTTTTTTAACAATCTTTTTAAACATTTTGGGAATATCTCCTAAACCAATAGTCATATAGAGGTCAAAGTACCATCATTGCAAAAGTTATTTTTTAAACTATCATTGGTGAACTTTCAAAACGGATTAAAAACAATGAGTTCTCATGAAGTAAATCAAAATTCAACCTCAAAATTTTCGTTCGCATACTGCCTGTCAACGAGAGAAAATAGTGGTATACATTTATACCGTTGACGACCATTGGGACATATAGGTCCCATGATTTTTCACACTTTTGCAAGTAAAACTAAATTGTTTTTTGCGACACTTTTGTTTTGTAATTTGGAGTGGCTTAACACGAATCCGTTGTCGGAATAACGAATTCTCCAGCGGTTCAGGAGCGTTCGTCAAAGGGTTAAAGCAAGCATCAGAAATAAACTCTATATTAGATGGGTTTTGGGTTCCATTCAGTTTCTTAATATATTTCAGAACCTCCCTCTAAATCCTGGATGTAATATAAGCACATGACGCCAAAAAATATCCAGAAAATTCGCAAACTGGACTGGCCCCTTAAAAACGTGAATACGAAGAAGTAGGAAATGGATGTTTCAAATTGAGTTTCCTATTTAAATATAAGTTCTATAAATTGCGTCATTGACTATGACATATCCTAATGTTAAAGCGTCCGCTGAACCCGAATATGCCATCAGATTAATAAAAAATAAGTCCTTGACCCAAAATTGGCCTACTTTATTAAGAACTTCCTAATTTAGATTTTGAAATAAAAGCTTTACCTTCGCCAAGGTCGCTGCAACTTTCTTAAATTTAAATGCTGCCGGATTGTTGGCCTTTTTAACTACATTATTTATAAACTTAACATTTTATAAATTGTCATCATCATTTACATTCTGTTTCTATATTCTCGGGAAATTTAAAACATTTTCTAATGGTTTCCGTTAATTAAAAATAGTTGAGCTGAAGAGTATTTGCTCTAAGACTTTCGACTTAATTTTTCCTTGAAAACTTAAAATGAATTCAACTGTTGATGCATTCGAATTCAATGCAATTGCATTTGGATGAAAGAAATATTGAAATTTTATTAGGGTTGTTAACGTCTTCTTAAAAAATTATAGAAGCAATAATTGGAAGCTTCTTCATTTTTATGTGATTAAAAAGTTCTGAACATCAAAGACCAAAATAAAAAAAATAAATAAAAAATTGCGAGTACTTTAGAATTTTGAGGGGTTGTGCAAGAATTTTGAAGTGTCTCATCTCAAAAGTGAATTAAAAATTCATGAAGCTTGGAATTCACTCCGTTTCTAATAACGGAAAACGAAAAACCACTTAAAGGCAAAAACAAAGAGAAAAAAAAAGAATAAAACAACAACAACTAAACTATTAATGGACCAATACAGTCTAGTTGTTTTCTTGTTTTGTATGTGTGTGTGTGTGTGAGTGAGAGAGAGAGTATGAGTAAATTTGACTGAGTAAAAAAGCAGGAAGGGGTGCTTTAGTGAGTGGTTGGTGCATTAAAACTTACTTGAACCGGAAGCACTGGGCAAACTCTCCACCGAACTTGCGGAACATGCAAAAGCCTGATCGCTCATGCTGCCATGGTCGGTATTATCTTGGGAGTTGCTGAAATCCCTGGAAGTATCCTTTGTGGCAACAAAGTTCCTGCCATTCTCATTAAAAGCGCCGATATCCTTTGCTGAGCTTCGCATTTCGTTGGACTTTATTGGGTTGATGATGATGTTGTTGTTGTTGTTGTTGTTGGTTTTGTTGTTGTTGTTTTTATCGTTGTTGTTTTTATTGTTGTTGTTAGCATTGTTGTTGAGCAAGTAGCACCAGCAGACGCACCAGTAGTAGTAACAGCAGCATTTGAAGTTGCATATTTAAAGGCGCAGCCATAAGACGCACACGTACACATGCAGCAACGACGCACAAAATAAAATGAAACGAAAACAAAGAACATAGAAAGTTTGTTAGTTAAATCATTAAAAGTTTAATAGCACAAAGGAGAGCAAAAGCTGTGCTCCATCCATTCCTCAAATACTACTATGTGCTGCCTGACTGTTCCGCAGGACGCATGAGCGTGCTCTAAGCATACAGTCCCCCAAAAGACGACAACCCAGCAAAGCCTCACCAAAAAATATGACTACCAAGAAGAAACCATGAAATTTAGAAAGTATTTAATAGAAAATTTTATGACAAAAGCTTTAAGCTTAAATTAAAATTTAATATTTAATGTTCAGGCATGCAAGACAATGCAAATGTGCTGCAACATTTTGTTGAGTGTATGTGGTGCAATTAAAGCCAACAGCATCTGGACTGTGCATAAATGAACTAAGCTGAGCGGAACAAACTTTGAGAGTTTTGCTGTTTCAACAACGACAAAAACCAAACAAAATATCTTTAAAGTTATCAAAGTGTCGACAAGAGCTTTCATAAGGACCTGCTATACTTTTCACCATTCTCATTGCTTGGCCCATTGCGACGACCACAAGGATGAGTTTGAACCCAATAATACTCATGTTCAGCATGAACTCGCTTATCCCAAATTAGACGATGCTATGTGGCTGGGTAGAATTCTCTGTTTGGTTGGCATCAACTTATTGGCCCGCTATATTGCGGTTGTAGTTGTTGCATTTTGGTGTTAGTTCCTGTTTTGTTTGGGTTGCTAAATTTGAATTTCTTAAACTCCCTTTGAAATTGTTGCTTAAAATATTTTGGGAACACTTTAACGAAGTAAATGCGGTGTTGCTATTAATCCATTTACAAACCATGAATAAACTTTGCAGAGTTGTCATTTTGGGTATTTTGATTGACTTGAAATTTTTTTTTTTTTAAACACATTTGACCTTCAGGCTAAGTATTTTGACAACAAGACAACATGAAGACAAAGAAAGCAAAAACCAACAACAACAACAACGGCTATGTACAGAGCAAATCACACAGCTTGACTATACAGACTGTTTCTCAATCTGAAAGAACTCAGTCACTATTAAGCGTTCTCTCTGTCAAAATAAATTCCGGGTAACTTTCTCGGCATACTTGGCAGTATAAAGTCATGCAAAAAGTGAAAAGTCATGCAAAGACTATTGATGAGTTGGTGTAGCGGCCAACGAAACAGTCTGTATAGTCACGATGTGTGATTTTCTCTATACATAGCCGATGTTGTTTTTGTTGTTTGTTGTTGCTTTCTTTGTCTTCACATTGTCACAGTTGCGAGAAATGCGTCATTTAGTTACAGGAAATTAATTTCGTTTGTCATAAACGCGAGTGATTTTTAAATTGTAGCAATTTAAAAATTTGTTTTTTTCCAACTAAAAACTTCGTTTGTTTTTTCCTTCGTTGTATAACCACAACTCTTATAGTTTAGAGTTCTTTTTTGGACAAATTCTTACCATATAAGCAAATTGGTAATTTGCTTAATACGCGGACGGAGATAGCAACAGAGGTGCGATGAATACAATCCATAAGAAGACGGACGGATATAGGGGAAAAGACAATTAATATAATAAATAGTAATGACCGAAATAGCTTCCGGTATATATACATGGTTTTCCAATAGGGACTTGAGAACTTTGAATTGAATTTCTGAACGCACCCTTTCATCATCCAACTGTCACTGTCAATTTATTCAGTAAACTCAACATTTTAATCATGGTAAAGTACACGAACGAACAACGTTCGCAAATTATAAAAATT